>JAPTYO010000021.1:1392273-2094968 GCA_036873135.1 Clarkia xantiana subsp. parviflora | reverse complement strand
CTCGGAGCGAAATGAATACGGAACTCCGTAAGCTCGATGGCCCATTTCACTAATCTCCCCGACGCCTCCGGTCGGTTCAAAAAGTGCTTCAGGGGCTGATTTGTCAACACTGTAACCTCGTGGGCATGGAAGTAAGGTCGGAGCTTTCGAGCGGCAACAATTAACGCAAAGAGATACTTCTCAATAGCGGGATAGTTCATTTCTGATTTGGCAAATGCCTTGCTTACATAATAAACGGGCACTTGGTTGCCCTTGACAATCTTAATCAAACAGAACTAACAGCAACTTCAGAAACAACCAAATAGAGATAAAGCGGCTCGCCTGGAACAGGTTTCGCCAACGGCGGGAGGGTACGGAGGTGCTGCTTGAGTGCTTGGAATGCCTCCTCGCACTTGTCGGACCATTCGAACTTCTTATGGGACCTTAGCACGTCAAAAAATGGCATGGCTCGGTCACTTGCCTTTAATAGGAATCGATTCATTGCGGCCAACCGGCCATTCAGCACCTGAACCTCCCGATGGGTCTTCGGAGATTGCATCTCCTTGATTGCTCGCAACTTCTCAGGATTCACCTCGATTCCTCTCTGGCTCACCATGAACCCTAGGAATGTCCCCGAGTTCACCCCGAAAGCGTACTTGTCTGGGTTCAACCGAACCTGATAAAGCTTCATCCGCTCAAACGCCACCGTCAAGTTTTGGACATGGTCTCCTGCCTGTCGGGTCTTCCCCAGCATGTCTCCGAACAACTTGTTCACCATCCGCTGGTAAGTTGCTCCGGCATTGATCAGTCCGAAGGGCATAACGTCATAATGATAAACATCACTGTCAGCGTAAAAAGCTGTGTGGGGGGCATCCTCCTTCGCCATCCTGATATGGTTGTATCCGGAATAGGCATCCAAGAAGCTCAGCAGTTCATGTCCCGATGTGGCATCCACCAGCTGGTCAATCCTCGGGAGCGGGTAGTAATCCTTCGGGCAGGCCTTGTTCAAGTCGCGGAAATCGACACACATCCGCCACCTTCCATTACTCTTTCTCACCAGGACCGGGTTAGCAACCCAAGTCTGGAATCGGAGCTCCTTGATGAATCCGGCGTCGAGCAGTCTGCCCACCTCCTGTTGGATCGCGACCCTCTTATCCGCGCCCATCAGACGCCTTCTCTGAGCGATAGGCTTGATCGCAGGATCAATCTTCAATTCGTGCACAATCACGTCAGGGCTGATTCCTGGCATATCACTCGGGGACCAGGCAAACAACTCCTTGAACTCCTTCAGGAGCTCGATCAATTCTCGGGCTCTCTCCTCCGATAGAGCAGACCCGATCTTCACCTTCCTTTGAGGTCCATCAATCTCAACCTCCTTCAGATCTTCCATGGGGGCGGGACGCCCATACTCATCTCGAGGGTCAGCATCAGTCTGAAGGACAGTCATGGTTTCCCTCCTTCTTCTTCGGGTGGCGTTAACATAGCACCTTCGTGACGCCACTTGGTCACCTTTAACCTCTCCGACCCCATTGTCAGTCGGGAACTTCATCTTTTGGTGGACAGTTGAAGCGACTGTCATGAGAGGGTTGATTGTGGTCCTCCCGATGATAGCATTGTACGTTCCCGCGGATTCTACCACGACGAAATCCACGTTCCGCCGTTCCATCTTCCAGCCACTACCAAACTCTACCGGTAAGGTAATCATTCCCAACGGATAGGAAGTCGATCCCGAAAATCCCACCATCGGGAAATTCACCTGCGTCAGGTCCTTCTTCGTCTTTCCCATGGCTTCCAGGGCGTCTAGGAAAAGAATGTCGGAGGAGCTCCCTCCGTCTATCAGGATCCGCTTCATCTCGAATCCATCCATATCCAGGGTCACGACCAAGGCGTCGTCGTGAGGGCTCACGCCTACCAAATCTTCCGCTGAGAAAGAAATCACCATTTCTTCCTTTACAGTCCACGACCGGGACCTCTTGCCTAGCACTACCGCAGCAGAGATGCGGGAAGCGTAGTTCTCCCTAGAAGCGGAGGTGTCTCCTCCTGCTGCCATTCCTCCGTGAATGACGTTAATCGTTCCCCGCCTCTCCTTGCGGGCGCCAGAACCGGAGGCTTCTGGCTCGACTCTCTTCTTCTTCGGGGATCGATCACGGGACTTGGAACGGGACCGTGACCGACTTTTGGAGCGGGACTTGGAACGGGACCGTGACCGACTTTTGGAGCGGGATCGGCACCGTCCCCTTCCGACGAATTCCTTCAGCTTCCCCTTCTGGATCAGCTTCTCAATCTCCTTCTTCAGCTCCCGACAGTTATCCGTGTCGTGACCATTGACTCGATGGTACCGACAGTAACGATCGGAGCGGCCTCCCAAGAACTCGCCTTCTTTCCTCGGGGGGTATCGGGCGAGACCCTGTCGATCCATCACAGCCAGCACGGAGGTCATCGAGCTGTTGATGGGAACACTACGACCCTCGCGGTTATCCTTCTTCGGAGGACGCCTATCCTCCCTTCTCTCGGGGCGGCCACGGTTCCTACTTCCCTCCGACTTATCGCTCCCTTTGTGATCATCTGACAGCTTGGACGATGGCTTTCCTCTTCCCGACTTCGGAGGATCAAGTTCTCCGGTAGCAATCTTCGACTCCTGGACGTCGATTTTCTGTTTCACCCTTGCTTGCAGGGCCTCCATGCTCCACACAGCCTTCGCGGCTACACCGTGCATCAGGTCGGAACCATACGGAGCAGTTAGGTTCCGAAGGAAAGTGCAAATGGTCGCTCCCTCCGATATCTCTTCATCGATCTCCGCGGCACTGGTAGTGAATCGTTGGTAGTAATATGCCAACGATTCGTCGGATCTTTGCACAACCTGGGTCAGGGACCTCACGCTCTTCAGGAGACGCCTCCGACCTTGATATTGCTTGATGAAGCGATCGTGCATATCGGCCCAGCAGGTAATGCTTCTCGGTGGTAGGCTGAAGAACCATGTCATGGCCCTTTCTCCCAAGGTGATCCGGAACAGGGAACATATAAGGTCGTCACTCGAAGTCCTACCCATACAGGCCTGGACATGTCTCTGAACATGGCGAACCGGGTCTCCTTCACCATCATACTCCTTGATGGTTGGTATACCTAGCCCGAGCGGGGCGACGGTATCTATCAGTCGCGGAACGAAAGGATGACTGGATCGATCCCTCAGCTCCGACGTCATTTGCTTCTGATCGCCCATGCAGATGCTGACGATTTTCACCACCTGATCGGGGGTGATGGGGCCATTCAGGGGAATGGTCCTGTTCTGCACTGGTCCCGGGCCGTCGACCACGAACTTCTCCAAATGCGCGGGTTCCTTACCCCTACTCCTGGGCGGGACCTCCTGAACCTCCTGTTCTTCTGGGACCACCCTTGGAGGGGGTGGAGGCAACTCTTCTCGCGGAGGTAACTCCCCTGCCCTCCTGGCAGCCTCCCTCTTGTCCAACAGAGCCTCCATGGCCGCCAAGAACATAGGCATAGCATCTGCTACTGCCTTAGCTGTTAGGTTCCAAAGTCTCGGGTCAACGGGCGGTCGAACTAAACATTGTCCCTCACTGGAGATGTCGCAGATTCGGTACTCTCGAGTCTTGTCGTCCTAGCCCGTGTCTTTCTGTCTTTCACTTCGCTTCTCTTCTCGCCCTGCAAGAGGGGCAATACCAGGCACAGAGGGGGGGGGGGGTGGTGTCTGATGTACCCTCTCCGATGCTTAAGTCAGTACGGTATTTGTAGAGAGATAAAGCTAGAGAGATGCCAGAGCTAAATTATGCAACTTGCCAAGATGATCAAATGAATAGTGGAAGAGTTGTATTTATAGGCAACGGTGTCATTAAGGTGGCTTAATGACATCGTTAACATTTAAACACAATTAATTATCCTTTAAACACGTAATTAAGACCTTAGGGTACGGAGAAGGTTGGCAGAAATAAACCGAGTATGGGAGTCTAAAAGTGGTGTCGGGGCCCTTGGGGGGCAGGAAAATCCGACCCCCAAGGGTAGGGGTTGGGTGAGGCTACCCAACCCCTCCTAGGGGAGATCGGGTTGGCTGACCCGATCTCCCCTAGGGGAGGTCGGGTGTGGCCACCCGACCTCACCTAGGTGAGTCTAAGTTGGTACGGGCGAGTATTTCGGCCTCGTCCGGACCGTGGGTGTTTCCGCGGGGTGTTCGGGTTGAAGTTTCGATTTGCAATCATTAACGGGGTGATTAAAATGAAACGATTCGGAAGTCAACGGGTTCAAATTGGGCGTATATCCATCACATGCCCCCGAGTCAACCAATGGCCTGACCCTTGATTGACTCTATTTTAGGATGGTATGACACGCGCAATTTGAAGCCGGGATTTTACCTTTTTGTCTGAATGCTTACTTACCCATGGATGTGTGCCTCTGACTCTGCCCCCTGTCTTATAAGATAGAGGAATTGCAAATGTCAGAATAGCACGGGCACGTGTCCAAGCATGTGTCCGTCCGAGGTGGAAATAATAAATTTAACACCGTCATGAGTGTGTGCTCGGAAAATGTATGCTCATGTGGAGATGCAACATGAACACAGCTAAACAAGTCCATGTTTCAATTTCATGCCGGGATAAGTCTATGTGAAGAAAAATTTCAATTTTGGTCCGAAATTTTTCTAAGTATGGGATACTAGAAAATATGCCTATAGGATGTTAACTAGGAGTGAACGTGGACATATCATGAACATGAGGATGTGTACTAGCATACATGCAAGTAGGAACATAAGGATGGGAGTGAGTATAGACATGCTGCGATTGTAGTCATGAATGTATGCATAAATATATGGCGGCCACGTGCATGGACGTCTAAATGTTTGAACACACGGGAGTGTGTACGTGGGCATGCATATGAGTGCAAGCATGAACATGTATGTATGTATGGACGGGTTGTGAGTATAAGTATGAGTGATGACATTGATGTACCAGTAGATGTTAATCATGAATATGAGCATAAGTGCAAGGGTGAGAGCATAGACCTCTCCTTTACTTGAGGGTTTGAACTCTGCCACTCAATGGGACACAACGTTCCACCTCCCTCGTACTAGCGCGAGCATTGTCCTTTAACCTCGACCTTCGGCATGTGTAACATTTTTCCTTCATTCATTGGAGCATGTGTATAGCTCTTGGCCTTTACCCTGCAATTTGTTCCCCATAAAAGTGAGGGTGAAAATGCATACAAGCTTTCTTCTTACCCGCCGTGAGCGAAGGGGTCCATTGTCGTGTGTTTAAGGGTTGACCCTTCCTTCGGATGTGTTGGAAGTTGCTCCATTTGGGGAAGCTAAAAGTTCGCCCTCTTTGTGACGCTCTGGGATTTGTTCCTTTGGATAGGTCTCTTGGGTTGTGGTTTTGCTTCCGTAACTTGATTGGTGTTAAGGTTGCCCCCGTAGTAGGCGTACCTCGCCCCTCCATGAGTAAGGGTTGATCTTTGTGTTGGTCGCTCGTATAGATGACTCACTTTTGGGAAGCTTTCTTCTTCAGACAGGGAGACCGTTGAATCGAGTGAGAGGGAAGAACCCTCTAGTTCTTGCTTATCAGGCCAAGAAATTTTCTAAGTTGGGGAAAGCTGCAGAGGCTTCCGGCATGTTCTTTTTCCATTCTCTTTTCTTTGTGATATACTTATGATTGTTCTCATGCTGCTTCCTTCTTGTTGTTAGAGCGTTCTTCCCTGGTTACCGAATGGTTCTTGCGGTGGGCGAGAGTTCAAGTCAATCTAAATCCGAAGCGCGGAAACCTGACTCTGAGGTCGGGCCCTCGGCTGCCAAGGAGAAGGAAACCGCGAGAGGCTCTCCTTCAAGTGCCCCCTTGCTAACTCCCTCTCATGATAAGGAGGTAGTGGTTGAAGAGGCGCCCTCTTTGCTTGACAAAGGGAAACAACCTGTGGCTGGCGATAGGGTGATTATAGGTCTTGATGTCTCTTCTCTATCCTCTGCCCCCCAGCCGAGGGGCCGAGTCTCAGGTTCATTTCATCTTCATGTAGATTTTCCTTTGATGAGCGTATGAAGGGTGTTGTTTTTCCTTTTTTCTTGAACCTCCTCCTAGGGCTAGGCGTAGCCTTTTGATGTTCGTGGTCGGGATGGTGTCTTTACAATGTATGTCTTTGACAGATGTTCTATGATGTGCTGCCATGATAATCACTTCGAGGTATGTGGACATGATAGCCACTTCGTGATGTGTGGGAGTGATAGCCCTTCTGTAGTGTGTGGACATGATAGCTGCCTCTTGGTATGTGGACATGATAGCCACTTCGCAGTGTGTGGACATGATAGCCACTTCAGGGTATGTGGACATGATAACCAGTTCAGGGTATGTGGACATGATAGCCAGTTCAGGGTATGTGGACATGATAGCCACTTCAAGGTATGTAGACATGATAGCCACTTCATGGTATGTGGACATGATAGCCACTTCAGGGTATGTGGATTGTGGACATGATAGCCACTTCAGGGTATGTGGACATGATAGCCACTTCAAGGTATGTGGACATGATAGCCACTTCAGGGTATGTGGACATGATAGCCACATCACGATGTATGGAGTTGTGTGTGAGTATTCTTTTCTCATTGGAGAGCCTTCATTGCTATAGTTGCCTTTTGTTTAGGCTATGTTTGTTGGGTTAGGTCCTGGTGTCTCGTCTTGCCCGATGTTGTATCCTTCATGCTTTTTAGATGTCTCCTTCATTTGTGTTTTCCTTCATGCCATACCTGCTATCTCATCAAGAAAAAACATTGTGTGTTCTTTATACAACCTTACTTTGAAATTACTTTCTCATGGGATCCTTCTTAGTATTGTGTAATGATTTCTTCTGATATCCTTTGAATGGTATGTACGGTACTGCTAGACCAAAGATACGCTCTTGGTGGGCGTCGAAAACTGTTCACGAGATACGCTCCCGGAGGGCACCAGTAGTTAGACCAAAGATACGCTCTTGGTGGGCGTTGAAACTGTTCGCGAGATACGCTCCCGGAGGGCGTCGAAACTGTTCACGAGATACGCTCACGGAGGGCACCAGCAGTTAGACCAAAGATACGCTCTTGGTGGGCCTCGAAACTGTTCGCGAGATACGCTCCCGGAGTGCGTCGAATCTGTTCACGAGATACGCTCCCGGAGGGCACCAGTAGTTAGACCAAAGATACGCTCTTGGCGGGCGTCGAAACTAGTAGTTTGAAATCTACCTCAAGATACGCTCTTGGGGGCGTCGAATCTGGTAGTTTGAAATCTACCTCAAGATACGCTCTTGGGGGCGTCGAAACTGGTAGTTTGAAATCTACCTCAAGATACGCTCCTGGGGGCGTCGAAGGTCGTAGTTTAAAAACTACTCTCAAGATACGCTCTTGGGGGCGTCGAAGGTCGTAGTTTAAAAACTACTCTCAAGATACGCTCTTGGGGGCGTCGAAGGTCGTAGTGTAGAAACTACTCTCAAGATACGCTCTTGGGGGCGTCGAAGTTCGTAGTGTAAAAACTACTCTCAAGATACGCTCTTGGGGGCGTTGAATCTGTTCGCCGGGTAGGCTCCCGGAGGGCTCAGAATATTACTTTACCTTGTGTGTCTCTTTGATGGCGGCAGCGTTTTATGGACTCTTCTAGTAGTCCACCTGTGTATATATATATCACGGAGCCCGAAGGCGTCCGGTATGGTCATTCTTGGAAAACATGTTAATATCAAGTATCAAAATCTACCCCTTTTAGGGAGTTGACTTGTTATGTAGTTAAATTAAATAAGAGGATATGGGAACGATATGGGTGTGGGGGCGTTGATGTCCTCTGCTTCCTTGGTAATGTAACTGTCTTCCTCCATTAGTCTGTGTGTATTCCTTCCACTTGAGGGATATAAGGTCGCATCCTTGCATGGCGGACTAGGTGGAGGTGTATCCTTTATGTATGTTATGTGCGATCTCACTCTACTACATCTCTCCATGAAACTTCCTATTGTAGTAGCTATGTGCTAACGTGGTGTGGTACTCTATGAGTCCCCTGTTCAAATCCTTGTCATTTCGACTCCTCCCCTGTCTTAGGGGGATGTGTGCCAAGGGTTGTCATGCACAAGGGGTTTGGACCTGTCGTGCTGTATCATGGGTAGGTGGTTGCCTTGTTGTGTTGTTGGGACTATGTCCCTCCCTTTGAGCTTTCCTTGGGATGTCCCCTAGTCATGTCCGTGGTGATACGGACTGTATGTGTACATTGCTAGGGTGGATGTTGGAACTCCTATATCCTTGTTGGTCTGGTATGTATGTCCTCCCTTAGTGCGGTGTATGTCCCTGTTGGGGTACTTGGTTGAATTCCTGCCTCCTTGGAGGTCTTGCCTTTCTATCTGCCCCTAGGGGGGTGTATGTCCTGGCATCCTGCTGTGTCTGTTGCTGCCTTGGAGGCACAGACTGCTGCCTTCCCTTTGGGGGTGGCCTTTGGTTGTCTCTCCTTTGTTCTTCTCGCTGCCCTGTTCGAGGGTGCGAGTGGTGTTCTTCTTCTGGTACTTGTTCTTCCTCATGAACTTCTTTTTCTTCATGCTGGTGTTGCCTTCTCTGCCTGTTCCTCAGAGTCTCTCTATAGGCTAGCAGCTCATCCAATGCGCTTATCAACCTCGGAGTCACTGTCTGTGCTCCTTGCGAGTATCCGGGCCTTGTGTTGGTTATGTGGGAACGATTGTCGTTCCTTTGAGTTAGTATTCCATATGGATACCCTTGAGGTTGTGCCTCATAGTAGTACCCCGGTGGAGGTGCCGTGTATTGGGATGGCACTCCTTGTTGCCCCCCTGTCCCTATGGCTTCCTAGTCAATGGAGTTGAAGCTGTGGAAGCCTCCTAGCCAGCTGGGCCTGAAGGTCCTCCTCCCTGCTTGTTAGGCTGGGGTGCCTGTGGGGCTACCTAAGGCTCTGGGTGTGCAGGCTGTTTCTCTCGGTTAGGCTGCCTTGCTGGAGGTATAGGCTGTCTCCCTCGCCTATTGCCCCCAGGTGGGCGGTGATGCCTAGATGCTAAGTTGTTCGTCATCGCTCTCGTTATTGCCAGGCTTTCTATTCGATTCCCACAGACGGCGCCAAGTGTTAGGTTCCAAAGTCTCGGGTCAACGGGCGGTCGACCTAAACCTTGTCCTCACTGGAGATGTCGCGGATTCGGTACTCTCGAGTCTTGTCGTCCTAGCCCGTGTCTTTCTGTCCTTCACTTCGCTTCTCTTCTCGACCTGCAAGAGGGGCAATACCAGGCACAGAGGGGGGGGGGTGGTGCCTGATGTACTCTCTCCGATGCCTAAGTCAGTACGGTATCTGTAGAGAGATAAAGCTAGAGAGATGCCAGAGCTATGTTATGCAACTTGCCAAGATGATCAAATGAATAGTGGAAGAGTTGTATTTATAGGCAACTGTGTCATTAAGGTGGCTTAATGACATCGTTAACCTTTAAACACAATTAATTATCCTTTAAACACGTAATTAAGACCTTAGGGTACGGAGAAGGTTGGCAGAAATAAACCGAGTATGGGAGTCTAAAAGTGGTGTCGGGGCCCTTGGGGGGAAGGAAAATCCGACCCCCAAGGGTAGGGGTTGGGTGAGGCTACCCAACCCCTCCTAGGGGAGATCGGGTTGGCTGACCCGATCTCCCCTAGGGGAGGTCGGGTGTGGCCACCTGACCTCACCTAGGTGAGTCTAACTTGGTCCGGGCGAGTATTTCGGCCTCCTCCGGACCGTGGGTGTTTCCGCGGGGTGTTCGGGTTGAAGTTTCGATTTGCAATCATTAACGGGGTGATTAAAATGAAATGATTCGGAAGTCAACGGGTTCAAATTGGGCGTATATCCATCATTAGCCAGCTCCGAGTTTGAGGAAGAACCTGCTTCCCTTCGCGGGATTTCTTCTATGTGCACCATCGGGTTTGGAGGAGCATCCACCTCCCTTCGCGGGATCTCCGGCCTGATTGCCGCCGTGTCTCGGACTGAGATCTCATCATCCTTGTGCCCCCCCCTGTCTGAGAGACAGCAGGGTGCTCACCTTGTTCAGCAGCATATTCCGGCAACGCGGAATTCAGGGTTCCCGCAGGACGAGAACTGCCGGCCTGGACTTGCTTCTTCTTGCCACCACCGGCCATTGATCTGGTAGAAACTATTTTGGCTTTTTGTTCAGTTTCCCACAGACGGCGCCAATGTTGGATCACGGGCGAAGCTCCGTTACGTTCTTGACGGAATGCTTGAACTCCTGGGGTCCGCGTAATCCTGCAAAAGGGGATGACCTGGGTGGTGACCCAGAATCCCTCTCCGATGCTTAAATGAGTATGTGATCAATGGGGTGGTAAGCAATAGTCTAAGTTCGTATTGGATAGATCGTTTTCTAAGGTAAGTTCCTCCTATATATAGGAGAGGAAGCTACTCAGTTACCTGTGACCGTGATTGGCCGGTTTACCCATGATTCCGCATATCTCGCTACGATTCCATATATCTCGTTCGGGATTCCGTATATCTCGCCCCACGCTCCGCGTATCTTGCCCACTCTCCGAGTATCTCGAGCACGCCCTGCGTATCTCGGGGGAGTTTATCTATATCTTTAACCGTCTTCCCACTACTCTATCTAGTAGGCGGGTTTCTCGGTCTTATCCTCTTATCACAAGTCCCAACTTCTGTCGGGGACTCCAGAGTTATCTCATTCTAGGTCACCACCCAGGACCTTTTGTCTCACGAGACAGGTCCAGCCTCCGCGGGGCTTTATTATCGGGGCCTTTACTAAGGCATATCGGGCCCTGCTCAGAGGCTTCTCGTCGGGAGCATTCAGCTCATATATCGGGACCGCCGAAGTCGGGACCCATCGTGCTGGGCTTCTGAGCCTTCCAGGCTTTTCACGAGACCCTTTGGACCTACTCGCCGTCCATTGGCTGTTAACGGGGCTAACGATTACATCGGAACCCATCAGACATGATAGCCACTTCGTGATGTGTGGGAGTGATAGCCCTTCTGTAGTGTGTGGACATGATAGCTGCCTCTTGGTATGTGGACATGATAGCCACTTCGCAGTGTGTGGACATGATAGCCACATCAAGGTATGTGGACATGATAGCCACTTCAAGGTATGTGGACATGATAGCCACTTCAAAGTATGTGGACATGATAGCCACATCACGATGTATGGAGTTGTGCTTAAGTATTCCTTTCTCATTGGAGAGCCTTCGTTGCTATAGTTGCCTTTTGTTTAGGCTATGTTTGTTGGGTTAGGTCCTTATGTCTCGTCTTGCCAGATGTTGTATCCTTCATGCTTTTTAGATGTCTCCTTCACGAGTTGTGCTTGACGGTGTTCAAGTTTGATACGAGCATAGGTCACGCGAGGGCGACATGCATGACAATAACGTTTGTCGGAGGTTGCTTTATGCGACTTGTAAGGCAATTCCTCTTCTTGATGGGTCGAGTTTATTTTGAGAGCCTTGAATCTTTGGATTTCATGTCTTTGCTATCCTTCTTGGTGGTGTTGGGTTCCTTTGAGATACTTCTCTCGACTTGTGATATGGATGGTAGGATAACTCATTACTTTTCATGATAACCTCTTGTGCTTCTGTATATGAACCTTTGGTCATGGACTTCTCCTTTGTATATGCTTTCCTTTCCTTATCTTTCTCTTGTGTTTTCCTTCACATCATACCTGCTATCTCATCAAGAACAAACATTATGTGTTCTTCATACAACTTTGCTTTGCAATTACATTCTCATGGAATCCTTTTTAGTATGGTGCAATGATCTCTTCTGATACCCTTTAAATGGTATATATGGTACTGTTAGACCAAAGATACGCTCTTGGTGGGCGTCGAATCTGTTCACGAGACAGGCTCTCGGAAAGCACTTAACGTTTCACATGATAGGCTCCCGGAGGGCGCAAGTTAGACCAAAGATACGCTCCTGGTGGGCGTCGAAAAACTGTTCACGAGACTGGCTCTCGGAGGGCACTTAACGTTTCACAGGATAGGCTCCCGGAGGGCACAAGTTAGACCAAAGATACGCTCCTGGTGGGCGTCGAATCTGGTAGTTTGAAATCTACCTCAAGATACGCTCTTGGGGGCGTCGAATCTGGTAGTTTGAAATCTACCTCAAGATACGCTCTTGGGGGCGTCGAAGGTCGTAGTTTTTAGAAACCACTCTCAAGATACGCTCTTGGGGGCGTCGAAGTTCGTAGTTTTTAGAAACCACTCTCAAGATACGCTCTTGGGGGCGTCAAAGTTCGTAGTTTTTAGAAACCACTCTCAAGATACGCTCTTGGGGGCGTCGAAGGTCGTAGTATGAACACTACTCTCAAGATACGCTCTTGGGGGCGTCGAATCTGTTCGCGGGATAGGCTCCTGGAGGGCACAGGGTTCGTTGTTTTAGAACTACTCTCAAGATACGCTCTTGGGGGCGTCGAATGTGTTCGCGGGATTGGCTCCAGAGGGCTCAGAATATTACCTTACCTTGTGTCCCTTCTCATGTAGGGTGCGTTTTTTATATGCTTTTCGAGTCTTTACTTGACTTTTCCTTCTATGATATTGCATGTTACCACGCTTTTTCTTCAATGTGGGAGATCACCTTTCGAGGGCGACGTTTGTGTGTTGCCAACTTAGGACGAGTTCGTACAGGGAGTTGAGGATGTTTTCCTCTTATGTGACCTCTTCTAGGAGAAGTGGTATTGCATGTTCTTGTGATCTTCTGCCTCTAATCTCTTCTTTTACACTTAGGTGGACTACCAAGCACTTATTCGTTTGGTGCCCCCCAAGTTGCTTGGTGGTCATACCGCCTTTCATATTTGGCCGTTGAAGGCCCCTCGTTCATTTTCTTGGTTGGGTACCCCTTATGCTCGGGGCTCCCTTGTCTGCTTGTTTGAATGCGATGAGTGTCCCTTGTAGGATTTACTCTTTCTCATGCTTGCTTGTTTCAGTCATAGGCATGGTTTGGATAATGCCTTTGTCGGATGTATCTTTAGAGGTTGGGTGGAGAGCTTTTGCTTTGGTGGGTGGGGGTTATTTTCATTCTCTTGATAACTAGGATGTGGCAGTGTTTGTATCTTAGGGGTGCTTGTAAATTCTTTCCCCCCCTTCCTTGTGTTTTTTAGAAAAAACACTTTTGCGGTGATGATAGAGCAAGAGTAACGTATCTTGGAAGGGTTTGTATTTAGGTTGAAAAGCTTTCTCATAGAATGGTGTCTTGAGTTGTTAATCTCGAAGGTGTGTTTCAGACTAGTCAATCTGATCCATGCTTATTGCTCGGGCATGAGGGGGTCTGACCGGGCTGTGATAATCTTCTTGAAGTGTTGTGGTACTTAGTGTGCTTTGCATTTTCCTTTACATTGGAGTATTCTTCAATGCCTTTAGGGAGTGTCACATTGGTCATGCTCCTCCCTCCTTGAATCTTGATTATAGACTTCCTTTGAATTAGGACTTGAACCTAAAAAGGATGTTTTCCTTTAGGTTTGCAGGTGATGCTCCATGATTTTCCATGGGTTTGCCCCCGTATTGGCTATTCCTTGTTGGATAGCTTCATTAGAGGCTGCATTTGTATTGCGTACGTATACGTGTTTGAGGTGTGTTGAGCTGACAAGTCCCTCCTTTTTCATTTTGTCATAACCTTCATTCATCATGTGTTCGGCGTATGGCCTTAAAGGCGGGATATTTTTCTAGTGCCCCCTTTATCGAGGTTCTCCTCTTGATGGGATGCCAAAGTCAAATGTCTTATCATTCGCAGACAAGGTGTTTGATCTGGATGTGCGTCTAGTGTGAGGGTCGATCTTGAAACCTTACCCCCCAAGCTTTTGAGCTCTTCTTTGGTTGATCTTGTAGAACTGTTATCATGCCCTAAGGCTCTTGATAGGAGATGTATCTCCTTTTTCATATTCTAGTTGTTGCACTATCTCTTTTGCTAATCTTGCATCTTTAGAGTTTCTCTCTTGGTGCATGACTTCAATGACAGGATTTTCTACCGATGTTTGTTCTGTTAGGACTTGTATCCTTGGTTGCCTTCCTTTCTTGTGAGATGGCGAAGGAGTGTTTATGAACACTCAAATGTGTCGTACTTGGTAGAGGTATGCGCCTAATCTTTATGGCGCTGTCTTGAATCTTCGTGTACCTATCTTTGATGAACATGTTATTCATTGCATATATAATACGGAGTCCAAGGATCTCCGGGTTAGGATCATATTTTGAGAACAGAGACATAGTCATCTATTAGATAACCCCTCTATCTAGGGAGTTCATTTTTGCAAGGACACTTGTAAGGATATGTGTTCCATCCTTGTTCCAGGCTCATTTGCAGTGCTGTGTCCCCAATGGGTATGTTGATGTTCTGACCACCCTTACTAGTAGGGGGTCCATTGGTTTTATATATGCTGGACTCCTTCTTAGTATCATCAATAGCTGGATATGGGGGATGTCTGACGAACTTCCTTCATGCACTATGGTTCTCTTCATGTCAAAGTCGGTGATTCCCTCTCTTATGACTAATATATCATTGTGTGGAAATCCTATGTTTTCCATATCCCTTTTTGAAAGCTTGATGATGATGTCGCCCTTCTTCCTTTGCTGGGCTTTGTGTCCTTGAGAGTTTTTTGATGGAAGTGTATTCCATTACCTGAGATGAGCTTACTAGGTGTAGTTGTATCTCCTGGCTATTTTGTGAAATCATAAAGATCCGCTGGAGGTGTTTGCCTCTGATGGTGGGCGTTGCCCATGTGATATAGTTTCTTTCGTTTTTGAAGGGATGTGTTCGTGGGTACCCCCTCTTATGCTAATAGATAATCTATTTGTTTTCGTTGAGGACGCATTGTGACTGGTGCCCCCCTTGCATATCGATGCCAGATGGCGTCCTTCGATGGACTAGGCCCTAAGGTACTTAGCGGAAGGTTATGGTAGGGGAAATCCTTTGTGACCTTCATGGTAGTTTCTTTATAGGATGTTGAGAGTGCTCAACTTATTTTTGTAAGTGAGCCTTCCATCTTGTGATCTTTCCCAGAATCTTGACCTTATAGGTGCCCTTTGAGATTGAAAAATCTGTTCCTTGTGCATCTCTTGGTTGGCGGCGGCGTTTTATGGACTCTTCTAGTAGTCCACCTGTGTATATATATACCACGGAGCCCGAAGGCGTACGGTATGGTCTTTTTTGGAAAACATGTTGATATCGAGTATCAAAATCTACCCCTTTTAGGGATTAGACTTGTTATGCAGTTAAATTAAATAAGAAGATATGGGAAGGATATGGGTGTGCGGGTGTTGATACCCCCTGCTTCCTTGGTAATGTAATTGTCTTCTTCCATTAGTCTGTGTGTATTCCTTCCACTTGAGGAATATAAGGTCGCATCCTTGCAAGGCAGACTAGGTGGAGGTGTATCCTTCATGTATGCTATGTGTGATCTCACTCCACTACGTCTCTCCATGAGACTCCCCATTGTAGTAGCTATGTACTAACATGGTGTGGTACTCTATGAGTCCCCTATTCAAATCCTTGTCTTTTCAACTTCTCCCCTGTCCTAGGGGGATGTGTATCAAGGATTGTCATACACAAGAGGTTGGGACCTGTCGTGCTGTATCATGAGTAGGTGGTTGCCTTGTTGCATTGTCAGGGCGATGTCCCTACCTTTGAGCTTTCCTTGGAATGTCTCTTAGCCATGTCCGTGGTGATACGAACTGTATGTGTACCTTGCTGAGGTGGATGTTGGAACTCTTATATCCTTGGTGGTTTGACTTGCATGTTCTCCCTTAGTGGGGTGTATGTCCCAGCTCTTGGCCGTGTTTGTTATTGCCTTGGAGGCACAAATTGTTGCCTTCCATCTGGGGGTGGCCCTTGCTCTTCTTTGTTCTTCTCGCTGCCCTGTTGGAGGGTGCGAGTAGTGTTCTTCTTCTGGGACTTGTTCTTCTTCATGAACTTCTTCTTCTTCATGCTGGTGTTGCCTTCCCTGCCTATTCCTCAGAGTCTCTCTATAGGCTAGCAGCTCATCCAATGCGCTCATCAACCTCGGAGTCACTGTCTGTGCTCCTTGCGAGTATGCGGGTCTTGTGTTGGTTGTGTGGGCGCGATTGTCGTTCCTTTGAGTCGGCATTCCATATGATTACCCTTGAGGTTGTGCCTCATAGTAGTACCCCTGTGGAGGTGTCGTGTACTGGGATGGCACTCCTTGTTGCCCCCTGTCTCTGTGGCCTCCTAGCCAATGGAGTTGAAGCTGTGGAAGACTCAGCCCCAGCTGGGCGTGAAGGTCCTCCTCCCTGATTGTTAGGCCGGGGAGCCTGTGGGGCTACCTGAGGCTCTGGGTGTGCAGGCTGTTTCTCTGGGATAGGCTGCCTTGCTGGAGGTATAGGCTGTCTCTCTTGCCTATTGCCCCCAGGTGGGCGATTATCTCTAGACGCTAAGTTGTTCGTCATCGCTCTCGTGATTGCCAGGCTTTCTGTTCGAAGCCCACAGACGGCGCCAAGTGTTAGGTTATAAAGTCTAGGTCAACAGGTCGTCAATCTAGAATTTATCTCCCACTAATGAAATGTCGGGTTCAGTGCTCCCGGGGCTAGTCGTTCTGATATATGTCCTTCTCTTCTCTCCTTCTGACCTCCTTTCCTTCTCTCCTTCTGACCTCCTTTCCTTCTCTCCTTCTGACCTCCTTTCCTTCTCTCCTTCTGACCCCCTGGGGCTTATACTTCTGACCCCCCGAGGCTTGTCCTTCTGCTCTATGCTCTTCTGCTTCCTTGGCTCTCTTCTCCTTGCCACCCTGCAAGAGGGGCAATATCAAGCACGGAGGGAGGGTGGTGCTTGATGAACCCTCTCCGATGCTTAAGTCAGAACGTCACTTTTAGAGAGATAAAGCTAGAGAGAAGCCAGAGCTAAATTGCCCAAGTAATCAAGATGCTCAAATGAATGGTGGAAATGTTGTATTTATAGGCAACGGTGTCATTAAGGTAGATTAATGACATTGTTAACCTTTAAACATAATTAATTAGCCCTTGATCATATAATTAAGACCTTAAAGCACGGAGGGGTCGGCGGAAATAATCTGAGTGTGGGAGTCGGAAAATGGTATTGGGGCCCTTGGGGGTGGGGAGAAAATCCGACCCCCAAGGGTAGGGGTTGGGTGTGGCCACCCAACCCTTCCCTAGGGGAGATCGGGTTGGTCCACCCGATCTCCCCTAGATCGGGTTGGCTGACCCGATCTCCCATAGGGGAGGTCGGGTTTGGCCACCCGACCTCACCTAGGTGAGTTTTCCGCGGTCCGGACGAGTATTTTGCCTCGTCTGGACCGTTGGTGTTTCCGCGGGGTGTTTGGGTCGAAGTTTCGATTTATAATCATTAACGGGGTGATAAAAATAAAACGATTCGGAAGTCAACGGGTTCAAATTGGGCATATATCCATCAGTGCTGGTTGTGCCCTCTCCGATGCTAAAGTCAGTATTTTAGAAAGAGATAGTTTAGAGAGAGGTCAGAGCACAGATAGCCAATTATCCAGAGTTTGGAGTTAAAAAACCCCCTAAAATGGGAGGTCTAGGCCCCTATTTATAGGAAACCTGAGAACTGTGCCCGGTTTAACGTCGGTTTACAGGAAAATGCTTACCGAAATTGAGGTTGGCTATATGCGTACTAACTTCCCGTAATTAGTAAAAACAGGGGTAAACGCTTAGTATTAGTCAGTAATCCGGAGGTCCCCGATCCGGGTGCGACGCGCATCCGGACCGTTTTGACCCGGGGTGACTGCGGTAAGATCCGTTTTGTGGTTCTAGTTTCTTTGCGAGGTCCGGAACGTAATTAGGAACCCGAATTGGACAGATATCCAACAGTGGCCGAGTTTTTCATGGTATACATAGTGAAGTTTGATGTTCATGATCTTCAAGAAAAACAAGACATTTATCAAAATAAAACTTTGGATTCTTGATCATGACAATATTTGATCTTGAAATTTGACCATGAGCCCTAAATCTGTGTTTCGGCCGAACTCTCTATAGGTGTTCCAAGTGAAAATTTTAATTTCTTAGACCACAAGTAATCCTAATGTGACCGAAATTTTTGATAAATCTTTTATATGTTTCGCTCGAAATTATTGTTGCCTAGGGATTAGGCCAAAATTAGGGCTAGGTTTACAAGATAATTGTGGATATTAACTATGGTTAAGGGTACTTTTGGTACCACATGTTTACACAAAATCCACTGTTCATACCGTATGTTTTTTATTTTTTGTACCAATTTGGTACCAATGGTTTCCATTTTGCACTATTTCATACATATGTTAGTGTTCCGTAAAAAATGGCCGTTAAATGGCACGTGTCATGCACGTGAGCAGATATGCTATCGTAGAATCTTATCTAGCACATAATGTGGGATTGATAAACAAAGTTCATCACGGCGATTCGCAAAATAATGATCATGTCGTGTAACCCCGAAATCAAATGATCGATTTGCTTAACCAAGTTTATGTGTCGAAACACCATGGTTCTTAGCCGGTCTTGATATGGCTGAGGTTCCCCCTCCATCATGATGTCAGTGCCCATGTGACGAGGCAAGGTCCACATTCGACATATTTTGTTGGAGGTGTTACGCTCCTACGACTAGTTTATGGACTGTCCATCCGATGTATCTTAACCACTATGACGTCGTAAGATCATAAACTCAAATTGCAATTCATTCCTTAAATTATTACTTCAAATTTAAAAAATGTTACTGACACATTACTATTAGCATTTGGATGATGGGCCGTCATAATTAGGAGCCCATTAATATAAGTTAGTTACCTAAGTAATTAGGTAATGTCACATTAAGGATTTTGGGCTATGCCTAAAATCCCAATTGACATGAGAGGCCCAAAATTGGGCCTCCCCTAGTACATGGCATGCCGAATAGAGGTGTAAGGAAAAATAGACTTTTGTCCACTTTTCTCCTCTAACAAATAGGGAGTTGTTAAGGATTTATCATAAGCTATTGCTCTCCTCCTTTGTAGTAAGATTAAAAGAAATCCCTCCTCCCTAAATACTCTAGTTTCGGCCGAACCACATACACACCTAAGAGGTGCCAAATTGTGTAAAGAAATTTACTCCGGATATCCATCCCCTGAAGAATCGACTGAGGCTTTGCTGTGAGACATAATCCACGTAGGGCTTCTCTAACATGAACCTCTACGGAAACCGTCCAGCGGATGAAGAACTACCCTTCAAGCAATCAAAGGTACATATAAGCAAAGTATGTATGTGCAATATCTTCCGCTATGTATTTGTTACCTACCACATATATAGATATAGTTTTTGTTGTATCTACCCCCGTAATCCTACAGTTTTAAGGGAGTTCATTATTTTGATAAAAATTGGTGTTTTTGGTTTTCTTTTTTTTTGGCCATGTTCTTGGTTTTCTTTAAAGCAGCCGAAATTGTTAAATTTTGTTTTGAAAATTTAAATTTCGATTTTTTTTTATAAATCATGGTGGCCGAGTTTTTCATGGTGTACATAGTGAAGTTTGATGTTCATGATCTTCAAGAAAAACAAGACTTTTATCAAAATAAAACTTTGTATTCTTGATCTTGAAGTTTGACCACTAGCCCTAGATCATTTGTTCGGCCGAACTCACTATAGGTGTTCAAGGTGAAAATTTTAATTTCTTAGACCACAAGTAACCCTAAAGTGACCGAAATTTTTGATAAATATTTTATATGTTTTGGCCGAAATTATTGTTGCCTAGGGATTATGCCAAGATTAGTGCTAGGTTTACAAGATAATTGTGGATATTAACTAGGGTTAAGGGTGGTACCACATGTTTACACAAAATCCACCAATCATACCGTATTATTTTTATTTTTTGTACCAATTTGGCACCAATGGTTTGTGTTAGATATCTGCCCAATTCGGGTTTGTATTTACATTTCGGGCCTCGTAAAATATCCCAAAACCCGTAAAAAAAACCTTTCACGGACACCCAAGTCTAAAAACGGTCTGGGATACGTGTAACTCCCGGGCCGAAGGACTTCCGGATTGCCCTAGGGCAATCCGTACCCGTCCCGGATTGTTAAACAATCCGTGTAGGTCCGGATTACCATTTTACCTCGTACGTTCGCCCCGATTAAATTGCCAAGTGCGGGAAGTCGGTGCATACATAGTCCGCCTTGATGACGGTATACGTCTTCCTTAGTGTTAGGTTATAAAGTCTAGGTCAACGGGTCGTCAATCTAGAATTTATCTCCCACTAATGAAATGTCGGGTTCAGTTCTCCTAGGACTAGTCGTTCTGATCCATGCCCTTATATTCCCTTGGGGTAGTCGTTCTGATCCATGCCCTTCTCTTCTCTCCTTCTGACCTCCTTTCCTTCTCTCCTTCTGACCTCCTTTCCTTCTCTCCTTTTGACCTCCTGAGGCTTGTACTTCTTACCCCTGGGGCTTGTCCTACTGCTCTATGCTCTTCTGCTTCCTTGGTTCTCTTCTCCTTGCCACCCTGCAAGAGGGGCAATACCAGGCACAGAGGGGGGGTGGTGCCTGATGAACCCTCTCCGATGCCTAAGTCAGTACGGTTTTAGAGAGATAAAGCTAGAGAGATGTCAGAGCAAAATTGTGCAACTTGCCAAGATTCCCAAATGAGTTGTGAAGGTGGGGTATTTATAGGCAACGGTGTCATTAAGGTAGCTTAATGACATCGTTAGCCTTTAAACACAATTAATTAACCTTTAAGCACATAATTAAGACCTTAGGATTCAGAGGAGGTAGGCGGAGTGGACCGAGCGTGGGAGTCCGAAAGTGGTGTCGGGGCCCTTGGGGGGGGGAGAAATCCGACCCCCAAGGGTAGGGGTTGGGTGAGGACACCCAACCCCCCCTAGGGAGTGTGGGGTTGGCCAACCCCATCCCTCCTAGGAGGGATCGGGTTGGCCGACCCGATCTCTCCTAGGAGAGATCGGGTTGGCCAACCCGATCTCTCCTAGGAGAGATCGGGTTGGCCGACCCGATCTCTCCTAGGAGAGATCGGGTTGGCCGACCCGATCTCTCCTAGGAGAGATCGGGTTGGTCCACCTGATCTCCCCTAGGGGAGGTCGGGTGTGGCCACCCAACCTCACCTAGGTGAGTTCGCCCCGGCCGGACGGGCACTTCGGCCCCGTCCGAGCCGTCGATGTTCTCGCGAAGTGTCCGGGTTGAAGTTTCGATTTACAATCATAAATGTGACGATAAAAATATAACGGTTCGGAAGTCAACGGGTTCAAATTGGGCGTATATCCATCACATGCCCCCGAGTCAACCAATGGCCTAACCCTTGATTGACTCTATTTTAGGATGGTATGACACGCGCAATTTGAAACCGGGGTTTTACCTTCTTTGTCTGAATGTTTGCTTACCCATGGATGTTTGCCTCTGACTCTGCCCCCTGTCTAATGAGATAGAGGAATTGTAAACGTCAGATTAGCACGGACGTGTGCCTAGGCACGCGTCCGTCTGAGATAGGAATAATAAACTTATCTCTGCTACAGGTGCCTACTCAAAAAATATACACTTGCACAGGGGTGTGATACGAATGTAATTAAATGACCTATGCTTCAAATTCGTGCCGGGATTTTATCTAAGTGAGGAAAAATTAATTTTGGCCCAAAATTTTTTCTAAGTATGGGATACTAGAAAATATGCCTATAGGATGTTAACTAGGAGTGAACATGGACATATCATGAACATGAGGATGTGTACTAGCATACATGCAAGTAGGAACATAAGGATGGGAGTGAGTAGAGACATGCTGCGATTGTAGTCATGAATGTATGCATGAATATGTATGTATGTATGTATGGATGGGTTGTGAGTATAAGCATGAGTGATGACATTGACGTACCCGTAGATGTTATCATGAATATGAGCATAAATGCAAAGGTGAGAGCATAGACCTCTCCTTTACCTGAGGGTGGGGACTCTGCCACTCAATGGGACATAACGTTCCGCCTCCCTTGTACTAGCATGAGCATTGTCCATTAACCTCGACCTTCGGCATGTGTATCATTTTTCCTTCATTCGTTGGAGCGTGTGTATAGCTCTTGACCTTTACCCTGCAATTTGTTCCCCATAAAAGTGAGGGTGAAAAAGCTTACAAGCTTTCTTCTTACCGCCGCGAGCGAAGGGGTCTATTGACATGTGTTAAGGGTTGACCCTTCCTTCGGATGTGCTGGAGCGTTGCTCCATTTGGGGAAACTAAAAGTTCGCCCTCTTCCCTTGGTGTTAAGGTTGCCCCCGTAGTAGGCGTATCTCGCCCCTCCATGAGTAAGGGTTGATCTTTGTGTTGGTTGCTTGTATAGATGACTCACTTTTGGGAAGCTTTCTTCTTCAGACAGGGAGACCGTTGAATCAGATGAGAGGGAAGGACCCTCTAGTTCTGCTTATCAGACCAAGAAATTTTCTAAGTCAGGGGTGACTGCTAATGCTTCCAGTACGTTCTTTTTCCCTTCTTTTTTCTTTGTGATATACTTATGATTGTTCTCATGCTGCTTCCTTTTTGTTGTTAGAGCGTTCTTCCTTGGTTACCGAATGGTTCTTGTGGTGGGTGAGAGTTCAAGTCAATCTAAATCCAAGGCGCGGAAACCTGACTCTGAGGTCGGGCCCTCGGCTGCCGAGGAGAAAGAAACCGCGAGAGGCTCTCCTTCAAGTGCCCCCTTGCTGACTCCCTCCCATGGTAAGGAGGTAGTGGTTGAAGAGGCACCCCCTTTGCTTGACAAAAAGAAACAACCTGTGACTGGCGATGGGGTGATCATAGGTCTTGATGTCTCTTCTCTATCCCCTGCCCCCCAGCCGAGGGGCCGAGTCTCAAGTTTATTTCATCTTCATATAGATTTGATGACTTTTGAAGGTGCCTTTGTCTTTTCTATGGGTTATGTTATTAACCCCTGCGTTGAAGATTTTTCTTTTGGTGATGGGTGTGATCATCATCTTACATTGAGGTTCCCCTCTCTTGCCATGGCTCTGATTAAGATAGCAAATTCTTGCTTTGGAGTTTGGTGGAGACTGCTCTTGAATTAGCCTCTACTAGTGTCGTAGTTGTGATCGTTGTGGGGATCGTTTTGTTATATGCCCTCAATAGTGCTTGTCGTGATTCTTTGCTTCATGATTGATTTCGTGAGATATGGAGGTTATCTTCATAATGAGGACGTCTCCTTCCTGGTATCACCCAGTGGGTTGAAATATAAGTGTCTCCCTTTGATGAGCGTACGAAGGGTGTTGTTTTTCCTTTTTCTTGAACTTCCTCCTAAGGCCAGGCGTAGCCTTTTGATGTTCGTTGTCGGGATGGTGTCTTTACAATGCATGTCTTTGACAGATGTTTTATGATGTGCTGTCATGATAATCACTTCGGGATATGTGGACGTGATAGGTACTTCGTGATGTGTCGGAGTGATAGCCCTTCTATAGTGTGTGGACATGATAGCCATTTCAGGATATGTGGACATGATAGCCACTTCAAGATATGTGGACATGATAGCCACTTCAAGATATGTGGACATGATAGCCACTTCAGGGTATGTGGACATGATAGCCACTTCAGGGTATGTAGACATGATAGCCACATCACGATGTATGGTGTTGTGCTTTAGTATTCCTTTCTCGTTGGAGAGCCTTTATTGCTATAGCTGCCTTATGTTTAGGCTATGTTTGTTGGGTTAGGTCCCGATGTCTCGTCTTGTCGGATGTTGTATCCTTTATGCTCTTTAAATGTCTCCTTCATGAGTTGTGCTTGACGATGTTCAAGTCTGATACGACCATAGGTCACGCGAGGGCGACATGCAAGACAATAACGTTTATCGAAGGTTGCTTTGTGCGACCTGTAAGGCAATTCTTCTTCTTGATGGGTCGAGTTTACTTTGGGAGCCTTGAACTTTGGATTTCACGTTTTGCTATCCTTCTTGGTGTGGTTGGGTTCCTTTGAGATACTTCTCTTGACTTGTGATATGGATGGTAGGATAGCTCGTTACTTTTCATGATAACCTCTTGTGCTTCTGTATATGATCCTTTGGTCATGGACTTGTCCCTTGTATATGCTTTCCTTTCCTTATCTTTCTTTTGTGTTTTCCTTCATGCCGTACCTGCCATCTCATCAAGAAAAAACATTATGTGTTCTTTATACAACCTTACTTTAAGATTACTTTCTCATGGGATCCTTCTGAGCATGGTGTTCTTCTAAGCATGGTATCCTTCTAAGCATGGTATCCTTCTAAGCATGGTGTGATGATCTCTTCTGATACCCCTTACACGGTATACGTTGTACTGTTAGACCAAAGATACGCTCTTGGTGGGCGTCGAAATCTGTTCACGAGACATGCTCTCGGACGGCACTTAACGTTTCACAGGATAGGCTCCCGGAGGGCACAGGTTAGTCCACCGATACGTTCTTGACGGGCGTCAAAATCTGTTCACGAGAAAGGCTCTCGGACGGCACTTAACGTTTCAAAGGATAGGCTCCCGGAGGGCTCAGGTTAGACCAAAGATACGCTCCTGGTGGGCGTCGAACTGGTAGTTTGAAATCTACCTCAAGATACGCTCTTGGGGGCGTCGAACTGGTAGTGTTTTTTCTACCTCAAGATACGCTCTTGGGGGCGTCGAATCTGGTAGGTTGCAAATCTACCTCAAGATACGCTCCTGGGGGCGTCGAATTCGTAGTTTTTGGAAACCACTCTCAAGATACGCTCTTGGTGCGTCGAATTCGTAGTGTAATAACTACTCTCAAGATACGCTCTTGGGGGCGTCGAAGGTCGTAGTATGAACACTACTCTCAAGATACGCTCTTGGGGGCGTCGAAATTCGTAGTTTTTGGAAACCACTCTCAAGATACGCTCTTGGTGCGTCGAAGGTCGTAGTGTATAAACTACTCTCACGATACGCTCTTGGGGGCGTCGAAGGTCGTAGTATGAACACTACTCTCAAGATACGCTCTTGGGGGCGTCGAATGTCGTAGTATGAAAACTACTCTCAAGATACGCTCTTGGGGGCGTCGAAATCTGTTCGCGGGATAGGCTCCCGGAGGGCACAGGGTTCGTAGTTTTAGAACTACTCTCAAGATACGCTCTTGGGGGCGTCGAATGTGTTCGCGGGATTGGCTCCCGGAGGGCTCATAATGTTACCTTATCTTGTGTCCTTTCTCATGTAGGGTGCGTCTTTGGAGGTTGGGTGGAAGAGCTTTTGCTTTGGGTGGGTGGGGGTGGATTTCATTCTCTTGATAACTAGGATGTGGCAATGTTTGTATCCTAGGGGTGCTTGTAAATTCTTTCCCCCCCTTCCTTGTGCTTTAGGTTGAAAAGCTCTCTCATAGAATGGCGTCTTGAGTTGTTAATCTCATAGGTGTGTTTCAGACTAGTTAATCTAATCCATGCTCTTTGCTTGTGCATGGGGAGGTCTGACCGGGCTGTGATAATCTTCTTGGAGTGTTGTGGCACTTAGTGTGGTTTGCCTTTTCCTTCACATTGGAGTATTCTTCAATGCCTTTAGGGGGTGTCACATTGGTCATGCTCCTCCCACCTTGAATGTTGATTATAGTCTTCCTTTGCATTAGGACTTGAACTTAAAAAGGATGTCTTCCTCTAGGTTTGCAGGTGATGTTCCCTGATTTTCCATGGGTTTGCCCTCGTATTGGCTATTCCTTGTTGGATAGCTTCATTAGAGACTGCCTTTGTATTACGTACGTATAAGTGTTTGAGGTATGTTGAGCTGACAAGTCCCTCCTTTTTTTTTTTTTTTTTTTTTTTTTTTTTGTCATAACCTTCATTCATCATGTATTCGGCGTATGGCCTTAAAGGCGGGATATTTTTCTAGTGCCCCTTTTATCGTGGTTCTCCTCTTGATGGGATGCCAGAGTCAAATGTCTTATCATTTGCAGACAAGGTGGTTGATCGGGATGTGCGTCTAGTATGAGGGTCGATCTTGAAACCTTACTCCCCAAGCTTTTGAGCTCTTCTTTGGTTGATCTTGTAGAACTATTATCCTGCCCTAAGGCTCTTGATAGGAGATGTATCTCATTTTCACACTCTAGTTGTTGCACTATCTCTTTTGCTAATCTTGCATCTCTAGAGTTTCTCTCTTGGTGCATGACTTCAATGACAGGATTTTCTACCGATGTTTATTCTATTAGGACTTGTATCCTTGGTTGCCCTCCTTTCTTGTGAGATGGCGAAGGAGTGTTTATGAACACTCCAATGTGTCGTACTTGGTAGAGGTATGCGCCTAATCCTTATGGCGCTGTCTTGAATCTTTGTGTACCTATATCTGATGGACATGTTATTCATTACATATATAGTACGGAGTCCAAGGATCTCCGGGTTAGGATCATATTTTGAGAACAGAGACATAGTCATCTATCAGATGACATCTTTTCTACGGAGTTAATTTTTACAAGGATAAATGCAAGGAAACTTGTAAGGATACTTGTAAGGATATGTGTTCCATCCTTTTCCTGGTTCATTTGCAGTGCCGTGTCCCTAATGGGTATGTTGATGTTCTGACCACCTTTACTAGTAGGGGTTCCTTGGTATTAGGTATGCCTGACTCTTCTCTAGTATCATCAATGGTTGGTCATGGGAGATGTCTGACGGACTCCCTTCATGTACTATGGTTCTCTTCATGTCAAAGTTGGTGATTCCCTCTCTTATTACTAACATATCCTTGTGTGGAAATACTATGTTTTCCATATCCTTTTTTTAAAAGCTTGATGATGGTGTCACCGTTCTTCCTTTGCTAGGCTTGGTGTCCTTGAGGGTTTTTGATGGAAGTGTATTCCATTACTTTGGATGAGCTTTCTAAGTGTGGTTGTGTCTCCTGGCTATTTTGTGAAATCATAAAGATCCGCTGGAGGTGTTTGCCTTTGATGGTGGGTGTTGCCCATGTGATATGGTTTCCTCTATTTTTGGAGGGATGTGTTCGCGGCTACCCCTTCTTGTGCTAATGGGCGTTTGTGAGGAGGGCATGTTGTGACTGGTGCCCCCCTTGCATACCAATGCCAGATGGGATCCTTTGGCGGGCTTGGCCCTAAGATGCTTAGTGGAAGGTTGTAGTAGGGGTAATCATTTGTGACCTTCATGGTAGTTCCTCTATAGGATGTTGGGAGTGCTCGACTTATTTTTGTAACTGAGCCTTCCATCTTGTGATCTTTCCCAGAAACTTGACTTTATAGGTGTTCTTTGGGATTGAGGAATCTGTTGCTTGTGCATCTCTTGATTGGCGACGGCCTTTTACTGATTCTTCTAGTGGTCCACCTGTGTATATATATATCACGGAGCCCGAAGGCGTCCGGTATGGTTATTCTTGGAAAACATGTTGATGTTAAGTATCATAATCTACTCCTTTTAGGGAGTTGACTTGTTATGCAGTTAAATTAAATAAGAGGATATGGGAAGGATATGGGTGTGGGGTGTTGAAATCCCCTGCTTCCTTGGTAATGTAACTGTCTTCCTCCATTAGTTTGTGTGTATTCTTTCCACTTGAGGAATATGAGGTCGCATCCTTGCAAGGCGGACTAGGTGGAGGTGTATCCTTCATGTATGCTATGTGCGGTCTCACTCTACTATGTCTCTCCATGAGACTTCCCATTGTAGTAGCTATGTGCTGACGTGGTGTGGTACTCTATTAGTTCCCTGTTCAAATCCTTGTCTTTTCAACTCCTCCTCTGTCCTAGGAGGACGTGTGCCAAGGGTTGTCATGCACAAGGGGTTTGGACCTGTCGTGCTGTATCATGGGTAGGTGGTTGCTTTATTGTGTTGTTGGGACTATGTCCCTCCCTTTGAGCTTTCCTTGGTATGTCCCTTAGGCATGTCTGTGGTGATACGGACTGTATGTGTACATTGCCATGGTTGATGTTGGAACTCCTATATCCTTGTTGGTCTGTCATGTATGTCTTCCCTTAGTGCGGTGTATGTCCCTGTTGGGGTACTTGGTGGAATTCTTGCCTCCTTTGAGGTCTTGGCTGTCTGTCTGCCCCCCAGTGGGGTGTAGGCCCTGGCGTCCTGTTGTGTCTGTTGTTGCCTAGGAGGCAAAAATTGCTGCCTTCCCTCTGGGGGTGGCTCTTGATAATTTCTTCTTTGTTCTTCTCGCTGCCCTGCTCTAGGGTGCGAGTCGTGTTCTTCTTCTGGGACTTGTTCTTCCTCATGAACTTCTTCTTCTTCATGCTGGTGTTGCCTTCTCTGCCTGTTCCTCAGGGTCTCCCTATAAGCTAGCAGCTCATCCAATGCGTGCATCAACCTCGGAGTCACTGTATGTGCTCCTTGCGAGTATGTGGGCCTTATGTTGGTTGTGTGGGCACGATTGTCGTTCCTTTGAGTCATTATTTCATATGGATACCCTTGAGGTTGTGCCTCATAGTAGTACCCCTGTGGAGGTGCCGTGTATTGGGATGGCACTCCTTGTTGCCCCCCTGTCCCTGTGGCTTCCTAGTCAATGGAGTTGGAGCTGTGGAAGCCTCCTCCCTGCTTGTTAGGCTGGGGTGCCTGTGGGGCTATCTGAGGCTCTGGTGTGCAGGCTGTTTCTCTGGGTTAGGCTGCCTGGCTGGAGGTATAGGATGTCTTTCTTGCCTATTGCCCCCAGGTGGGCGATTATCTCTAGACACTAAGTTGTTCGTCTTCGCTCTCGTGATTGTCAGGCTTTCTGTTCGAAGCCCACGGACGGCGCCAAGTGTTAGGTTATAAAGTCTAGGTCAACGGGTCGTCAATCTAGAATTTATCTCCCACTAATGAAATGTCGGGTTCAGTTCTCCTAGGACTAGTCGTTCTGATCCATGCCCTTATATTCCCTTGGGGTAGTCGTTCTGATCCATGCCCTTCTCTTCTCTCCTTGTGACCTCCTTTCCTTCTCTCCTTCTGACCTCCTTTCCTTCTCTCCTTTTGACCTCCTGAGGCTTGTACTTCTTACCCCTGGGGCTTGTCCTACTGCTCTATGCTCTTCTGCTTCCTTGGTTCTCTTCTCCTTGCCACCCTGCAAGAGGGGCAATACCAGGCACAGAGGGGGGGTGGTGCCTGATGAACCCTCTCCGATGCCTAAGTCAGTACGGTTTTAGAGAGATAAAGCTAGAGAGATGTCAGAGCAAAATTGTGCAACTTGCCAAGATTCCCAAATGAGTTGTGAAGGTGGGGTATTTATAGGCAACGGTGTCATTAAGGTAGCTTAATGACATCGTTAGCCTTTAAACACAATTAATTAACCTTTAAGCACATAATTAAGACCTTAGGATTCGGAGGAGGTAGGCGGAGTGGACCGAGCGTGGGAGTCCGAAAGTGGTGTCGGGGCCCTTGGGGGGGGAGAAATCCGACCCCCAAGGGTAGGGGTTGGGTGAGGACACCCAACCCCCCCTAGGGAGGGTGGGGTTGGCCAACCCCATCCCTCCTAGGAGGGATCGGGTTGGCCGACCCGATCTCTCCTAGGAGAGATCGGGTTGGTCCACCCGATCTCCCCTAGGGGAGGTCGGGTGTGGCCACCCAACCTCACCTAGGTGAGTTCGCCCCGGCCGGACGGGCACTTCGGCCCCGTCCGAGCCGTCGATGTTCTCGCGAAGTGTCCGGGTTGAAGTTTCGATTTACAATCATAAATGTGACGATAAAAATATAACGGTTCGGAAGTCAACGGGTTCAAATTGGGCGTATATCCATCACTTACATACCGACATCAAGTAGTTCACAACTGGGCATGATCCTTAGGTTCCCTATAAATAGGGGCCTAGGTCTCCCATTCTAATCAATTCTCACTGTTGGCCCAACCAGCATTCCCCCCCTCCCACGCTGGTTACTGCCCATCGTGCAGGACCCGAAGATCAGAAGCTCAAGGTCGAGGACTGGGAATTTAGCTCGGTGATTGTGTATTAGTTATTGCGGCGTTCCCGTCCTTATACATATATCTCGAGCCCGATCGTGAAGGAAGAAGTCAGTTCGTGAAGGAAAAAGCCCTAAGCAGCCCAAGTGGTGAAACGAACATAACATTTGGCGCCGTCTGAAGTGATTCGAACAAAAAGCCGTGCTGCAAACCATGACAGGAAGACGACCAAAGAAGACGGGTGTAAGCAGGATGAAACCAACGAGAAGTAAACCAGGACCTTCTCATATGCAGGACGCAGAATCCACAGCTTCGTCCATTCCGTCCACAAACGCCCCTCTTACACAGTTCGAGCCAGAAGATCAGAACAACGTGCCTCTGCTAGAGCAAGGAACGAGGGTGGATCAAGAATTCCATCAGGAATGCCAGCTGAAGCAACACAACAACAACCAAGGAATGCAGCCAACATGCCTACAGTCACACCGGCAATGATGGCAGCATTGGAAGAACTTCTTGCTCTCAGGGAGATCTTAAAGAATCAAGGATATGCTGCGCCTCCACCACCCCCGTGTAATAATGAACAAGCGGCACCAGCCAGAGAAGCATCATATGATACCAACCAGCAAAAATCGCAACACCCAAATGGAGTAGAAGATTCTGAAGATGCCTATCAACAGGCCAGGCGGGAGCCAGCACGTTCAGGCACTCTAAGCGTTGGCATGAAGCAACAAGGAGTAAGATGGAAGCAGCCTCCTGTGAGCAATTCACAACGCCCACACAAGGAGGATAGCTCTAAATCAACAAGCAATGCTGGCACATGCACCGATTGGTTGAGGAAGCCCGCGCACGAAAATGACATCCCAATCACGGGACACACGGCTAAGGCCTTAGAAGAAATGATCGAGAAAAAAATGAAGCAATTGAAGATGAAAGGAATGCATGCCCTGGAAGAAAATGCATCATATCCGTTTTCTGATGAATTAGTGCACAGTCACGTTCCAGATGCCCTGTACAGAATCGGCGGAGAAAAATATAGAGGGAAAGGAGATCCAATCGAGCATGTGCAGCAACATGAAGCGTCTCTGCTAGGACGACCGGACAACCCGCATCACGTTGCCATGACATTTCCTAATACTCTCGTTGGAACTGCTGCACTTTGGTTCTTCTCGCTGTCATGCGGAAGCGTTACGTCATGGGCATATATAAAGGTAAAATTTATTCAAAGATACATGAGAGAGCGAACACTCCTTAAAGGGCCGAACGCGTTGAATGAGGTGACACAGCAAAACACGAGTCGTTAGCAGATTATTACATCCGCTTCAATCAAAACATCTCAGACATTCAAGGAAACATCACCGAAGGAGAAATCGTGCGCGCCTTCATTGCAAATTTAGGCCGAAGAGGACATGCCCTGGCTGAAAAGATGGCAAGGCGCCCAGCTGAGGCGCTTGAAGAATTGGCGGCGAGGGTAAAAGAATTCGTGGATCTGGACCGATTCAGAGAGCAACATAAGGCGAAAGTTAGTGCAGCTCGTGCTAAGGAGAAGCAAGCAAAACCCAAACAAGGCCCGCAGCAAGCGAGACAATTCCAGCCCCAAAAGAGGCCATATCAGCCCGAATTCCAAAAACCAAAAGAAGTGAACCTGGCAGAGTGCGTTCCTTTGAATGCACCACTTTCCATAATCATGAAGAAGATGAAGGAGGATAATATGTGGAGGGAGCCAGCGAACATTCGAAAGGGGCTACTGGGAAAGCAGGAAGATAAATGGTGTGAAAACCATGAAGTCTACGGCCATGAAACAAACAGCTGTGTCAGCTTGCGATTTCGTATAAACAACTTCATCCTTAAGGGAGAGCTCAAGCAATATGTCGACCAAGGCGACAAACGACAAAAGATGAACAATGATGAGCAATCCGGAAAGGGAAACAAGGGAAAGGAAAAAGTGAATGAAAATCCACCACCGCCAAAGCGTGGTGTCATCAACGTAATCCATGGTGGGCCAGCAGCAGGAGGTAGCGTTTCTAACGCCCGGGATGTTTATGCCTCACAGCTGCAAGTTCTCCCAAAGTATGGGAAGAGGCGACAGATGGGTTTCGATATAGCCGTTAGGCCAATTAACGGCGACTAAACGGTGAAGTAGGCCCACTGGGTCCCAAAAGAGGCTTAGAAGACCAATACGAGAGGACCCGACAAGGTCGGTCCCGACAAGGTCGGTCCCGACATACGAGCTGAACGCTGCCGATCATATGCCTTTAAGTAGGCCCCGATGATATGCCTTTAAGTAGGCCCCGATATTGAATCCCTGAGAATGTTGGCCCTGTCCCGATGACGAGGGGCCCCGAGCGGTGACCAAAGGAGATAACTCTGAGTTCCCTACATCCGTCAGGACTTGCCACCAGAGAACGAGGCCGAGAAACACGCCCATTATCAACATAGTGGGGAAGTGGCCTGAAAAGACGGAACGTGGGCTACTGGCCGAGATAAACGGAACGTGGCAGTTATCTCACAGGTAACTGAGGTGACCCCTCCCCTATATAAAGGAACGAGTTACCTCAGGATCAATACGTTGAACATTCACATACTTAACTTGCTTGCCTGCATCGAGATACTCATTTAAGCATCGAAGAGGGATTCTGGGTCACCGCCCGGTCTATCCCCTTCTTGCAGGATTACTTAGAGCAAAGGAGTTCGGACTTCCGTCAAGAACGTACCGGAGTTCCAACCGTGATCCAACATTGGCGCCGTCTGTGGGAACGTAGCGAAAAGCAAAAATGACTTCTACCCGATCGATGGCTGGCAAGCAAAAGAAGAGACAAGGACAATCCGGCGGTTCCCGTCACCCCGCGGAACTCTGAATTCAGGGCCGCCGGAGCGCACTATTGATCGGAATGATCCTCCACCTGTTGTTTCCCAAACAAGGGGGCATCATGATGATTGCGAAGATTCCATTCGAAACTCGTCGGAGAGTCGGGAAGAGATCCCAAGGAGGGACCAGGATGCACCTGCAAAGCCGGACTTGGCAAAGGCTGTGATGGATGCCATGCCAGTAATTTTGGAAGCTATTGAGGCTCTCCTGGACCGAAGGGAGGCAGCCAAGAAGAAGGAGGAGGACTCCGCCGATGGAGAATCGGGACGGGCAGGAGGCCTAACCCGAGCACCAGGACAAGGGCAAGGAGCCCGCTCAGTCGAAGCAGTTCGTGATTGATGGGCCTGGACCGGTGCAATATAGGACCATCCCTCTTAGTGGTCCTAACACCCCCGACCAGGTGGTAAAGATTGTGAACATCTGTATGGGAGACCAAAAGAACATGATGTCGGAGCTGAGAGATCGATCCACTCATCCCTTTGTTCCCCGATTGGTGAACACCACGGCCCCGCCAGGGCTGGGTATCCCGACAATCAAGGAGTATGATGGCGAGGGAGATCCAGTTCGCCATGTCTAGAAGCATGTCATGGCTTGTCTAGGCAGAGCCCCGAATGATAATATAGTGTGTGTTTTGTTCCCAGGCACACTTGGCGAGAGGGCCCTGACGTGGTTCTTCAGGCTTCCCCCAGGGTGCATCTCTAGCTGGACCCAGATGCATGATCGCTTCATCCAGCAATACCAGGGCCGCCGGCGTCTCCTGAAAAGAGCGAGGTCCCTGGCTGAGGTGGTACAGAGGCCCGACGAGTCTCTGGCACATTACTACCAGAAGTACACTGCTAGCGTGGCCGAGATTGATGAGGAAATATCGGAAGGAGAGACCATCCGCACCTTCATTCGGAACCTGACAACACCATACGGTTCCGACCTGATGCACAACGTGGCTGAGAAGGCTGTGTGGAACATGGAGGCTTTGCAGAAGAGGGTGAATCAACAAATAGACGTACATGAGCCGAAGATAGCTGCTGGAGACCATGACCCTCTGAAATCAAACAAGGGGAAGCAGTCGTTCAAACCCTCGGATGATCGCAGGAGGAAAGATAAACCCGAGAGCAGTCAGGGTCGAGGCCGTCCCGATCGGAGGGAAGACAAGCGTCCCCCGAGGTCGGACAAGCAGGAGGATCATTACACTCTCATTTGTTCCATGGGTTCTGTGTTGGCGGTGATGGACCGACAAGGTATCGCAAGGTAACCCCCCGAAGAAGGATGGAGGATTCATGGGAGCTCACACCGATCGTTATTGTCGCTTTCATCATGCCAACGCTCATGACACTAACCATTATCGGGAGTTGAAGAAGGAGATTGAAAAGCTGATCCAGAAGGAAGGCTCAAGGAATTTGTGGCTGGGCGACGGAGTCAATCCCGTTCCCGGTCCCGATCGCGGTCCCGTTCCCGATCCCGTGGTCAATCCCCGAAGAAGGATTAGCCCGAGTCTTCCACTGCCCGCAAGGAGAAGCGGGGGACCATTAATGTGATTCACGGGGGACTTGCTGCAGGAGGTGATACCACGGCATCTCGGGAGGTCTATGCTTCTCGGATTCCCCATTGCTGTGGTGCTGGGCAAGAGGGCCCGAAATTGGACTCCGAAAGAATATATGGTGATTCCCTTCTCAGCGGAGGACCTGATAGGTGTGGAGACCCCGCACGATGATGCTTTGGTCGTGACCCTGAACGTGGATGGGTAAGAGATGAAGCGGATCCTGATAGACGGAGGAAGCTCCTCCAATATTCTGTTCATGGATGCACTGGAGGCCATGGGAAAAACCAAGAAGGACTTGAAGCGTGCGGACTTCCCGATTGTTGGATTTTTTTGCTCTACTTCTTACCCGGTGAGGATGATTACTTTACCGTTTGAATTCGGTAGTGGCTGGAAGTCGGAGAAGAGGAACGTGGAGTTCGTGGTGGTCGAGTCCGCGAGGACCTATAATGCAATTATTGGGAGGACTACCATCAACCCGCTGGGGGCAGTTGCCTCGACTGTCCATCAGAAGCTGAAGTTCCCGACTGACCACGGAATCGGGGAAGTCAAGGGCGATCAGATAGCCTCCAGGAAGTGCTACGTCAATGCCACTCGAAGGAGGAATCGGGAGGCTATGAATGTCTTCCAGACTGATACGGATCCCCGAGAGGAGTTCGGGCGTCCCGCCCCGATGGAGGACTTGAAGGAGGTCGAGATCGATGGACCTCAAAGAAAGGTAAAAATCGGGTCCGCTCTGTCGGAGGAGACAGCCCGAGAACTGATTGATTTGCTGAAGGAGTTCAAGGAGCTGTTTGCCTGGTCCCCGAGCGAGATGCCAGGAATCAGCCCCGATGTAATTACTCACGAGCTGAAGATTGATCCCGCGATCAAACCGATCACACAAAGAAGGTGTCCGATGGGTGCCGACAAGAAGATCGCGATCCAGCAGGAGGTGGGCAGGTTGCTCGATGCTGGATTCATTAAGGAGCTCTGATTCCAGACCTGGGTCGCCAACCCAGTCCTGGTGACGAAGAGCAATGGCAAGTGGCGGATGTGCGTGGATTTCCGTGACTTGAACAAGGCATGCCCGAAGGATTGCTACCCACTCCCGTGGATCGACCAGCTGGTGGATGCCACATCGGGACACGAGCTGTTGAGCTTTATGGATGCCTACTCCGGCTACAATCAGATCAAGATGTCCATGGAGGACGCCCCCCCCCCCCCACCGCCTTTTATGCTGATAGTGACATCTATCATTATGATGTTATGCCCTTTGGATTGATCAATGGAGGCCTATGTGGACGACATGCTGGTAAAGTCACGACAGGCCGAGGATCATGTTCACAACTTGGCCACAGCGTTTGAGCGGATGAGGCTTCATCAAGTTCGCTTGAACCCGACCAAGTATGCCTTCGGAGTGCACTCAGGGAAGTTTCTGGGCTTCATGGTGAGCCAGAGGGGAATCGAGGTGAACCACGAGAAGTTGAAGGCAATCGAGGAGATGAAGTCCCCGACGAACCATCGGGAGGTGCAGGTGCTGAATGGCCGATTGGCCGCGATGAATCGCTTCCTGTCTAAGGCAAGTGATCGATCCATGCCGTTCTTTGAAGTGCTGAGGGCCAACAAGAAGTTTGAGTGGACTGCCAAGTGCGAGGAGGCGTTCCAAGCACTCAAGCAGCACCTCCGCACCCTCCCGCCATTGGCGAAGCCCATCCCAGGCGAGCCACTATACCTGTATTTGGCTGTTTCTGAATTTGCTGTTAGCTCTGTCTTAGTGAAAATTGTAGAGGGTAGCCAAGTCACAGTCTATTATGTAAGCAAGGCACTCGCCAAGTCTGAAATAAATTATCCCGCCGTTGAGAAGTACCTCTATGCGTTGATTGTAACTGCTCGGAAGCTGAGGCCTTACTTCCATGCGCATGAGATTACTGTTTTGACGAATCAGCCCTTGAAACATTTTTTGAACCGACCTGATGCGTCGGGGAGATTAGTGAAATAGGCAGTAGAGCTTAGTGAATTCCGCATTCACTTTGCTCCGAGAACGGCTATTAAGGGCCATGCGTTGGCGGATTTCTTAGCAGAGTCTACAGCCCCCGATCTAGAAGTAGTTGGCCCTGTAGAGGGGGCAACTATGAAAGTCCCGATAACAGAGCAGTCAGAACAGCCCGACGCCGAAAATACTTGAGAGATGTACACCGATGGCTCCTCAAATTCAGAAGGATCAGGAGCAGGTTTCGTACTGATACCACTAGACGGAGGCGAGCCCCTCCGTTATGCCTTGGCATTGACATTCAGGGCTACCAACAATGAAGCTGAATATGAGGCTCTCATCACTGGCCTCAGGATTGCTAAGGGAACGGGAGTTGGTCACTTAAAGGTGAAGTGTGATGCTAGCCTGATCGTGAACAAAATCCAGGGGCGATACGAAGCAAAGAGCTCGATGATGAAAAAGTATCTTCGCGAGGTGCAAACCCTGAAGGAGAGTTTCAAGAGCTTCGATATTAAAGCGATCCCGAGGGAGGATAATGCGGAAGCAGATGCCTTGAGCAAGTTCGCCTTGGGGGCACCCCTTGATGAAAGTCGGAAGGTGAATTTTTGGAGAAGGTGATCCTGTCAACCACCGATCAATCAGTGGTATGTGCCATCGGGATCGGATCGGAGGAGCCCACTTGGATGACCCCGATAGTCGCGTATCTGACTACGGGGGCAGTCCCCGATGATGAAGTGGCAGCCGGCAAAATACGCTGAATCGCGCCCAATTATGTGATGGTGGACAATCAACTGTACAAAAAGGGATATGTAACTCCCTACTTGAAATGTGTGGCTGAGCCCGACACAGATCGGATCCTTAGGGAGGTGCACGAAGGACACTTGGCTTGTCATGAAGGCGCCCGATCCATCGTGAGGAAAGTGCTGAACCTGGGCTATTACTGGCCCCCGATGAACAAGGAGGCAACTATGCTAACCCGATCCTGTGACGGTTGCCAAAGGTACGCCCCGAATATCGTGGCTCCAGCTGCCGATCTGACGTCCATCAAGAGTGCTTGGCCCTTCGCGCAATGGGGAATCGATTTGGTGGGACCCCTTCCAGTTGCAAAAGGTCAATGCCGATATTTAGTTGTGGCTATTGATTATTTTTCGAAATGGATAGAAGCTAAGGCATTGGCCAAGACAACGGGGAACCATATCCTCAAATTCCTCCAGACCCATATCATATCCCGATACGGGATCCCAAAGGTGGTGATCAGTGATAATGGCCCTCCGTTTAACGGGGCCCAGTGGAAGGAGTACCTGGAGGAACTGAAAATTGAGAATCGGACAGCCTCTGTCCGTCATGCCCAAACTAATGCACAGGTGGAGTCAGCCAACAAGATCGTGATGGATGGCCTGAAGAAGAGGGTCCATGCCTTGAAGGGAAAATGGCTGGATGAGCTGGAAAATGTGCTTTGGGCTGTTAGAACGACACCCAAACGATCAACTGGGGAGACTCCGTTTGGCCTTGTTTATGGCACGGAAGCAGTTGCTCCCGTCGAAACAGCTGTGGCATCCCATCAAACGAGTTATTATGAACCTCTGTCGAATGATGAAATGAGGCGCCTGGACTTGGACTTGGTCGAAGAAAAGAGGCGGAGTGCCGAGGAGGCCCAGGCTCGGATGCGCTTGGCAACGGCCCGATATTATAATCGACGAGTCAAGTCTCGACAGTTCTTTGTCGAGGAACTGGTCTGGCGTCGGAACGAATTTACCCTTTTGGATCGGATCAACAAGATGTCACCAAAATGGGAAGGGCCTTATAAGGTCGTGGGGATGCCAGCTCGAAATGCGTATAAGTTGGAAGACCTCGATGGCAATGTGTTGAAGCATTCTTTTAGTGGCGAACACTTGAAAAAATGTCATGCTTGATATTAAGTCGCCTTCAGTGGTGCAAGTTGTTTATTAAGTCGCCTTCAGTGGTGCAAGTTGTTTATTAAGTCGCCTTCAGTTGTGCAAGTTGTTTATTAAGTCGCCTTCAGTGGTGCAAGTTGTTTATCAAAGTCGCCTTCAATGGTGCAAGTTGTTGAAAAAAGAGGTTGCTTCCGACCAGATTGTGCTTAGACTTATTGTTCTAAGTATGCTTAAATCCCCTTAAGTGGTGTACCTAAATCGCCTTAAGTGGCGTGGTTTCGCCTTAAGAGGCGTGGTTTCGCCTTAAGTGGCGTTGTTTTTCCTTAAGTGGCATGGTTTTGCCTTAAGTGGCATGGTTTCGCCTTAAGTGGCGTGGTTTTGCCTTAAGTGGCAGGGTTTCGCCTTAAGTGGCGTGGTTTCGCCTTAAGTGTCACGATTAAATCGCCTTAAGTGGTGTGGGTAAAATGTCTTAAGTAACGCGTCGAAATTACTCTAAGTTACATCGAATTGCCTCAAGTGGCGTAGTTAATTCACCTTAAGTGGTGCAGCGATAATCGGAACCAAAAGAGATTGATATTATAAAGATCTAGGAGGTTCACGACAAAGAAGGAAATTACAAGGATTCGAAAATAAAGCAACTAAGCTTAATCCTTGGCAGCGTCGAAGGGAGCAGGGTCCACGAGGTCTGTAGCAGAAGACTCCGTGATCAGAGGATCGGATCCTGGAAGATTGACTGCAGGAGGATCGGACCCTTGGAGGTCAGCCGGTGAAGAGTCGATTATCGGGGGATCGGTTGTTGGGAGATCTGCACTTGGAGACTCCACCGTGCCTTCAGCACCCGCAGCCCCCTCAGGGGTGTTGGCCCCGTCGCTCTCCTCGGGAAGGTTGAAATACCTCTCCGCGAAGGGGGCGAGAGTCAGAGACTTGGTGAAGTCGATGGCACCACCGTACTCCAGATGGAGCTCTTCGACAGCATTTAGCAGGGTGGTCTCCACCTCCGCTGTACAGAACTTCACCGCGTCCGCTTGAAAAGTCTCGAAGCCCCGATAATCTTCCCGACCTTTGGCTCCAGCTTCAGCCAGCTTGGCGGGGAACTCGGCGACCTCCCGCTCCAGCTGTTGGGACCGGTTGGTGAGAAGGACCTTCTCAGCCTCCAGCCCTGACTTGGAGTCCTCAAGGGCCTTCTTCTCGAGGACAAACCTGTCCCGATCCTCCGCACGCCCCTACTGCTCTTCCTGGAGCTTTTGACGCTCCTGCTTCAGCAACCTCTCAAAGTCGTGGACCTGCCTCAAAAGGTCCCGAGTCTTCTGGTTAAGGAGGGCCCGCTCCTTAACCAACTTACCCCTCGACGATTCGGAGGCGGCCAGATCCTCCTTGAGCTTGGCCAAGACCTCGGGGGCCGCCTTGGCTCGCTCCTGCTCCAGGGCCTCCTCCAAGGCCAGGACATACCCGAAACAGCGGTGTTGGTCCGCTACTTCCTGTGAAGAAGAAAGGAAGAGGTCAGTACACGAAAATATTATGCCTTATATGTACTAAGTGTAAAAACAGGAAACCTTACCTCCACCGACGAACGGCCATGGCGCGAATGTCCGCGTGGATGTCCTCTCGAGCCAAGGAGAGCGGAAGCTTCATAGATGGCGGAACTGAACCTGCCAGCAGGTGCAGACCCAGTTCCGATGATACATCATCCCGACGCAGCGGGACCCCCCGCAACGACTCGATCGGAGTCCAAGGAGCTGCCGCCTGGTTGGGAGAGTAAAGCTGGTAGAAGCTCCCATCTAAGGGGAGAGGAGGAACGACTCCCTCGGTATCGGAGGTGCGAGCCTCCGAGCCGCCATGAGAACCCGCCGGCCCCTCGGGAGTCAGGCTCAAGACCGGCGAAAGCTGCTGTGCCGGAGAAGATGGAGGCAGCCCTTCGGGAGTCGGCTCCTGTAGTGTCTGCCTCGCCCCCGGACGACGAACCAGGGGCTGACCCTCGCTCGCCTCCTCAGAAGAATGAGAGACGTCCAGGTCAACCACCCGACGGAACTGACCGTCCGTCGGGGCGTCTTCAGTCCCCGATCCTCCTGGGGCTGGAAGAGAAAGGAGGGCCTCTCCGACCCGGGCGTCGGAGGGTGGCGTCCCCGCGGAAGCTCCAGCTCCCGATTGACCTGCAGCTGGAGGACAAGAAGCTTCAGAGAGAAAATCAGGAAGTTGAGCAGGATCCTTACACTAGATGACGCGACGGGAGAGATACTGGTCCTCCCCGTAATCATTGTAGTAACCCGCTTTGAGAATGCGGGGAGTTTCTCCTTGCAGGATGCGTTTGATCCCTTCGATCATGGCTCCCTTATCGGAGGGGATTAACTCCTTGGGAATACGCCTCCTATATAATCGAATTGCTAAGCGGAGCTGTTTACCTTCCTCGGGAGTCTTGGTGTTGAGGATCTGCTCCATCTTCTCCACCCGCGCCCGCTTGATCTGCTCCGAGGTCGTAGGTGCCGATGAAGAGGTGGCCCTCTTCGAAGACTTCCTCTTCCACGCGGGGTGTTGGACAGCATCGGTCTCCGCCTGCTTAAGCATGAGATTGGTCAGCAATGATACCTTCTTAGCTGCAAAGACGAAAACGAAAAGTGCACTTAGAATATTACCCAAGGAACGAGGTTAGAAGGGCCGTCGAAAAGTTGACCCCCGTAGGAGACATCAAGGAGTCGGATACCGGTCAAAACCAGGTCCCGCTCCCCGATGGAGTTGGTGTCGAGGGGAACGAAAGAGTCCCCCAGCGATAAAGCTGGATGCAGTGGAGAATCTGGAAATCCTCCTCGGAGTAAGTGTGAAAAGCGGGAGCAGGGTCCGCTTCAACCTCCCAATGGGGCCACGGAATAGAGCTGTTTCGGATGAAGAAATAATTCCTCTTCCAGCCACTGTTGTCGGGCCCCGAGTCAGTGATGAGCCCCCGACCCTTGGCGACCTTCCAGGTGTCGCCATTCCAGGTGTACCGAGAGAGCTGCACCTTGCTCCATTTAGGCATCCGCGGGTAGAAGGCGCAGACCCCGGCATCATTGCATTTCATCCCGTAGAAGGTCCGGAAGAGTCGGAGGCTGTAGGTCCACTGTTGGCGAAGGCAGAGAAAAAGGAAGGCATTCCACACACGGATGGCATGGGTGGAAAAAGTAGTCGGATGTGTTTTGTAATATTCACACATCTCGACTAAATTCCCACAGAAGGGGAATCGGATCCCTGCCGATATTTGCCCGGTGGAGACAAATACCTCCCCTTACCGGGGACGAGTGACCACAGGGTCACCCGGGAGGCGAGGCCATGTAATACACCCCTCCCGGAGAGCTGCATCATAGGCGGTGTCTGAAATCTCATTACAAGCATAATCGAACTTGAAGGGCTTCCTCCCCCGAAACTGGACTCACCATCTGGAAAGTAATCATGGCAAGAAAAGGCACAGATGATTTCCGCAAAAGTCCGGGTAAGTTGATTGAGATAAAAGGAAAACTGTGCTAACAAGTTTCTTCGGAATCGAAGGAGGAAATCTTACCAGACATGTTGAATCGGAGAAGAAAGGACGATCTTGATGATCGGAGATCCTGGTCGTCGAGTGTTGATCAGAGATAGAAAGAAGAACTGAATAGTGCTAAGATTTGAGGTTTTATAGGAGAGAGGATAGCCAAAGAGACGCTGCGATCTGGACCGTTGAAGATGAAACGCCTCAACCTGAATCATCGAATCACTAGGGACAAAACGGCTAGATAGCGATTTTTCAGAAAAGCAGGCACGGGCACCCAAGCCGTCGCTTCATCACCCATCGCATTTAATAGGGGAGTAATCGAGAAATCTTTTCGGATTCGGTGGTTATCCTCGGAATATCGAGAAGTTCATAATTGGAAGACACGACGAACTATAAGTCCCTCGTGTGTTGGGGGCAAATGATGGGTTTCGATATAGCCGTTAGGCCCATTAACGGCGACTAAACGGCGAAGTAGGCCCACTGGGCCCCAAAAGAGGCTTAGAAGACCAATACGAGATGACCCGACAAGTTCGGTCCCGACATACGAGCTGAACGCTCCCGATCATATGCCTTTAAGTAGGCCCCGATGATATGCCTTTAAGTAGGCCCCGTTATTGAATCCCTGAGAATGCTGGCCCTGTCCCGATGATGAGGGGCCCCGAGCGGTGACCAAAGGAGATAACTCTGGAGTCCCCGACATCCGTCGGGACTTGCCACCAGAGAACGAGGCCGAGAAACACGCCCACTATCAACATAGTGGGGAAGTGGCCTGAAAAGACGGAACGTGGGCTACTGGCCAAGATAAACGGAACGTGGCAGTTATCTCACAGGTAACTGAGGTGACCTCTCCCCTATATAAAGGAAGGAGTTACCTCAAGATCAATACGTTGAACATTCACATACTTAATACTTGCTTGCCTGCATCGAGATACTCATTTAAGCATCAGAGAGGGATTCTGGGTCACCGCCCGGTCTATCCCCTTCTTGCAGGATTACTTGGAGCAAAGGAGTTCGGAATTCCGTCAAGAACGTACCGGAGTTCCAACCGTGATCCAACAGCGACAACCAGAGAAGAAAGATATAATCATTCCGTTCTCAAACGCCGACAAGAAACACATAGTGTATCCCCATGATGATGCTTTGGTCATAACAATGGACATCAATGGATTTGACGTGCAAAGTATCTTGGTAGATGGTGGGAGTGCTGCAGATTTAGCGCATATAAAGGTGCTCAAAAAGATGGGAAAAAAGGAAGCCGATCTCTTGCCGAGCACGTTTCCGTTGGTTAGTTTCGCAGGAGCGGCAACCTATCCATTGGGCATGATTACACTTCCAGTTATCCTTGGAGACGGGTGGAAGGCATTGCATACAGATGTCACATTTGTGGTGGTAGACAACCTGGGAGCGTATAACGACACCCTAGGGAGAACAACGATCAACCCACATGATTGGGGAAGTGCTAGGTGATCAGACAGCCGCACGTAAGTGCTATGTCAATTCCCTGAGGAAGATGAAACAAGTATAAATTTCCATGATAGGAGTTGGTGCAAAAAGAAAGCTGTTCGCCTCGAACGACGATGAAAAAGGAAAGAAGGAAAAGTTATCACCAAGGTCCGAACTGGGCAGGATTTTTTGTTCACCTAAGTGGAGTGTACTTGATGTCAGACAAGGAGAAGAAGAATCCATCATGTCCTAATTCCGGAGTTTTGCTCAAAATGCAACTGCACTGAGAGCAATCAAGAAGGATGTCATCAACGCATTTTTCCTGAACATGAACGCACCAACATTTCTGCTATTCGGAAGGGAATTTGGATGGTGCACAACTAAGACATTGGCGTGCTTAAAAGACATGATGGAGACGGCGATCTCTTGTGAGCGTGAACTGAGATGGGGCACACCCCTCAACGCAAGTGTAGAAGCTCAAACTTCAAGGAAATCAGAAGGCTCAAGCATGGATTATGCTAACATCTTCACCCCTTTGAACACGAAGGTGGAAGAAATATACGTCAAGCTTCTGGTAAACAAGCTTCCAAGACCACTTGAGCCGGAAACCGCCTTCTTAGGCAGGGATATTGAAGATTGGTGCCGATATCACCAAACTTGGGGGCATAATACCAATGATTGTTTGACCTTGAGGATGGAGATTGAAGAATTTATTGCGCATGGAGCTCTGGGAAGCTATGTCGCGAACAACAATTCTTATCAGCCACCAAGATATATTTGAGGGAGATAGACTTTCCACTTCTAATCTATCCTCTTCGGTGCATCTTTAGGAATATAAGTGCAGTTCAAACTTTTGTAATCAGTAGTATTTCGGAAGAAGCAGTCAATAGACGCCTTCCCGCAAAGCTATTGTAAACATGACAAGTATCTAATGTTGATCAATTTACTTTCGTAGGTACATCTCTACATTATGCATTATACTCTGGATTAACATCAAGTAGAAAACAACATGCATACTACTCATAATCATCACGCCATGCAACTTATAATAGGCGACATCAACAAATGCATCTTCAACAAATTCAAAAGCAATATCATGCAATATTCCAAAAGTGACATGTTGCAATATCCTTCTCAAAAGGACAATACCCATGTTCACATCTATCAAAAGTAACATGTTGCGACATCCTTTCCAAGAGTGCAAACCTCATGTTTACTTCCTGATGGGTCCGACTACAGTCGTCAGGCCCTGTAACGGCGAGGAAACGGCAAACAGGTCCACCAGGCCCCGAAAGGAAGGTCAAGATGACCTAGGAGAAGGGTCCCGACAAAGGGAGTCCCGACGAGGCAAGGTCCCGACAGAGTCGGTTCCGGCGGTGGAGCTGGAAGCTCCCGATAAGAAGCCTTTAAGAAGGCCCCGATGATGAATCCCTGAGAATGATTGGCCCTGTCACGCTGACGAGGGGCCCCGAGCGGTGACACAACGAGATAACTCTGGAGTCCCCGACGCGAGTCGGGACTCGTTATCAGAGGATAAAGCCAAGATATGCGGGGCGTGGCCGAGATACGCGGGGCATGGCTAAGATACACGAGATCCTGTTCGAGATATGCGGGATACGGGCTAACCACCCCTAACGGTTCGCCAGGTACCTGAGACATCTCTTTGCCTATAAAAGGGCAGGAGATCATCTCAGAAAGACTTACGTTGAGTTGAATACACTCTGAGTTTATTACTTGCCAGTTATACGAGACACTCATTTAAGCATCGGAGAGGGATTCTGGGTCACCGCCCGGTCTATCCCCTCTTGCAGGATTGCGTGGAGCGAAGGAGCTAGGATCGCCATCAAAGTCCGTACCGAAGTTCCACCGTGATCCAACATTGGCGCCGTCCGTGGGAATCCAACAAAAAGCTGATATGCCTTCTACTCGATCAATGGCGGCTGGCAAGAACAGAAGACAGGGACAATCCGGTGGTTCCCGTCACCCCACTGCAACGAATTTGAATTCAGTTCCAGAACAAGAGGAAAACCAGAACCATCCCCCGGCTGAGCTCTCCCAGACAGGAGGGCACAATGGATCGCATCCCGAAGATGTTTCCCCTCAGCTCCAGGACAACAGGGGGCAGGAGGCTCCCCCAGCTGCAGATTTGACGAGGGCCGTAGCAGAGGCCATGCCCATGTTTCTGGCGGCTGTAGAGGCTCTCTTGGATCGAAGAGAGGCTGCGAGGAGGCAGGAAGAGGTGCCCCCGTTGGAGGAAGCGACCCTGCCGACAGAGGGTCGGAACACACAGGAAGCCCTGCCCCGAGGCCAAGACAGAGATAGGGCGACCGGTCAGTCGGAGAGGTTCGTGGTTGATGGGCCAGGACCAGTACAGCACAGGACCATTCCCCTGAATGGTCCCATCACTCCCGACCAGGTGGTAAAGATCGTGAACATCTGTATGGGAGAACAGAAGCCGCTGGTGTCGGAGCTGAGGGATCGATCCACTCATCCCTTCGTCCCCCGACTCATTGATACCCTAGCCCCGCCTGGGCTAGGCATCCCCACGATAAAGGAGTATGATGGCGAAGGAGATCCAGTTCGCCACGTCCAGAAGCACCTCATGGCGTGTCTGGGAAGAGCCCCAAGTGAAGACATAGTGTGTACGTTGTTCCCGAACACACTGGGAGAAAGGGCCCTGACATGGTTCTTTAGTCTGCCCCCGGGATGCATCACTTGCTGGGCAGACATGCACGATCGATTCATTCAGCAGTACCAGGGTCGGAGGCGTCTATTGAAGAGCGTGAGGTCCCTGACCCAGGTGGTGCAGAGGCCCGACGAATCGCTGGCTCATTATTACCAGCGGTACACAGCTAGCGTAGCAGAGATAGATGAAGAATCTCTGAGGGCGAAACCATCCGTACCTTCATTCGGAACCTTACAGCTCCCTATGGCTCCGACTTGATGCACATCGTGGCTGAGAAGGCTGTGTGGAATATGGAGGCATTACAAAAGAGGGTGAAGCGGAAGATCGATGTCCAGGAGTCAAAGATAGTCGCGGGAGAACTGGAGCCCCCAAAGTCGAACAAGGGGAAGCAGTCAAGTAAACCTTTCGACGATCGTAAGTCAAAGGGTAAACCCGACAGTGGCAAGAATCGAGGTCGTCCGGATCGGAGGGCCGACAGACGTTCTTCAAAGAAGGATAAGCGGGAGGATTTTGACATTCCTCTCAACTGCTCCATGGCGGAAGTGCTGACAGTCATGGAGCGACAAGGTATCTCCAGGTACCCCCCGAAGAAAGATGGAGAATTCCTGGGGTCCCGTACAGATCGCTACTGTCGATTTCACCGCGCAAATGGCCACGACACCAATCACTGTCGGGAGCTGAAGAAGGAAATTGAAAAGCTAATCCAGAAGGGAAAGCTCAAGGAGTTCGTTGGGGACAAACGATGCCGGTCCCGCTCTCGGTCCCGATCACGGTCCCGTTCCCGATCCCGCGATCGGTCCCCGAAAAAGAAGAGAACTGATCCAGAGTCATCCGGTGCTCGCAAAGAGAGACGAGTCATCAACGTGATTCATGGAGGATTTGCTGCTGGAGGTGATACCTCCTCCGCCCGAGAGGTCTACGCCTCTAGGATCCTACGGCAGTGGTGTTGGGTAAGAGGTCCCGATCCTGGACCTTGAAAGAAGAGATGGTGATCTCCTTCTCATCGGAGGACCTCATAGGCGTGGAGACTCCGCATGACGATGCCTTGGTGGTAACCTTGGATGTAGACGGGTTCGAGATGAAGAGAATTCTAATCGACGGAGGGAGCTCCTCCGACATCCTGTTCATGGACGCGCTGGAGGCTATGGGGAAAACAAAGAAAGATCTGAAGGAGGCAAACTTCCCGATGGTCGGATTCTCCGGCTCAACCTCCTACCCGCTAGGAGTAATCACCTTACCAGTGGATTTTGGTAGCGGGTGGAAATCAGAAAGGAGGAACGTGGAATTTGTCGTGGTTGATTCTGCGGGGACCTACAACGCGATTATCGGGAGAACCACCATCAATCCCCTGATGGCGGTTGCCTCGACTGTGCACCAGAAGATGAAGTTCCCGACCGACCACGGAGTCGGGGAGGTCAAAGGCGACCAGGTGGCTTCCCGAAAATGCTATGTTAATGCCACCCGGAGGAGGAGGCGAGAGGCTATGACTATCCTCCAGACAGACACAGATCCCAGAGAAGAGTTTGGGCGTCCCGCCCCTGTAGAAGATCTGAAAGAAGTCGAGATCGACGGACTCCAGAGGAAGGTGAAAATCGGGTCTACTCTAACTGAAGAGACAGCCCAAAAATTGGTGGAGTTGTTGAAGGAGTTCAGGGAGCTGTTTGCCTGGTCCCCCAGCGATATGCCAGGAATCAGCCCCGACGTGATCGTGCACGAGCTGAAGAATAGACCCCGCGATCAAGCCTATCACGCAGAAAAGGCGTCCGATGGGCACGGATAAGAAGATCGCGATCCAGCAGGAGGTGGGCAGGTTGCTCGACGCTGGGTTCATTAAAGAACTCTGATTCCAGACTTGGGTGGCCAACCCCGTGCTGGTGAAGAAGACTAATGGGAAGTGGCGAATGTGCGTGGACTTCCGCGACTTGAACAAAGCTTGTCCAAAGGATTGCTATCCACTCCCGAGGATTGACCAGCTGGTGGATGCCACATCGGGACATGAGCTGTTAAGTTTCATGGATGCGTATTCAGGCTTCAACCAGATCAAGATGGCCAAAGAAGACGCCCCCCACACGGCATTCTATGCAGACAGCGACATCTCTCACTACGATGTCATGCCTTTCGGATTGATCAATGCCGGGGCAACCTACCAGCGGATGGTGAATAAGCTGTTTGGAGATATGCTGGGAGAAACCATGGAAGCCTACGTGGATGATATGCTGGTGAAGTCCCGACAAGCCGAGGATCACGTGCACAACCTTACCATGGCGTTTGAGCGGATGGTGCTCCATCAAGTTCGCTTAAACCCGACGAAATGCGCCTTTGGAGTCCACTCAGGGAAATTCCTGGGCTTCATGGTGAGTCAGAGAGGAATTGAAGTGAATCCTGAGAAGCTGAGGGCAATCGAGGAGATGCAGTCCCCGATAAACCATCGGGAGGTGCAAGTACTGAATGGCCGACTAGCTGCAATGAACCGCTTCTTATCCAAAGCCAGCGACCGATCAATGCCGTTTTTTGAAGTCTTGAGGGCCAACAAAAAATTCGAATGGACCGCCAAATGTGAAGAAGCGTTCCAAGCACTCAAGCAGCACCTTCGCACACTCCCGCCGCTGGCAAAACCGGTTCCAGGCGAGCCGCTCTTCCTTTATTTGGCTGTTTCTGAATTTGCAATTAGCTCTGTGTTAGTAAAGATTGTCGAGGGTAATCAAGTCCCCGTCTATTATGTAAGCAAGGCATTTGCCAAATCTGAATTGAACTACCCCGCCGTTGAGAAGTACCTCTTTGCGTTGATCATTACTGCTCGGAAGCTAAGGCCATATTTCCACGCACACGAGATCACTGTGCTAACGAACCAGCCTTTGAAGCATTTTTTGAACCGACCGGATGCGTCGGGGAGACTAGTGAAATGGGCAGTAGAGCTTAGCGAATTTCGCATACACTTCGCTCCGAGAACAGCCATTAAGGGTCAGGCATTAGCAGATTTCATAGCAGAGTCTACAGCCCCCGATCTGGAAGAAGAGGGCCCTGTAGAGGGGGCAACCATAGAGGTCCCGACAGAAGAACAACCAGAGAGGGCAGAGCAATCAGAACATCCAAACAAGGAAAATACTTGGGAGATGTACACGGATGGCTCCGCGAGTTCAGACGGATCAGGAGCGGGCTTTTTGTTGATACCGCCGGGTGAAGGTGAGCCGCTCCGATATGCTTTGGCTTTAACATTCAAGGCCACAAATAACGAAGCGGAGTACGAAGCTCTTATCACGGGCCTAAAAATCGCTAAGGGCACTGGAATCGATCACTTGAGGGTGAAGTGCGACGCGGCGTTAATCGTGACCCAGGTTCAAGGGCGATATGAAGCAAGGAGCCTGATAATGAAAAAGTATCTACGAGAGGTACAAGCCCTGAAAGAGAGCTTCAAAAGCTTCGATATCGAGGCTATCCCGAGGGAGGAGAACGTAGAGGCAGACGCCTTGAGCAAATTTGCCCTGGGGGCACCCTTGGAAGAAAATCGGAAGGTGCACTTCCTGGAGAAGGTGATCTTATCAAACATCGACCCAACACAGGTGTGCACCATTGAGACAAAATCGGAGGAGGAGCCCACTTGGATGACCCCGATAGTCGCGTATCTGACTACGGGGGCAGTCCCCGAAGATAAGGTAGCAGCAGACAGGATATGTCGGATCGCGTCTAATTATGTGATGCTGGACAATCAGCTGTACAAGAAGGGCTGGTTCTCGACTCCGTACCTAAAGTGTGTAGCAGAACCCGACACCAATCGAATCCTGAAGGAAATGCATGAGGGAATCGCGGCTTGCCACGAAGGGGCCCGATCCATTTTGAGGAAGGTGTTGAACTTAGGCTACTATTGGCCCACGATGAACAAAGAAGCAACGGCGTTGGTCCGATCATGCGACGCGTGCCAGAGGTACGCCCCGAGTATCGTGGCTCCGGCCGCTAACCTGACATCCATCAAGAGCGCTTGGCCCTTCGCGCAGTGGGGCATCGACTTGGTGGGACCTCTTCCACAAGCACAAGGACAATTTAAGTATTTACTTGTAGCTATCGATTATTTTTCGAAATGGATAGAGGCGAAGGCATTGGCCAGAACAACGGGGAACCAGATCGTCAAGTTCCTCCAGACCCACATCGTGTCCAGATACGGGATTCCTAAGGTGGTGATCAGCGACAATGGCCCACCGTTCAACGGCTCTCAGGTGAGGGAGTATCTGGAAGAATTGAACATTGAGCATCGGACCGCCTCCGTACGCCATGCTCAGACTAATGGCCAGGTGGAGTCAGCCAACAAAATCGTGATGGATGGCCTGAAGAAGAGGGTCTACGCCTTGAAGGGCAAGTGGCTGAATGAACTGGAAAATGTACTTTGGGCTGTTAGAACGACACCCAAACGATCAACAGGGGAGACTCCGTTTGGCCTCGTTTATGGCACGGAAGCTGTCGCACCTGTGGAGGTAGCTGTGGCGTCCCATCGAATGAGATATTACGAGCCCCTAACGAACGACGAAGTGAGACGTCTGGACTTGGACTTACTCGAAGAGAAGAGGCGGGAAGCCGATGAAGTCCAAGCTCGAATGCGTTTAGCGACGGCCAGGTACTACAATCGGCGAGTGAAGTCCCGACAATTCTTTGTCGGGGAGCTGGTTTGGCGTCGCAACGAGTTCACCCTTTTGGATCGAATCAACAAGATGTCACCAAAATGGGAAGGACTTTATAAGGTCGTGGGGATGCCAGCGCCAAATGCATACAAGTTGGAAGACCTCGATGGCAGAACATTAAAGCATTCTTTCAGTGGCGAACACTTGAAGAAACACCATGCTTGAAGAAAGTCGCCTTAAGTGGTGCTCGATAAAGTCGCCTTAAGTGGTGCCCGAAAAAGTCGCCTTAAGTGGTGCCCGATGTAAAATCGCCTTAAGTGGTGTATGCTATTTATCGTTTAATTCGATGTAAGCCAATCTTATGCCATCAATAAATAAAGAGGTTGCTTCCAAAGAAGAGTTGTCCTTAGATTTATGCTAAGTGTAAAAGTCGCCTTCAGGGGTGCACGATGAAAGTCGCCTTCAGTGGTGCATGATGAAAGTCGCCTTCAGTGGTGCACAATATTTAGATTTATTCTAAGTATCCAAAAGTCGCCTTCAGTGGTGCACGATGAAAGTCGCCTTCAGTGGTGCACAATATTTAGATTTATTCTAAGTATCCAAAAGTCGCCTTCAGTGGTGCACGATGAAAGTCGCCTTCAGTGGTGCACGATGAAAGTCGCCTTCAGTGGTGCACGGTGAAAGTCGCCTTCAGTGGTGCACGACAAAAGTCGCCTTCAGTGGTGCACGATGAAAGTCGCCTTCAGTGGTGCACGATGAAAGTCGCCTTCAGTGGTGCACGGTGAAAGTCGCCTTCAGTGGTGCACGACGAAATTCGCCTTGAGTGGTGCACGATGCTTAGATTTATTCTAAGTAATATAAAGTCGTCTTAAGTGATGCGCGGGACTAAGTCGCCTTGAGTGGTGCATGATGCCTAGATTTATTCTAAGTCTCCGAAAGTCGTCTTAAGTGAGGCCCGAGAAAAGACGTCTTAAGTGATGCACGATTCTTAGATTTGCTCTAAGTAACATAAAGTCGTCTTAAGTGATGCATGAAACCAAGTCGCGTTAAGTGGTGCGCGGAATTAAGTCGTCTTAAGTGATGCATGAAACCAAGTCGCCTTAAGTGGTGCGCGGAATTAAGTCGTCGGGAAAGACGTACGAGAATGTCTTAAGTGTCGAAGCGTGTCGAAGCTTCGACTTAAGCGCGTATAAGTAAAGTCACTCGGAGAAGTGCAACAAAAGATCGGAACCAGAGAAGCTTTGATATTGATAAAGGGCTCAAAGGCCCGATGATAACAAAAGAGAAGAAGATACAAGGACCCTAAAAGATAAAAATATTCAAGCTTGGTCCTTGTCGGCAGCATCGGCAGCAGCTGGGTCCGCGGAGTCAGTAGCAGAGGGATCCACAGGATTGGCTTCGGGAGGATTAGTTATCGGGGCGTCCACAACTTGGAAGTCCAGAAGCGTCTTCGACAATTACGGAAGTATTCCACCCGTCACTCTCCTCGGAAAGAGTAAAATACTTCTTCGCGAAGGGAGCAAGGGAAGGAGACTTGTCGAAGTTGATGGCGTCGCCATACTCCAGGTGGAGCTCCTCAACCACGTTGAAGAGAGTGTTCTCCACCTCTGCGCCAAAGAACTTCATGGCATCAGCTTGAAAATCCGCCGACCTCCGATAGTCCTCCCGGCCCTTTCCCTCCGCTTCGGCCAGCTGCGCAGGAAACCCCGCGATTAGCTCCTCCAAAGCCTTCTTCTCAAGAACCAGTTGGTCCTCGGCAGCCTTCTTCTCCTGGGTCAGCCTGTCCACAATCACCCCCCGCTCCTGCCGCTCTTGCCTCAAGAGCCCCTCGAAGTCCGCGATCTGCTGCTGAAGATCCCGAATCTTCTGATTAAGGGCAGCCTGCTCCTTGGCAAACTTCCCCCGCAGAGATTGGAAGGCCTTGAGATCCGCCTGAAGCTGCTCGCGGACCTCTCGGTCCCGCTCCCGGGCCTCATCATAGGCAATAATGTACCCGATGAGGCGGTTGTAGTCCCCGAGCTCCTGCAATAAAAAGGAAAAATGCTAAGGAACAAACGACTCGATCTACCATCAACAAGAAAGAAGCAAAGTTTCACCTCTACGCGGCGCACAGCCATATCCCTGATATCCCGCTGCATATGCGTCCGATTGAGGTAAATCGGATGCCGCATAGAAGGCAGAATAGAACCCGCCAGCAGATGCAGGGCCAGCTCCTGGTCTCGTTCCCCTTGTGTAAGCGGGACTCCCTGAAGCGTCTGGATAGAAGTCCAAGGGGCATTCGCCTGTGAAAGTGCACGAATGTTTGTCCCTAATTTTTGCCTAAACTGTGCATGGTGCGACAATCTAGCGGGATCTTTTTTCTTTTTTATTTTAATTTCTCTCATATTCTCTCCTTTTGCCACGGTCGATTGAGAGATTTCCGACCGTGCCCCTCAGTTTTTTTCTCTCCTTTTGCCATGATTGCAATTTCTGAATTTGCAACCATGCCTCTCATAGGTCGCCCTTTCGGGTTTTCAACTTAGCAGAAGCACTCTTTGTTTGGTAGCCGATTAAACGGTGGCTGTGACCCGTACTTTATTTTCCGCCTCGATGCGGGAGTATTTGTAGCCCTTTGGAGGGTGGCTGTGACCCATTTCTCACTGGCTTCAATGTTGTGGGAGCTCTTTTAATTTGTAGCCATTTGGAGGGTAGTTGTGGCCCTTCATTCCTCGTCTCTGATCCGGGAAACACTCTTTGTATGTAACCATTTTGAGGGTGGTTGGGACCCTTTCACTTAATATCCGACATCGATGTTCCGGATCGCTCTTTTGACTGTAGCTGTTTGAGGGACGACTGTGACCCTTTCTTTTATTTTCCCGCCCTCACCGGGTTCGCGAGATCACTCTTTTTGTGTAGCCATTTTAAGTGTGGCTGTGGCCCTTTTTTATTCTCCCGCCCTCACATGGTTCGCGGGGTCACTCTTTTATTTGTAGCCGTTTGGAGGGTTGCTGTATCCCTTTCACCTATTTCCCGCTTTTGATGTTGCAGGAGCGCTCTTTATCTGTAGCCATTTGAAGGGTGGTTGTGGCCCTTTCTTTGTAGTCGTTTTAGGGACGACTGTGACTCTTTATATCTGTAGCTGATTTAGGGACAACTGTGACCCTTTTATTTCTTCACTGCTCTCACAAAATATGCATGAGCACTCTCTTTATTTTTATCGGTAGCCAATTAAAGGGCGGCTGTGACCCTAAAAAAGTTTTTTTGCTTTCTTTTTTTTTTTTGCCCTTTTTGCTTGCTTTTTTTTCTTGCTTTCTTTTTTTTTTTTTTTTTTTTTTTGAAAACGAAAATTTAGCGAAAATAATCAACAACAATTATGTACATGCCCCTAGTGGCAAATCTGAAATTTCTAATTCAAAACATCTTCTAGAGAAGGACTCAGTTGATTGAGTCAAAATATGTCGATCATGTCGACGCCCTGATGGACCTTACAACCAATGGATGACGTAGACAATGATTTCTAATCTCGGCTTCTCAAGCGCACCGGTTATTGCTCAATCTCGTCTGGGGATGCCCCATGACTAGCACCTACCAGGTTAGGCTCGTCGCATACAGGATGAATGGCCTGGCCAATGAACACACATGAATGACGTGGAGTAGTCTGCATTGGGGCACAGATATTGCGCGAGATAAATTCGGCAATTGACACAAGAATGGTTTGCGAGAAAGGGCCGTGCACGAGATGTGCTCTTCAGAGGCTTTTATTTGGATGATTATCCAAACTGCACAATGATTAAGGAAAAACTCAAATTTCGGGGATAAAAATGATCACAACTTTTCTTACCTGGGTGTTGGATTTTTTCTAGTGGGGAAATGTGCTCGCTATGCGACTGGACCTGCTGCATGTCCTAATTTTCCTGTTCCATCTAGAAATCACAACTTGTATATGAGCATCTGCTGGAAAGTAAATGCCCCTGGACCTCTGATGGAAGGCACCAAACAACAATGTTTTCTTTACTTGACATCTAAAATGTTCATTGATCAGCACATTGAATCTTCACGAGACTCTTGATGATCTCTTGATATTTTCTCATCTCCGGACATGACCGATCTCAATAGGAGATGCCCCTTGGTTACCACCGACCGGTTTAGACCTCACCGTAAGCGAATATACGGCTTGGTTTGGGACGCGTATGAATTTCACACATGGTATGTGGAATTTTGGCAGGTAAGTTCTTTGGAGCAGTCACGTTTCACGTGGATGCGACCTCGTCGAAGTGGTCATCTGATCTGAGCGTCGGATATCCCAAGTGCGCAGTTTGTTCTTCGTGCAACTGGATGACTGCACGTTCTATTTATGTTGCCCCATTTGGCCGACACAACTTGTATGTGCGGGATACCTAACCAAGGGTACCTGAAAAGACAAAACATGTAAGTTAGTGTAAATAATAAAAGAAGTCATGCATGATTTTTCGGAAAACTTCTAATGTCATTCATTTTGTAATTTTGATTACATTTCAGAAAGAATCAAAATTTATGATCTAAGGTGTTTTGCACTAGCATGGAGTTCGCTGAGTGTATTATCTGGCTCGAACGCAGGACAGATGTTCAAAACAATTTTTTTTCAAAAGGATTTTATTGTCCTTTGTTTAAACTAGAATGGTCGCACTTAACTGCACATTTAAACTATTTTCTAAAAAAAAATATAATCAAATATCTTTTTTAAAACACTAGCTCACGCGAATGTTGAGACGATATTGCCGAAAAAGTGCAACTCACCTTGGATAAAAACGAATGACACTTTGAGTCTTTTTTTAAAAAATGCTCATGCATGCTCGAAAGTTAAAGTTCTAACGCTAAGAAACTTACGACTTACAACCAGTTTACCTGAATGATACATGTGGAATGAAATGAAAAATCCAGGTAAAGTACTTTTATAAATAAAAAATGCAAATGCAATGCATATTTTGAGTTAAAAGCTCAACAACGAAGAGAAGATTTACAATCCTTCTAAAAAAATCTTTTTTCCTGAAACAATGCCTATGAGATGTACATGAGATGAAAGTTGTACAGTTAAGAGACTTTATAAGCTACCTATTTTTTTTGTTTTTTGTTTTTCTATGAGAAAAAAAAAATCAATGCATCCTAGTTGATCAAAATTGAAAAAATCAAGTGAAAACTTCTTAAAAAAGAAAAGTTCTACAACTAAGAAAAATTACAATTTACCTGAAATGTTTTTTTTCGAAAATAATGCATATGAGATGCACATCTTTTAAAAAAAATTAGGTAAACAGTTTTTTTAAACAAAGAGCCTTAAAACTAAGAGAGCTTACGACTTATCTAAAAAGTTTCTTTTAAAATTAATGCATATTGGATGCATTATTAAAAATAAAGCAATTCAGATAAAAAGTTTTTTTTTTAAATGATGCATATGGAATGCACGTTTGAAATTAGAAGCTCTAATAGCTAAAGAGGAATTACAATTTTTCTAAAATGTTTTTTTGCATGCGCAAAGCGCTAACCAAAATCACAACTTGCCTGAATAGTTTTTTTAAGAAAAAAAATAATGCGTATGAAACGCAAGTTTGGAAAAAAAAAATTCAGCTAAGAGGTTTTTTTAAATAAACAATGCATACAAAATGCATGTTCGGAAAGAAAATCTCTAAATGACCGACTACTCAGCTGAGAAAAGTTTTTTTAAAAATAATGCAGTTAGATGAATGCATGAGAATAAAAGTTACACGGTTTAAAAAAAAAAAACTTACAGTTTTCCTGACAACTCTTTTTTACAACAAAAAAAACACGGATAAAACACAACATGTTAGGGGGTAAAAAATGTTTGGCTTTGCTCTACAAGGTAGGTTCCACTGATAGGTTCCCGACAAGGTGGTTTCCTCACCCAATCATAGGGATCATAAGACCTTCACAAGCGAGTAGAGTTTTTCCGAGCCGTACCGGCGGCCCAGCCGCTCCGGTCGTACCGTACTAAACCTCCAGGGTTCCTAGTCGCCCTGGGTTTTAGGCGTTTTGGATATTACACTAAAGTGGTGTGTGCGAATTCAAAAAATGATACAAAAAAGAAAAAGTTAGTTTAGATTCTACACTTTGTACCTGTAAAAAAAAAAAACAAAGTTAGATTAACCAAGAAAAAATAATTAAATTAAATAAATAAAACATGGCAAATAAACGAATATAATGAGCCCGAACCCTCTAATGTTCCCCAGCAGAGTCGCCAAATTGTCAGACCTAAAATCCGACCTACGACGATTACGTTTTGTAAACACCTAATTTTGGTACGCGCGACACTTATATAACACGTTCAAAAATATTATGTGTAACGCGTTTAAAAATGGAAATATTTAAATATGGAAGGTCACGAGGTTGCTAAAAATAGACTTAGTTAAAATTTGGATAGTATAGATGCATTTAATATTTTGTAATATTCATAAAATATATGATATATATTTATGACAATATGCTATAAATATATATTCATAATTTTCGGAATTAATTAGTGTATATTAGGGAAACTATTGTTTTCCTAATTTTAGGTGTTAATCTAGCTATAAAAGGACCCCTTGTCAATGTAAAAACACACAACATCAATAATAATACATCAGATCTCGTAACTCGTGCAAATTTGTCTTCTAGTGAAAAAGTTTTTTTTTTTTTTCAATCTGCCATGGCTGACCCCTGAGCTCCCGCCGGTGGCCCTAGCTCCGCCTGCCGCTGCCCGCAGCCGTCCCGACCGATCAGTCTCGTCCGCCACCGGCCAGCCCCGTCCCAGCGAGTCAGCAGCTGCAGCCCGCCAGTCAACCATGCCCTGCTACCGGAGTCGCCCTACGTCACCCGCTGTTCCGCCGGAGCCCTTCCCTGCGCCGCCACCAGTTGCTGCCGGAGCTCCTCCCCGCCTGCGACGACTCGTCGTCCGAATCCCCGGCCCTCCTCCGTTCGTCCTGCATGTGCCTGTCTTTTTTTATTTTTTCCTTTTTTTTATTTATTTTTTTATTTTTTTCCTTATTTTTATTTTCTGTTATTATATTATATTGAATAGTTTAAATATAGTTGTTTTTAATTTAATTAGTAGTGTAAATATAATTTGATTGAATTTATTAAGGTAGTATGTTTAATTGCCCAAATTGTATGTATGTTACATATATATTAGGTTGTGTATAGATTTAAGCGTGTTTCATAACTTTGATGTTTTAGATTTCGTCTTAATTAGAAGTATTAGATTATAATTAGTTTTTTTTTTAAACTTAGGTTAATATTTGATAATATTTTTTTTTGTATGGAATAAAATTTGATTAAATCTTGACATAGTCTGATTAATCGGATGTAACATGAATTTAAAGAATAAAATTGGCAAATTAGGTGAATTGAGTACCGAAAGGGCGTAATTGAAAATTATATTTTTAATTCGTAATAGAACCCCCGAACTCGAATTTCTGATCGTACACCGGCTTTATACCTAGGTGTTTAATTCGTTATTCGTTTAGGTAATTTAGGGTTCTAGTTAGACTTATAATTAACTAGTGGCGACTCTTTTCAAAATCCAACGTTTTTTTCAAAATGTATTCGCCTTAGGCCAGATTTTAGGTCCGACAATTTGGCGACTCTGCTGGGGACGATTAGAGGGTTCGGGCTCATTATATTCGCTTATTTGCCATGTTTTTATTTTATTTAATTTAATTATTTTTATCTTGGTTAATCTAACTTTGTTTTTTTTACAGGTACAAAGTGTAGAACTTAAACTAACTTTTTGTTTTTTTGTAGCATTTATTGAATTCGCACACACCACTTTAGTGTAATATCCAAAATGCCTAAAACCCGGGGAGACTAGGAACCCCGGAGGTTTAGTACGGTACGACCGGAGCGGCTGGGCCGCCGGTACGGCTCGGAAAAACTCTACTCACTTGTGAAGGTCTTATGATCCCTATGATGGGGTGAGGAAACCACCTTGACGGGAACCTATCAGTGGAACCTACCCTGTAGAGCAAAGCCACACATATTTTACCCCCTAAGATGTTGTGTTTTATCCGTGTTTTTTGTTGTAAAAAAGAGTTGTCAGGAAAACTGTAAGTTTTTTTTTAAACTGTGTAACTTTTATTCTCATGCATTCATCTAACTGCATTTTTTTTTTTTAAAAAAAAAACTTTTTTTTTCAGATAAGTAGTTAGTTATTTAGAAATTTTCTTTCCGAACATGCATTTTGTATGCATTGTTTTTTAAAAAAAAACCTCTTACCTGAATTTTTTTTTTCAAACTTGCGTTTCATACGCATTATTTTTTTTCTTAAAAAAACTCTTCAGGTAAGTTGTGATTTTGGTTAGCGTGTCGCGCATGCAAAAAAACATTTTAGGAAAAATTGTAATCCCTCTATAGCTATTAGAGCTTCTAATTTCGAACGTGCATTTCATATGCATCATTTCAAAAAACATTTTACCTGAAATTTTTAATCAAAAAACGTGCATCTCGTACGCATTATTTTCGAAATAAACTTTTTCAGGTAAATTGTAATTTTTCTTAGTTTTAGAACTTTCATTTTTAAGTTTGCATCTTGTATTTATTTTTTGTGCATCTCATATGCATCATTTTCAAAAAAAAAAAAAATCACCTGATTTTAATTTTTTTAATTTTGAGCAACCAAGATGCATTGAATTTTTCCTCGTTAAAAAAACAAAAACACAAAAACAAAAAAACTTTTCAGATATCTTGTAAATTTTCTTAACTGTATAAATTTCATTTCAAGTATGCATCTCATGTACATCTCATAGGAATTGTTTTAGGATAAAAGATTCTTTTTTTTTATAGACTGTAAATCTTCTCTTAGTTGTTGAGCATTGCATTTGCATTTGTTTTTATAAAAAAAAATTTACCTGGATTTTTCATTTTGTACATACATTCCATATGTGTCATTCATGTAAACCGGTTGTAAGTTGTAAGTTTCTTATCAGTAAAACTTTAACTTTCGAGCATGCATGAGCATTTAAAAAAATCAAAGTGTCATTCGTTTTTATCCAAGGTGTATTGCACTTTTTCGGTTAGATCGTCTCAACCTTCGCGTGAGTTAGCATTTAAAAAAAATATTTGATTCTAATTTTTGAAAATAGTTTAATTGTGCAGTTGAGTGCGACTATTGAAGTTTAAACAAAGGACAATAAAATCTTTTTTAAAAAACTTTGTTTTGAACATCTGTCCTGCGTTCGAGCCAGATAGTGCACTCAGCGAACTCCATGCTAGTGCAAAACACCTTAGATCATAAATTTTGATTCTTTCTAAAATGTAATCAAAATTATGAAATGAATGACATTAGAAGTTTTCCGAAAAATCATGCATGACTTCTTTTATTATTTATACTAACTTACATGTTTGGTCTTTTCAGGTACCCTTGGTTAGGTATCCCGCACATACAAGTGGTGTCGGCCAAATGGGGCAACATAAAAAGAACGTGCAGTCATCCAATTGCACGAAGAACAAATTGCGCACTCGGAATATCCGACGCTTAGGTATGATAAATTGTACTTAATTTTTTCCCTGAGATTTGCGTGTCCCTACTCTTTTTGCAGATCAGACGACCACTTCGACGAGGTCTCAACCACGTGAAATGTGACTGCTCCAAAGAGCTTATATGTCAAAATTCCACCCACCATATGTGGAATTCATACGTTTTACGGTAAGGTCTAAGACGGTCGGTGGTAACCAAGGGGCATCTCCTATTGAGATCGGTCATGTCCGAAGACGGGAAAATATCAAGAGATCATCGAGAGTCTCGTGAAGATTCAATGTGCTGATCAATCAACATTTTGGATGTCAAGCAAAGAAAACATTATTGTTGGTGCCTTCCATCAGGGGTCCAGAGGCATTTACTTTCCGGCAGGTGTTCATATACAAGTTGTGATTTCTAGATGGAACAGGAAAATCAGGACATGCAGCAGGTCCAGTCGCATAGTGAGCACATTTCCCCACTAGAAAAAATCCAACACCCAGGTAAGAAAAGTTGTGATCATTTTTATCCCCGAAATTTGAGTTTTTCCTTAATCATTGTGCAGTTTGGATAATCATCATAATTAAAGCCCCTGAAGAGCACATCTCGTGCACGGCCCTTTGCTCGCCGCAAGCTGTCGAATTTATCCCAGATACCTCATGCGATATCTATGCCCAAATTTACCATTTGTGGACTACTGTGCCAAACTCAACACCATCCATGTGTGTTCATCAACCAGACCATTCATACAGAATGTGATGAGCCTAACCCGATTGGTGCTAGCTATGGGGCATCCCCAGACGAGATTGAGCAATAGTCGGGGCACTTGAGAAGCCGAGATTAGAAATCACTGGCTATGTCATTCATTGGACGTAGGGTCCATCCAGGGCGTCGACACGACCGACGTTTAGACTCAATTAACTGAGTCGTTCTCTAGAAGTTTTTTTCAATCTGCCACTAGGGGGCATGTACGTAATTGTTGTTGATTATTTTCGTTAAATTTTCTTTTTCAAAAAAAAAAAAACTCATTTTTAAGGGTCACAGCCGCCCTTTAATTGGCTACCGATAAAAATAAAGAGAGTGCTCATGCATATTTTGTGAGAGTAGTGAATAAAAAGGTCACAGTGTCCCTAAATCAACTACAGATAAAAAGGGTCACAGTCGTCCCTAAAACGACTACAAAGAAAGGGCCACAGCCACCCTTCAATTGGTTACAGATAAAGAGTGCTCCTGCAACTTCAAAAGCGGGAAGTAGGTGAAAGGGCCACAGCCACCCTTAAAATGGCTACACAAAAAGAGTGATCTCGCGAAACCGATGAGGGCGGGAAAATAAAAGAAAGGGTCACAGTCGTCCTTCAAACGGCTATAGTCAAAAAAGCGATCCCGGAACATCGATGGCAGATATTAAGTGGAAGGGCCACAACCACCCTCAAAATGGTTACATACAAAGAGTGTTTCCTGGATCAGAGACGACGAATGAAGGGCCACAGCCACCCTCCAAATGGCTACAATCAAAGGAGCTCCCGCAACATTGAAGACGGTGAGGAAAAGGTCACAATCACCCTCCAAATGGCTACAAATACTCCCGCATCGAGGCGGAAAATAAAGTACGGGTCACAGCCACCGTTTGATCGGCTACCATATAAAGAGTGCTTCCGCTAGGTTGAAAACTCGAAAGGGCGACCTAGGCAAAATCAGGAAATGAGAGGCATGGTTGCAAGTTCAGGAATTGCAATCATGGCAAAAGGAGAGAAAATAAAAAGCTGAGGGGCACGGTCGGAAATCTGTCAATCCACCGTGGCAAAAGGAGAGAAAAAAGAGAAATTCTCAAAAAAAAGAAAAAAAAAAAAAGAAAAAAAATAAAGATCCCGCTAGATTGTTGCACCATGCGCAGTTTAGGCAAAAATTAGGGACAAACATTCATTCGCATGCGTATTTTCTACGATACAGCGTCTTTAAAGTCAAGCGGGACAATTACAGTTTGCTCCCGCAAGTCACCATTCAAGGATGAGTAGGATTGTTACAGTCTGTTCCTACGAGTCAACTTCATGACAGGCGGGACGGTTACAGTCTGCTCTCGCAAGTCACCATTCAATGATTAGTAGGACTGTTACAGTCTGCTCCTACGAGTCTACTTTACGGAAAGCGGGACGGTTAATGTCTGCTCTCGTAAGTCACCATTCAAGGATGAGTAGGACTGTTACAGTCTGTTCCTACGAGTCAACTTCACGGCAAGCGGGACAGTTACAGTCTGCTCTCTTAAGTCATCACTCAAAGGATGAGTAGGACTGTTATAGTCTGTTCCTACAAGTCACAACCGACAATCAGGATCTGAAGTTTTCTAGCTTTCTGAGAATCACCCCCGACGAACGAAGCCTTAGTATTCAGTATTCACAAGTCACGCCACTAGAGGCACTTCTCCAACGGACGCCACTAGAGGCTCTTCTCCGATACACGCCACTAGAGGCTTTTTCTTATCACTCACCACTGGAGGCATTATCGATTAAGGTTTGACTTTATTGCACGCCACTGGAGGCTTTTTCTTGTCGCTTGCCACTGGAGGCATCATCGATCAAGATTTTACTTTTCTGCACGCCACTGGAGGCTTTACTTTTTCGCACGCCACTGGAGGCTTTACTTTCTGCACTACCAATGAAGGCACTGCCAACAGGGGCACCGCCGACGGAGGTTCTATTTACTGCACTACCAATGGAGGCATCGCCAACAGGGGCACCGCCGACGGAGGTTCTATTTTCCGCACTACCAATGGAGGCACCGCCAACAGGGGCACCGCCGACGGAGGTTCTATTTTCCGCACACCAACGGAGGCACCGCCAACAGGGGCACCGCCGACCGAGGCTTTACTTTTCTGCGATACCAATGGAGGCACTGTCAACAGGGGCACCGCCGACAGAAGTTTAACTTTTTCGCATCGTTAATAAAGCCAAAGGCCACCTTGGAGACTTGAAGACCCGGAAGAATTAGTGTTTACTCGTCTTTCGACGAACCCCCTCGAATGTATTCTACGGGAGTCCGTCCAAAGAGGGGCAAGCTGTAAACACCTAATTTTGGTACGCACGACACGTATATAACACGTTCAAAAATGTTATGTGTAACGCATTTAAAAATGGAAATATTTAAATATGGAAGGTCATGGGGTTGCTAAAAATAGGCTTAGTTTAAATTTGGATAATATAGATGCATTTAATATTTTGTAATATTCAGAAAATATATGATATATATTTATGGCAATATGCAATAAATATATATTCATAATTTTCAGAATTAATTAGTGTATATTAGGGAAAATATTGTTTTCCTAATTTTAGGTGTTAATCTAGCTATAAAAGGACCCCTTGTCAATGTAAAAACACACAACATCAATAATAATACACGGATCTCATAACTCGTGCAAATTTGTCTTCTAGTGAAAAAGTTTTTTTTTTTTTTTTTTTCAATCTGCCATGGCTGACCCCTGAGCTCCCGTCGGTGGCCCTAGCTCCGCCTACCGCTGCCCGCAGCCGTCCCGACCGGTCAGTCCCGTCCGCCACCGGCCAGTCCCGTCCGCCACCGGCCAGCCACGTCCCAGCGAGTCAGCAGCTGCAGCCCGCCAGTCATCCATGCTCTGCTACCGGAGTCGCCTTACGTCACCCGCTATTCCGCCGGAGCCCTTCCCTGCGCCACCACCAGTTGCTGTCGGAGCTCCTCCCGCCTGCGACGACTCGTCGTCCGAATCCCCGGCCCTCCTCCGTTCGTCCTGCAGGTGCCGGTCTTTTTTTATTTTTTCCTTTTTTTTATTTTTTTATTTTATTTTTTTCCTTATTTTTTTTTTCCGTTATTATATTATATTGAATAGTTTAAATATAGTTGTTTTTAATTTAATTAGTAGTTTAAATATAATTTGATTGAATTTATTAAGGTAGTATGTTTAATTGCCCAAATTGTATGTATGTTACATATATATTAGGTTGTGTATAGATTTAAGCGTGTTTCATAACTTTGATGTTTTAGATTTCGTCTTAATTCGAAGTATTAGATTATAATTAGTTTTTTTTTTTTAAAAAACTTAGGTTAATATTTGATAATATTTTTTTTTGTATAGAATAAAAGGCGGGAACATCCACTTTCCATTTTAAAGAAAGGGTTCGAAAACATATTTATTCGGACTCGGAGTTTGATTAAATCTTGACATACTTTGATTAATCTGATGTAACATGAATGTAAAGAATAAAATTGGCAAATTAGGTGAATTGAGTACCGAAAGGGCGTAGTTGAGAATTATATTTTTAATTCGTAATAGAACCCCCGAACTCGAATTTCTGATCGTAGACCGGTTTTATACCTAGGTGTTTAATTCGTTATTCGCTTAGGTATTTAGGATTCTAGTTAGCCTTATAATTAACTAGTGGCGACTCTTTTCAAAATCCAACGTTTTTTTCAAAACGTATTCGCCTTAGGTCAGATATTTGGTCCGACATCATGAGTAAGCAAGAAGCAATCATGTGTCGCGCTTTCCACTATGGAATCAGAATTCGTTGCCCTTTCTAAAAACGCACAAGAAGCAGTCTGGCTGAAAAGGCTTCTTACTGCATTAATTGGCACTGACAAGAAGAGCAAACCTATGAAGGTATACTCTGACAGTCAGGCAGCCATTGCAGCAGTTACGAATCCAAAGTACCATAGTAGGACCAAACACATTGATGTGAAATAAATTTATGCCAAAACAGTTGTGGAAGACAATATAATTGCTTTAGAATACTTGGCCACAGACAATATGGTCGCAGACCCATTGACTAAGCCATTACGTAGAGAAATTTTCGAAAAGCACGTAAAACTGTTTGGATTACGTAGGGATTAATAAGTGGCTTGTAAGAGTGATGGAATTTTTACATTTGAAATAATATTTCGATTGAATAAAAGAATTGCAAATTGAGTATATGATCTATCGACGTCATATGATAAATAACATCGGATTTTTCGGTCTATAAACTAAGTCGTAGGAAGAGGTAAAACACTTCCACCAAAATTATGTCGGATGTGAACCTTGCCTCGTCACACAGGCACAGTCATCTTGTAGGAGAGGGGAACCTCTACCAAAACAAGATTGGCTAAGAACCAGGGGGATAAACATGGTTAAACGAAACGATAACTTGGTCACGCTTATAGCATGACTTAATCTCCGTTTTGTAAATCGCCGTGTTGGACTCTGTCCATCATTAAAAGAACAATTAGGGCTAGATGAAAGACTCTCTAATAGCATGATTTATATATCCCACCCCTGGCTTATCCAGGTGTGCTATCGACTCGTGCTTCATACTACGCGTGCCATGTTCGACCACGGTGTCATGCTCGGTTGTGCTAGCTAGAATCCTTGTGATTCAAAGGGCGCATACTTCTTCACCTTGAGTGTGTGATTGATCCAGGGTGTCTTATGAAGAGGCACCACTCAGAACTTATACCTAAATTCTAGCTCAATGTTCGCTTCCCGGCGTAGGAGCGTAGAGCCAAAGAAAATGGCCAAGTGATCACGTCTTGGAAACCGGTTGAGTTAGACTAAGGTATAAGCTATGGGGATGGTCATGTTCACCTATAGTTCACCGACTCTTGTGTTCACAAGGTGGCCACCAACCGGATATTAGTTGAAGGTTGTGAACACTTGTACGGATGCCCTGGAGAAGTATTCCTATGTGGAAAACTAGGCAATTGGAGAATTATCAGTTGACCAAGGATACAATGCGGTACATATTTTATTTTTGACAGGATTGATTTACGAAAGGGAATCAACGTTCTGCGGGCGCTACAACACTCCTAATAGATGAGTAGCACAATGCCCGTCGTATCCGCCGGTCGCACGGCAAACCTCGTATGAACTATTCGGAGACGGAGACAATGACTGAAGACTGAAATGTTGATGCTATTGGATGACAATACATTGACAGGCACCCTCCCATTCAGGCGAGTGGGAGCTGTTAGCATGTGGTGACGTGGCGCCATAATTGGTAGCCCGTCAATGTTAAGGAAATTACTTAAGTTAATTAGGTAATTGTCAAATTAAGTTAATTGGGCCAGACCCAATCCCTAATTGACATGGGAGGCCCAAAATTGGGCCTCCCCCTTAATAAGCATGGTTCGGCCGAACCATGTACCACATTGGTTGGAGTGGAATTTTGTTCACTCCACCAATGCTATATATAGGGGGTCTCCTAAGGGGTTTAATACATCAATAAAATAAATAAGTCCCTCCATTAAGGAACTTGAGAGAAACCCTTTCACCCGTAGTTGAGATTTTCGGTGTACATCAGTCCGAGGTTTGGTCCCCGTTGAAGAATCGATCAGAGGTTTTGCTATGGAGCTTATACCGCGTAGGACTTCTTCTCACGAAGAACTTGTACGGGTTCCGACCGGAGGATCAGAACTCCCTCCACAACGTTCTTGGGTAGGAAAGCTATTGAGGTATGTGTACTTTATTCCGCTGCGTAATTAGATTACTTACTAGTACACGTTTAGCATTCCGTAGTATTAAGTCCCTGTAATCGAACATAAGTTCCATAAAGGAACATATTATTTTTCCTAAGTATTTGAGAATACTTAAGTTGAATATTGAATTTATCATCGTGTTTTTTATTCTTATTATTAACGTTATTCAACACATTGCTAATACATTAATATAGGAGTATGATGTAAATCATGGTGCCTAAGTGATGCCAAGCATGCTCACATGGTGCATGTGCACCTGCCCTTGCCTTATTGTATCATTAGTTTCATGCACCCTAGTTTGTCTATATATAGAGTATGCTTAGTATCTTGTAACCCTAGTAATCAATGAATATATTTTCCATTTATATGGTATCAGAGCTAAGGATGGAGGCGCTGCCTTGGCCATGAAGAAACCTTGAATTTCTTCAAGTTTCTTCTTGGATTCAGCTTGGGTGCTTTGGATTCGAGTTTGGGTGCTCTTTTGGTTACTAATTTATGTTGGTTTTTGTATTTCTTGCTCAAGAATGGTTGTATGTAAGTTCTCTTCCTAGATCTACTTCAAGTTCAGCTGATTTGAAGCTAGGGTCTAGACTTGTGTTTGGACCGAGTTGCTATTGCTTAGTTCTTGGTTGTATTGAGCTGTGGATTGTCATTTTCGTGGCTGGTTTTGTTGGATTTCTTGAGTTCAAGCTTGAGGAATTCTGGGTTTGTGCCATAGCTGTTCTTGGCCATTGTTGAAGTTCATGTTTTGTTCTTGAGCTTGGTGGTGTTTGATCTGTTTGGAATTTCGGATTTGGTTACATTGGAGTTGTGGAATTCTGATTCATCCATCATTGGGATTGATTATTTGGTGGTTATTTCAGATTGGCTCTTGATTTTTGGACATATTTGGTTGTTGTTTTGCAAGCTGGCCAGTTTTGTCCTATTGACAACTAGATTTTGTACTAGTTTTGTCTCACTACAGCTGTTTGGAATTCGGTTTTGCTTGAGTTTTGCTGGGCATATTTGAGGGATATCTGGTTGTTTCTTATTGTGGAAGTTATTTGGTGACCTTGCTTGGTTATTTGCTGAGCAAATTCGTGACTTTTGGACTATTACTTGAAGTACAAGTTACCTTGTGACCTTATTAATTCAAGATGGCTCAGGACATTGGTGTTGATGATCCCCTCTACATACACCCATCAGACACAACAGGGCATATTCTCATTCCATTCCAATTGCAAGGTTCTTCTAATTACCATGCGTGGAGCACATCTATTAAGGAGGGATTGTTGGTGAAAAACAAGATTGGATTCATTGATGGGACCTTTACAAGGTTGAGTGTGCCAATCAATCGCAGACTCAAATGGGACAGAGCTGATGACATTGTCAAAGCATGGCTTAGAAACACGGTTGCCACGGATTTGATGGGTGGTTTGATCTACAACCCTTCTGCTCTCTCAATTTGGAATGATTTGAGAGAAACGTTTGACAAAGTGGATGGCACACAAATCTTCCAATTAACTAGGGAGATTTATCAAACTTCACAAGGTGTGTTGTCCATTACTGAATATTTTGCTAAAATGAATCAGCTGTGGGATTCTTTAGCCTCTATTGATGACTTGCACCTTGAATGTGCAAACGACATTGCTATTATGAATGGATACAAGGAAAAGCAGAAGTTGATGGCCTTCTTATTGGGTTTGAATGATTCATATGCTCATGTGAGAAGCAGTTTATTAATGAGACAACCTTTGCCTTCCCTGAGTGTTGCATTCTCAGTTCTTGTTCAAGATGAAAGCCAGAGGTCCATCTCTGGTTCTATTGGTGATGTCTGGTTCTTAGAAATTGGAACTCCAATTGGACTTGCAATTTTTGTGGAAAGAGGGTCCACAAGGTTGATCATTGCTATGCCAAGCATGGTGGTCCACAAGGAGTTCAAGCTGCTCAAGCTGCAAAGAGGAATTGGAATTCAACCGATGCTTTTTTTGATGATGGTACCAATTCAAGTGTGGTTGAGCATGTAGCAGCTGGGGACAAGAGAATTGTGCATGGCACAGCTGAGAAGAGGATTCAACATGTGGCTGCCCAAGATGACTACTTTGATCACATGCCCTTGAGTTTTGAGGATGGTGATCAAGTGCATGATAATATGGCAGGTATGTCAACTGATTCTATGCATTGGATAGTTGACTCAGGGGCAACTAACCATGTTACACATCAAATGCATTGGTTACATGACTTGAACAAATGTGATTCTAATCAACAATTTGTCCACATTCCAAATGATGACAAGTGTAGAGTGACACATGTTGGTTCTTGTTCATTTTCATGTGGATTCACATTGACCAACATTCTTTTGGTTCCTGATTTCAAATTCAATTTGATTTCAGTCTCTAGGCTACTAAGCCAACTGAATTGCAAAGTGGTATTTACAAGTGATGATGTGTTAATTCAGGGCCAAGGTGGGAAGGGTATGGTGATTGGGGAATGGAGTAGAGGATTGTAAATCTTGAAGGATGTGTTGTCCACAAGACCAAGCATGGTGGCTGCTCCTTGCATTGGGAATAAAGATGAAGTTTGGAAATGGCACAAGAGATTGGGTCATGTATCTGAAACTTATTTGAATAAGTTGGGTGTTTTGAATCTGAATAAGTCTATTGGATGCATTAAACAATTCAGAGTTTGCCCCCTTGCAAAGCAAACTAGATTATCTTTTCCCCTAAGTGATTCAATTGCATCTACACCATTTGATTTGAGCGGCAGACTATAAACACCTAATTTTGGATCACGCGTGACATGTGGCGCACTAAATGAGGAAATGTTCAAAATATGGCAAGTCGCAAAGCTTCCAAGAATGCTCAGGTAATATTAGGATAGTTATTTTTATTTATTGCAGATAATATTTGTTGAATATTTAGAGTATATTTTCTGAATATTTAGCATTTATGGTTAGAATAAATCTGTAATATTTATTTCCTAGTTTGAGGGTTCTAGTTTAGCTATAAATAGACTCATCATACATGTAATAAGACACACATCAAAAACAGAAATACAATAAAAAAAAATTATCTCGAAGCTTGTGTCAATCTCTCTTTTTTCCTTCCCACGTTGCTTTCGTATAGCCATTCCCTATGAATCTCTGCCGGCCCTAGCTCCGAACTACGACCACCAGCTCAAGCCACCGTCTGTGACTTCCACTTCGTGCTTCCTCTCAGCCACATTCCTCATCAAAGCTCTCATGGTCCATTTGTACTATTCAGCCTTTAATCTCCTTTATATTTATATATTGTTCTTATTATTAATAACTTTTGTTTAAGAAAAAGCTATTACAATTTACATACATAGGAACGTAATTAATGGAATTTGTCTTGTTGTGATGTGAGTAGTAATGTCAGTCTTTTATTCATATATTGATATTGATTTATTAATTTTTTTTTATGATTATAGTTTCGTTTATAATTATATTTCGTCGTCTCGCATTCTTCGTTAAGACTAATAATTATTTTCTCTTAATTAGTATAATGATTTTCCCTTGATTTTTAGAATTAATATGCCGTATAACTTAATTGAGTACCGAAAGGGCGTAGTTAAAAATTTATAGTTTTAATTCGTAATAGAACCCCGGAACTCGAATTTCTGATCGTAGACTGATTTTTATAACTAGGTGTTTAATTCATTATTCTCTTAGGTAATTTAGGATTCTAGTTAGCCATATAATTAACTAGTGGCGACTCTTTTCCACGTTTTCAAAACGTATTCACCTTAGGTCAGATTTTTTAGGTCTGACAGTGATGAGTCTGATGTGTAAACTGTTATTCGCAAACATCAGTTTAAGGGAGGGTATGTTGGGTATAAAAAAAAATACCTAAAAAGAGGTTAAGTGTATAATGAAAGCCTTCACTCATAAGTTCGAGCTTATGGGCTGATTGGTTAAGGCGTACGTCTTATTCCGTATAGTTTCATGCTCAGGGGAGTCGCAAGCACAATAACCATTCCACCATATTCTTTATCTGGTATAGACTCTCCACAGACTTTTTCACGCTCGGAATGCTATTCCTCGTGATGCTCCTCCCTATGGTCCTCCACCCGGTCGTGCACATGCTCTTCTTCCTCATGATGATCTTCTTCATGGTCTTAACCCGGTCGTGCACATGTTCTTCTTCCTCATGATGTTCTTCCTCATGGTCTTGAACCCGGACTTCTTCAGGATGCTCTAAGTCGTGATCTTCCTCCTTATGATGGACATCCTCAAATTTTTCCTCCTCACGGTCATCTTCTTCATGATTTTCCACCTCATGGTCGGATCTATGTTTCATCTTTTTCCGATGGACTGCATAACATAACACACTCATAAAGGATTAAAACACTAAATAACTAAAACACCAAAAAATTAAAACCCTAAATAACTGAGACACCAAGGAGCGCAGACACATACCGAAATGTATCCAGCTAAGGTTTCTTCATCGTCAGCCAAATATACCTCATGTATTTGACCATGCTCTACCTCTTGGTGCTCATCCTCATGGACTATTTCCTCATGATGCTCCTCCTCATGGACTTCATATTCATGATGTTCCTCCTCATTGTCGCATCTTTTTTACACTTTTTTCTAATGGACTGCAGAACACATAAACAAAGGATGAGCTTTAGTAGACACAACAAATTGAAAACCCTAAACAACAAGACACCGAGGAGAATGGCATATACCGAAATGAACCCAGCTAAGGTTTCTTCATCATCTGCCACATGTATCTCGTGTACTTCCTCATGTTCCTCCTCATAAAGTTCCCGATGTCTTCTTTTTTTCAACCTCATCTTGGACTTCCATGTTAACCCAGACATCAAACAACAACATACATCAAATATCAACAAAACTGAGATAGCCCTAAGCATCAAATATGAACAAATATTGTTAACCCAGACATCAAATATCAACATTTCTGTTAACCCAGACATCGAATATCAACAATGCTATTAACCCATACATCAAATGCTGTTAAACCAGATATCAAATATCTACAATGCCGGATATCAAAACTTGACAATTCTGTTAACCCAGACATAAAATCATCTAACAATCTCTAATTTTCCAGAAACCAAATATGAACAAAACTGATTGCCAAAGAACAATACATACCTTAGCGGCTTTCCTATTCCTAGAGGCAGTGACACCTTAATTATCCACTTCATCCCAAGGTGATGCCAGCCAATCATATGAGCCCTGAAATACCAATATTCTCATTGTTTTCCATTGTAATTAAAATTTATGTCCTCTCTTCAAAGGAAACTACCTCATCAACAGCAACATTCGTCTTCTCCACGGCAACATTTGTCCTCTCCAAAGCAGCATAGGACCTCTCATCATTCCCTCTCTCCAAAGCAACGGAGGCCCTTGTTTGCATTTGGAGATTGGGCCCCCATAATTGGGAGCCCATTAATATGAGTCTGGTACCTAAGGAAATTGTGTAACGTCACATTAGGGTTTTGGGCTAGGGCTAAAATCTCAATTGACATGAGAGACCCAAAATTGAGTCTCCCACACTCTATTGATCGGTCGAAATATGCTAGAGGGCAAAGTGGAATTTTTTTTCCACTTTGCTCCTCTTATAAATAGGGACTGCCATGAGATTTATTAGAAGGCTAATCTCTTATTTCTTTGTGGTGAGATAGAATGAAATCCCTCCTCCGTAAACAACTAGTTTCGGTCGAACCACTAGCCAACCAAGGAGGTGCCAAATTGTGATCAAGAAATTTACTCCGGTGATCCATCCCCGCTATAGAATCAATAGAGGCTTTGCTGTGGAGACCAATCCGCGTAGGGATTCCTTAAACAAAACCTCTACGGTAACCGTCCGGCGGAACGAGAACTCCCCTGAGTGATCCGGGGACTACGGAAAGCGTTGTAGGCATGTGCACCATAATCCGTTGCGTAATTAGTTACCTTGCACGTATCTTGTTTTGTTTCCGTAGTATTGATCCCCTATAATCCTACAGTGGTATCAGAGCCTGTGTTAGGAGTTCATAATTTTTAATAAAATTGTTGTTCTTGAATTGACATAGTCGGCCGCAATTTTAAATCTTGGGGTTTTAAATTTTTGATTTTTACAATCATGGTGGCTGAAAGTTTCATGATGTTCATAATAAAATTTGATGTTCATGATACCTGAATGGTACTGCCGACTACGGACTGTGTTATAAGGATGGAAAACTAGAATTGAATGGATTCAATGATGCCGACCACGGTGGCGATCTAGACGATCGTAAGTCCACCTCAGAAAGAGTGTTTGTAAACACTCGATTTTGACCCGGACGTAACGACGTTACACATGATACGTCAAATTCCGGACGTGTCAAGCCACAAAGTCTCAAAAAATGCTCAATGGCACATTAGGGAAATTATTATAAAATATATTTTAAATTATTTCGAATTTATTTAATATTTTCGGAATTTTTTAAAATATATATATAATAATTATTTTTTTAAATTTAAGAAAATTATCTGTAAGATATTATCTCCAGATATTATTTTTTATTCAAAAAAATAATTATCTGTAAAAATAAATGTCCTTAGGAATATTCTCTAGAATAATTAGCTGTTAGCTTTTTTTATTTGAATTTTATCTGTAATCTACACTAGGTTTTTAGTATAAATAGGAGTCTAGGTTATATTGCAAAGGACATAGAAAAACACCAAAAAAGCAATAATACACTGCTCATCGGGATCCGTGCGATTTTCGTCATCTAGCGCCAGAATTATTATTATTATTATTATTATTATTATTATTAGTTTTTAAATCTTTGGCTGTTTCCCGCTCCTAGATCTTCGGCAGCCACCGGAGTTCCTGCACCACAGGTCGGCCACCACCACTGACCGGACTGCTGCCCCACCTGGCTCAGGTCGACCCCCCTCCTGCCTTGCTGCTCGCCGGAGTCGCCATCAACCTTGCCCGCGACCGAAGGTCCACCCTCCACGCTCTCTCTCTCTCTCTCCCTCTCTCTCTCTCCGTCGGTGCAGACCACTTGTTCGCCCGGAGACCACCAGCTGAAGCCATCGCTGACGCTGTTGCTCACTACCGGCCCAGCCAGTCCCGTTTCGTCCCTCGACCTAGTTTGTCGTCTCCCCCATCGCGCCGGAGCCACCACACTCCGCAGTCGGCCTCAGCCCGTGATTCCAACCCCCAGCCACTAGATGTACCGGAGCTCCTCCCTTGAATCTCGTCATCGGCACCCATCCACGTCGCTGCTACGCCGTCCATCCCCGTCCCGGTGCCCAGGTGCTGCCCCGTTACCTGCCGTCGTCCGCCCCGTCCTAGAGATCCCGTGCCATCCACCCAGGCAATTTTGTACAGAGGTTACATAACTCTTATTTATTTATTTATTTATTTATTTTTATTTATTTTATTTTATTTTATTTTATTTTATTTTTTATTTTTTTATTTATTTAAATTTATTATTAATATTTGGTTATTAGGTTCTCTGGTTTAAATTATTATTATTATATTATAATTAATTAAAAATTAAAATGTAATTAATTAGATTTAATTAATAGTTTAGATGTAATTGGTAAAATTTAATTAGTAATTTAATTGTAATTGACTAATTTTAATTTAATAGCATGTTAGAAGTTTTTCTTTAGTATTTTAGATTTCATCTTTACTAGGAGTTATAGGTTATAATTAACTTTTTAGATTTAGGATTATATCTGATTAATATTTCTTATGATGAAATTTTATTAATTTTGACATTTTAGATTAATTGGGCGTAATGTATTTAGATGATTGAATTGGCAACTTAAGTGAATTTGAGTACCGAAAGGGCGTGATTTTTTATTTTTAATTCGTAATAGGACCCCCGAATCCAAAATCTTTGATCGTAGATCAATTTCAGACCTAGGTTTTGATGGGTTCGACTACAGCTGTTAGGCCCTATTAACGGTGAGGAAACGGCAAATAGGCCCGGTGGGCCCTAAACGAAGGCCAAGATGGCCCAGGCTAAGGATCCCGACGAAGGAAGTCCGAGGATGAGAGGTCCCGACAGAGTCGGACCTGACAGGCGAGCTGAACGCTCCCGACGAGATGCCTCTGAGTAGGCCCCGATGACGAATCCCTGAGAACAATAGGCCCTGTCACGATGACGAGGGGCCCCGAGCGGTGACACAACGAGATAACTCTGGAGTCCCCGATGTTAGTCGGGACTCGTTATCAGAGGATAAGGCCGAGATACGCGGGGCGTGGCCGAGATACGCGGAACGTGGTTAAGATACACGGAGCGTGGCCGAGATACGCGGGGCGTGGCCGAGATAAGCGAGATCATGGCCTAGATAGGCGGGATCACACCCGAGATACGCGGGATACGGGCTAACCACCCCCAACGGTTCACCAGGTAACTGAGGTATCTCTTCGCCTATAAAAGGGCAAGAGGTCACCTCAGATCACTTACGTTGAAATACATTACTTGAGATTATTGCTTGCCAGTCCGGACGAAGTACTCATTTAAGCATCGGAGAGGGATTCTGGGTCACCGCCCGGTCTATCCCCTCATGCAGGATTGCGTGGAGCGAAGGAGCTAGGATCGCCGTCCAAGACCGTACCAGAGTTCCACCGTGATCCAACATTGGCGCCGTCTGTGGGAATCTAACAAAAAGCTGATATGCCTTCTACTCGTTCAATGGCGGCTGGCAAGCAAAGAAGGCAAGGACAATCTGGTGGTTCCCGTCACCCCGCTGCGACTACTTTGAATTCACTACCAGAACAGGAGGAAAACCAGAACCATCCCGCTGCTGAGCTCTCCCAGACAGGGGGGCATAATGAAGGTCCAGAAGAGATTGCTGCTCAGCACCAGGGCAATAGGGAGCAGGAGGCTCCCCCAGCTACGGACCTGACGAGGGCTGTGGCAGAAGCCATGCCTATGTTTTTGGCAGCCGTGGAGGCTCTTTTGGATCGGAGAGAGGCTGCGAGGAGGCAGGAGGAGATGCCCCCGTTAGAAGAAGCGCCCCCACCAACAGAGGTTCAGAACGTACAGGAGGTTCCGCCCCGAGGCCAGGACAGGAGTAGGGTGTCCATTCAGCCAGAGAGATTCGTGGTTGATGGGCCAGGACCAGTACAGCACAGGACCATTCCCCTGAATGGTCCCATCACCCCCGATCAGGTGGTAAAGATCGTGAACATCTGCATGAGAGAGCAGAAGCCGCTGGTGTCGGAGCTGAGGGATCGATCTACTCATCCCTTCGTTCCTCGACTCATAGACACCCTAGCCCCGCCAGGGCTGGGTATCCCCACGATAAAGGAATACGATGGCGAAGGAGATCCGGTTCGTCATGTCCAGAAGCACCTCATGGCGTGTCTGGGAAGAGCCCCAAATGAAGATATAGTGTGTACGCTGTTCCCGAACACACTTGGGGAAAGAGCCCTGACCTAGTTCTTTAGTCTGCCCAAGGCTGCATTACTTGCTGGGCAGATATGCACGACCGTTTCATTCAGCAGTACCAGGGTCGCAGACGTTTGCTGAAGAGTGTGAGGTCCCTGACCCAGGTGGTACAGAGGCCCGACGAATCGCTGGCACACTATTACCAGCGGTACACTGCCAGTGTGGCGGAGATTGATGAGGAGATCTTGGAGGGTGAAACCATCCGTACATTCATTCGGAACCTAACGGCCCCCTACGGTTCTGACCTAATGCACAGCGTGGCTGAGAAAGCCGTGTGGAATATGGAGGCGCTACAGAAGAGGGTGATACGGCAAATCGATGTCCAGGAGTCGAAGATAGCCGCTGGAGAGCTAGAGCCCCCGAAGTTGAATAAAGGGAAGCATTCGGTTAAACCTTTCGACGACTGTAAGTCAAAGGGTAAACCCGAGGGCAGTCGGGATCGAGGCCGCTCTGGTCGGAGAGACGATAGGCATTCTTTAAGGAAGGACAAGCGGGAGGATCTCGACATTCCTCTCAACTGCTCCATGGCGGAGGTACTAACGGTCATGGAACGACAAGGTATCTCCAGGTACCACCCAAAGAAGGATGGAGAATTCTTAGGATCCCGCACGGATCGCTACTGCCGATTCCACCGCGCAAATGGTCACGACACCAACCATTGTCGGGAGCTGAAGAAAGAGATCGAAAAACTGATCCAGAAGGGGAAGCTCAAGGAGTTCGTTGGGGATAAGCGGTGTCGATCCCGCTCTCGGTCCCGATCGCGGTCCCGTTCTCGATCCCGCGATCGGTCCCCAAAGAAGAAGAGGTCCGATCCGGAGCCGTCCGGTGCCCGCAAAGAACGACGGGGCACCATTAATGTGATCCACGGAGGATTTGCTGCTGGAGGTGATACCTCATCTTCTCGGGAGGTTTACGCCTCTAGAATTCCTACGGCTGTGGTGCTAGGTAAGAGGTCTCGATCCTGGACCCTGAAGGAAGAGATGGTGATTTCCTTTTCGTCGGAGGATCTCATAGGCGTGGAGACTCCGCACGATGACGCCTTGGTTGTGACCTTGGATGTAGACGGGTACGAGATAAAGCGAATTCTGATCGACGGAGGGAGCTCCTCCGATATTCTATTTATGGACGCGCTGGAGGCTATGGGAAAAACGAAGAAAGATCTGAAGGAGGCAAACTTCCCGATGGTGGGGTTCTCTGGTTCTACCTCCTATCCGCTAGGAGTAATCACCTTACCAGTGGAGTTTGGTAGTGGATGGAAATCAGAAAGGAGGAACGTGGAGTTTGTGGTAGTTGATTCCGCGGGGACTTACAACGCGATTATCGGGAGAACCACCATCAACCCCCTGATGGCAGCTGCCTCGACAGTGCACCAGAAGATGAAGTTCCCGACCGACCACGGAGTCGGAGAGGTCAAGGGTGACTAGGTAGCATCCCGAAAATGTTATGTTAACGCCACCCGAAGGAGGAGGCGAGAGGCCATGACTGTCCTCCAGACAGATACAGATCCTAGAGAGGAGTTTGGGCATCCCGCCCCCATAGAAGATCTAAAAGAAGTTGAGATCGACGGACCCCAGAGGAAGGTGAAAATCGGGTCTGCTCTGACCGAAGAGACAGCCCGAGAGTTGATCGACATGCTGAAAAAATTCAAGGAGCTGTTTGCCTGGTCCCCGAGTGATATGCCAGGATTCAGCCCTGATGTGATCGTACACGAGCTGAAGATAGATCCCGCGATCAAACCTATCACGCAGAAAAGGCGCCCAATGGGCACAGACAAGAAGATCGCGATCCAGCAGGAGGTGGGCAGGTTGCTCGATGCTGGGTTTATTAAGGAGCTCCGATTCCAGACTTGGGTCGCTAATCCGGTGCTGGTGAAGAAGACTAATGGGAAATGGCGGATGTGTGTGGATTTCCGCGACCTGAATAAGGCTTGCCCGAATGACTGTTACCCACTCCCGAGAATCGACCAGTTGGTGGATGCCACATCGGGACATGAGCTGTTGAGCTTCATGGATGCGTATTCGGGCTACAACCAGATCAAGATGGCTAAAGAGGACGCTCCTCACACAGCGTTTTATGCAGACAGTGACATCTATCACTACGATGTCATGGCTTTCGGGTTAATCAATGCCGGGGCAATCTATCAGCGCATGGTGAATAAGTTATTCGGAGATATGCTGGGAGAGACCATGGAAGCTTACGTGGATGACATGCTGGTGAAGTCCCGACAAGCTGAGGATCATGTGCACAACCTAGCCATGGCATTTGAGCGGATGAGGCTTCATCAAGTTCGCTTAAACCCGACGAAATGCGCCTTCGGAGTCCACTCAGGGAAATTTTTGGGCTTTATGGTGAGCCAGAGAGGAATTGAGGTGAATCCCGAGAAGCTGAGGGCGATTGAGGAGATGCAGTCTCCGATAAACCATCGGGAGGTGCAAGTGCTGAATGGCCGATTAGCTGCAATGAATCGCTTCCTGTCCAAAGCAAGCGACCGATCAATGTAATTTTTTGAAGTCCTGAGGGCCAACAAGAAATTTGAGTGGACCGCCAAGTGTGAAGAAGCGTTCCAAGCACTCAAGCAACACCTTCGCACCCTCCCGCCGTTGGCGAAACCGGTTCCAGGCGAGCCGCTCTATCTTTACTTGGCTGTTTATGAATTTGCCATTAGCTCTGTGTTAGTGAAGGTTGTCGAGGGTAATCTAGTCCCCGTCTATTATGTAAGCAAGGCATTTACCAAGTCTGAATTGAATTATCCTGCCGTTGAGAAGTATCTCTTTGCGTTGATTATTACTGCTCGGAAGCTAAGGCCTTATTTCCACGCACACGAGATTACTGTGTTGACGAACCAGCCTTTGAAGCATTTTTTGAACCGACCGGATGCGTCGGGAAGATTAGTGAAATGGGCAGTAGAGCTTAGTGAGTTTCGCATACACTTTGCTCCAAGAACGGCCATTAAGGGCCAGGCATTGGTGGATTTCATAGCAGAATCTACAGCCCCCGATCTAGAAGAAGCGGGCCCTGTAGAGGGGGCAACCATGGAGGTCCCGACAGAAGAACAACCAGAGAGGGCAGAGCAATCAGAACAGCCAAACGAGGAAAATACCTGGGAAATGTACACGGATGGCTCCTCGAGTTCGGACGGATCAGGAACAGACTTTTTGTTGATACCACCGGGTGGAGGTGAGCCGCTCCGATACGCCTTGGCTTTAACATTCAAGGCCACAAACAATGAAGCGGAGTATGAGGCTCTTATCACGGGCCTGAAAATTGCTAAAGGCACTGGAGTCGATCAATTGAGAGTGAAGTGTGACGCAGCTTTAATCGTAAACCAGGTTCAAGGGCGATACGAAGCGAGGAGCCCGATAATGAAGAAGTATCTACGCGAGGTACAAGCCCTGAAGGAGAGCTTTAAAAGCTTCAACATCGAGGCAATCCCGAGGGAGGAAAACGTAGAGGCAGACGCCTTGAGCAAATTTGCCCTGGGGGCACCCTTGAAAGAAAATCGGAAGGTGCACTTCTTGGAGAAGGTGATCTTATCGACCACCGACCCGACACAGGTGTGTGCCATTGAAGCAGGATCGGAGGAGGAGCCCACTTGGATGACCGCGATACTCGCATACCTGACTACGGGGGCAGTCCCCGATGACAAGGTAGTAGCTGACAGGATACGTCGGATCGCGGCTATTTACGTGATGCTGGACAATCAGCTATACAAGAAGGGTCGGTTCTCGACACCATACTTGAAGCGTGTGGCAGAACCCGACACAAATCGAATCCTGAAGGAGGTGCATGAAGGGGTCGCGGCTTGTCATGAAGGGGCCGATCCATTATGAGGAAAGTGCTGAACTTGGGCTATTATTGGCCTACGATGAGCAAGGAAGCGACAACGTTGGTCCGATCCTGTGACGCGTGCCAGAGGTACGCCCCGAGTATCGTGGCTCCGGCCGGTAATCTGACATCCATCAAGAGCGCTTGGCCCTTCGCGCAATGGGGCATCGACTTGGTGGGACCTCCTCCACAAGCACAAGGTCAATGTAAGTATTTACTTGTAGCTATCGATTATTTTTCGAAATGGATAGAGGCAAAGGCGTTGGCCAGAACGACGGGGAACCAGATCGTCAAGTTCCTCCAGACCCATATTGTGTCTAGATACGGGATTCCTAAGGTGGTGATCAGCGACAATGGTCCACCGTTTAACGGCTCTCAGGTGAGGGAGTATCTGGAGGAGTTGAACATCGAGCATCAGACCGCTTCCGTACGCCATGCTCAGACTAACGGTCAGGTGGAATCAGCCAACAAAATCTTGATGGATGGCCTGAAGAAGAGGGTCTATGCCTTGAAGGGCAAATGGCTGAACGAACTGGAAAACGTGCTTTGGGCTGTTAGAACGACACCCAAACGATCAACGGGGGAGACTCCGTTTGGCCTCGTTTATGGCACGGAGGCTGTCGCCCCCGTGGAGGTAGCTGTGGCGTCCCATCGGATGAGATATTACGAGCCTCTGACGAATGATAAAATGAGACGTCTGGACTTGGACTTACTCGAAGAGAAGAGGCGGAGAGCCGATGAAGTCCAAGCTCGAACGCGTCTGGTGACGGCCAGGTACTACAATCGGCGAGTGAAGTCCCGACAGTTCTTCGTCGGGGAGCTGGTTTGGCGTCGCAAGGAGTTTACCCTTTCGGATCGAATCAACAAGATGTCACCAAAATGGGAAGGACCTTATAAGGTCGTGGGGATGCCAGCTCCAAATGCGTACAAATTGGAAGACCTCGATGGCAGAGTATTGAAGCATTCTTTTAGTGGCGAACACTTGAAGAAACACCATGCTTGATGAAAGTCGCCTTCAGTGGTGCACAATATTAAGTCACCTTAAGTGGTGCACGATGTAAAGTCGCCTTCAGTGGTGCACGATATTAAGTCGCCTTAAGTGGCGCAGGTTGAAAAGTCGCCTTAAGTGGTGCACGATGTAAAGTCGCCTTAAGTGGTGCTCGACGAAAGTCGCCTTAAGTGGCGCAGGTTGAAAAGTCGCCTAAAGTGGTGCACGATGTAAAGTCGCCTTCAGTGGTGCACGATATTAAGTCGCCTTAAGTGGCGCAAGTTGAAAAGTCGCCTTCAGTGGTGCACGATATTAAGTCGCCTTCAGTGGTGCACGATATTAAGTCGCCTTAAGTGGTGCACGATGTAAAGTCGCCTTCAGTGGTGCACGATATTAAGTCGCCTTAAGTGGCGCAGGTTGAAAAGTCGCCTTAAGTGGTACACGATGTAAAGTCGCCTTCAGTGGTGCACAATATTAAGTCGCCTTAAGTGGCGCAAGTTGAAAAGTCGCCTTCAGTGGTGCACGATATTAAGTCGCCTTCAGTGGTGCACGATATTAAGTCGCCTTAAGTGGTGCACGATGTAAAGTCGCCTTCAGTGGTGCACGATATTAAGTCGCCTTAAGTGACGCAGGTTGAAAAGTCGCCTTAAGTGGTGCACGATGTAAAGTCGCCTTCAGTGGTGCACAATATTAAGTCGCCTTAAGTGGTGCACAATGTAAAGTCGCCTTCAGTGGTGCACGATATTAAGTCGCCTTAAGTGGCGCAGGTTGAAAAGTCGCCTTAAGTGGTGCACGATGTAAAGTCGCCTTCAGTAGTGCACGATATTAAGTCGCCTTAAGTGGCGCAGGTTGAAAAGTCGCCTTAAGTGGCGCACGATGTAAAGTCGCCTTCAGTGGTGCACGATATTAAGTCGCCTTAAGTGGTGCACGATGTAAAGTCGCCTTCAGTGGTGCACGATATTAAGTCGCCTTAAGTGGCGCAGGTTGAAAAGTCGCCTTAAGTGGTGCACGATGTAAAGTCGCCTTCAGTAGTGCACGATATTAAGTCGCCTTAGGTGGCGCAGGTTGAAAAGTCGCCTTAAGTGGTGCACGATGTAAAGTCGCCTTCAGTGGTGCACGATATTAAGTCGCCTTAAGTGGCGCAGGTTGAAAAGTCGCCTTAAGTGGTGCACGATGTAAAGTCGCCTTCAGTGGTGCACGATATTAAGTCGCCTTAAGTGGCGCAGGTTGAAAAGTCGCCTTAAGTGGTGCACGATGTAAAGTCGCCTTCTGTGGTGCACGATTTTAAGTCGCCTTAAGTGGCGCAAGTTGAAAAGTCGCCTTCAGTGGTGCACGATATTAAGTCGCCTTAAGTGGCGCAGGTTTAAAAGTCGCCTTAAGTGGTGCACGATGTAAAGTCGCCTTCAGTGGTGCACGAAATTAAGTCGCCTTAAGTGGTGCACGAGATAAAATCGTCTTAAGTGATGTACGAGAATATCTTAAGTATCGAGGTTTCGACTTAAGAAAGTATAGTAAAGCCACTGGGAGAAGTGCAATGAAAGAATCGGAACTAAGAAAGTCTGATATTAATGGGGCTCGAAGGACCGATGATTACAAAAGTATGAGAATACAAAGATTCTAGCGATAAGCAATTAGGCCTAATCCTTGTTAGCGGCATCAACGGGAATAGGGTTCGCAAGGTCTATGGCAGAAGGCTCCACAGGGTCAGCCGCTGGAGGATTGGCTATCGGGGTCATGGGATCGAGGAGTTTCCGATGAAGAAGTAGCTCCTCTTCACTCTGAACTTGTGGTATGCATTTCCCGCCTTGAGCATCGGCTTCTCTGGTGGAAATGATACATCCTTCCCGGAGAGCTGCATCATAAGCAGTGCTGAAAATTTCGTTCAGAACATAGTCGAAGTTGAAAGGCTTCCTTCCCTCGAAACCAGACCCACTGTCTGAAATCAGCCATTGAAAGGGACGTTAGGTTTTTCCGGAAAATTACAATCAAACTAAGAAAAGATGAAGGCGAACAATAGAGAAGAAACCCTTACCTGACATTGCCGGAAAGATGGCCGAAGAAACACTAAGGTCTCAAGAGTTGCAGAAAGCTTTCGAAAATTTGTAGATGATAAGAGGAAACTGTACCGTGGGTGAGGATTTATAGGCGAAGAGGACAGTCGAAGGGGCGCTTTAATCTGAACCGTCGAAGTTGAAGCGTTCTAATCTAGACCGTTGAGATGAAACGTGCGGAATGGCAGCAGGTGCAATGATGAAATAGCCTGAAAAGCACTTTTCAGAAAAAGCAGACACAGAGAATTAGGCACGGGTACTGATGACGTCACTTCATTATCTACTGCATTTAATGACTGGGGAGCCGGGGAGTCCCCTCGGATTTGGCAGTTTTCCACAAGGCATCAAGGAAACGTGAAGGAGAAGACTTGTACTAAGTGACTACGCCAAGGGAAAGATCCCTGACTCCGACGTCGGGAGGTCGGGAGTTAAAAGACACGTCGAACTAAAAGTCTCTCATGTCTTGGGGGCAAATGATGGGTTCGACTACAGCTGTTAGGCCCTATTAACGGTGAGGAAATGGCAAATAGGCCCGGTGGGCCCTAAACGAAGGCCAAGATGGCCCAGGCTAAGGATCCCGACGAAGGAAGTCCGAGGATGAGAGGTCCCGACAGAGTCGGACCTGACAGGCGAGCTAAACGCTCCCGACGAGATGCCTCTGAGTAGGCCCCGATGACGAATCCCTGAGAACAATAGGCCCTGTCACGATGACGAGGGGCCCCGAGCGGTGACACAACGAGATAACTCTGGAGTCCCCGATGTTAGTCGGGACTCGTTATCAGAGGATAAGGCCGAGATACGCGGGGCGTGGCCGAGATACGCGGAACGTGGTTAAGATACACGGAGCGTGGCCGAGATACGCAGGGCGTGGCCGAGATAAGCGAGATCATGGCCTAGATAGGCGGGATCACACCCGAGATACGCGGGATACGGGCTAACCACCCCCAACGGTTCACCAGGTAACTGAGGTATCTCTTCGCCTATAAAAGGGCAAGAGGTCACCTCAGATCACTTACGTTGAAATACATTACTTGAGATTATTGCTTGCTAGTCCGGACGAAGTACTCATTTAAGCATCGGAGAGGGATTCTGGGTCACCGCCCGGTTTATCCCCTCTTGCAGGATTGCGTGGAGCGAAGGAGCTAGGATCGCCGTCAAAGACCGTACCGAAGTTCCACCGTGATCCAACAGGTTTAACTCACGTTTCACTTAGGCAATTTAGGATTCTAGTTAGCCTTAATTAACTAGTGGCGACTCTTCTTTCCAAATCCACGTTTTCAAAACGTTAATCGCCGTAGGTCAGATTTAAGGTCTGACAATTTGGCGACTCTGCTGGGGAAGATTTAGAGGGTTCGGGCTCATTGTATTCGCTTATTGCCATGTTTTTTGAGTTTTTATTTTTTATTATTTTCACCATTCTAACTTTGTTTTTTTATGTGACAGGTACATATTTTTAGAGTCATTAACTAACTTTTTTGTGGCTTTGCTTGAATTCGCACACACACCACTTTAGTGTAATATCCAAAATGCCTAAAACACAGGGCAATTAGGAACCCCGGAGAGTTAGTAAGGGTACGACCGCGCGGCCGAGCCGCCGGAACGACTAAGAACAACTCCACTCGCTTGTGAAGGTCCTATGATCCCTATGATGGGGTGAGGAAACCACCTTGTCGGGAACCTATCAGTGGAACCTACCTCGTAGAGCAAAGCCACACATTATTTACCCCCCTAACATGTCGTGTTTTATCTGTGTTTCTTTTTTGTAAAGCGGTTGTAAGATAAACTGTAAGTTTTTCTAACTGTGTAACTTTTATTTTGCATGCATCCCATTTTATCTTAAAAAAAAAAAATAATAATAATCATATTTGCAGCATGTCTCTTAGATTGAACTCTCATTTCAAACGTACGTTCATTAGAGCTTCTAATTTTAAAATGCATTTTGTATACATTATTTTAAGAAAAAACCAAAAAAACACTTTTAGTTAAGTAGTTAATCCATTAGTTGTAGATTTTTATTTCTAAACATGTGTTTCAGATGTTTTTATCTAAAAAAAAAAAACCCTTTACCTGAATTTTTGTTCTAAACATGCGTCTCATACGCATTATTAAAAAAACGCATCAGGTAAGTTGTAATTTTTTTAGTGCATGATACATGCATTATATAAAAAAAAAAAAAACAAAAAACTTTTTCAGCTAAGTAGTTAGTCATTTAGTTGTAAAAAAAATTCTTTCCAAACATGCATTTTATATGCATTGTTTTTTTTTTCTTAAAAAAAAAAAACCTCTTACCTGAATTTTCTTCTTATTTTTAACATGTGTTTTGTACACATTATTTTTGAAAAAAAACTTTTCAAGTAAGTGGTAATTTTGGTTAGTGTATTGTATATGCATTGCTTAAAAAAAAAAAAAAAAAAAAAACGAAATTTTTTTAGGAAAAATTGTAATTCCGCTTTAACTGTTAGAGCTTCGAATTTCGAACGTGCATTCCATATGCATCATTTTAAAAAAACTTTTTAACTAAATTTTTTTATTTTAATAATGCATCCAATGTGCATTAATTTAAAAAAACTATTTAGATAAACCGTAAGCTCTCTTAGTTTTAGGGCTCTTTAAAAAAAAAAAAACATTTTATCCGAATTTTTAATAAAAAAGCGTGCATATCATATGCATCTCATATGCATCTCATATGCATCCTTAAAAAAGAAAAAAACTTTTCGCCTGATTCTTAATTTTGAGCAACTGAGATGCATTGTTTTTTTTCTCATTAAAAAAACAAAAAAACAAAAAATCTTTTCAGATAACTTGTAATTATCTTGACTGCATCTCATGTGCATCGCATGTGCATTGTTTTAGAAAAAATAATCTGTTGATAGAATGTACACGTTCTTAGTCGTAGAACTTTTAGTTTCAAACATGTACTCCATGTGTTGTTGTCAAAATTACTTACCAGAATGTTTTATTTCAAGCATGTGTTTCATACGTATTATTTTTTGGAAAAAACTTTTCATGTAAGTTGTAAAATTCTGTTAGTGCATTCAATGTGCATCATTTTTTTTAAAAAAAAAAAATTTAGTTCATTTTTGGCTCTTAGAGTTTTTTAAATTCAAACATGAATTGCATATGCATCATTTTCAAAAAAACCTTTTTACCTAATTTTTTTTAAAAGCATGCATTCAATATGCATTATTTTTTTTAAAAAACATTTCGGGTAAATTGTGAGTTTTTTTTAGCTATAGAGCTTTCAAATTCACGCATGCATCTCAATTGCATTATTTAAAAAAAAAAAATCCACCTGAAATTTTCATTTCAAAATATGCATTTCATATGCATTATTCAGGTAAACTGTTGTAAGTTGTGAATTTCTTAGAATAGAATCTTAACTTTCAGAATGCATTTCATATGCGTCATTCAAGTAAGACGTCGTAAGTTGTAACTGTCTTAACAATAGAATTTTTACTTTCGAGCATGCATGAGCATTTAAAAAAAAATATTCAAAGTGTCATTCGTTTTTATCCAAGGTGTATTGCACTGTTTTGGCAGGATCGTCATTTCAACATTCGCATGAGCGAGCATTTAGAAAAATGAGAGTTTTGATTCTTTTTTGAGAAAATAGTTTAACGGTGCAGTTGAGTGCTACTATTCGAGTTTAAACAAATGACGATAAAACCTCTTTGAAAAAAACTTTGTTTTGAGCATTTGTCCTGCGTTCAAGCCAGATAATGCACTCAGCAAACTCAGTAAACTACATGATGGCGCAAAACACATTTGATCATAAATTTTGATTCCTTTTCAAAAAAAAGGTAATCAAAATTATGAAATGAATGACAGTAGAGTTTTCAAAAATCATGCATGATTTCTCATATTCTCAAGGGCAAGGAGCTCCACGCTCATACAACCCGTATGTGATAGCACAACACCAAGAAGAGGCTTGGAAACAACCTCTAACCTCCCACTCAAAAATACACAAGGAAGGTTTTTCCACGAGGACAAGCCAAGACGATGCTGACATCCGTCACAAGGAGGGATGGGGAAAACCTGTTAATGACGATGATGTCCCAATCACGGGGCTTACAACAAGAACCTTTAAGGCAATAATTGAGGAAAATATAGACGCCTCATGGGAAAAGAGATAACCGCAACAAAAAAGGCCATTCCAGTCAGACGTCCAAAAGCTCAAAAACACCAATCTCGCCAAATGTGTTCCATTGAACACACCGCTGTACGTCATCTTGAAAGAGATAAAGAAGACCAAGCTGTGGAAAAAGCCCTCCAATTTCCGCAAGGGCCCATTGGGAAAAGATAAAAGCAAATGGTGTGAAAATCACGAAGTGTATGGCCACGAGACGAAAAGCTATGTTGGATTAAGGTTTCATGTAAACAGCTTAATCTTAAAAGGAGAAATGTAGAAGTATATCGACCAAGGCAATAAGCATCAAAAGGAGACTCATGTGAAGTCTTCAGGAAAAGGCAAACGAAAAGAAAATGCAAATGATAATCCACCTATCGCCAAGCGCCGGAAAAACAACGTCACTCATGGAACCAATTATGACGACTTATACAATCCTTGGAGCATGAAGGTGGAGGAAACAAATTTCAAACTCCCGGAAAACAAACTTCACCGACCACAGGAGCCAATGACTACCTTCCTTGGCAAGAACGTTGAAGAACGATGCAAGCAACATAAAAATGGGGGGCATAACACTAACATTTGTTCATGCACAAAAGAGGAGATTGAAGAGCTCAACACGCTGGATGCACTGAGGAACTATGTGGCACGTGGCAGAATCAACTTGCCGACAAATCACCTATGAAGACGTCAAACACATCATCAATCCCTTTATCTTCATTTTTGCATATCTACTTTAAGTCTTCTTAGATTAAGTACAACTTATGTTTATTAGCCTTAGTACTTTTCAAAAGGAGCGATCGGTAGACGCCTTCCTGTAATCCGTTGTATGAACTCCAAATATCTAATGAAGGTTAAATCTACTCTCGTAGGTACATTATTATATCATGCATACTACCTTGGAATAACGCCAAGTAACAACTACACACATATTAATTGCGTCAACAGCACAAACAATCGCACTAGGAACAACAAACGGCTTAAGCCATATAACATCCCCCATGCAACAGAGCTTCAAGCATTCTATATGCGCAAGACTAAAAATTGCGCTGCAATAATAAACAAGACGGGGGCATTACCCAAATGACAACGTCATCAACATTGTGGAAGATAGGAATTCAGGATACGCTCCTATGTTATACGCACGCCTGTGCCAAACCTATCACGAGAAAAGAGTTAGAAAATTATTTCCAACATCCAGCAAGTTTACCCTTGTCAAGAACACAAGAAGGATCGTACCACTCAAAACGTACGCCGACAGCAAAACCTAATCTTCGGACAAAACAAAAGAGAAGATGAGGATTCCACCAGTATAACGTCTCTAAACCATGTGCACAATCGTCACACAGACACAACCTTGGGAAGAGTCACAAGTGTATGAAGAAACACATCAAATAAACACAGGCCCCTTGAAAGTGAACACATGAAGCATACATCGTAAAGCCAGCACATTAATTCAACACCGCGCAATGTGCTGTAGGAGAAGGAAAGTAACAACTCCAAATCGGCGTTCCGTTCGTGATTGCAGAAAAGCTTGACGCATATAATGGAATACTAGGGAATACAACCATGAACAAGTGGGGTATGATAAGCGTCAACACCACACCTAAAGATCAAGTTTCCAACAAAGACAGGAATTGGTGAAATAAAGGGAGATCAGCAGCTATCAAAAGACTGCTACAAGGTTGCACTCTAACATAATGTTAAGACAAACAATAGCGGAATTCCCGCCATTGATGAAAACCCAAGGGTAGATCATGCACGTCCTGCTTTCTTTGAAGCATTACAAGAAATCAAGATAGATGAGCCAGAAAGGATGGTCCAAGTAGGCACATCACGGTTAGAAGATGAAGTAATAGAAACCATCAGGAAACAGAGGTACAACTGCCAAGCGACTTGGGGGGCACCAAGCTGTCAAGTGCTCGGCATTCCACCGAAGTGAAGAAACAAATAATTGCAAAAACACGCGGTACCATTCTTGTAAGAAGGAAACACCAAGCAACGATCATATATAGGCATGTACATCATGCTAAGGAGGCATCAACGCGGATCAACTGGAGGACGCATACAATAATGCATAGTCATTGTTCATACATACATATTCACATTCACATATAGCGGGTGATACTTGGAAAAGCTCCGCTCCCGACATAAGTGCACCTGTCACGATCCGCACCTACCGCGTCCGCACTTAGGGAAGTTTCCTGCACAAACAAGGAGTCCTCGTATCAGACTCCTTTACTTTATCTATTATATGCATTACTAAAAAGAAAATTTCATAACTCCATATTTTTGCAAACTTGTAAACATTGCAACTATCTAACAAAGAGCAACTCTGTTCGTAGGTACATACTACACTATGATTACTACATGGGAATTATGCCAAGTAGTAACCTATGCACATAATATCTACTTCAACAATACAAGCTAAGCATTATGTTCAAGGAGGGATTTATGGCATACAACGCCAACATATCTATTATCTACACCAAAAGGGAGTTTATTTCTCCATCCATAACAGCGGCTATATCAAGAAGATGTCGGCAACACAAAGCCATTACGCTATGTGCACAGTCAACATATATGTGGCGATGACAACTTGCGGATTATCTACAAAAAAGGACTTATAAAATTCTCTACTCAAAGTGACGACTATTCAAAAGGCGTCAACAGCAAGCAATATCTTGGATAAACACCAAGATTTACTATCAAAAGTAGCATGTTGTGGTATCCTCTTTATAAGGGCAAACCCCATTTTTACTTCTAAAAAATGAAATGTTGTGAAATCCTTCGGGCAAATCCTCATGTTCATAGCCATTCCCTGAATAGAAACAGGATGCGGCATATGCAATGATGGGAATGATCACCCCACCGTGGCGGAAGTCCACTTGTTAGACGACAACCCCACAAACTAAAAGTATGCATACTCTCTTAAGGGTTCATACACCATGAAGACTTAGGCCTGAAAAAGGATAGCTTCATGTTATACACTTTTTAAAGCAAACCTTTTACAAAACTCATTAAACTTACAAGTTGAGTCTTGTATAACGTTATCTTGCTCTTTAGCATTTAACGCAAAAACAACAAAATAAGCAAGAAATATCTTGCAACAACGTCGCCTTAGAGTGGAACTAAGAGACGGTATAAACTTAAGTCTTGTTACGTCAAGACGACACTGCTACATGTCAAAGGCCAAGTGCCAAGTACATTACTACCTGCAATGCTACAAGTACCAAGTGTACATAACACCCTGCAATGCGCAAGTCGCAACATCATATGCTCTAACCATCACAACAAAGGGTTCAATCCTATCATGCAAGTCCAATAAATGCGGACAATAAAGATAGCTCAAGGTATGAAATATTACTAACAAGTTATCACATGTTTATTATTATTGAAAACAGGTCCAAGGGATGAAATACAATGCAAGCAAAGGCATAAACAAAGATTTATCGAAAACTTCAAAACAACATCAACCCATTCACAAAGGGTTCAACATGCTGGAAACAGACAACCTGACACCAACCAAGAGATGGCATCATCTCCAAGGATCTATGGCAAAAAGTTCATAATGTCAAAATCAAAGGCAATGTCGTCATCCGCACATAAGTCACGGCAAGGATGGTCGTTTCAACTTCAATACGACATAGCACTTCAACATAAGCGCAACAATCAGCAATACGCGCATCAAAATCAGCCGTCTTCAAAATCAAGTTTCAAGTGTGAAGAAGTAAACAACGCTTACCTCAATGGGGGGAATGCTCCTCCTTGGGCCGGTCCCTCGACCGGGGGGCAGAAAGCACCACCGCACGACCCTCAACTCTATTCCCTTTATCGCAAGAAGGAGTTAGCACGGTCGTACTCGGCATAAAGAACTTTGAATCGCTCGAGGAACGCGCCCCTGCGTCGGATCTTTTGAGAATTGTGAAAAAACCAGGAACTGCAACCACGCGTTCAGCAACATGAAAGCAACAACTTAGAAAATTAACAAGTTCAAAGAAGATACAAGGAGGTGCCTTAATCGCAAGTCCTTTACCGTAACCATGTCCGGAGACTCCAGAGTAGCGGGGGCATTTGTACGGACATTCCTTCCAACAAGCGGATTACTGTATACATCGGCTATCTGCAAAGACGAGCCGAATCTTCAGAAGGACGTATATGTGTACCGACATCAATTAATCAAGCAAGGACATCAACATCTACACTTGGTGTATTATTTAGCTGCTCAACCATGTCGACATCTGAACACGGAGTTACTCGCGGAATGGAAATACTGGACTTACTTATGATAATAGTCGTGGGAAGATTAATTCCGACAAGAAGATAGCAAGATCTGATATGCTGAAAAATGCAACCAACAATCCAATCAGTGCGCAAACATGCATCAACACTTATGCAAACATTTATGCAATGGACGCTCCATGTGAGACAACTATGTACGTATGAGACTCGTTAGTCTTCGCGCAACAAGTAATAAGCATCATGCAAGGGGGGCAACTTCTTCAGCACATCAACCTTACATGACGTCATCAAGCTCATACTCGCAGCATGCAGGATTACAAGGGCGAAATATTTTCTAAGTATTTTGCTCAGGATGACAGGGAGCATACAACAAGGTGTTTACATACAACCTGTGTTTACATCAAGCATATGGATACAGCGTACATAGCCAGGGATAGAGAAAAAATTCTAAGTATGGGGGCAAGTGCGCGCATACAAGCACGTACATACATGTCGACAAGGATGCATGTCGACAAGTGAAGAATATTTTCTAAGTATTTCCATGTACGTGCATACATATCGACAAGGATGGATGTTGACAAGCAAGGAATATTTTCTAAGTATTTCCATGTACGTACATACATGTCGACAAGGATGCATGTCGACAAGGATGCATGTCGACAAGTCAAGAATATTTTCTAAGTATTTCCATGTACGTACATACATGTCGACAAGGATGCATGTCGACAAGTCAATAATATTTTATAAGTATTTCCATGTACGTGCATACATGTCGACAAGATGGATGTCGACAAGCAAGGAATATTTTCTAAGTATTTCCATGTACGTACATACATGTCGACAAGGATGCATGTCGACAAGTGAAGAATATTTTCTAAGTATTTCCATGTACGAACATACATGTCGACAAGGATGCATGTCGACAAGGATGGATGTCGACAAGCAAGGAATATTTTCTAAGTATTTCCATGTACGTACATACATGTCGACAAGGATGCATGTCGACAAGTGAAGAATCTTTTCTAAGTGTTTCCATGTACGTACGTACATGTTAACAAGGATGGATTGCATGCATCAAGTAGCTATTTTCAACTTCTACACAATGCCTCCTAAGCATTCCTACGACACTTATCGACAAAGCTCATACGACGACATCTATGTTAACAAGTATTAGAAATTGTTAAAATATTTTCTAGGTGTTTTAGCATGTTTGGAGACAATCACCGACAGTCTATACATGACGCTCAACGTACATTTCCTAAGCTATCATTACCAACATACAACCATTAGCGGCCATGTACGTACAACCACCGATCATCAAAATCGAGCATGCTAAAATAACGGCTCAGGCATGGAATAACATGTCGGCAATGAACACTATGCATAAGGGAAGTATAACGATTCATTTGCACTTTTCTAAAATTTTCAGCAATTAGAAAAATTTTGGCCGATTGGGGGCAAAGTATTCTAATGCATTTTATCAAACACCTTGTAAGCATGTTAAGGTAAGCTAGGTACGTGGTGATTTCAAGACTAAATCAAGGCCAAACGAAGTTACGAAAGGTCCAACCATGTACGGAATTGAACTCACCAACACGAAGCGAGTCCGAATTGATACGTGCCACACCGGAATCCAATTGATATCAACTATGGTGTGTCTAATCCGAATCTATGATCTCAAAAGCTTCATCTTCAATAGAGAGCTTCTTGGAGATTTATTTATGAAGGATGTAAGATAATGAGTATTCTCTCTCCTAATTTTCATTAATAGTGCCTACACCATGTGCTAAGAACTAAACTTTCATGTATTTTCATATAAGTCCTTAGCAACCTTTACAAGCATCTTTGCATCTCTCCTATGTTCATATTGCATACATACTACACAATACTTCATGACACACTACACGTAATTATTATTTCATAGTACGTACATAGAATTTATTATGCACATTTATTATTCATGATCGTTACATGATTATTTAAGTATGAATCTCATGTTTATATCATGTCTCACGTTTACACCATACTTCATGTTTACATCATACTACATGCTTGCATCATTTACTATGTTTACATCATGCTCAACGTTGACAAGCATGCTTTCCGATTTCATATTATTCTAAGTGTTTTGCTTATTGCGTGATTACGTCATCCGTTTACTATGTCGTCATCAACCGGTCGTCATCACGGTTGGAACTCCGGTACGTTCTTGACGGAAGTCTGAACTCCTTCGCTCCGAGAAATCCTGCAAGAAGGGGATAGACCGGGCGGTGACCCAGAATCGCTCTCCGATGCTTAAATGAGTATCTCGATGTAAACTAGCAAGTATCAGTATGTATGTATGAACGTAATGATCCTGAGGTAACTCCTTCCTTTATATAGGGGAGGGGTCACCTCAGTTACCTGTGAGATAACTGCCACGTTCCGTTAATCTCGGCCATGTAGCCCACGTTTCGTCTTTTCAGGCCACTACCCTACTATGTTGATAGTGGGCGTGTTTCTCGGCCTCGTTCTCTAGTGGCAAGTCCCGACGGATGTCGGGGACTCCAAAGTTATCTCTTTTGGTCACCGCTCGGGGCCCCTGGTCATCGGGACAGGGCCAGCATTCTCAGGGATTCAATATCGGAGCCTACTTAAAGGCATATCATCGGGGCCTACTTAAATGCATATCATCGGGGCCTACTTAAAGGAATATCATCGGGGCCTACTTAAAGGCATAGGATCGGGAGCGTTCAGCTCGTATGTCGGGACCGACCTTTTCGGGTCCCCTCGTATTGATCTTCTAAGCCTCTTTGGGGCCCAGTGGGCCGTCTTCGCCGTTTAGTCGCCGTTAATGGGCCTAACGGCTATATAGAAACCCATTATTTGCCCCCAAGGCACGAGGGACTTATAGTTCGTCGTGTCTTCCAACTTCGGACCTTTCGATATTCCGAGGATAACCACCGAATCTGTAAAGATTTCTCGATTACTCCAGTATTAAATGCGATGGGTGATGAAGCGACGGCTTGAGTGCCCGTGCATGCTTTTCTGAAAAAGCGCTTTATAGCCGTTTTGTCCCTAGTGTTTCGACGATTCAGGTTGAGGCGTTTCATCTTCAACGGTCCAGATCGCAATGTCATTTGCCTATCCTCTCTCCTATAAAACCTCAAATATTGGCATTATTCAGTTCTTCTCTACCGTTTCATTCTCTGTGTTTTCAAAAGCTCAAGCTCTCCTTTCCCTTTCTGATCAACACTCCGGCGACCAGGACCTCCGTCCATCAAGATCATCCTTTCTACTCCGATTCGACATGTCTGGTAAGATTTCCTCCTTCGAATCCGAAGAAACTTGTTAGCGTAGTTTTTCCTTTTACCTCAATCAACTTACCCAGACTTTTGCGGAAATCATCTGTGCCTTTTCTTGCTCTGATCCTTTTCCAGACGGTGAATAAAGTTCCGGGGGGAGGAAACCCTTCAAGTTCGATTACGCTTGTAATGAGATTTCAGACACCGCCTATGATGCAGCTCTCCGGGAGGGGTGCATTACTTCCACCTGGGAGCCTCGCTTCCCTTTTCCTTGGCCTCGCGTCCCGGGTGACCCTATGGTTACTCGTCCCCGGGAAGGGGAGGTATTTGTCTCCACCGGGCAAATATCGGCAGGGATCCGATTCCCCTTCTGTGGGGACATAGTCGAGATGTGTACATATTACAAAAGACATCCGACTACTTTCTCCCCCCATGCCATCCGCGTGTGGAATGCCTTCCGCGTCCTTTGCCTCCGCCAACAATGGCCCTATAGCCTCCGACGCTTCCGAACCTTCTATGGACTGAAGTGTAATGATGCCGGGGTCTGCGCCTTCTACGCGCGGATGCCTAAGTGGAGCAAGGCGTAGCTCTCTCGGTACAGCTGGAATGGTGACACCTGGAAGGTCGTCAAGGGTTGGGGGCTCATCACTGACTTGGGGCTCGACAATAGTGGCTGGAAGAGGAATTATTTCTTCATCCGCAACAGCTCCATCCAATGGCCCCGATGGGAGGTTGAGGCGGACCCTGCTCCTGCTTTCCACACTTACTCCGAGGAGGATTTCCAGATCCTCCACTGCATCCAGCTTTATCGTTGGGGGGACTCTTTCGCTCCCCTCGATGCCAACTCCATCGGGGAGCGGGACCTGGTATTGACCGGGATCCGACTCCTTGATGCCGTCTCCGGGGGTCAACTCTTCGATGGCTATGTTGGATCACGGTTGGAACTCCGGCATGTTCTTTACGGAAGTCTGAACTCCTTCGCTCCAAGTAATCCTGCAAGAAGGGGATAGACCGGGCGGTGACCCAGAATCCCTCTCCGATGCTTAAATGAGTATCTCGATGTAAACTGGCAAGTATTAGTATGTATGTTCAACGTAATGATCCTGAGGTAATTCCTTCCTTTATATAGGGGAGGGGTCACCTCAGTTACCTGTGAGATAACTGCCACGTTCCGTTAATCTCGGCCGTGTAGCCCACCTTCCGTCTTTTCAGGCCACTTCCCCACTATGTTGATAGAGGGCGTGTTTCTCGTCCTCGTTCTCTGGTGGCGAGCCTCGACGGATGTCGGGGACTCCAGAGTTATCTCTTTTGGTCACCACTCGGGGCCCCTCGTCGTCGGGACAGGGCCAGCATTCTTAGGGATTCAATATCCGGGCCTACTTAAAGGCATATCATCGGGGCCTACTTAAAGGCATGTCATCGGGGCCTACTTAAAGGCATATCATCGGGGCCTACTTAAAGGCATATCATCGGGGCCTACTTAAAGGCATATCATCGGGGCCTACTTAAAGGCATATTATCCGGAGCGTTCAGCTTGCATGTCGGGACCGACCTTGTCGGGACCGACCTTGTCGGGTCCTCTTGTATTGGTCTTCTAAGCCTCTTTGGGGCCCAGTGGGCCTTCTTCGCCGTTTAGTCGCCGTTAATGGGCCTGACGGCTATATCGAAACCCATCATTTACCCCCAAGGCACGAGGGACTTATAGTTCGTCGTGTCTTCCAACTCCGGACCTTTCAATATTCCGAGGATAACCACCGAATCTGCTTTTCTGAAAAAGCGCTTTATAGTCGTTTTGTCCCTAGTGTTTCAACGATTCAGGTTGAGGCGCTTCATCTTCAACGGTCCAGATCGCAACATCTCTTTGCCTAGGCGGCGGCTCCTTGGACTCCGATCGAGTCGTTGCGGGGGGTCCTGCTGCGTCGGGATGATGTGTCCTCGGAACTGGGTCTGCACCTGCGAGCAGGCTCAGTTCCCCCATCTATGAAGCTTCCGCTCTCCTTGGCCCCAGAGGACTTCTACAGGGACCTTCGCAATATGGCCGTTCGTCGTGTGGAGGTAAATCTTCCTGCTTTCACACTTAGTATATAATGTAAAATACTCTCATGTACTAACCTCCCTTCTTTTCTACAGGAAATGGCGGACCAGCACCGCTGCTTCGGGTATATCCTGGCCTTGGAGGAGGCCCTGAAGGAGGAGCGGGCCAAGGCGGACTAGAGGCAGAGAAGGTCCTTCTCGCCAACCGGTCCCGACAGCTGGAGCGGGAGGTCGCTGAGTTCCCTGCTACACTGGCTGAAGCTGGAGCCAAAGTTCGGGAGGATTATTGGGGCTCCGAAGCCTTCCAAGCGGACGCGGTGAAGTTCTGTACGGCGGAGGTGGAAAACACCCCGCTTAATGTTGTCGAGGAGCTCCATCTGGAGTATGGTGGTGCCATCGACTTCACCAAGTCTTAGACTCTCGCCCCCTTCGCGGAGAGGTATTTCAGCCTTTCTGAGGAGAGTGACGGGGCAAACACCCCCGAGGGGACTCAGGGTGCTGAAGGCACGGCGGAGCCTCCAAGTGCAGACCTCTGGACGACTGAGCCCTCAATGATCGACCCACCCGCGGCTAATCTTTCAGGGTCCGATCCTCCCACGGCCAATCTTCCAGGATCCGATCCTCCGGTCACGGAGCCTTCCGCCACAGATCTCGTGGACCCTGCTCCTCTCGACGCTGCCAAGGATCAAGCTTAATCGCTTTATTTTCGAATCCTTGTAATTTCCTTTTTGTCGTGAACCTTTTGGATCTTTATAATATCAATCCCTTCCGGTCCCGATTACCACTGCACCACTTAAGGGGAATTAATTACGCCACTTAAGGCAATCCGGTCATATCACTTAGAATAATTTCGACGCGTCACTTAAGACATTTTACCCACACCACTTAAGGCGATTTAATCGTGCTACTTAAGGCGACTTATCCACACCACTAAAGGCGATTTAATCGTGCCACTTAAGGCAGCTTATCCACACAACTTAAGGAGATTTAATCGTGCCCCTTAAGGCAGCTTATCCACACCACTTAAGGCGATTTAATCGTGCCCCTTAAGGCAGCTTATCCACACCACTTAAGGAGATTTAATCGTGCCACTTAAGGCAATTTATCCACACCACTTAAGGCGATTTAATCGTGCCCCTTAAGGCAACTTTTCCACTTAAGGCGGAATCACGCCACTTAAGGCAAAACCACGCCACTTAAGGCGATTTAATCGTGCCACTTAAGGCAATTTATCCACACCACTTAAGGCGATTTAACCGTGCCCCTTAAGGCAACTTTTCCACTTAAGGCGGAATCACGCCACTTAAGGCAAAACCACACCATTTAAGGCGATTTAACTACACCCCTTAGATGATACTACGCCACTTAAGTTGGAACCACACCACTTAAGGCGATTTAGCTACACCACTTAAGGCGATTTAAGCATACTTAGAACGATAAGTCTAAGCAAAATCTGTTCGGAAGCAACCTCATTATTCAACAACTTGCACCACTAAAGGCGACTTTGATAAACAACTTGCACCACTGAAGGCGACTTAATGACCAACTTGCACCACTGAAGGCGACTTAATGAAAAACTTGCACCACTGAAGGCGACTTAATGAACAACTTGCACCACTGAAGGCGACTTAATGAACAACTTGCACCACTGAAGGCGACTTAATAGATAACTTGCACCACTGAAGGCGACTTAATAGATAACTTGCACCACTTAAGGCGACTTAATATCAAGCATGACATTTCTTCAAGTGTTCGCCACTAAAAGAATGCTTCAACACATTGCCATCGAGGTCTTCCAACTTATACGCGTTTCGAGCTGGCATCCCCACGACCTTATAAGGCCCTTCCCATTTTGGTGACATCTTGTTGATCCAATCCAAAAGGGTAAATTCGTCACGACGCCACACCAGTTCCCAGACAAATAACTGTCGAGACTTGACTCGTCGATTATAATATCGGGCCGCTGCCAAGCGCATCCAAGCCTGGACCTCCTCGGCACTCCGCCTCTTCTCTTCGACCAAGTCCAAGTCCAAGCGCCTCATTTCATCATTCGACAGGGGTTCGTAATACCTCGTCCGAAGGGATGCCACAGCTATTTCGACGGGAGCAACTCCCTCCGTGCCATAGAGGAGACCAAACGGAGTCTCCCCGGTTGACCGCTTGGGTGTCGTTCTAACAACCCAAAGCACATTTTCCAGCTCATCCAGCCATTTGCCTTTCAAGACGTGGACCCTCTTCTTCAGGCCATCCATCACGATCTTGTTGGCTGACTCCACCTGTCTGTTAGTTTGGGCATGACGGACAGAGGCTGTCCGATTCTCAATTTTTAATTCCTCCAGGTACTCCTTCCACTGGGCCCCGTTAAACGGAGGGCCATTATCACTGATCACCACCTTGGGGATCCCGAATCGGGATATGATATGGGTCTGGAGGAATTTGAGGATATGGTTCCCCTTTGTCTTGGCCAATGCCTTAGCTTCTATCCATTTCGAAAAATAATCAATAGCCACGACTAAATATCGACACTGACCTTTTGCAACTGGAAGGGGTCCCACCAAGTCGATTCCCCATTGCGCGAAGGGCCAAGCACTCTTCATGGACATCATATCGGCAGCTGGAGCCACAATATTCGGGGTGTATCTTTGGCAAGCGTCACAAGATCGGACTAGCATCGTTGCCTCCTTGTTCATCGAGGGCCAATAATAGCCCAGGTTCAACACTTTCCTCACGATGGATCGAGCACCTTCATGACAGGCCAAATATCCTTCGTGCACCTCCCTAAGGATCCGACTTGTGTCAGGCTCGGCCACGCATTTCAGATATGGAGTTAAATACCCCTTTTTGTACAGCTGATTGTCCACCATCACATAATTGGGCGCGATTCGGCGTATTTTGCCGGCTGCTACTTCATCATCGGGGACTGCCCCCGTAGTCAGATATGCGGCTATCGGGGTCATCCAAGTGGGCTCCTCCGTTCCGATTTCAACGGCACATACTTCTGACTGATCGGTGGTTGACAGGATCACCTTCTCCAAGAAATGCACCTTCCGACTTTCATCGAGGGGTGCCCCCAAGGCGAACTTGCTCAAGGCATCTGCTTCCACATTATTCTCCCTCGGGATCGCTTCAATATCGAAGCTCTTAAAACTCTCCTTCGGGGTTTGCACCTCACGAAGATACTTTCTCATCATCGGGCTCTTTGCTTCGTACCGCCCCTGGACTTGGTTCACGATCAGGCTCGCATCACACTTCACCTTTAAGTGACCAACTCCCGTTCCTTTAGCAATCCTTAGGCCAGTGATGAGAGCCTCATATTCAGCTTCATTGTTGGTAGCCCTAAATGTCAAGGCCAGGGCATATCGGAGGGGCTCGCCTCCGTCTTGTGGTATCAGTATGAAACCTGCTCCCGATCCTTCTGAATTTGAGGAGCCATCGGTGTACATCTCCCAAGTATTTTTGGCGTCGGGCTGTTCTGACTGCTCTGTTATCGGGACCTCCGTGGTTGCCCCCTCTACAGGGCCCGCTTCTTCTAGATCGGGGGCTGTAGACTCTGCTATGAAATTCGCCAAAACTTGGCCCTTAATAGCTGTTCTCGGAGCAAAGTGAATGCGGAACTCACTAAGCTCGACTGCCAATTTCAATAATCTCCCCGACGCATCAGGTCGGTTCAAAAAATGTTTCAAGGGCTGATTCGTCAAAACAGTAATTTCATGCGCGTGGAAGTAAGGCCTCAGCTTTCGAGCAGTAACAATCAACACATAGAGTTACTTCTCAACGGCAGGATAATTCATTTTAGACTTGGCGAGTGCCTTTCTTAGATAATATACGGGGACTTGGCTACCCTCTACAATTTTCACTAAGACAGAGCTAACAGCAAATTCAGAAACAGCCAAATACAGATAGAGTGGCTCGCCTGGGATGGGCTTCCCCAATGGCGGGAGGGCACGGAGGTGCTGCTTGAGTGCCCGGGACGCCTCTTCGCACTTGGCAGTCCACTCAAACTTCAAATTGGCCCTCAACACTTCAAAAAATGGCATGGATCGGTCGCTTGCCTTGGACAGAAAGTGATTCATCGCGGCATACCGGCCATTCAGCACCTGCACCTCCCGATGGTTCGTCGGGGACTTCATCTCTTCGATCACGTTCAACTTCTCAGGGTTCACCTCGATTCCCCTCTGGCTCACCATGAAGCCCAGAAACTTCCCTGAGTGCACTCCGAAGGCGCATTTGGTCGGGTTAAAGGGAACTTGATGAAGCCTCATTCGCTCGAACGTTGTGGCTAAGTTGTGAACGTGATCCTCGGCCTGTCGAGAATTCACTAGCATGTCGTCCACATATGCCTCCATGATTTTCCCCAACATGTCTTCGAACAGCTTATTCACCATCCTCTGGTAAGTTGCTCCTGCATTGATCAGTCCAAAGGGCATAACATCATAATGATAGATGTCACTATCAGTATAAAAGGCGGTGTGAGGGGCATCCTCCTTGGACATCTTGATCTGGTTGTAGTCAGAGTATGCATCCATAAAGCTCAGCAACTCGTGTCCCGAAGTGGCATCCACCAGCTGGTCGATCCTCGGGAGGGGATAGCAATCCTTCGGGCATGCTTTGTTCAGGTCGCAGAAATCCACGCACATCCGCCACTTGCCATTGCTCTTCTTCACCAGGACTGGGTTGGCAACCCAAGTCTGGAATCGGAGCTCCTTAATAAATCCAGCATCGAGCAACATGCCCACCTCCTGCTGGATCGCGATCTTCTTATCGGCACCCATCGGGCGTCTTCTCTGTGTGATCGGCTTGATCGCGGGATCAATCTTCAGTTCGTGAGTAATCACATCGGGGCTGATTCCTGACATGTCACTCGGGGACCAGATAAACAACTCCTTGAATTCCTTCAATAGATTAATCAATTCTCGGGCCGTCTCCTCAGACAGAGCGGACCCAATTTTCACCTTCCTCTGAGGTCCATCAATCTCGACCTCCTTTAATTCTTCCATCAGGGGCAGGGCGCCCAAACTCCTCTCGGGGATCAGCGTCAGTCTGGAAAATAGTCATAGCCTCCCGATTCCTCCTTCGGGTGGCATTGACATAGCACCTCCTGAAAGCTATCTGATCGCCCTGGACCTTCCCGATTCCGCGGTCAGTCGGGAACTTCAGCTTCTGATGGACAGTTGACGCAACTGCCCCCAACGGGTTGATGGTAGTTCTCCCGATAATGGCGTTGTAGGTCCCCGCAGACTCAACCACCACGAACTCTACATTCCTCTTCTCCGACTTCCAGCCACTTCCGAACTCAACCGGTAAGGTAATCATCCCGACCGGGTAAGAGGTAGAGCCAGAAAATCCGATCATCGGGAAGTCAGCGGGCTTCAAGTCCTTCTTGGTTTTCCCCATGGCCTGCAGTGCGTCCATGAACAATATATCGGAGGAGCTCCCTCCATCAATCAGAATCCGCTTCATCTCGTACCCTTCTACGTTCAGGGTCACGACCAGAGCATCATTGTGCGGGGTCTCCACACCTATCAGGTCCTCCGCTGAGAAGGGAATCACCATTTCTTCTTTCGGAGTCCAATTTCGGGCCCTCTTCCCCAGCACCACAGCAATGGGAATCTGAGAAGCATAGACCTCCCGAGCTGTTGTAGTATCTCCTTCTGCAGCAAGTCCTCTGTGAATCACATTAATAGTTCCCCGCTTCTCCTTGCGGGCATTGGAAGACTCGGGCTTATCCTTCTTCGGGGATCGACCACGGGATCAGGAACGGGACACGATCGGGACCGGGAACGGGATCGACCCCGTTGTCCAGCCACAAATTCCTTGAGCATCCCCTTCTAGATCAACTTCTCAATCTCTTTCTTCATGCGATCGTCCGAGGGTTTGGACGACTGTTTCCCCTTGTTTGATTTCGGAGGGTCAAGATCTCAAGCAGCTATCTTCGACTCCTGTACGTCGATTTGCTGCTTCACCCTCTTCTGCAGCGCTTCCATATTCCACACAGCCTTCTCAGCCACGCTGTGCATCAGGTCGGAACCATACGGTGCAGTCAAGTTCCGATTAAAGGTGTGGATGGTCTCTCCCTCCGACATTTCCTCATCAATCTCGGCCACGCTGGCAGTGTAACTCTGGTAGTAATGCGCCAGAGATTCGTCGGGCCTCTGTACCACCTCAGCCAGGGACCTTGCGCTTTTTAGGAGGCGCCGACAGCCCTGGTATTGCTGGATAAAGCGATCATGCATATGGGTTCAGCTAGAGATGCATCCCGGGGGAAGGCTAAAGAACCACGTCAGGGCCCTCTAACCAAGTGTACCTGGGAACAAAACGCACACAATATCATCATTAGGGGCTCTGCCTAGACAAGCCATGACATGCTTCTGGACATGGCGAACTGGATCTCCCTCGCCATCATACTCCTTGATTTTCGCGATGCCCAGTCCTGGCGAGGCAGTGGTGTTCACCAATCAAGGAACAAAGGGATGAGTTGATCGATCCCTCAGCTCCGACATCATCTTCTTCTGGTCCCCCATACAAATATTCACGATCTTCACCACTTGATCAGGGTGATAGGGCCATTGAGAGGAATGGTCCTATGATGCACAGGCCCAGGACCATCGACCACGAACTGCTCCGCTAGGGCAGGTTCCTTGCTCTTGTCCGTGTATGCGGGTTGGGCCTCCTGCCCGTCCCGATTCTCCATCGGCGGAGGCGGAGGCAATTCCTCCTCCTTCTTCTTGGCGGCTTCCCTTCGGTGCAAGAGAGCCTCTATAGCTTCCAAAAATACCGGCATGGCATCCATCACAGCCTTTGCCAAGTTCGGATTTGCAGGTGCATCCTGGTCCCTCCTTGGGATCTCTTCCCGGCTCTCCGATGAGTTTCAGATGGAATCTTCACGATAATCATGATGCCGCCTTGTTTGGGAAACAGAAGGGGGAGGATCATTCCGATCAACAGTGCGCTCCGGCGGCCCTGAATTCAGAGTCCCGGCAGGGTGGCGAGAACCACCAGATTGTCCTTGTCTCTTCTTTTGCTTGCCAGCCATCGAACGGGTAGAAGCCATTTTTTCTTTTTGCTTCGTTCCCACAGACGACGCCAATGTTGGATCACGGCTGGAACTCCGGAACGTTCTTTACGCCGTACTGAACTCCTTCGCTCCATATAATCCTGCAACAAGGGGATAGACCGGGCGGTGACCCAGAATCCCTCTCCGATGCTTAAATGAGTATCTCGATGTAAACTGGCAAGTATTAGTATGTATGTTCAACGTAATGATCCTGAGGTAACTCCTTCCTTTATATAGGGGAGGGGTCAACTCAGTTACCTGTGAGATAACTGCCACGTTCCGTTAATCTTGGCCATGTAGCCCACGTTCTGTCTTATAGGACACTTCCCCACTATGTTGATAGAGGGCATGTTTCTCAGCCTCGTTCTCTGGTGGCAAGTCCCGATGGATGTCGGGGACTCCAGAGTTATCTCTTTTGGTCACCGCTCGGAGCCCCTCGTCGTCGGGACAGGGCCAGCATTCTCAGGGATTCAATATCGGGGCCTACTTAAAGGCATAATATCGGGGCCTACTTAAAGGCATATCATCGGGGCTTACTTAAAGGCATATCATCGAGGCCTACTTAAAGGCATATTATCGGGAGCGTTCAGCTTGCATGTCGAGACCGACCTTGTCGGGTCCTCTCGTATTGGTCTTCTAAGCCTCTTTGGGGCCCAGTGGGCTTTCTTCGCCGTTTAGTCGCCGTTAATGGGCCCGACGGCTATATCGAAACCCATCAAGCCCTGCTAACCTCGTTCCTTCGGTAATATTCTAACTATACTTTCGTTTTCATCTTTGCAGCTAAGAAGGTATCACTGCTGACCAATCTCATACTTAAGCAGGCGGAGACTGATGCTGTCCCACGCCCCGCGAGGAAGAGGAAGTCTTCAAAGAGGGCTGCCTCCTCATCGGCACCTCCCACCTCGGAGCAAATCAAGCGGGCCCGGGTGGAGAAGATGGAGCAGATCTTCAACACCAAGACTCCCGAGGAAGGTAAACAGCTCCGCTTAGCAATTCGATTATACAGGAGGCGTATTCCCAAGGAGTTAATCCCCTCCGATAAGGGAGCAAGGATCGAAGGGATCAAACGCATCCTGCAAGGGGAAACTCCCCGCGTTCTCAAAGCGGGCTACTACAATTATTACGGGAAGGACTAGTACCTCTCCCGTCACGTCATCTGGTGTAAGGATCCTGATCAACTTCCTGACTTTCTTTCTGAAGCTTCTCGTCCTCGAGCTGCAGGTCGATCGGGAGCTGGAGCTTCGGCGGGGGAGCCTCCCTCCGATGCACGTGTCGGGGAGCCCCTCCTTTCACTTCCTGCCCCCGGAGGATCGGGGTTTGAAAACGTCCCGACGGACGTCCAGTTCCGTCGGGTGAAGGACCTGGATGTCTCTCATTCTTCTGAGGAGGCAAGCGAGGGTGAGCCCCTAGTTCCTCATCGGGGGGCGAGGCAGACCCCGCTGGAGCCGACTCTCGAAGGGCTGCCTCCATCTTCTCCGCCACAGCAGCTTTCGCCGGTCTTGAGCCTGACTCCCGAGGGGCCGGCGGGTTCTCATGGCGGCTCAAAGGCCCGCACCCCCGATACTCAAGGAGTCGTTCCTCCTCTCCCCTTGGACGTGAGCTTCTACCAGCTCTACTCTCCCGACCAGGCGGCGGCTCCTTGGACTCCGATCGAGTCGTTGCGGGGGGTCCCGTTGCGTCGGGATAATGTATCATCGGAACTGGGTCTGCACCTGCTGGCAGGTTCAGTTCCGCCATCTATGAAGCTTCCACTCTCCTTGGCCCAAGAGGACATCCACGCGGACATTCGCGCCATGGCCGTTCGCCGTGTGGAGGTAAGGCTTCCTATTTTTACACTTGGTATATAATGTAAGATATTCTCATGGCCCTGGAGGATCACCGCTGTTTTGGGTACATCCTGGCCCTGGAGGAGGCCCTAAAAAAGGAGCGAGCCAAGGCGGCCCCCGAGGTCTTGGCCAAGCTCAAGGAGGATCTGGCTGCCTCCGAGTCGTCAAAGGGGAAGTTGGTTAAGGAGCAAGCCCTCCTTAACCAGAAGACTCGGGACCTCCTGAGGCAGGTCCACGACTTTTAGAGGTTGCTGAAGCAGGAGCGCAAAAGGCTCCAGGACGAGCAGCAGGGGCCTGCAAAGGATCGGGACGGGTTTGTCCGCGAGAAGAAGGCCCTCGAGGACGCCAAGGCGGGGCTGGAGGCTGAGAAGGTCCTTCTTACTAACCGGTCCCGACAGCTGGAGGGGAAGGTCGCCGAGTTCCCTGCCAAGCTGGCTGAAGCTGGAGCCAAGGGTCGGGAAGATTATCGGGGCTCCGAGGCTTTTCAAGCGGACGCGTTGAAGTTCTGCACGGCTGAGGTGGAGAACACCTTGCTTAACGCTGTCGAGGAGCTCCATCTGGAGTATGGTGGTTCCATCGACATCACCAAGTCTCAGACTCTAGCCCCTTCGCGGAGAGGTATTTCAGCCTTTCTGAGGAGAGCGACGGGGCCAACACCCCCGAGGGGGCTGCGGGTGCTGAAGGCACGGAGGAACCTCCAAGTGCAGACCTCCCGACGACTGAGCCCTCAATGATCGACCCTCCCGCGGCTAATATTTTAGGGTCCGATCCTCCCGCGGCCAATCTTCCAGGATCCGATCCTCCGGTCACGGAGCCTTCCGCCACAGATCTCGCGGACCCTGCTCCTCTCGATGCTGCCAAGGATCAAGCTTAATCGCTTTATTTTCGAATCCTTGTAATTTCCTTTTTGTCGTGAACCTTTTGGATCTTTATAATATCAATCCCTTCCGGTCCTGATTACTATTGCTCCACTTATGGTGAATTAATTACGCCACTTAAGGCAACCGGTCATGTCACTTAGAGTAATTTCGACGCGTCACTTAAGACATTTTACCCACACCACTTAAGGCGATTTAATCTTGCCACTTAAGGCAACTTATCCACACCACTTAAGGCGATTTAATCGTTCCACTTAAGGCGGAACCACGCCACTTAAGGCGATTTAGTCGTGCCACTTAAGGTGGAACCACGCCACTTAAGGCGATTTAATCGTGCCACATAAGGCGGTTTAAGCATACTTAGAATGATAAATATAAGCACAATCTAGTCGGAAGCAACCTCTTTATTCATTAATGGCTCAAAACACTAAACAACTTGCACCATTGAAGGCGACTTCGATAAACAACTTGCACAACTGAAGGCGACTTAACATTCAACTTGCACCACTGAAGGCGACTTAACAATCAACTTGCACCACTGAAGGCGACTTAACAATCAACTTGCACCACTGAAGGCGACTTAATAGACAACTTGCACCACTGAAGGCGACTTAATATTAAGCATGACATTTATTCAAGTGTTCGCCACTAAAAGAATGCTTCAACACATTGCCATCGAGGTCTTCCAACTTGTACGCATTTCGAGCTGGCATCCCCACGACCTTATAAGGTCCTTCCCAGTTTGGTGACATCTTGTTGATCCGATCGAAAAGGGTAAATTCGTTTCGACGCCAGACCAGTTCCCCGACAAAGAACTGTCGACACTTGACACGTCGATTATAATATCGGGCCGTCGCCAAGCGCATCCGAGCCTGGGCCTCCTCGGCACTCCGCCTCTTCTCTTCGACCAAGTCCAAGTCCAAGCGCCTCATTTCATCATTCGACAGAGGTTCATAATACCTCGTCTGATGGGATGCCACCGCTATTTCGACGGGAGCGACTGCTTCCGTGCCATAAACAAGGCCAAACGGAGTCTCCCCAGTTGATTGTTTGGGTGTCATTCTAACAGCCCAAAGCACATTTTCCAGCTCATCCAGCCATTTTCCCTTCAAGGCGTGGACCCTCTTCTTCAGGCCATCCATCACGATCTTGTTGGCTGACTCTACCTGTCCATTAGTTTGGGTATGACGAACAGAGGCTGTCCGATTCTCAATTTTAAGTTCCTCCAAGTACTCCTTCCACTGGGCCCCGTTAAATGGAGGGCCATTATCACTGATCACCACCTTGGGGATCCCGTATCGGGATATGATATGGGTCTGGAGGAATTTGAGGATATGGTTCCCCGTTGTCTTGGCCAATGCCTTAGCTTCTATCCATTTCAAAAAATAATCAATAGCCACGACTAAATATCGACACTGACCTTTTGCAACTGGAAGGGGTCCCACCAAGTCGATTCCCCATTGCGCGAAGGGCCAAGCACTATTGATGGACGTCAGATCGGCAGCTGGAGCCACGATATTCGGGGCGTATCTTTGGCAAGCGTCACAGGATCGGACTAGTATCATTGCCTCCTTGTTCATCGAGGGCCAGTAATAGTCCAGGTTCAACACTTTCCTCACGATGGATCGGGCACCTTCATGACAGGCCAAATATCCATCGTGCACCTCCCTAAGGATCCGACCTGTTTCGGGCTCGGCCACGTATTTCAGATAAGGAGTTAAATACCCCTTTTTGTACAGCTGATAGTCCACCATTGCATAATTGGGCGCGATTCGGCGTATTTTGCCCACTTCTACTTCATCATCAGGGACTGCCCCCATAGTCAGATACGCGGCTATCGGGGTCATCCAAGTGGGCTCCTCCGTTCCAATTTCAACGACACATACTTCCGACTGATCGGTGGTTGACAGGATCACCTTCTCCAATAAATGCACCTTCCGACTTTCATCGAGGGGAGCCCCCAAGGTGAACTTGCTCAAGGAATCTGCTTCCACATTATCCTCCCTCGGGATCGCTTCAATATCGAAGCTCTTGAAACTCTCCTTCAGGGTTTGCACCTCGCGAAGATACTTTCTCATCATCGGGCTCTTCGCTTCGTACCGCCCCTGGACTTGGTTCACGATCAGGCTAGCATCACACTTCACCTTTAAGTGACCAACTCCCGTTCCTTTAGCAATCTTTAGGCCAGTGATGAGAGCCTCATATTCAGCTTCATTGTTGGTAGCCCTAAATGTCAAGGCCAGGGCATATCGGAGGGGCTAGCCTCCGTCTGGTGGTATCAGTACGAAACCTGCTCCCGATCCTTCTGAATTTGAGGAGCCATCGGTGTACATCTCCCAAGTATTTTCGGTGTCGGGCTGTTCTGACTGCTCTGTTATCGGGACTTCCTTAGTTGCCCCCTCTACAGGGCCCGCTTCTTCTAGATCGGGGGCTGTAGACTCTGCTATGAAATCCGCCAACGCCTGGCCTTTAATAGTCGTTCTTGGAGCAAAGTGAATGCGGAACTCACTAAGCTCGATTGCCCATTTCACTAATCTCCCCGACGCATCAGGTCGGTTCAAAAAAAATTTCAAGGGCTGATTCGTCAAAACAGTAATTTCATGCGCGTGGAAGTAAGGCCTCAGCTTCCGAGCAGGCATCCATAAAGCTCAGCAGCTCATAAAGCTGGTCCCGATGTGGTTGTAGCCGGAGTAGGCATCCATAAAGCTCAGCAGCTCATGTCCCGATGTGGCATCCACCAGCTGGTCGATCCTCGGGAGCGGATAGCAATCCTTCGGGCATGCTTTGTTCAGGTCGCGGAAATCGACACACATCCGCCACTTGCCATTGCTCTTCTTCACCAGGACTGGGTTGGCGACCCAGGTCTGGAATCGGAGCTCCTTGGTGAATCCAGCATCGAGCAACCTGCCCACCTCTTGCTGGATCGCAATCTTTTTGTCGGCAACCATCGGGCGCCTTCTCTGTGTGATCGGCTTGATCGCGGGATCAATCTTCAGCTCGTGAGTAATCACATCGGGGCTGATTCCTGGCATGTCACTCGGGGACCAGGCAAACAGCTCCTTGAATTCCTTCAACAGATTAATCAATTCTCGGGCCGTCTCCTCAGTCAGAGCGGACCCAATTTTCACCTTCCTCTGAGGTCCATCAATCTCGACCTCCTTCAATTCTTCCATCGGGTCGGGACGCCCAAACTCCTCTCGGGGATCAGCGTCAGTCTCGAAAACAGTCATAGCCTCCCGATTCCTCCTTCGGGTGGCATTGACATAGCACCTCCTGGAAGCTATCTGATCGCCCTGGACCTCCCCGATTCCGTGGTCAGTCGGGAACTTCAGTTTCTGGTGGACAGTTGAGGCAATTGCCCCCAAGGGGTTATGGTAGTCCTCCCGATAATGGCGTTGTAGGTCCCCGCAGACTCGACCACCACGAACTCTACGTTCCTCTTCTCCGACTTCCAGCCACTTCCGAACTCGACTGGTAAGGTAATCATCCCGACCGGGTAAGAGGTAGAGCCAGAAAATCCGACCATCGGGAAGTCAGCAGGATTCAAGTCCTTCTTGGTTTTCCCCATGGCCTGCAGTGCTTCCATGAACAAAATATCGGAGGAACTCCCTTCATCAATCAGAATCCGCTTCATCTCGTACCCATCCACGTTCAGGGTCACGACCAGATCATCATCGTGTGGGGTCTCCACACCTATCAGGTCCTCTGCTGAGAAGGGAATCACCATTTCTTCTTTCGGAGTCCAATTTCGGGCCCTCTTGCCAAGCGCCACAGCAATGGGAATCCGATAAGCATAGACCTCCCGAGCTGCCGTAGTATCTCCTCCTGCAGCAAGTCTTCCGTGAATCACATTAATAGTTCCCCGCTTCTCCTTGCGTGCATTGGAAGACTCGGGCTTATCCTTCTTCGGGGATCGACCACGGGATTGGCAACGGGACCGCGATCAGGACCGGGAACGGGATCGGCCCCGTTTTCCCGCCACAAATTCCTTGAGCTTTCCCTTCTGGATCAGCGTCTCAATCTCTTTCTTCAACTCCCGAAAATGGTTAGTGTCGTGACCGTTGGCACGGTGAAAGCGACGATAACGATCAGTGCAGGCTCCCATGGACTCTCCATCTTTTTTCGGGGGATACCTTGCGATACCCTGTCGGTCCGTCACCGCCAACACAGAAAACCATGGAACAAATGAGAGGGGTGTAGTGGTCCTCCCGCCTGTCCGACTTCGAGGAACGCTTGTCTTACCTTTGATCGGGACGGCCTCGACCCCGACTCCTCTCGGGTTTATCTTTCTTCCTGCGATCGTCCGAGGGTTTGGACGAATGTTTCCCCTTGTTTGATTTCGGAGGGTCAAGATCTCCGGCAGCTATCTTCGACTCCTGTACGTCGATTTGCTGCTTCACCCTCTTCTGCAGCGCTTCCATGTTCCACACAGCCTTCTCAGCCACGCTGTGCATCAGGTCGGAACCATACGGTGCAGTCAGGTTCCGAATGAAGGTGCGGATGGTCTCTCCCTCCGACATTTCCTCATCAATCTCGGCCACGCTGGAAGTGTACCTCTGGTAGTAATGCGCCAGAGATTCGTCGGGCCTCTGTACCACCTCAGCCAGGGACCTTGCGTTTTTTCAGGAGACGTCGACGGCCCTGGTATTGCTGGATGAAGCGATCATGCATCTGGGTCCAGCTAGATATGCATCCTGGGGGAAGGCTGAAGAACCACGTCAGGGCCCTCTCACCAAGTGTACCTGGGAACAAAACGCACACAATATCATCATTAGGGGCTCTGCCTAGACAAGCCATGACATGCTTCTTGACATGGCGAACTGGATCTCCCTCGCCATCATACTCCTTGATTGTCGGGATGCCTAGTCCTGGCGGGCAGTGGTGTTCACCAATCGGGGAACAAAGGGATGAGTGGATCGATCCCTCAGCTCCGACATCATCTTCTTCTGGTCCCCCATACAAATATTCACGATCTTCACCACTTGATCAGGGGTGATAGGGCCATTGAGAGAAATGGTCCTATGCTGCACATGCCCAGGACCATCGACCACGAACTACTCCGCTAGGGCAGGTTCCTTGCTCTTGTCCTGGTACGCGGGTTGGGCCTCCTGCCCGTCCCGATTCTCCATCGACGGAGACGGAGGCAACTCCTCCTCCTTCCTCTTGGCGGCCTCCCTTCGGTCCAAGAGAGCCTCCATAGCTTCCAAAAATACCGGCATGGCATCCATCACAGCCTTTGCCAAGTCCAGCTTTGCAGGTGCATCCTGGTCCCTCCTTGGGATCTCTTCTCGGCTCTCCGATGAGTTTCGAATGGAATCTTCGCGATCATCATGATGCCCCCTTGTTTGGGAAACAGCAGGGGAAGGATCATTCCGATCAACGGTGCGCTCCGGCGGCCCTGAATTCAGAGTCCCGGTAGGGTGGCGAGAACCGCCAGATTGTCCTTGTCTCTTCTTTTGCTTGCCAGCCATCGAACGGGTAGAAGCCATTTTTTCTTTTTGCTTCGTTCCCACAGACGACGCCAATGTTGGAAAACGTTTGGAACTCCGGTACGTTCTTGACGGAAGTCTGAACTCCTTCGCTCCGAGTAATCCTGCAAGAAGGGGATAGACCGGGCGGTGACCCAGAATCCTTCTCCGATGCTTAATTGATTATCTAGATGTAAACTGGAAAGTATCAGTATGTATGTATGAACGTAATGATCCTAAGGTAACTCCTTCCTTTATACAGGGGAGGGGTCACCTCAGTTACCTGTGAGATAACTGCCACATTCCGTTAATCTCGGCCATGTAGCCCACGTTCCGTCTTTTCAGGCCACTTCCCCACTATGTTGATAGTGGGCGTGTTTCTCGGCTTCGTTCTCTAGTGGCAAGTCCCGACGGATGTCGGGGACTCCAGAGTTATCTCTTTTGATCACCGCTCGGGGCCCCTCGTCATCGGGACAGGGCCAGCATTCTCAGGGATTCAATATCGGAGCCTACTTAAAGGCATATCATCGGGGCCTACTTAAAGGCATATCACCGGGGCCTACTTAATGGCATAGGATCGGGAGCGTTTAGCTCGTATGTCGAGACCGACCTTGTCGGCTCCCCTCGTATTGGTCTTCTAAGCCTCTTTGGGCCCAGTGGGCCTTCTTCGCTGTTTAGTCGCCGTTAATGGGCCTAACGGCTATATCGAAACCCATCAATCACGTTGTATGATTCTTTATTGGATGAATATCTTATCTTAAAAAGAGTCAAGCACGGGTTTTAAACCACTACTTGACTCGGGGGCAAGTGTTAGATATCTGTCCAATTCGGGTTCGTTTTTACATTTCGGGCCTCGCAAAATACTCCAAAAGACGTAAAAGAATTCATCCGCGGACACCCAAGTCCAAAAACGGTCCGAAATACGCGCGATACCTGACTGGGGGACTTCCGAATTGCCACAAGGCAATCCGGACCCGGTCCGGATTGCTAAATAATCCGGAGGTCGGAATTTTCGATGTTCTTCGCGCTCATCCCGATTATTTTGCCTATTGCGAGAAGTCGGTGCACGCATAGTCCACCTTGATGACAGTATACATTTTCCTTCATACCGACATCAAGCCGTTCAAAACTTGGCATGATCCTTAGGTTCCCTATAAATAGGGGCCTAGGTATCTCATTTTAGACAACTCCCTCATTTTGGACTTTTATGCTCTGACTTATCTCTAAGGCTTTCTCTCTCTACAAATTCTGACTTGAGCGTCGGAGAGAGCCCAACCAGCATTCCCCCCCCCTCTCCCACGCTGGTTACTGCCCCTCGTGCAGGATCCGAAGCTTCGAGGTCGAGTATTGGAAGATTAGTTCATGGATTGTGTTTTAAGGATCACGGCGTTCCCGTCCTTATACACATATCCCGAGCCCGTTCGTGAAAGAAGAAGCCCGAAGCTACCCAGGTGGAAGCAAACTTAACAGTGGCTAAGTTTAGTTTTTAGTGGACTTTAAAACCCTACTTATACCAGAATTAAACAATTTCGGCCGAACCCTATGGGTAATGGGCCATTCCAATTTAACACATTTGGTTCAGGCCAACCGAACCCAAAAGACCAAGAGAACCCGACCAGACCGAACCTGGTCAAACGAGCCGAATCAGGTCAACCGAACCGAACCGGGTCAAGTTCATGTGTCCTAAATCGGTGCGGGTCAACCAAACCGGGTTTTTTCAATCGGTACGACCCATTCAGGTCGAGTCGGACCGGGCAACTAAAATGGGTCGAACCTACCCGGTTTGAGTGTCGAACCGAACCAAATTCCTATTTTAAAATCGGATCGAATTGGTTCATTGATTGAACCAGAATTTTAAAACCGGACCGAACAAAGTCAATTTAAAATGGGATGGTCAAATTTTAAAATCCAAATGTTTTCGAACTTTAAAATTACCTACACAGTTCTTTTGGGTTTAAACCTGATGCCTAGTTTCGATTATGAGGATGGATCTCGGAGATGTATGATTTTAGGACTGAGTCATTTAGTGGGCTGAATTGCAATTGCTATTTAATTGATATTATCGCATGATTATAATTGTTTTCTTGACTATGTCAAGCTAGCTGGATATTGGATATTGCGGGCTGAGTCCTGGTTTTCAATTAATGAGTTGCGCACTAGGATAGACATGATGTGATGCTTGTAAATGCCTAGGATTCATGTCTAGATGCACGCATCTTTGATTGATAGCATGAATTTCAAGTCAGCCCCAAATGTTTTAAAAATGAAAATCAGTCGCCAAATATGCTTGTTTGTTATGGTGTAATCACGCATGATGCGTATGCATGAATGTTGAGGATGCACTAGCATGTGACAATTTACTTAAGAAGTAGGAATAAATAAGCAAGCATGAGTTCCTCGGAACATTAGATGCATGACGCGTATGCACGATGAGTGGTTTGATTCGTGTATGTGACCTGTGCATGATGATTTACTTGTGTAGTAGAATTGTGTGTGCAAACTAGAAATCCACAAAAACGTTTTACAAATAGGCCTTGGGAAAGCCAAGATCGGGTGCTTTAAAACGTCTTGTTCCGGTAAAAGCGATTAAAACCGTTTTATAAGACTGATCTCTTAGATAGAAGAAGACGATAATGTGAACTCTTTCACGACCCCCCTTCCTTCGGTTTATTGGCGGTCGGTTGGGTTAGATGTCTAACGAATCGTTATTTTTCACCTTATATCTCATAAATATCCGATGTACACAATTCATTTTCCAAAATGTAATGTCTTCCTTCCTTATGCATGCTGTCAATATGGTAGTATCAAATACATGCACAGATGGACTCATCATGTGCTAATGAGCTTTTGAATGAGACGTACTAAGACTCGTGGTGCAAACGCATCAATGATCTGCTGGGCGATAACGGTCTCTTAGACCATATTCGAAAGACAATGAGATGTCTAGATGCGGGTCTGACCAAGGGACTAGCGTATGCCCACTTCCAGTGGGAGTATGAGGACATGAGGGCCAAGGAGATATTGTTGTCACATATGTCTTCGCACATCGAAAAGGAGTATAAGGATATTCCGGTAACAAATGATATTTGGGATGCCCTATTCCTGGAATATGGAAACGGCTAAGCATTCACCCTGCACCCACTTATACCTTTATAGATGAATGTATAAAGTGTAACATAATTGGTGTGCTTGAAAAGGCATACCATCTCCTCAATATGATCAAACCACTTGATGAATATAGTCTGATTTGAATGGGATAAAATTTAAGCCATAATCGGGATTCTCCCGAAGTCCTCGAGAGCGTCCAAGACCTTACTGACTGTCTGTTACTCATTGTTAGATCTCCCAAACATCATGAAATTAATCGAGGTGGAAGAAACTCGATTAGCATCGGTAACGAGAGAAACCAAAATGCCAGGAAAACCTGTTAGACAGAAGAAGAGGAAAATGAGCAAGGGAAAGAAACAACAGGTTGTTGAAGGTAAAATGTCGACGAAACTTGAACAAGGCAAACTCCAGTTGAAATCAGAGATTGTTTGCAGGGATTCTAGCCGTCGCCGCATAGGTGATGGTGTTGGGACCAACAAATCACGTACTGTCAAGGTATCCGACGTTGGATATGTTGTGGAAGCTTTAGTTTCCTCTACTGTCATGTTAAATGATTCAAACCCCTCTTGGAATCTTGATTCAGGTGCAACAGACCATATAACCAATGACAAAGGATTATTTTCCTTGTTCAGACGAATGCCCAAGGACTCAAAAAGGCTATACATTGGCGACAACTCACTAGTTGACGTCGAAGGAATAGGGAACGGCAAATTGTCTATGAGTAATGGCAGAACCTTACTTCTTGAAAATGTCCTTTTTGCTCCTAGAATTCAAAGGAATGTTGTTTCTGTTACTTCTCTTATGGATAATGAATTTGTTTTATCATTTGAGAACTCCATTGTTCTTATAAATAAAGGCAATGCCTTCTATGGTCATCTATTTTCCACTAATGGTCTCATTGTCATGGATTTGAATTAATATGAAATTCGATCCGAATGTATTCAATATCGTCCAGGGAAGCAGAAACTGATGCGGCCGGATGGCATGCGAGGAAGGGACATATAGGCTATGACAGGGTTCAAGCCCTAGCTCGGAGAGGACTCCTCCCAGGAGGATCTCGAGTGGTGAAACCCACTTGTGAGGATTGTCTAGCCGAAATGTCAACCCGTAAGCCATTTGATGAATCCCTGCGAGCAGAATACCGATTGCATCTAATTCATTCAGACGTGTGTGGAGACATGGATGTCACCCTAGGGGTGGTAAACGTTACTTTGTGACCTTCATCGATGACTTCACCCGGTACGGGTTTACTGATTTGATTTCTCATAAATCCGAGTCTATTGAATGCTTCAAAAGATTTCTTAACCTCATAGAGAATCAACAGGAGCGAAAGGTTGAAACGCTTCGCACTGATAAAGGTACAAAACATCTCTCTGATGAGTTTAACAAGTTATGCGATGAAAAAGGAATTGTACCCCAAACTACAATTTCTTACACGCCATAGCAGAATGGCGTGGATGAACGACGTAATTTTACACTCCTGGACATGGTTAGAACCATGATGTCACAAACAAAGTTGCCGATCTCCTACTGGGGTGACGCACTGATGACTACCACACATGTAGTAAACCTTGTTCCTTCAAAATTGGTGGACACGACACCATATGAGCTATGGCTTGGTAAAGAGGTTGATCTTACCAGGCTGCGACCTACAGCTTAGACGCATCAAACTGACAACCGTTTTGGCAAGTTGGGACCTAGAGGATTGAAAAGTATCTCTATAAGGTACTCTGAGAACTCTAAGAGATACTTGTTTTATAAGCTTGAATAATACTTCACTGATGATTAGGGATTACAAGGTAAAGAGTGCACTATATATACTAAGTGAGACTAGGCTCACCAACTAGGACTATGCTAGGTATACTAGTGGCCGGGTGTATACAACAATGTATACAACTATGTATGCAACTATGTATGAAACTATGAGTGTATTCTACACTCTATATTCTCCCATCCTTTTCTTCTTCTTCTTTTCTTTCTTGGAAGACATCCTTGATTCCATATAGCTTCAACAATGCCAAGTGTTGGTTCTTCACTAAAGCCTTGGTTAGCAAGTCAGCTAGTAGATCCTTTGAAGGAATGTAATGAACACCAATCCTGCCTTGTCTAATGTGGTGTCTTGTGAAATGACAATCCAATTCAACGTGTTTGGTACGCTCATGAAATATTGGATTTTTAACAATCTTCACAGTTGCTTGACTATTTGTGTATATTGGGATAGGAAGGTTTACTTGCAATCCAAGTTCCTTGAGAATTCTGCCTACCCAAAGTGCCTCTTGAATAGCAACTCTAAGGCACCTATACTCTGCTTCAGCACTTGATAGGGAAATGGTATCTTGCTTCTTGACCTTCCAAGCTATCATGGCTGCACCTAGCTTTACACAATAGGCACTCACTGATTTCCTACTAAAAGGGCAAGCAGCCCAATCAGAGTCACAAAACAAGCTCAAATTAAGGTTGTTGTTGGAAGGTTAGATCAAGCCTTTGCCTGGGGTGCCCTTGATGTACTTGATTATCCTAATGGCAGCTTCATAGTGAGACTTCTTTGGATTGTCTACAAATTGACTTAGTCTTTGGACTGAGAAGCTAATGTCTGGTCTTGTCATGGTAAGATAGAGCAATTTGCCAATAAGTCTCCTAAATGAAGTAGCATCTTCTAATAGCCTATCATCAGTGTTGGAGTTGGATGCTTTGTCATACTCATGTGTGGTGAGCTTGACATTGAATTCCATTGGAGTTTCAGAAGCCTTGTAGCCCCTAAGCCAGCATCCTCAATGAGCTCCATAGCATATTTCCTTTGATTGATCACAAGTCCTTGATTTGATCTTGCAATCTCCAAACCCAAAAAGTACCTCAAGTCCCCCAAATCCTTCAATTTGAAGTGTATTTGAAGTGTGTGTTTCAATTGATTGATCATCTTGGTATTAGAACCAGTGATTAGAAGATCATCAACATAAATTAATAGAAACACTTCGTCATTACCTTGTATCTTGGTGAACAAGGAATGATCCGAGGCACATTGTGTGTAACCATTCTTCAACAATGTTTGGGTGAGCTTGATGTTCCATTGTCTTGAAGCCTGTTTAAGGCCATATAGGGACTGCTTAAGCTTGCATACACGTTTGGTAGACCCCTCAAGAGACTTGGAAGGATCAAAACCTTGGGGGATGTCCATGTATACTTCCTCGGTTAAGTCACCTTGAAGGAAAGCATTGTTTACATCCATATGGTACAATCCCCATGATTTGGCAGCTGCTAATGCTAAGATGATCCTCACTGTGTCCATCTTGACCACAGGAGAGAATATTTCATTGAAATAAGTCCCTTCCACTTGAGTGAATCCTTTGGCAACCAATCTTGCCTTATACCTTTCAATTGATCCATCAGAGTTGTACTTGACCTTGAAGACCCATTTGCAACCAATTGATGATTTTCCTTGAGGAAGTTCCATTAGTTCCCAAGTGTTGTTGGCTTGAAGGGCTTGTATTTCTTCCGTCATGGCCAAAATCCAATTGGGATCCTTGATTGCTTGCTTGTAGGAACTTGGTTCCTTGATTTTGTCAATGGCAGCCAAAAAGCATTTGTATTGAGGGCCCAAACTGTCATATGACACATACTTCTCCATGCCAAAAGTGGCATTGGAACTTGACCTTTGTTGAAGCTCGGAAATCCTTGCACTTCTCCTTGGTGGTTGTGGATTGAGTTGTGCAATTCTAAGACTCCTCCTTAGATAAGAAGGTTGGGGTGGATCATCCACAATGGGTGGTTGAGGTGTTGGAATTTGTTGAGGTGGTGAGACTTCATTGATTGGATTGTGTCTTTGTACATCCTCATCAAAGTAAGTTGGATTCTCTGGTGGGAAGTCTTCAATGGATTGCTTGGCTCCCAAGCAAGATAATAAGAGACTTTAAAGCATCCTTGGACATGCTGAATGGGAAGATGTCTTCATGAAAGGAAACATCCCTTGAAACATGAAACATTTTGGAAATGTTCATCACAAGGTACCCTTTTTGTGAGGTTGAATACCCCATAAGGATGCATGGTTCAGCCCTTGGACTAAATTTGTCATGGTTGTTCAATTTGGTTGCAAAACATAAGCAACCTATGGTCCTCAAATGAAGAAGAGAAAGTGCTTTTCCATATAACACTTTCATAGGTGATTTGAACTTCAAGATAGAGGTGGGTAGCCTGTTGAGCAAGTAACAAGCATTGAGTATGCAGTATCCCCAATGTCTCAATTGCATAGAAGCTTGAAACCTTATGGCTCTAGCAATGTCGAGGATGTCCCTATGTTTGCTTTCAACCCTGCCATTTTGTTGTGGTGTAAGCACACAACTTGTTTGATGAAGAATCCCAAATTGAAGAAGTAAGTCTATGCAAACTGAATTGATGAACTCAGTCCCATTGTCACTCCTCAAAGTCTTGACCATTGTAACAAATTGATTCTTGACCATGATCAAGAAATTCTTGATGTGCAAGAAGGTGTCACTCTTGTGTCTCATCAAATAGACCCAAGTTGCTCTTAAATGATCATCAACAATAGTCAAGGAATATTGATTGTTCTTGAAGGTAGGCACCTTGTATGGACCCCATAGATCCATGTGAATCAAATCAAAAGGCTTTGGAGCAATTGAATCACTGATTGGAAATGAAAATCTAGATTGCTTTGCAAGAGGACAAATAGTGCATTGTTTGATACAACCATAGGTCTTATTCAAGCCTAAAACATCCAAATGTTTTAAATATTGTTCTGAGACATGACCTTAACGCCTATGCCATCTCAATACTTCATCCTTATTTCCCAAGCAAGTAGCTGCTATCTTCCTTGGGCTTGAAGGCACCACATCCTTCAAGGTGTACAATCCTTTATTCCATTGCCCAATCACCATGGACTTGCCACTCTGGCCCTGAAGCAACACATGATCACAAGTAAAGATCACTTTGCAATTTAACTGGCTAGGCAATCTAGAGACTGAGATCAAATTGAACTTGATATCAGGGACCAAAAGGATGTTAGTCAATGTGAATCCAATTGAGAAAGAGCAAGAACCAACATGGATCACTTTGCACTTGTGACCATTTGGCAAGTGCACATATTGGTGATCAGAGTCATTCTTCTTCAAATCATGTAGCCATTCAATTTGATGAGTGATATGGTTAGTTGCACCTGAGTCAACTATCCAAACCATAGGATCACTAGATATACCTGCCATGTTGACATGAGCTTGATCCACATCTTCAAATCATAGAGGTGTAAGATCAAAATGATCATCATGGGCAGCAACATGTTGAATCCTTTTGTCAGCCGTGCCATGGAAGATCCTCTTGTCTTTGGCTGCCACATGCTCAATTGCACTTGAGGTTCCACCATCTTCAACAATGTTTGTTGAGTTCCAATTCCTCTTAGGAGCATTTGGATTGTTTTGATAGATTGGATGATTATATGGGTAGCCATGCTTGGTGTAGCAAACATCATCATTGTGACCCCTCTTGCCACAATAGGTGCAAGTAGGAAATGGTTTGCCATTTGAAGCATTGAAGTTGCCTCTGCCTTTTCCAATGCCATTGCCTCTTCCAAAACCTCTACCCCTTGCATATCCTCTTCCATTGCCTCCACCTCCTCCAAAAGATGGATTCTTCCCAGTGAATAAAGATGTTGCCTCACCCACATCACCAATGGAACCAGAGATGGTCCTTTGGTTCTCTTCTTGTACTAACGGCAATGCTAAGGGTAGGAAGGGAGTGCCTCATAAGCAAGTTGCTCCTAATGTGTCCATAGGAATCATTTAGCCCCAAGAGAAATGCCATCAACTTCTGCTTCTCTTTGTGTTCATTGACAATTCCAATGTCCCCAGCACATTGGAGAACCAAATCATCAATGGAAGCAAGAGCATCCCATAGTTGCTTCATGTTGGCAAAGTATTTAGTGATTGAGAGCACACCTTAAGATGTTTGGTAAATCTCCCTTGTCAATTGAAAGATTTGAGTGCCATCCACTTTGTCAAACATCTCCTTTAAGTCATTCCAAATGGAAGAAGCTGTAGGGTTGTAGATCAAGCAATTGACCAAATCCTTGGCCACAATGTTCCTTAACCATGCCTTGACAATTGCATTTGCCCTATCCCATCTCACCCTATCATTGACACCAACATCCAATCTTGTGAATGTTCATCCCTTCCCTGATTGAGGTGCTCCAAACATGATAGTTGGATGTTCCTTGAAGTTGAAAAGGAATGAGCATATGACCAGTGGTGTCTGAGGGGTGAATGTATAGGGGATCATCAACATTGGTTTCCTGAGCCATCTTACAAGAAAATTAACACAAGAAGCTTGAAGATTTAAAGCAGGGGAAATTCAGATGCAAAGGATTCCAAAGAGAACGCACACAAGGTATGCACTAGCAACAAAACTAGCACACCAAGTTTGTTGAGAGTAAGACAAATTCCAACTCACTCTTCAGTACAATCCGTACAATCCGCAACAAATTACTCCAAGTTCAATTTTCACAAATCACTAGGAATGGACTAGGATCAATCCTCCATTGAAGAAAGCTCTGAAATCTTCAAGGTATGGAGTGAAAACTCGAAGAAGACACAATGACTCCTCCGCCGAGCAAAGTGTATGCAAACGATGTAACGTAGTGAAATCACAACTTTCAAGTAGTATGCGCAGCTTGAACAAGCTCAGAATTCATACCCAAATCCAGGGAAACAAAGCAAACCCCAAATTATAACAACAATAATCACGCAATCAGCTCCACAAGGCTGAAATCAACAAGAACTAAGCAAACTAGTACTAAGGCATGTTGGCTATCCTTAGCCTATGCTCAGCTTTGGTTATTTGTGTGATTTGTTGAAATTTTACTTACTAGACATCCATTCTTGCTCAAGAAATGGAAAATTCAAGCTGAGATGAAGATCCACGAAGCTTATCTTGTAAGGCTATACAAGAACAAGGTGAACTTTGAGGGCCAATGTTGAAGAAACTTGATCTTCTTCAACTAGATGGGCACGCCACCATTAGGGATGGCTCTGATACCATAAAAGCTTGAATCATACTTCATTGATGATTAGGGATTACAAGCTAAAGAGTGCACTATATATACTAAGTGAGACTAGGCTCACCAACTAGGACTATGCTAGGTTTACTAGTGGCCGGGTGTATACAACTATGTATGCAAGTAAGAGTGAGTGTATTCTACACTCTATATGTTTATAGCATCTCAGGAAAATGGTGGCGTGGTCGAACTTGAGTCCAAAGACGTTACATTTCTTGAGGACGAATTTCCTACGCTTGGCAGCATCAAAACGAACGAAGTCTTGATTGAACTAGAGCAAGATGATGAAGATCGGGTCTCACTTACTTCGAGTGGGAAATTTGAGTGAGGAAGCAACATAGGTGAACGATATGGTAACTGAAGATGGAGACATTTTCATAGTAAACCCAGTGGGAGGAGTCGATCCTACCAAACAGATCACTATTGCTGTAGGTGTGATTCAAGTCAAACTAGATAATCATGTTCCTGAACCGTTGGATGTAAATCCTATGATACAACAACTACCTACTGGCAACAGTAGGAATAGTACAACCACCTTGGTTCCTGGTCCTAGTAACCGTGGAATTAATATCGGAAGTGGAATTTCGAATCCAAGAGGTTGTCCTAGAAAAGTTGTTGGTGAAGGTTCATGTAACGCTCTTGTTCCCAGCGGGAGTAATGCACCGATAATGAGCATTATTTCGAGTGGGAGCAATGTTCAAGTACAAAATGGGATTAACGAGCCTAGACGTAGTCAAAGGCATCGAACTTCTCCCAAGAAGTATCCCATTGAAAGAAGCAAGTTATTCACTCTAAATTCGGTTGATGAACCGGTAACAGTTAAACAAGCTATAGATGGACCTCAAGCTAAAGAATGGAAGAAAGCAATGGAGGATGAGATCGGCTCAATGAAAGCTAAATATGTTTGGTCCTTTTTTGATTTAATTGCAAACCGCATAACCATAGGTGCTAAGTGGGTTCTGAAATTGAAACTCACTGTTGATGGAGCCGTCAAGCTATTCAAAGCTCGACTCGTTGTGAATTGATATACCAAACTTCACGGAGTGGACTTCGATGAGACATACTGACCGATAGTGCGTTACACCACAGTCAGGGCTATTTTGGCTTTGGTTGCCAGCCTTGATCTCGAGTTGCATCAAATGGATATTAAGAGTGCGGTCCTCCACGGGAACCTGGAGGAAGAGATCTATATGGAGCAACCAGAGGGTTTCATTATTCCTCGTAACGAACGTAAAGTTTGTAAATTCCAAAGATCTATCTACGGTCTTAATCAATGGTCCCGGCAATTGTACCGCAGATTCCATGAGGAAATTGTCGCAAACGGATTTGTGAATCTTTACGAGGATCCATGCGTGTACAATAAGACCTAAAGGAAAAAGTACATCATCTTGACATTGTATGTAGATGAAATACTGATTGTCGCGAACGATGTAAATTAAATAAACGAATCAAATTCCTGGTTAGCATTTGTATTCGAGATGAAAGACATGGGAGAAGCCACTTACATCCTAGGCATTAAGATTTTTAGGGATCGGGCTGCTTGGAAGCTATGTCTATCTCAAGAATCATACATCAACCAATTTTTTAAAAGGTTCAGATTACAAGATGCCAAACCTGTGGATACGCCGGTTGTGTTTGGGTGCGCGTTGTCAAAACGTGACGGCCCAAAAGACCTGGTTGAACGTGAACATATGAAAAGTGAAGAATACTTAAGTATGGTTTGCAGCTCAATGTATGGCATGGAATGCACTCGTCCAGACATCTGTTATCTAGTGGGCCTAGTAGCACGATTCTAATCAGACCCTGGCTATCAACATTTAATGGTCGTAAAACGAATTATCCGATGCCTGAAGGGTACTGCCGACTATGGATTGTGCTATGAAGGTGGAAAATTAGAATTGACAGGGTTCAGTGACGCCGACCACAGTGGCGATCAGGAGGATCGTAAGTCCTCCTCTAGAGCAGTATTCCTCCTTGCTAATGCCGCCATTTCATGGATGAGCAAGAAGCAATCCTATGTCGTGCTGTTAACGATGGAATCTGAATTCGCAGCTCTCTCTAAGAATAGACAGGAAGCGGTCTAGTTTAATAGGCCCTTAACTGCATTACTTGGCGTCCAAGACGGGAGTAAACCTGTGAAGGTATACTCAGACAGTCAAGCAGCAATTGCGGCAGTTAAGAACCCTAAGTACCATACCAGGACAAAACACATTGATGTGAAATATAATTATGCTAAAAATATGGTTGAGGATAAATTCATCACTGTACAGTACTTGCCCACTGAAAGTATGGTGACAGACCCATTAACTAAACCTCTACGCAGGGATGTTTTTGAAAAGCGTGTTAAAATGCTGGGACTGCATAGGGTTTAAGTGGCTCGTATTATGATGATAACATTTTGATTTTTGAATTAATATTTTAATAGAATGAATTGCAATTTGAGTTTATGATAATAACGAAATCATAATGTTTGGATTACATCAGATTTTTACTGTCTATAAACTAGTCGTAGGAGGGTCAACCTCCAAAAAATAAAAATGTCGAATGTGGGCCCAGTCTCATCACACAGGATCGCCTGTCTTGAGGAAGAGGGGGACCTCTGCCATATAAGGATCGGCTAAGGACCACGGTGGCAAACCTGGTTAAGCAGAACGATCGTTTGGTTTTGGGGTAACACGACATGATCTACGTTCTGCAAATCGTTGTAACGAACTTTGTTCATTAGACATCCACATTCTGGGCCAGATGATGAATCTGCGATAGCGTATAACATATCCCACTCCTTTCTAAATAAAAGTTATGCTATCGACGCGCACTTTATACTGCCCTTGCCATGTTCGACCACGGGGTTAGGCTCGGTTGTGCTAGATAAAATCAACGGAATTCAAATGGGCACAAAATTCTTCACCTAGAGCGTGTGACCGATCCCGTATGCTATATGAAGAAGCATCCAAAGTATCCTCACGGACTCGGAACTCATACCTAAGGTCAGGCTCAATGTTCGCTTCCCGGAGTATGAGCGTAATGCTGAACAATGGGGATGGCCAAGTACACTTGTAACTCTCCGACTCTTGTATTCACTAGGTGGCCACCAGCCTGATATTAGTTTAAGGTTGTGAATACTTGCACGAATGCCTTGAAAGAGTATTCCTATGTGGAAACTGGGAAATTGGAGAACAACAGTTGACCTAAGATACAACGCGACACTTTATTTTTCCACAGGTTTATTAGACATGGGGAATCATCGTTCCGCGGGCGCTACAACACTCCTAACAGATGTGTAGCTTGATGCCCGTCGTGTCTGCCGGTCGCACGGAAAACCACATATGAAATATTCGGATCATGGAGTTGATCGAAGAACAAATGCTAATGTGTTAGTCGACAACGAATTAACAGGCACCCTCCCATTCCGACGAGTGAGAGCTGTTAGAATTTGGATGACGTGTTGCCGTAATTTGGAGCCCATTAACATAAGCTAGCTACCTAATTAGTTAGGTAATGTCACATTAGGGATTTTGGGCTAGGCCTAAATTCCCAATTGACATGAGAGGCCCAAAATAAGGCCTCCCCTAGTACATGGCCGGCCGAAATAGAGGTGAGGGCAAAGCTGACTTTTGTCCACATTGCTCCTCTTAAAATAGAGAGGTATTAGGGATTTATTAAAAGCTATTGCTCTCCTCCTTTGTGGTAAGATTAAAATAAATCCCTCCTCCCTAAATACTCTATTTTCGGCTGAACCACATACACAGCTAAGAGGTGCCAAATTGTGTTAAGCAATTTACTCCGGAAATCCATCCCGTGAAGAATCGACTGAGGCTTTGCTGTGAGGCATAATCCGCATAGAGCATCTCTAACAGGAAACTCTACGGGAACCGTCGGGCGGATCAAGAACTCCCCTTCAAGCGATCAAAGGTACACAGAAGCAAAGTAGGTATGTGCACTATCTTCCGCAGCGTATTTGTTACCTAGCACATATCTTGATATAGTTTCTGTTGTATCTACCCCGGTAATCCTACAATTACATGCCTCTTAAACCCTATCAGTCCAAGTATTTTAACGCGCTTTTCAAAAAATCCATGCGTAAAGGTTTTGTAAATGGGTCTGCAACTATATCCTCAGAGGACAAGTATTCTATATTGATCACCTTTTCTTCAACCACACTGTTCGCATAGTTCTATTTAACATCAATTTGTTTCATCTTACTATGCTACTTAGTATTCTTAATTTCCCCTATCGCTGCTTGACTGTCATAGTAAATGCATAAATGCTTACACCCGTCCTCGACGTCAAACAGGGCTTTCAAGAGCCTCTTTAACCAGACAGCTTCCTTTGGATTCTTAGAGAGATCTACGAATTTGGATTCCATCATTGACAGCGCGACACATGATTGCTTCTTCATCATCCATGAAAAGGCATCATTAGCAAGGACAAACAATCCTCCTAAGGTGGACTTACGATCATCTGGATCGCCACCATGGTCGGCATCACTATACCTAGACAATTCTTGCTTACCACCCTTAGAGTACAGTCCTAGTCAGCCGTACCTTCCAAATATCGAATAATTCATTTCACGGCTCGTAAACGTTGATATCCATGGTCAGATTGGAAACGTGCTACTAAGCCCACAACATAACAAATATCTGGACAAGTGCATTGCATGGCGTACATCAGACTCCCTACCGCACTTTTCATCTGTTCACGCTCAGCGTGGTCTCTTTGGGCCGTCATGCTTCGACAACGCACTCCCAAACACGACCGGCGTATCCACTGGTTTAGCATCGTTGGGACTAAACCTTCTCAACAATTTGTTGATATATGCTTCTTGGGAAAGACATAGTTTTCGAGTAGCCTGATCCCTAGCAATCTTAATGCCCAGGATGTACGTGGCTTCTCCCATGCCTTTCATCTCAAATAGAGATGCAAGCCAGGACTTTGATTCATTTAAATAACTCACATCATTTGCGGAAATGAGTATGTCATCGACGTATAACTTCAAGATAACATACTTCGACTCAGAGGTCTCACTGTAGATGCATGGATCCTCATGAAGATTCATGAATCAGTTGCCAACGATTTCCTCGAGGAACATGTGGTACCATTGGCGAGACGATTGTTTAAGACCATATATTGATCTTTGGAGTTTACAAACTTTACGTTCGTTTCCAGGGGATATAAAACCCTCCAGTTGCTCCATGTAGATCTCTTCTTCCATGTTCCCGTGAAGGAATGCGATCTTAATATCCATTAGGTGCAGCTCGAGATTGAGGCTAACGACCACAACCAAAATAGCCCGGACCGTGGTATAACGCACAGTCATTAAAGTCCACTCCGTGGAGTTGGGTATAACCTTTCACAACCATCCAACATTTGTATCGCTCAACGTTTCCATCAGCAGTGAGTATCAGCTTCATAACCCACTCCGTCACTATTGCTCTGCGGTTAGCAGGCAAATAAACTAATGACCACACCGAATTGGCTTCCATAGAGGCGATATCTTGCTCCATTGATTTCCTTCATTCCTTTCTTTGCTTGAGTTTCATTCAAAGCTTGTTTAACAGTTACCGGTTCATCAACCGAAGTCAGAGTGAACAATTCACCCTTCTCGATGGTATACTTCTAAGGAAAAGTTCTTTGCCTTTGACTACGTCTAGACTCATTATTCCCATCTAGAACTACCCTCCCACTAGGATCAATGCTCCCACAAGGAACAACACTCCCACTGGGAATCAAGGCGTTACTTGAACCCACAGCTAAAACTTTTCTTGGACGACCTCTTGGTTTCGACATTCTATCTTCGAGATGAATTCCATAGTCATTTAGAGCAGGACCTGTTAGCATTTGGATGATGGGCCACCGTAATTGAGAGCCCATTAATATAAGCTAGTTACCTAAGTAATTAGGTAATGTCACATTAGGGATTTTGGGCTAGGCCTAAAATCCCAATTGAAATGAGAGGCCCAAAATGGGCCTCCCCTAGTACATAGCCTGCCGAAATAGAGGTGAGGACAAAGTGGACTTTTGTCCACTCTGTTCTTTTTATAAAAAGGGAGGTGTTAGGGATTTATCATAAGCCATTTTTCTCCTCCTTTGCGGTGAGATTAAAAGAAATCTCTCCTCCTTAAATACTCTAGTTTCGGCCGAACCACATACACACATAGAGGGTGCCAAATTGTGTTAAGCAATTTACTCAGGAGATCCATCCCGTGAAGAATCGTCTGAGGCTTTGCTGTGAGACATAATCCATGTAGGGCTTCTCTAACAGGAACTTCTCCGAGAACCGTCCGACGGATCAAGAACTCCTCTTCAAGCGATCAAAGGTACACAGAAGCAAGATAGGTATGTGCACTATCTTCCGCTGTGTATTTGTTACCTAGCACATATCTTGATATAGTTTCTGTTGTATCTACCCCCATAATCCTATAGTGGTATCAGAGCCTGTGTTAGGGAGTTCATGATTTTGATAAAACTGGTGTTCTTGGTCTTCTTTAAAGCGACCGAAATTTTTAATTTTAGTTTTGAAATTTTAAAATTTCGATTTTTTTTTATAAATCACGATGGCCGAGTTTTTCATAGGGTTCATAGTGAAGTTTGATGTTCATGATCTTGAAGAAAAACAATATTTTTATCAAAATAAAACTTTGGATACTTGATCATGACAATATTTGATCTTTAAATTTGACCACTAGCCCTAGATCATCTGTTTCGGCTGAACTCACTATAGGTGTTCCAGGTTGAATTTTTAATTTCTTAATCCACAAGTAACTCTAAAGTGACTGAAATTTTTGATAAATATTTTATATGTTTTGCCGAAATTATTGTTGCCTAGAGACTAGGCCAAAATTAGGGCTAGGTTCACAAGATAATTGTGGATAGTAACTATCAATATAACTAGCAAAATTTTAGGGATGTAGATATTATTGAAAAATATAGTTGCCTAAAAGATTAAGAAAATATATTATTGATAGATTATATATCCCTAATATTGAATATTAACAATAATATATATATATATATATATATATATATATATATATATATATATATAGTGTTGCCAAATGTATATGTGTATATATATATTGTTGATTGATTATATATCTATAAATATAGAATCTTGACAATAAATACATATATGTTTGTGCCGAAATTATATATATATATGCAGAAAATTGGAAATAATTTTTTAATTAATTGTTACTTGGTGGCTAAGTTAAGTTTTTAGTGAATATTAAAACCCTACTTAGCCCACAAGTAAAAAATTTCGGCCATATGGGTAATGGGCCGTTCCAATTTCACACATTTGGGTTTGGCCAACTGAACCCAAAAGACCAAGAGAACCCGACTGGACCGAACCGGGCAAACTGAACCGAACCGGGTCGGGTTCACTGATCCTAAACCGCTGCGGGTCAACCAAACCTGGTTTTCTCAATCGGTCCAACCCATTCGGGTCGAGTCGGACCGGGGCAACTAAAATGGGTCGAACCGACCGGTTTGAGTGTCAAACTGAACCAAATTCCTGTTTTAAAACCGAACCGGTCCGAACCAAACCGGTTTATTGACTGGACCAGAATTTTTAAACCGGACTGAACCAAGTCAATTTAAAATAGGATGGTAAAATTTTAAAATAATTTTTTTTCAAACTTTAAAATCACCTACACAGTGCTTATGGGTTTAAACCTGATGCCTATTTTTGACTATGGAGATGGATTCGGAGATGCATGATTTTGGGACTGAGTCATTTACTGGGTTAAATTCCAATTTCTATTTAATTGATATTATTGCATGATTAGAATTGTTGTCTTGACTATGTCAAACTAGCTGGATGTTGCATATTGTGGGCTGAGCCCTAGTTTTAAATTAATGAGTTGCGCACTAGGATAGACATGTTGTTGTAAATTCCTAGGATTCATGTCATGAAGTACGCATGTTTGATTGATAGCATTAATGATAATTCGGCCCCAAATGTTTTAGCATCATAAATCAGTCGCTAAATATGCATTTTTGTTATGGTGTAATCACGCATGATGCGTATGCATTAATGTTGAGGATGTACTAGCATGTGATAATTTGCTTAAGCAGTAGAATTTTATATTCAAGCATGAGATCCTCGGAACATTAGACGCATCATGATTTACTCGTGTAGTAGAATTGTTTGTGGAAACTAGAAATCCACAAAAACCCTTTTACAAAAGGGCCTTGATAAAGCCAAGATCGGGGGCTTTAAAATGTCTCGTTCCAGTAAAAGTGGTTAAAACCTTTTTAAAAGACTGATCTATTAGTAAGAAGACGACGGTAATGTGAACTCTTTCACGACCCCCCTTCCCTCGGTTTACTAGCGGTCAGTTGGTTAGATGTCTGAGGAATCATTATTTGCCACTTCCTATCTCATAGATATCCGATGTACGCAATTCATTTTCCAAAATTTTATTGTCTCCCTTCCTTATGCATGATTGTCTTTATGTTAGTTTTCATGGCTGGATCGGTACGCTTCTATAAATCTCGCAATCTAGACGGTATGGATTATGATGAATGGAAGGATTATGTTATGGATCACCTCATTGCTACGGATGTTAACGAACGAGTCAATTCTGAAGAAGAGGGGATATAAACGGATGAATATGGTAGTCCGAATGACTACAACAACAAGAAAAGGTTGAATAAGGATCCAATCGCACAAGAATTAATTTGGTCGAATTTGACAGTAGAAGTAGATGAAGGATTTATGGAAAACAACGCATTGCATCTTTGGTGTGCCATACTGTTAGCATATGGAGATTGGACCAGTAATTAGGAGCCCATTAATATGTATACGTTATCTAAGAAATTAGGTAAAATGTCACATTAGGGTAATTGGGCTTGACCGAAATCCCAATTGACATGAGATGCCCAAATATTGGGCCTCCCTTATACATGGCCGGCCTAAACTATGTGATAGGGGCAAAGTGAACTTTTGTCAACTTTGCTCCTCCTATAAATAAGGAGTATTAGGGTTTTCTAAAGGGTAATTTCAGAATTCCTCCTAAGAGGTGATTTGAGAGAAAAACCCTCCTCCCTAATACTAGTTTCGCCCAAACCATATTCCTATACCAAGGATGTGCCAATTTGCTTAGAGCAAAACACTCCGGAGATCTGTCCCTGCCAAGAATCGATCAAAGGCTTTGCTATGTAGCTAATACCACCTAGGACTTCCTTAACACGAACTTCTACGGGTTCTGTCCGGTGGATCGTGAACTCCCTCAGCAGGATCCTTGGGACTACGGAAAGGGTTTAAGGTATGTGCACAACTTCCGATGCGTGATTCTGATTACAAGCATGTTCCTTATTTATGTTTCCGTAGTAGTCAACCCCGTAATCCAACAGTGGTATCAGAGCCTGGGTTAGAAGTTTTTGATTTTGATAAATTGGTGTTCTTGATTTTTAAAGGTGATGGCCGAAATATTAAAGAATGAAAATTTAAAATTTCTGATTTTTACAATTGTTAGGGCTGATATTTTCATGATGTTCTTAGTAAAATTTGATGTTCGTGATCTTCAAGAAAAATGGAATTTTTATCAAAATCAAACATTGGATTGCATATCTTATTAAAATTTGATCTTGAAATTTGACTACTTGTCTCCAATTATGTGTTTCGGCCGAACCCTAGGTAAATCAACAAGGTAAATTTTTTAATTTCTTAGGCCCCAAGTAATGTGTATTTCGGCCTAAATAGGTGATACTATTGTTTACCTTATTTTAATTTTTATTAAAGGTAGCAATATATCTATAATTGGAAATATATGGATAGGTTCACATTAAATATATAGAAATATATTACTATCGATATATATAGCTAAATTATAGGGATTAAAGATGTTATTGATAGATTTAGTTTCCTAAAAGATTAAGAAAATATATTGTCAAATATTTGTTTCCATATTAAAGATATTGACAATATATATGTTGGGGCGGAAATTTATATATATGTATATATATTGTTGATTGATTTACATCATATAGATAGAATCTTGATAATAAATATATATACATTGATTTACTATCATATATATATATATATATATATATATATATATATATATATATATATATATATATTTATATTTGAAATATTGGAAACTATTTTGTATAGTTAATAATTCTTGGAGGTTATGTTAAGTTTTTAGTGGAATTTAAAACTCTATTTAGCCCACAAGATTATTTCGGCCCAACCCTTGTTTGATTAATGGGCCGACCCAATTTGCTAACCCGGATAGGAATAAAACCAAACCGGATTTTCTTAATCGGTTCGACCTAGCCGGGTTTGGTCGATCCGGGGTAACTAAGTGAACCTAACCAAACCGGTTTTGAGTGATTGAACCGAACCCTATTTTATTAGACCGGCTCGGACTGAACCATATTTTGAAAAATCGAATCGAACCGAATTTTATGGACCGTACCGAACCGGATTTTCTAGACCGAACCGAAGCGGACAGAAATTGACTGAACCTAACCGGATTTTTCAAAATCGAATTCAAGTCAATTAATAAAATAGGATGGTCAAGTTTTAAAATCCAAATATTTTTTAACTTTAATTAGTCTACACAGTGCTCGAAGGTTTAAAACTTTCATGTTTTTGATTAAACCTTAATGTCTAGTTTCGATTATGGGGATGGATCTCGAAAATGCATGATTTAGGGACTAGATTAATTAGAGGGCTGAATTGCAATTGTTTACTTTTGTCACATATATTTATTATAACTGTTTTTTTTACTATGTCATGCTAGCTGGATGTTGGGGGCAGAGCCTTGGTTAAACATGTGGTTTGCGCATTAGGACAGATATGCTGTAATGGTTGTGATTGCCTAGGATACATGTCTAGAAACACGCATGATTAATTGTAAGCATGAATTGCAAGTCAGCACCTAAATTTTTAACTTTTTTGAAAACAAAAGCTAGTCACCAAATATGCATGATTGATGTGGAAGTGTTCATGTATGACATGTATGCCTGAATGTTGAGGATGTAGCTACATGTGATAGTTTACTTGGAAGGTAGAATTATATATGCTAGCATGAGTTCCTTGGAACATTAAACGCATGACGCGTATGCATGATGTAAGTAGATTGATGAATTTTTGGCTTGCTATGATAATTTACTAGGGAAGTAGAATTATATAGACATGCGTAAGTTCATCATAACATTTTTTTAAATACAAAAGGGCCTTAGGAAAGTCAAGATCGGGTATGCTTATTTCAAAGTTCCCATTCCGTTAATTTGTGAATAAAACCATATTTAAGAGACTGATCTATTGGATTGAAAACGACGGTAATGTGAACTCTTTCACGAACCCCATTCCCTCGGTTTACTGGCGTCGGTTGGTTTAGATGGTTGCGGAATCATGATTTGTCGTATTCCATCTTAATATATATCCGATGTATGCAATTCTTTCTCAAAATGTTATTATCTCACTGATTATGCATGATTATGAATGTGTTAGTTTTCATGGCTGGGTCAGTAAGCTTCTATGAACCGTGCAATCTGGATGGTATGGATTATGATGAATGGAAAGATAGTGTTGAGGAACTCCTTATTGCTGCGAATGTTTATGATCGAATCAATCTAAAAGCAAAAAGGATCGAAACGGACGAATTTGGAATTCCATATCCCTACAACAACAAGAAAAGGTTGAGGAATGATCGGACAGCACGTGAATTAATTTATTCGAAACTGTCAGATGAAGCAGAGGAGGAGTTTATTGAGGGCAGCACATTGCATCTTTGGTGTGCCATTCGCCTCCACTACGGTGGAGGAAAGGCCGCTGAAGCAAAAGACCTTATGGCAGAATACTATAGTATTCTATGCAGTGATGACGCTTTTATGGCCGCTCATGATCCCACTGACGAAATAGACGTATGGACAATAGCTCAGAAAGTAATGAAGATGTTTCCTCAATCATGGTTTGCTGACGATAATGGACTTACACTTCTGATCACACCGATTAAGACAATCGTAGATCTATACGAAGCCAACCATGAGGAAAGAACTACCTTCAAAGAACCCGAGACAACCGATGACAGATTCGAGGGTCTTCGGAAATGCTTGGCTAAACCCAGCAATAAAAAGTCTAAATGATGGTCAGGTGCAAACCACCGTTGATTCGCGTACCCTAACAGGTACGCTTCGTTTACCACACATATAGAACTGAAAGACGTTCTATTTAATGCAAGACATCTGATCAAATTCACTTACGACTTCTTATCAGGTAGAATGCTGAACGTGGTCGTGACTGCTTCTCTATCTGACCTTCATCGAGACTTCATTCTATGATAAAAAACCTTATTATTGTTGTTGATGGATTTCCTATTTTTTCATTTAAATGTTTGAATTTTGGTTTTTTAAGATTCGGAATTATGAATAAAGTAGTTTCCATTTGATCTGAAATGAAATCTACTTATCAAAATTAATCGACCTTATAAAACGGGATCGATCTGAAACAAATTTAAAACCGAAATATCCACCAAGATGGTCGGATCAAACATGAATAACTCACACTCATTCATCTAAATATCGTGGAACATCGAAATACCGTTAATATCCATTGATTGCGTAGTTCTAAGGGCAGACCGATTTACTTCTTTCTTATTTGTTAGTAATCCATTATATGATAAATTCTGTATTGATGAACATGTTTCACATCTATTGGATCCAATTAAATTGAATTTTGGAAACAAAACAATTTAAACAATGAGATAGAACATGGAATAGGCGCCACAGGCGCGTGTACCTCGAAAGGTGGAACACATCGTTTTCAAAGTACGGATTTAATTATGAAGTGTTTTAATGTTGAATTTTTCATTAGCCTCCCTCTTTTTGGGAATATTTCATTCGATGCTTAAATGATGAAAAGAGGTATGCTTCACAAGCTACCACGAACTCGTAAAGTATAAACTGTCACATAAGGTGAAAGCCCAATACACATTTCAAAGATGACCAAGTCTTTGGGATGAATTATCCAATGAAAAGGGTGATGTCGGTAAAATGACTCTCCCAGTAATGCCTTGAGCTAGAAATTTGGCAAGAAATTCACATCGATGACACACTTTATCAACAAAATCGGTCAAACATGTCCCCATAAAAGTTAAAAGAAATGATAATGAATTAATTCTTATCATCATGTGATATTAACATGCGCATTAAGCAAGTATTTGGACTGAGAGTACGGTGACTACTCTTAGAGGATACATGTTTAAATAAGCTTGTAATAAATGTGTCGTGGTCTAACATGAGACGTTACACACCTTGAGGACGAATTTTCAATGCTTGGTCAGATATAACAGATGAATTCTTGATCGAATTGGAGCATGATAACGATGATAGTCAGTGATGGGTTCCGCTATGGCCACTAGGCCCTTTAACGACGAGTAAACGGCGGATAGGCCCACTAGGCCCTAAAAGATGTCAAGGAGACCAATGCGAAGGGTCCCGACGGAGGGAGTCCCGATGGCGAAGGGTCCCGACAAGGTCGGTCCCGATATGCGACCTGGACGCTCCCGATGAGATGCCTTTAAGTAGGCCCCGATGATGAATCCCTGAGAATGTTGGCCCTGTCACGATGACGAGGGGCCCCGAGCGGTGACACAATGAGATAACTCTGGAGTCCCCGATGTTGGTCGAGACTTGCTATCAGAGGTTGAGGCCGATATACGCGGAGCGTAGCCGAGATAAGCGAGATAATGGCCTAGATAGGCGGGATCGTGGCCGAGATACGCGGAACATGGGCTAACTGCCCCAGCGGTTCACCAGGTAACTGAGGTAGCTCTTCGCCTATAAAAGGGCAGCAGTTACCTCAGATCACATACGTTTTGATATACCCGCTTTTGAGACTCTTGCTTGCCAGTTTATTCGAGACACTCATCTAAGCATCGGAGAGGGATTCAGGGTCACCGCCCGGTCTATCCCCTCTTGCAGGATTACGTGGAGCGAAGGAGTTCGGATCGCCGTCAAGACCGTACCTGAGTTCCACCCGTGATCCAACATTGGCGCCGTCTGTGGGAAGCGTAACAAAAAGCCAAAAATGACTTCTACTCGTTCAATGGCGGCTGGCAAGCAAAGAAGACAAGGACAATCTGGTGGTTCCCGTCATCCTGCCGGGACGACTCTGAATTCGCCACCGGAGCGTGCTGAGGACCAAAATCTCCCTGCTGAAGTTTCCCGAACAGGGGGGCGCAACGAAGTTCCTGAGGATACGGCTAGGCACCAAGAGAATAGAGAGGATGATGCTCCCGGTGCTCCTCCAAACGCGGACCTGGCAAAGGCTGTGGCAGATGCCATGCCGATGTTCTTAGAAGCTATGGAGGCTCTCCTAGAGCGAAGAGAGGCTGCCAAGAGATAGGAGGAGGTGCCTCCACCAAGGGAGGTTCAGAATGTCCAGGAGGCCCAGCCCAGAAACCAGGACAAGGGCAAGGAGCCTGCTCAGTCGGAGCGATTTGTGATCGATGGGCCAGGACCGGTGCAGCACAGGACCATTCCCCTTAATGGTCCCATCACCCCCGACCAGGTGGTGAAGATCGCAAAAATCTGCATGGGGGACAAGAAGCCGATGATGTCGGAACTGAGGGATCGATCCTCTCATCCCTTTGTTCCCCGACTGATAGACACCCTCGCCCCGCCAGGGCTGGGGATCCCCACATTTAAGGAGTATGATGGCGAAGGAGTTCCGGTTCTCCACGTCCAGAAGCATCTCATGGCCTGTCTAGGAAGGGCCCCGAACGACGATATCGTATGTGTACTGTTCCCAGGTACGCTCGGGTAGAGGGCCCTGACGTGGTTCTTTAGCTTGCCCCCAGGATGCATCTCCAGCTGGGCTGACATGCACGACCGCTTTATTCAGCAGTATCAAGGCCGTCGACGCCTCTTGAAGAGCGTGAGGTACCTCGCCCAGGTGGTGCAGAGGCCCGACGAATCGCTGGCGCATTATTACCAGCGGTACACTGCCAGTGTGGCCGAAATTGATGAGGAGATATCGGAGGGAGAGACCATTCGCACCTTCCTTCGGAACCTGACAGCCCCCTATGGTTCCGACCTGATGCACAGCGTGGCTGAGAAGGCTGTGTGGAATATGGAGGCCCTACAGAAGAGGGTGAAGCAGCAAATCGACGTGTAGGAGTCGAAGATAGCTGCTGGAGAGCTGGATCCTCCAAAGTCGAATAGGGGGAAGCAATCGCCCAAGCCGTTGGACGACCATAAGCGGAAGGATAAGTCCGAGTGCAGTCGGAGGTCGTTCTGAGCGAAGGGAGGACAGACGACCCCCGAGGAAGGACAAGCGGGAGGATTATAACATCCCTCTGAATAGCTCCATGAAGGAGGTGTTAGCGGTCATGGATCGAGAGGGTATCTCCCGGTACCCCCTGAAGAAGGAAGGAGAATTCTTGGGATCCCGCACCGATCGTTATTGTCGGTTCCACCGCGCCAGCGGTCACGACACTAACCATTGTCGGGAGTTGCAGAAGGAGATTGAAAAGCTGATCCAGAAGGGGAAGCTTAAGGAGTTTGTGGCTGAGAAGCGGTGTCGTTCCCGCTCCCGATCTCGATCGCGGTCCCGTTCCCGATCCCGCGATCAGTCCCCGAAGAAGAAGAAGTCGGAGCCAGAATCCTCTGGTGCCCGTAAGGAGAAGCGGGGCACCGTCAATGTGATTCATGGAGGATTTGCCGCAGGAGGTGACACCACGGCCTCTCGGGAGGTCTACGCCTCTAGAATTTCCGCTGCTGTGGTGCTGGGTAAGAGGTCCCGATCCTGGACCGCGAAGGAAGAGATGGTGATTTCCTTTTCCGCGGAGGACCTGATAGGAGTGGAAACTCCACATGATGACGCTTTGGTCGTGACCCTGGATGTGGATGGGTACGAGATGAAGCGAATTTTGATAGACGGAGGGAGCTCCTCCGACATTCTGTTTATGGACGCGCTGGAGGCCATGGGGAAAACGAAGAAGGATCAGAAGGAGGTAACCTTCCCGATGGTTGGGTTCTCTGGTATTACCTCCTATCCGCTGGGAATGATCACCTTACCAATGGAGTTTGGTAGCGGGTGGAAAGCTGAGAGGAGGAATGTGGACTCCGTGGTGGTTGAGTTCGCGGGGACTTACAACGCGATTATCGGGAGAACCACCATCAACCCCCTGATGGGAGTTGCCTCGACTGTGCACCAGAAGATGAAGTTCCCGACTGACCACGGAGTCGGGGAGGTCAAGGGCGACCAGGTGGCTTCCAGGAGGTGCTATGTTAATGCCACCCGAAGGAAAAGACGTGAGGCCATGACTATCCTCCAGACCGATACTCATCCCAGAGAGGAGTTTGGGCGTCCCGCCCCTATGGAGGATTTGAAGGAGGTCGAGATTGACGGACCTCAGAGGAAGGTGAAAATCGGGACCGCCCTGTCCGACTAAAGGGCCCGAGAACTGATCGAGCTGTTGAAGGAGTTCAAGGAGCTGTTTTCCTGGTCCCCGAGTGACATGCCAGGAATCAGCCCCGATGTGATTGAGCACGAGTTGAAGATTGATCCCGCGATCAAGCCTATCGCGCAGAAAAGGCGTCCGATGGGCGCGGACAAGAGTATCGCGATCCAGTAGGAGGTGGGCAGGTTGCTCGACGCTGGGTTTATCAAGGAGCTCCGATTCCAGACCTAGGTCGCCAACCCGGTTCTGGTGAAGAAGAGCAATGGGAAATGGCGGATGTGTGTGGATTTCCGCGACTTGAATAAGGCTTGTCCGAAGGATTGTTACCCACTTCCGAGAATCGACCAGTTGGTGGATGCCACGTCGGGACATGAATTGTTGAGCTTCATGGATGCTTACTCGGGCTATAATCAGATCAAGATTGCTAAGGAGGATGCCCCCACACCGCATTTTACGCTGATAGTGACATCTATCACTACGATGTCATGCCCTTTGGATTGATCAATGCCGGGGCAACCTATCAAAGGATGGTGAACAAGTTGTTCGGAGACATGCTGGGAAAAACCATGGAGGCTTATGTGGATGATATGCTGCTGAAGTCCCGATAGGCTGAGGATCATGTTCACAACTTAGCCACGGCGTTCGAGCGGATGAGGCTCCATCAGGTTCGGTTGAACCCGACCAAATATGCTTTCGGATTGCACTCGGGGAAGTTTTTGGGCTTTATGGTAAGCCAAAGAGGAATTGAGGTGAACCCCGAGAAGCTGAGGGCAACCGAGGAGATGCAGTCCCCGATAAACCATCGGGAGGTGCAAGTGCTGAATGGCCGATTAGCTGTAATGAATCGCTTCCTGTCCAAGGCGAGTGACCGATCCATGCCATTTTTTGAAGTTCTGAGGGCCAACAAGAAGTTTGAATGGACTGCCAAGTGTGAAGAGGCGTTCCAGGCACTCAAGCAGCACCTTCGCACCCTCCCGCCACTGGCAAAACCGATCCCAGGCGAGCCGCTTTATCTGTATTTGGTTGTTTCCGAATTTGCCATTAGCTCTGTCTTAGTGAAGATTGTCGAGGGTAATCAAGTCCCCGTGTATTATGTAAGCAAGGCGTTTGCCAAATCTGAAATGAATTATCCCGCCGTTGAGAAGTATCTCTTTGCGTTGATCATTACTGCTCGGAAGTTGAGGCCTTACTTCCATGCGCATGAGATTACTGTGTTGACGAATCAACCTCTGAAGCATTTTTTGAACCGACCTGATGCGTCGGGGAGATTGGTGAAATGGGCGGTCGAGCTTAGTGAGTTCCGCATTCACTTTGCTCCGAGAACGGCTATAAAGGGCCAGGCGTTGGCGGATTTCATAGCAGAGTCTACAGCCCCCGATCTAGAAGAAGCGGGCCCTGTAGAGGGGGCAACCATGGAGGTCCCGATAGCAGAGCAACCAGAAAGGGCAGAGCAATCAGAACAGCCAAATGAGGAGAATACTTGGGAAATGTACACGGATGGCTCTTCGAGTTCAGACGGATCAGGAGCAAGGTTCGTGTTGATACCACCAGGCAGGGGTGAGCCCCTTCGATATGCTTTGGCCTTAACGTTTAGGACCACCAACAACGAAGCTGAGTATGAGGCAGGCCTGAAAATTGCCAAAGGTACGGGAGTTTCTCACTTACGGGTGAAATGTGACGCAGGCCTGATTGTGAATCAAGTCCAAGGACGATATGAGGCGAAGAGTCCGGTGATGAGGAAGTACCTACGTGAAGTGCAAGTCTTGAAGGAGAGCTTCAGGAGTTTCGATATTGAAGCAATCCCGAGGGAGGAAAATACGGAAGCGGATGACTTGAGTAAATTTGCCTTGGGGGCACCCCTCGAGAAAAATCGGAAGGTGCACTTCTTGGAGAAGGTGATTTTGTCGACCATCGATCCATCGGAGGTATGTGCCATTGAAACAGGATCGGAGGAGGAGCCCACTTGGATGACCCCGATAGTCGCGTATCTGACTACGGGGGCAGTCCCTGATGATGGAGTACTAGTTGACAGGATACGTCGGATCGCGGTTAATTACGTGGTGGCGGATAATCAGCTGTACAAAAAGGGGTGGTTCTCGACTCCTTAATTGAAATATGTGGCTGAGCCGACACAAATCGGATCCTTAGGGAGGTGCACGAAGGGGTCGCGGCTTGCCATGAAGGGGCCCGATCCATTACGAGGAAAGTGCTGAATTTGGGCTATTACTGGCCCTTGATGAGCAAGGAGGCGACGACGTTAGTCCGATCCTGTGACGCGTGCCAGAGGTACGCCCCGAATATCGTGGCTCCGGCTGTTAGTCTGATGTCCATCAAGAGTGCTTGGCCCTTCGCGCAGTGGGGCATCGACTTGGTGGGACCTCTCCCACAGGCACAAGGTCAGTGTAAGTATTTGCTTGTGGCTATCGATTATTTTTCGAAATGGATAGAAGCTAAGGCATTGGCCAAGACGACGGGGAACCAAATCGTCAAGTTTCTCCAGACCCATATTGTATCCAGATACGGGATTCCTAAGGTGGTGATCAGCGATAATGGTTCACCGTTTAACGGGGCTCAAGTGAAGGAGTATCTAGAGGAGTTGAACATCGAGCATCGGACAGCCTCTGTCCATCATGCTCAGACTAATGGCCAGGTGGAGTCAGCCAACAAAACCGTGATGGATGGCCTGAAGAAGAGGGTCTATGCCTTGAAGGGCAAATGGCTGAACGAGCTGGAAAACGTGTTTTGGGATGTTAGAACGACACCCAAACGATCAACTGGGGAGACTCCGTTTGGCCTTGTTTATGGCACGGAGGTTGTTGCTCCCGTGGAAATAGCTATGGCGTCCCATCGAACGAGATACTACGAGCCTTTGACGAATGATGAAATGAGACGTCTGGAATTGGACTTGCTCGAGGAAAAGAGGTGGGAGGCCGATGAAGTCCAGGCTCGAATGCGTTTGGCGACGGCCAGATATTACAATCGGCGAGTTAAGTCCCGACAGTTCTTAGTCGGGGAGCTGGTTTGGCGTCGGAACGAGTTTACCCTTTTGGATCGGATCAACAAGATGTCACCAAAATGGGAAGGACCGATAAGGTCGTGGGGATGCCAGCTCCAAATGCGTTCAAGTTGGAAGACCTCGATGGCAGAGTATTGAAGCATTCTTTCAGTGGCGAACACTTGAAGAAATGTCATGCTTGATGAAAAGTCGCCTTAAGTGGTGCCCGATGAAAAGTCGCCTTAAGTGGTGCCCGATGAAAAGTCGCCTTAAGTGGTGCCCGATGTAAAATCGCCTTAAGTGGTGTAAATTGTTTATCGTTTGATTTGATGTAAACAGATTATGTGCCATCAATAAATAAAGAGGTTGCTTCCGATCAGAATTGTTTTTAGATTTATTCTAGTGTTGTTGAGTCGCCTTGAGTGGTGCACGAGGAAAAGTCGCCTTAAGTGGTGCACGAGAAAAAGTCGCCTTAAGTGGTGCACGAGATTAAGTCGCCTTAAGTCGTTCACGAGATTAAGTCGTCTTAAGTGATGCATGGTTCTTGGATTTATTCTAAGTGTTGGAAAGTCGCCTTAAGTGGTGCACGATATTAAGTCGCCTTAAGTGGTGCACGAGATTAAGTCGCCTTAAGTGGTGCACGATATTAAGTCGCCTTAAGTGGTGCACGAGATTAAGTCGCCTTAAGTGGTGCACGAGATTAAGTCGCCTTAAGTGGCTTACGGGATTAAATCGCCTTAAGTGGTGTGGGCTAAATCGTCTTAAGTGGTGTGTTGAAATGTCTTAAGTGGCGAGGTTTCGCCTTAAGTGGCATAGTTAAGTCGCTTTGAGAAGTGCAATGGAAAATCGGAACTAAGATAGTTTGATATTGATGAGGGCTCAAAGGCCCGAGGATGCATTACAAGGGAAAGGACGTTCTAATCTGGGTCGTCGAAGTTGAAACGTTTTAATCTGAGCCGTTGAGATGAAACGTGCAGAATGGCAAGGGGCGTAGTGATGAAACGACCTGAAAAGCACTTTTTAAGGAAAAGTAGGCGCGAAAAATCAGGCACGGGTGCCAAAGACGTCACTTCGTCATCTGCTGCATTTAATGGCTGAGTAACCGAGGAGTCTTCTCGGATTTGGTGGCTATCCTCGAGGTATAAATGAAATGTGGACGAGAAGATCCGTATCAAGTGACGTTATCAAGAGGAAAGGTCCCCGACTCCGATGTCGGGAGGTCGGGAGTTGAAAGACACGACGAACTGTAAGTCCCTCATGTCTTGGGGGCAAATGATGGGTTCCGCTATGGCCGTTAGGCCCTTTAACGACGAGTAAACGGCGGATAGGCCCACTGGGCCCTAAAAGATGTCAAGGAGACCAATGCGAAGGGTCCCGACGGAGGGAGTCCCGATGGTGAAGGGTCCCGATAAGGTCGATCCCGATATGCGAGCTGGACGCTCCCGATGAGATGCCTTTAAGTAGGCCCCGATGATGAATCCCTGAGAATGTTGGCCCTGTCACGATGACAGGGGGGCCCCGAGCGGTGACACAATGAGATAACTCTGGATTCCCCGATGTTGGTCGGGACTTGCTATCAGAGGTTGAGGCCAAGATACGCGGAGCGTAGCCGAGATAAGCGAGATCATGGCCTAGATAGGCGGGATCGTGGCCGAGATACGCGGAACGTGGGCTAACTGCCCCAGCGGTTCACCAGGTAACTGAGGTAGCTCTTCACCTATAAAAGGGCAGCAGTTACCTCAGATCACATACGTTTTGATATACACGCTTTTGAGACTCTTGCTTGCCAGTTTATTCGAGACACTCATTTAAGTATCGGAGAGGGATTCTGGGTCACCGCCCGGTCTATCCCCTCTTGCAGGATTACGTGGAGCGAAGGAGTTCGGATCGCCGTCAAGACCGTACCTGAGTTCCACCCGTGATCCAACAGTCAGGTCCTACTTACTTCGAGTGGGAGATTTGAAGCAGCAACATAAGTGAATGAAATGGTAAATAAAGATGGGGACATTTTGATAGTAAATCCAGTGGGAGGACACAACCCTACCACACAAATCACTGTTTTTGCAGGTGCGAATCAAGTTGAACCTGATAATCACGTTGCTGAACCGTTGGATTAAATTGCAATAATGCCACAACTACTCATTGTTCTCAGTGGGAGTGGGTTAACCAACTTGGTTCCGAGACCGAGAGGTCGTCCAAGAAAAGTTGTAGGCCAACGTTCCAGGACTGCCCTTGTTCCCAATGCGAGTGATGCTCCTATAGAAAGCATTATTATGAGTGGGAGCAATGTACAGACTCAAGATGGGATAAACGAGCCTAGACGAAGTCAAATGCATCGAACTTCTCCTAAGAAGTATCCCATCGAGAAGGGTGAAATATTCACCCTAACTTCTTTTGACGAACCAATGACGGTTCAACAAGCGTTTAAAGGACCTCAAGCGAAGGAATAGAGGAAGAGATCGCTTCATGTAAGCCAATTCCGTATGGTCTTTAGTTAATTTACCTGCTAACCACAGGGCCATAGGGGCGAAGTGGATTCTTAAACTGAAACTCACTGCTGATGGAAATGTTGAGCAATACAAAGCTCGACTTGTTGCGAAAGGGTACACCCAACTTCATGGAGTGGACTTTGATTAGACTTACTCACCAACTGTGAGATACACCACAGTCAGGTCAATCCCAGCCCTTGTCGCAAGCCTCGATTTAGAGCTGCACCAAATGGATGTTAAGACCGTATTCCTTCTTGGAAACCTGGAGGAAGAGATCTCAATGGAGCAACCAGAAGTTTCATTAATCCTGGTAACGAACGTAAAGTTTGTAAACTATGGAGGCGATCCAGATGATCGTAAGTCCACCACAGGAGGAGTGTTTCTCCTTGATGACACCGCCATTTCATGGACGAGCAAGAAGCAATCCTCTGCCGCGCTGTCTACGATGGAATCAGAATCTATGCTCTCTCTAAAAATGCACAGGATGCGGTCTGGCTGAAAAGGCTTCTTATTGCGCTGCTTGATGGCGATGTTGGGAGTAAACCGCTGAAGATGATCTCTGACAGTCAAGCAGCAATTGCCGCAGTAATGAATCCGAAGTACCATAGTAGAACGAAACACATTGATGTGAAATATAATTATGCTAAATCTGTTGTGGAAGATAATATATATACTTTAGAATACTCGCCCACTGATGATATGGTGGCGGACCTACTAACTTAACCATTACGTAGAGAGATATTTGAAAAGCATGTATAACTGCTTGGATTGCGTAGGGTTTAAATGTGGGAATGTATCTGTGATAACATTTTGATGAATTGGAAGTTACATTTGAGTTTATGATTCAAAGACGTCATAATGTTTGATTACATCAGATAGTACAGTCTACAAACTAAGTCGTAGGAGGACGCAATCCTCTGCATAAATTATGTCTAATGTAGGCCTTGCCTTGTCAAGTGGGCACGGTCGTCTTGTAGGAGAGGTGGACCTCTTCCGAAGCAAGACTGGATAAGAACCATTAGGGAAACTTGGTTATCCAAAACGATCATTTGGTTTCGGAATAACACGATATGAATTTCATTTTGCACTTCGCTTGGGATGAACTCTGTTCGTCATTAACCACATTCTGGGCAAGATGATATATCTGCGATAGCATCATTGATATATCCCACACCTAACGATGTTCAGGTATGCTATCGAAGCATGTTTCATACTACGCGTGCCACGTTCGACCACAGAGTCATGCTCTATTGTGCTATATCGAGTCCTCGTGATTCGGACGGGCGAAAACTTCTTCACCTTGAGCGTGTGATTGATCTCGGGAGCCTTATGAAGAGCCACTCGAAGTATCCTCATGGACTCAGAACTCATACCTAAGGTCAGGCTCAATATTCGCTTCCCAGCGTATGAGCGCAGTGCTGAAGAAAAAGGCCAAGTTACCACGTCTTTGGAAACCGGTTGGGTTTTACTAAGGGTATGAGGAATGGTGATAGTCAAGTTCACCTGTAATTCACCGACTCTTGTATTCACTAGGTGGCCACCAACCGGATACTAGTTGAAGGTTGTGAATACTTGTGCGGATGCCTTGGAGAAGTATTCCTATGTGGAAACTGGGCAATTGGAGAATTAACAGTTGACCAAGGATTCAACGCGATAGAGATGAGATAGGGAATCAACGTTCCGTGGTCGCTACAACACTCCTAACAGATGAGTAGCATGATGCCCGTCGTATCCGCCTGTCGCACGGCAAACCTCGTATGAACTATTAGGAAACAGGGGCAGGATCAGAAGACTGGAATGTTGATGCGATTTGGACATACGTTAACAGGCACCCTCCCATTCCGGCGAGTGAGAGCTGTTAGCAAATAGAGATTGGGCGCCGTAATTAGGAGCCCATTAATATGTATACGTTACCTATGAAATTGGGTAAATATCTCATTCGGGTAATTGCACTTGACTCATATCCCAATTGACATTAGAGGCCCATATATTGTGCCTCCCTTATAAATGGCCGACCGAAACTATGTGTCAGGGGCAAAGAGACTTTTGTCCACTTTGCTACTCTTATAAATAAGGGGTGTTAGGGTTTTCTAAATGTTAATTTCACAATTTCTCCTAAGTGGTGATTTGAGAGAAAAACTCTCATCCCTAATACTAGTTTCGGCCGAACCATATTCCTACTCCAAGGATTTGCCAATTTGCTTAGAGCAAAATACTCCGGAGATCCGTTCCTGGCAAAAATTGATCAGAGGCTTTGCTGTGGAGCTAATACCACGTAGGACTTCCTTAACAAGAACTTCTACGGGTTCCGTCTGGTGGATCGCTAACTCCCTCAGTAGGATCCTTGGGACTACGGAAAGGGTTTAAGGTATGTGCACATCTTCCGCTGCGTAATTTTGATTACAAGCATGTGCCTTATTTATGTTTCTGTAGTAGTCAAACTCTTAATCCAACATATACATCTCCGCTACATCGGATGGAAGGCCACTGAAGCAAGAGAACTGATGGTTGACAATCACGACGTTCTATGCAATGATGGCGGTATTATAACTATTCATGATCCCGCTGATGAAACAGACACATGGCAAAGGATTCGAAAGCTTATGGGGATGTTTCCTCTTTTATGGTTTGCTAATGACAACGGGTTAACACGTCTGATCAAATCGATCAAGATGTCGATTGATCTATTCGAAACCGAACATGAAGAAGAAAATCTCTCCAATAAACTCACGAATCGCAAGACATAAATGAACGTCTTCACAAATGCTAGGGTAACTCCAGCAACAAAAGATCCAAACGATAATCCCGTGAGACAACCACTGCCGATGGAAGCGCGTATAAGGTACGCCTCGTTAGCCGTATAAAAAATTAAAACATTTTATTTAAAGCAAACATCTGATATGGTTCACTTGTGAATATCCTTTCAGGTGTGATGATCAGAATGGCTTGGACTGCTTGTCTATTTCTCCGCCTCTTTATAGCTTCATAATGATTTGGGACCTTATTATTGCTGCTGTTAATAATATCCTTGTTCGTTTGATTGTTTGAATTTTGATTATTTGAGTTTCAGAATTATTGAATAAAGTATTGTTATTCGATCAGAAGTACAATTTACATATCAATCGATCCTGTCAAAGGGAATGATCCGAAACGAAAATCTGAACCTGCAGGTTATAAATCAAAACTTTGACCATGTCGACTGATCAAACAGCACGAATCAATTAACATAGCCCGTCACATGTAAAAGGCTGGTGCGTTACGCGCGCAAAGCGCGAGGTTCCTCGAAAGATGGAACACATCGATTCGAAGTAAAAATTCAATATAAAGTGTATTCTTAATTTAATGCTTTTTATATACTTTCATTTGCATTTAAGACCTATTCCGGGTTTTACTCGCTGATCTCTCATAAATCAAGAAGAAGTATACTTTTAAAGCTACCACGATCTCGTACAGAATCAGATGTTGCAATAGGTGAAAACCATATGCTTAATTCAAGGGTGGAAAAAATCATTAAAAATGAGTATGCAATGTAAAGGAACGTCAGTCAGACGACAGCTACCACTATACGTCTCTAACGATAATATTGGCGCAAGAATTATTAAAGATCATACACAGATAGGACATTGTCTAAAACATGATGTATTCAACTCAACTTCTGATCTCCTTAAAGGATGATAAGATATTGACATTTACTCATGTAAAACTTTGTTCCTATAAAATCGGTTGACATGACACCATGTGAGCTATTAACGGTTATAAGACGAATCTTACTAAAATGCGACTTTACTGTAGCAAAACAAACATAGTACCGATAAGAGAACTAGAAACTATCTCTATAGCATACATGTCTGTAATAGCTCGATGAATGGTGACGTTGTCGAAAATTAGACATACGTTATTTGAGGCTGAATTTCCATTACTTTATAAACATCAACGAACGAAGTCTTGATTAGACTAGAGCAGGATGAAGACAATCAGGTTCCACTTACTTCAAGTGGGAGATTTGAGGTAGCAACACAAGTGAATGATATGGTAAATGAAGATGGAGACAATTTCATAGTAAACCCAGTGGGAAGATTCAATCCTACCAAACAGTTCACTGTTGCTGCAGGTGCGAATCAAGTCAAACCTGATAATCATGTTCCTTAACCGACGGATGAAAATCCTATGATACCATACCTACCTACTGGCAAAATTAGGAATAGTGCAACCAACTTGGTTTCTGGTCCAAGTAACCGCGGAATTAATCTCGGAAGTGGAATTCCGAGACCAAGAGGTCGTCCTAGAAAAATTGTTGGTGATGGTTCAAGTAACATTCTTGTTCCCAATGGGAGTGATGCACCGATAATGAGCATTATTCCGAGTGGGAGCAATGTTCAAGTACAAGATGGGATTAACGAGACTAGACGTTGTTTACACACGAGTGTTTGTTGTGGGCTTCTCCTTCTGAATCTTCTCCTCAATGGGCTTCATCTTCCCGATCTTCTCCTTCTTGGGCTCTTTCGTGCTCGAAATCTCTTTTTCCTTCCTTGCTTACCTGCAAAAGGGCACTTGGGGGTCCCGGTAAGCCCACTCTTAATCTTAAGTCAGTCGAGAGCTTCTAGAGAGAGGGTGAGCTTAGAGAGAGAGAGATTACCTTCAAATGAGGGGATGGGCTCTCTATTTATAGAGTTTCTATTGGACCGCCCCGGTTCCAGTGGTTCTCTTGTCCGATTGTGACGGGTTCGCAATTATAAGTTGGCCTTGACCGTAAATAAGTTACCTTTGACCCTGGTTTGACCGTAGGTAAGTTCATTATAGCTAAGTGTTGGTGTGTGGCCCTCTAATTGTAAACCCCAGGCGAGATACTATCCGGGAGTGGGGGTCCGGACGAGGGAGGCTCGTATGGATGGATGGGAGTACTCGGGGGGGGGGGGTACCCCCTGATGGGTTCCGATGTAATCGTTAGCCCCGTTAACAGTCAATAGACGGCGAGTAAGTCCAGTGGGCCTCGTGAAAGGCCTAGAAGGCCCAGGAGCCCAGTGCGAAGGGTCCCGACTTTAGCAGTCCCGATAAATGAGCTGAATGCTCCCAATAATAAAGCCCCGAGGAGGCTGGACCTGTGTCGTGAAGACAAGAGGTCCTGGGTGGTGACCTAGAATGAGATAACTCTGGAGTCCCCGATATGAAATGGGACTTGTGATCAGAGGATAAGGTCGAGAAACCCGCCTACTAGATAGAGTAGTGGGGAGACGGTTGAGATACATATAACCTCCCCCGAGATACGCGGAGTATGGGCAAGATACGCGGAGCGTGGGGCGAGATATATGGAATCCCGAACGAGATATGCGGAATCGTGGGTAAAACTGCCAGGCGCGGTTTCAGGTAACTGAGTAACTTCCCCTCCTATATAAAAGAGGAAGTTACCTCAGGAAACACACATTCTAATACGAGCTTAGATTACTGCTTACCACCCCATTGATCATATACTCATTTAAGCATCGGAGAGGGATTCTGGGTCACCACCCAGGTCATCCCCTTTTGCAGGATTACGCGGAGCCCAGGAGTTCAAGCTTTCCGTCAAGAACGTAACGGAGCTTCGCCCGTGATCCAACATTGGCGCCGTCTGTGGGAACTTACAAAAAGCCAAAATAGTTTCTACTAGATCGATGGCTGGTGGTGGCAAGAAGAAGCAAGTTCAGGCCGGCAGTTCTCGCCCTGCTGGAACTGTGAATTCCCCGTTGCTGGAGCATGCTGCTGAACAAGGTGAGCACCCTGCTGTTTCCCAAACAGGGGGGCATGATGAAGGGTATGAGGTCTCAGTCCGAGACACGGCGGCGAACAGGTAAGATATCCCGCGAAGGGAGGTGGATGCTCCTCCACATCCGGTGGTGCGCAGAGAAGAAATCCCTCGGAGGGAGGTAGGTTCTTCCTCGAACTCGGAGTTGGCTAAAGCAGTAGCAGATGCTATGCCCATGTTCTTAGCTGTCATGGAGGCTCTACTGGACAAGAGAGAGGCTGCTAGGACGGCAGAGGAGTTGCCTCCACCCCCCCAAGGGAGGTTCAAGCAGAACAGGAGGTTCAGCCCAGGAGTAAGGGTAAGGAACCCGCGCACCCGGAGAAGTTCGTGGTTGATGGTCCCGGACCAGTGCAACACAGGACCATTCCCCTGAATGGCCCTATCACCCCCGATCAGGTGGTGAAAATTGTCAACATCTGCATGGGCGACCAAAAACAAATGACATCGGAGCTGGGGATCGATCCAGTCATCCTTTCTTTCCACGGCTGCTAGATACTTTCGCCCCGCCAGGGCTAGGCATCCCGACCATCAAGGAGTACGATGGTGCAGGAGACCCAGTTCGCCACGTTCAGAGGCATGTCCAGGCCTGTATGGGTAGGACCTCGAATGATGACCTCGTGTGTTCGCTGTTCCCGATCACCCTGGGAGAAAGGGCCATGACATGGTTTTTCAGCCTACCACCGGGAAGCATTACGTGCTGGGCTGATATGCACGACCGCTTCATCAAGCAGTACCAGGGTCGTAGGCGTCTCTTGAAGAGTGTGAGGTCTTTGACCCAGGTGGTGCAGAGATCCGACGAATCGTTGGCATACTACTACCAACGGTTCACTGCTAGTGCCGCGGAGATCGATGAAGAGATATCGGAGGGAGAGACCATCCGAACCTTCCTTCGGAACCTGACTGCTCCGTATGGGTCCGATCTTACGCACAGTGTAGTCGCGAAGGCTGTGTGGAGCATGGAGGCCCTGCAAGCGAGGGTGAAGCAACAAATCGACGTGCAGGAGTCGAAGATTGCTGCCGGAGAGCTTGATCCTCCGAAGTTAGGAAGAGGAAAGCCATCGTCCAAGCTGTCGGATGATCGCAAAGGGAGCGACAAATCGGAGGGAAGTAAGAACCGTGGTCGCCCTGAGAGAAGGGAGGACAGGCGTCCTCCGAAGAAAGATAACCGCGAGGGTCGTAATGTTCCCATCAACAGTTCGATGACCTCCGTCCTAGCTGTGATGGATCGGCAGGGTCTCGCCCGATACCTCCCGAGGAAGGAAGGTGAATTCTTGGGAGGCCGCTCCGATCGTTACTGTCGGTACCATCGAGCCAATGGTCACGATACGGATAACTGTCGGGAGCTGAAGAAGGAGATAGAGAAGCTGATCCAGAAGGGGAAGCTTAAGGAGTTCGTCGGAAGGGGAAGGTGCCGATCTCGTTCCAAAAGTCGGTCACGGTCCCGTTCCAAGTCCCGTGATCGATCCCCAAAGAAGAAGAAGGTTGAGCCGGAATCCTCTGGCTCCTGTGCCCGTAAGGAGAGGCGGGGAACCATTAACGTCATTAACGGAGGAATGGCAGCGGGAGGAGACACCTCCGCTTCTCGGGAGAATTATGCCTCCCGCATCTCTGCTGTTGTGATGCTAGGCAAGAGGTCCCGTTCGTGGACTATAAAGGAAGAGATGGTGATCACTTTCTCAGCGGAGGATTTGATAGGCGTGGAGAGCCCTCACGACGACGCCTTGGTCGTGACCTTGGATGTGGATGGATTCGAGATGAAGCGGATCCTGATAGATGGAGGGAGCTCCTCCGACATTCTTTTCATGGACGCCCTGGAAGCCATGGGAAAGACAAAGAAGGACTTAACGCAGGCGAACTTCCCGATGGTGGGGTTCTCTGGATCTACCTCCTATCCGTTGGGGATGATTACCTTACCGGTGGAGTTCGGTAGTGGCTGGAAGATGGAGAGACGGAACGTGGATTTCGTCGTGGTAGAGTCTGCGGGGACGTATAACGCTATCATCGGGAGGACCACCATCAATCCTTTCATGGCGGTTGCCTCGACCGTCCACTAGAAGATGAAATTCCCGACTGACAATGGGGTCGGAGAGGTCAAGGGTGACCAGGTGGCGTCACGAAGGTGTTATGTTAATGCCACCCGACGGAGAAGGAGGGAGGCCATGGCTGTCCTACAGACTGATGCCGATACTCGAGAAGAGTTTGGGAGCCCCGCCCCCATGGAGGACCTAAAAGAGGTTGAGATTGACGGACCTAAGAGGAAGGTGAAGATCGGGTCTGGTTTGTCGGAGGAAAGAGCCCGAGAGTTGATTGAGCTCCTGAAAGAGTTTAAGGAGCTGTTTGCCTGGTCCCCGAGGAATCAGCCCCGACGTGATAGTGCACGAGCTGAAGATCGACCCCGCGATCAAGCCTATCGCCCAGAAGAGGCGTCCGATGGGCGCTGATAAGAGGATCGCGATCCAGCAAGAGGTGGGCAGATTGCTCGACGCTGGATTCATCAAGGAGCTCCGATTCCAGACTTGGGTTGCTAACCCGGTCCTGGTGAGAAAGAGTAATGGAAGGTGGCGGATGTGTGTCGATTTCCGCGACTTGAACAAGGCCTGCCCGAAGGATTGCTATCCACTCCCGAGGATTGACCAGTTGGTGGACGCCACGTCGGGACATGAGCTGCTAAGCTTCATGGATGCCTACTCGGGTTACAACCAGATCAAGATGGCGACGGAGGATGCCCCCCATACAGCCTTCTATGCCGATAGTGACGTCTATCACTACGACGTTATGCCTTTCGGGTTGATCAATGCTGGAGCAACTTATTAGAGGATGGTGAATAAGCTGTTCAGAGACATGCTGGGAAAGACCATGGAGGCTTATGTGGATGACATGCTGGTGAAGTCCAGACAGGCGGGGGACCATGTCCAGAATTTGGCGGCGGCGTTCGAGCGGATGAAGTTTCATCAGGTTCGTTTGAACCCGGACAAATGTGCTTTCGGAGTGAACTCGGGGAAATTCCTAGGGTTTATGGTGAGCCAGAGAGGGATCGAGGTGAATCCTGAGAAGCTGAGAGCAATCGAGGAGATGCAGTCTCCGAAAACTCATCGGGAGGTCCAGGTGCTGAATGGGCGATTAGCTGCGATGAATCGTTTCCTGTCCAAGGCGAGTGATCGAGCCATGCCATTTTTTGATGTGCTAAGGTCCCACAAGAAGTTCGAACGGTCCGACAAGTGCGAGGAGGCATTCCAGGCACTCAAGCAGCATCTCAGTACCCTCCCGCCGTTGGCGAAACCGGTTTCAGGCGAGCTGCTTTATCTCTATTTGGCTGATTCTGAAGTTGCTGTTAGCTCTGTTTTAATAAAGATTGTCAAGGGCAACCAAGTGCCTGTTTATTATGTAAGCAAGGCGTTTCCCAAATCTGAAATGAATTATCCCGCTATTGAGAAGTATCTATTTGCGTTGATTGTTGCTGCTCGAAAGCTACGACCTTACTTCCATGCCCACGAGGTTACGGTGTTAACTAATCAGCCCTTGAAGCACTTCTTGAACCGACCGGAGGCGTCTGGGATATTGGTGAAATGGGCCATCGAGCTTACGGAGTTCCGTATTCATTTTGCTCCAAGGACAGCTATTAAGGGCCAGGCATTAGCGGATTTTATAGCTGAGTCTACAGTACCCGATCTAGAAGAAGCGGGTCCTGCAGAGGGGGCAACCATGGAGGTCCCGATAGCAGAACAGCCAGAAGAGCCAAATGAGGAGAACACTTGGGAGATGTAAACTGATGGTTCATCAAGTGTAGAAGGATCGGGGGCAGGATTCGTATTAATACCGCCCGGTGGAGGCGAGCCCCTGCGATATGCCTTGGCCTTGACGTTTAGGGCCACCAACAACGAAGCGGAGGATGAGGCTCTCATCACGGGCCTCAAAATCGCCAAGGGTACAGGAGTCGACCATTTAAAAGTGAAGTGTGATGCTAGCTTGATCGTGAATCAAGTCCAGGGGAACTATGAAGCCAGGAGCCCGACAATGAGGAAGTATTTGCACAAAGTGCAGACTTTGAAGGGAAGCTTCAAAAGCTTTGACGTTGAGGCAATCCGGAGAGAAGAAAATGCGGAGGCAGACGCCTTAAGCAAGTTTGCTCTGGGAGCGGCCCCCGAGGAGAATCGGAAGGTGCACTTCCTGGAGAGAGTAATTATCTTGACCATCGATCCGTCGGAGGTTTGCGCTATCGAAGCAGGATCGGAGGAAGAAGAGAAACCCACCTGGATGACCCCGATAGTCACATACCTGACTACGAGGGCACTCCCCGATGATGAAGTGGCAGCTGTTAGGTTGCGCCGGATCGTAAGCAACTACGTGATGGTGGACAATCAGTTATACAAGAGTGGGCATGTAAAGCCTTTTCTGAAATGTGTGGCGGAGCCTGATACGAATCGGATCCTGAGAGAGCTACACGAGGGAGTCGCGGCCTGTCATGAAGGGGCCCGATCCATTGTCAGGAAGGCGTTGAATCTAGGCTACTATTGGCCTTCGATGAACAAGGAAGCGACAGCGATGGTCCAATCCTGTGATGCATGCCAGAGGTACGCTCCGAATATTGTGGCTCCTGCCGCGGACTTGATGTCCATCAGAAGTGCTTGGCCCTTCGCGCAGTGGGGCATCGACTTGGTGGGACCCCTTCCACAAGCAAAAGGTCAGTGCAAGTATTTACTCGTAGTTATTGACTACTTCTCGAAGTGGATAGAGGCTAAGGCACTGGCCAAGACGACGGGGCAGCAGATCCTCAAGTTTCTCCAGACTCATATCATATCCCGGTATGGGGTTCCGCGAGTGTTGATCAGCGATAATGGCCCTCCGTTTAATGGGGCTCAGTTGAAGGAGTACCTGGAGGAACTGAACATCGAGCATCAGACAGCTTCCGTCCATCATGCTCAGACTAATGGCCAAGTCGAGTCAGCCAACAAGATCGTGATGGATGGCTTGAAGAAGAGAGTCTACGCCTTGCAGGGTCATTGGCTAGATGAGCTTTAAAACGTGTTGTGGGCTGTTAGAACAACACCCAAGCAATCGACGGGAGAGACTCCGTTTGGCCTTGTTTATGGCACGGAGGCAGTTGCTCTCGTGGAAATAGCGGTGGCGTCCCATCGTAGGAGGTATTACGAACCTATGACGAACGAGGAGATAAGACGTCTGGACCTGGACTTGCTTGAAGAGAAAAGGTGGAAGGCTGACGAAGTTCAGGTTCGGATGCGTTTGGCAACAGCCCGATATTATAATCGGCGTGTCAAGTCCCGACAATTCTTCGTGGGAGAACTTGTCTGGCGGAGGAACGAGTTCGTTCATCAAGATCGGATCAACAAGCTATCGCCGAAATGGGAGGGACCTTACAAGATCGTAGGGATGCCAGCCCCGAATGCATACAAGCTAGAAGACCTTGATGGCAAGACGTTGAAACATTCCTTCAGTGGCGCACACTTGAAGAAGTATCATGTTTGATATTAAGTCGCCTTTAGAGGTGCGTGATGTTAAGCCGCCGTGAAGGGCGCAAGTTATATATCGATCCGATGTAAGCAAAACTTTGAGTTATTAATAAAAGAAGTTGCTTCCGATCAAATTGCTTTTAGATTTATTCTAACTTTCAGTAAGTATTGGATATCATACACATGGTATCATACATATGGGGTCACTATCTAATTATGCTAAGTTATGTTAGTTCTAGTATTTGCACATTAGTCCCTATTGTATCTAGGGTTTGGCATACTAGTCCTAGAGGTCTCCTATATAAAGGAGCCTCCACTATTGTAATGGTTAAGCAACCTTCTCATATCATGTTTAGTATAATGAAAGGATTGCTCTCTTCATACTCTCCAACCCATCTACAATTATAAACGTTTATATGGTATCAGAGCCACCGATCAGTGGTTTTGATTTTTGATTTTCGTTTTTTAATTGTTAATTTCCAGTTTTTAGTAATCTCAGCCCCAGAAATATTTTTTTGGCGCCGGTGACGTATCCATCCACCGTGAAGAAGAAGAAGAACCCGATTCTTCTACGCTCCGCCGTGAAACTGCAGAAACAGCGATGATACTCATCAGTGGATTTGATTTTTAATTCACCGATTATGTTCATTATACTTCGTTTTAAATTCCTTGTTTCTTCCAGAATTAAAACCTCCAGAATCACGGCCTTTTCCTCCCTTGCTTCTTCCACCATCTACGAGAGAAGCAATAACTGGAGCGGACCGAGTAAGCTGGACGACTGCTCTCTTCGGGTATCTTGTTGAAGTAGAAGAGCCGATAACTCGTCTGTAGTCATCGTCGAGAAAAGGTGGTTCTAATGCAAGCACGAGTAGCTCCTAATATTTGGTGAGAGGTTGGAACTGATTTCCCTCTGAGCGAGCAGGATATTTGGCCGATCAGTGCTGTAAATATCTGCAAGGCACCTCAGAACAAGACCAGCTAGACATTTTCTGGTTCTAAGTCACCTCGTCATCCTCTTCTGGATCTTCCACACAACTCACATCAGTTGTGTCATCGGCTGCTGCTTTCTCATCATCAACAGCGCAAGCCACAGGTTTTCTCCTCTTCTGATTCGTTGATGAGTACGATTCCGGCCGATACTCGATTTTGCTGCACTCTGGTTTTGTTATACTGCTTGCTGTTCTTGGGATTGATGAACTGCTGCTGCATTGCTTCTGGTTTCTGCTGTAATTTTCAGCTTGTAATTTGCACACAAGGTGTTCGATGAAATGTCTAGCTGGATTATTTGAGCTTTTTATGGCATTTGCTGCTTGTTTTGGCTCATGGATTGCTGGATTTCAGCTGGTTTTGATGATATTATGATGGATTCGAGCTAGGATAGCTTGAATTGCTGGATTTCAACTGATTTACAGTTGAATTTGCTGAAAATGGTTGTTTTAAGGACAGTTCTTAAGTTTTGGAGATTGGAATGATTGTTTTGTGATTACCGGGTTGTCATACCTTGGTATTTTGACTGAAGTGTGGAGCTTCGTCTTGTTGGATATTGTAGAAGGTTGAAACATCGGAACCTCACCACCTGAGACATAGGAACTTCACCTTCTAGGAGATTGAAACATAGGAACCTCAGCTTCGCAGAAAGACTGAGACATTGGAACTTCATCCTCCGTCCAACTCTTTTTTTGAAGATTCAAGGCCATAGGTGGCTGTCATCACTCCGCTGAGAGCATGATGAAGACCAACCGATTGTTGCTACACGTGGATTATCACACCTCTGAGAGACCACGAAGGCTACAAGTGGATATTCACCTCTGAGAGCACAGTGGACCTTGATCTTATTTGTCACAATTATCACAGTCACTGATTCTTTGGAACTGTTGCCTTGGACCATTTATTGAAGATTAGAGCTTTTTAGCTCAATTTTGAAGATTGGGATGCTTTTTGGATTCAAAAAGGAAGAAGAAGGAAAAGATGGGGGAATATTGAATATCATACACATGGTATCATACATATGGGGTCACTATCTAATTATGCTAAGTTATGTTAGTTCTAGTATTTGCACATTAGTCCCTATTGTATCTAGGGTTTGGCATACTAGTCCTAGTGGTCTCCTATATAAAGGAGCCTCCACTATTGTAATGGTTAAGCAACCTTCTCATATCATGTTTAGTATAATGAAAGGATTGCTCTCTTCATACTCTCCAACCCATCTACAATTATAAACGTTTATAGTAAGACGTCCTGAAGGACGCGAGAAAAGCCTTCCGAGGTACGATAAAAGCCTTACGAGGTACGAGTAAGTCGCCTTTATGGCGCGATAAAAAGCCTTTTGAGGTACGGACAAAAGCCCTACGGGGTATGAGTAAGTCATCTTTATGATGCAACCAAAAGCCTAGGTACGAAAAAGCCCTGAACGGGTCCGCGTAAGTCGTCTATATGATGCGGCAAAAAGCCTTAAAGGGTACGAAAAAGCCCTTAACGGGTCCGCGTAAGTCGTCTATATGATGCGGCAAAAAGTCTTAAATGGTACGATTAAGTCGTCTAAAATGACGCGATAAAAAGCCCTAAGGGGTACGATTAAGTCATCTAGAAATGGCGCGATAAAAGCCTTAATGGGTGCGGAAAATAATCTTAAGTGATGTGCAAAATTGCCTTGAAAGGCATGGATGAGAAACCTTAAGTGGTAAAGTCCCGAGGAAAATGTCGTGAAAGACATACGAAGTTACATTAGTTGGACGAGAAACCATAAGTGGTGAAGTCTCGAGTAAAGCATCGGAAGGATGTATGAAGTCATCTTAAATGATGCATCGGAACGTTTTAAGTAACGAATCTAAAGTCACTTTACACAGTGCAATGGTTATGGAGACCAAAACAGATGGAAGGAATTTCTTATAAGGGCTCAAAGGCCTAAAGGTTCCGATACAAAAGATAAGGAGGATACACGGAGGAAAATTACAAGGACTTAAAGAATAGAGCATTAAGCTTGGTCCTTGTCGGGAGTTGGGTCCTCGGCAACTTCTGAGGGAGCAGGGATCAAGGGGTCTTGGGCAGAAGGCTCCACAGCCTGTGGAGTCGGGTCTGTGGCACCTACATGGGGATCGGCCTCATCACTCTCCGCAGGGAGGTTGAAGTATTTCTCCGCGAAGGGGGCGAGGGTCTCGGACTTCTTGAAGTCGATGGAATCCTCGTATGCCGTGTAGAGCTCCTCGACGGCATTGAACAGAACGTTCTCTACCTCGGCTTTGCAGAACCCCACGGCATCCGCCTGAAAATCTTCAGAGTTCCGATACTCCTCGCGGCCCTCCTCACGACCCTGCAGGCGGCCTTCCTCGTGACCCTGTTGGCGACCCTCCTCGTGGCCTTGAGCCTTTGCCTCAGCCAACTTGGCCTCAAGTCCTGCCTTGGTCTCCGCAAGAGCTTCCGCGAGAATGTCCTTCTCGCGGATGAGCTGCCCCTTCTCAACCTCGTGCCGCCGCTGTTCCTCCTGGAGCATCTTCCGCTCCCGACGTAGCACGACCTCATGATCCTGGACCTGCTTGTGCAGGCCCAGAGCCTTCTCACCAAGGAAAGCCTGCTCCTTGGCTATCTTATTCCTGGCCGCTACAGCCTCGTCGAGGTCCGCTTGGAGCTTGGCCAACGCGTCGGGGTCCGACTTGGCTTGTGCTTCCTCCAAAGCACCCTTCAGAGCCAGGATGAAGCCGAAGCAGCGCTGCTGGTCCGCGGTTTCCTAAGACAAAAGAGAAAAAGGGATTAAATCTGATGATCGAATGCAAGAACAATGAAGGGAAGAATAAAAGCGAGAGTAAAGTTTTACCTCCATCCGACGGATAGCCATGTTTCGAAGCTCTTCTTCGAGGTCCTCCCGCGCCAAGGAGATTGGACGCCTCAAGGCTGGTGGAATTGACCCTGCCAGCAGATGCAGGGCCAATTCAGGCTGAAGGTCTCCATGATGGAGTGAGACCCCCTGGAGAGACTCGATCGGGTTCCAGGGAACCGTCTCCTGGTCAGGGGTGAAAACCTTGTAGAGATTCTCATCCACGGGGAGAGGAGGGATGACCCTAGAAGCCTCGGCCGGAGGAGCCACCTCGGTCGGAGGATCGGGAGTCGGAGAGCGGAACTCTAGAGGAGGACTCCGAGACACATCGTCCACAACTGGCCTTAGAGTGCTCCGACCTGGCCTTTGGCGGGGGAGCAGACCGCCTTCATTTACCTCCTCGGAGGAGGGGGAAGCCTCCAAATTGGTAACCTGACGGAACTAAGCTTCCGTCGGGGCATCCTCCAGCATCGGCTCCTGGGGAGTCGCGGCCCTTGTTGGAGTAGCAGCCTACCCTGGAGTGAGGGTCTCCAATGGACGTGCGGTGGCGGGACGAATAAAATCAGGCAGAGTATCATGGGGGCACCAGATGATTTGGCGCACGAGATGTTGGTCCTTTCCAAAGAAGTTTTAGTTCCCGCCTTGTGGACGCGGGGGGTTTCTCCTCGAAGTATATACTTAATTTCTCGGACCCGCGACTCTCGATCAGCGGGGATAAACTCCTTGGGAACTAACCTCCTATATTTCTTAATAGCGAGGCGAACGCGCTTACCTTCCTCAGCAGTGGTGACGCCAAAGGCTTGGTCTATCTCCTCCCTTATGGCCCGCTTGGCCACAGTCTGCTCTTCGGTCGGGGGAGCAGCAGAAGAGGAAGCTCCCTTCTTCAGCGACTTCCGCTTCCGCTTGGAGCTACCCTGGACGGCAACGGTCTCCCCCTGCTTAAACATGAGATGGGTCAACAGAGATGCCTTCTTGGCTGCAAAAATGAAAAGACAAAGTAGTTAGAAGTGTTACCCAGATAACCAAATCCTTGGAAACGGAATCGAGGAGCCGGACTCCGATGTGAATCAAATCTTTCTCCACGAGCTTGTTGGCGTCGAGGGGAATGAAGGATTCCCACCAACGATAAAGCTGGACCAGCTAGAAGGTGTTGAGGTCATCCTCGGTGTAGACTCCGAGCTTGGGGGCAGGGTCCGCCACAACCTCCCATCGGGGTCATGGGATTGAGCTGTTTTGGACGAAGAAGTAATACTTCTTCCATCCGCTATTGTCGGACCCCGAGTCACGAATCAGCACCCGATCCTTATTGAACTTCCAGGTCTCGCTATCCCAGCCGAAACGTGAAAGTTGCTCTTTTGTCAACTTGGGGAGTCGCGGAGAGAAGGAGCAAACACCAGCCTTATTACACTTCATCCAGTAGAAGGTACGGAAGAGTAGCAAACTGTACGTCCACCGCTGGCGGAGGCACAGAACTTGGAAAGCGTTCCACACGCGGATAGCGTGTGGAGAGAAGGTGCAGGGATGCGTCTGGTAGAAGTTGCACATCTCCACCAGGTTCCCGCAAAAAGGGAATCGAATCCCAGCGTTTATCTGCCCGGTGGAGACGAACACCTCCCCCTCTCGAGGACGCGTGACGACATGCTTTCTCCAGGTGGTTGGGTGAGACTCGTAGGGTAAGCGGGGCTCCCAGTCCGAAGTAATGCAGCCCTCTCGGAGAGCAGCCTCGTACGAGGTCTCAGAAATTTCGTTAATGGCAAGCTCAAAGGTAAAAGGGGTCCTTTCCCCGGAACTAGCTTCGTCTAAAAACGGTTACAAACAGAAAAACTTAAGAAAGGAGGAGAAGGTAATGTCAGCAAATCGTGGAAGCAGAGAATGAAAACCTTACCAGACATTGTCGATGATTGCTCGGAAAAGATGAAGAAGGGCTGGGGGCCTGGGATCACTAGAAGAGCAAACGAAACTTGGAGAAGAAGCTTCGAGGTTTGAAAATGGCAGAATTTCCAGAAATCAAAACGGTAGAGAAGAAGTGAATAGTGCCAGGGTTTTGGCTTTTATAGGCAAAAGGACAGCTGGACGGATTCAATTTGGACCGTTGAAGATGAAACGACTCAATCTTGATCGCCGAAATTATAGGCACGGTACGGAAGAGATGTTAGTGACGCAATGAGTGCTTTTTCAGAAAGCAGCAGTCATGCCAGTTTAGGCGTCGTTTTATTATCCCTAGAATTTAATGCTGCAGTAACCGAGGAGTCTCCTCGGATTCGGCAACTGATCCTAGAGTCCGGTAGACCTAAGGCAATCATGAGTAAGAAACTCTGTTAATCAAGAATTTTGCTCAAGGCGAAATCCTCCGATGGAGATATCAGGAGGTCTCAAGGCGAAAGCCTCCGATGGAGATATCAGGAGGTCTCAAGGCAAAAGCCTCCGATGGTGATATCGGGAGGTCCGAAGATAAAAGCCTCCGATGGAAATATCTGGAGGTCTGGAGATAAAAGCCTCTGATGATGAGGTAGGAAGATCCGGAACTGGAAGACACGACGGACTGCAAGTCCCCCATGTCTTGGGGGCAAATGATGGGTTCCGATGTAATCGTTAGCCCCGTTAACAGTCAATAGACGGCGAGTAAGTCCAGTGGGCCTCGTGAAAGGCCTAAAAGGCCCAGGAGCCCAGTGCGAAGGGTCCCGACTTTAGCAGTCCCGATAAATGAGTTGAATGCTCCCGATAATAAAGCCCCGAGGAGGCTGGACCTGTCTCGTGAAGACAAGAGGTCCTGGATGGTGACCTAGAATGAGATAACTCTGGAGTCCCCGATATGAAATGGGACTTGTGATCAGAGGATAAAGCCGAGAAACCCGCCTACTAGATAGAGTAGTGGGGAGACGGTTGAGATACAGATAACCTCCCCCGAGATACGCAGGGCGTGCCCGAGATACGCGGAGTATGGGCAAGATACGCGGAGCGTGGGGCGAGATATATGGAATCCCGAATGAGATATGCGGAATCGTGGGTAAAACTGCCAGGCGCGGTTTCAGGTAACTGAGTAACTTCCCCTCCTATATAAAGGAGGAAGTTACCTCAGAAAACACACATTCTAATACGAGCTTAGATTACTGCTTACCACCCCATTGATCATATACTCATTTAAGCATCGGAGAGGGATTCTGGGTCACCACCCAGGTCATCCCCTTTTGCAGGATTACGCGGAGCCCAGGAGTTCAAGCTTTCCGTCAAGAACGTAATGGAGCTTCGCCCGTGATCCAACACCCCCAACGCCATGCTCGGGTACCCGAGCAAGGGAAATCTTGCTCTGGTACCCGAGAAAGGAGGGCCTTGCTCGGGTACCCGAGCAAGGAGTCCCTTGATTTGGTGCCCCCGGGTGGTCTTTCCACCCGGGGTCTTCCCGGTTGGATTTTACAACTCGGTATATGTTAGGTTATAAAGTCTAGGTCAACGGGTCGTCAATCTAGAATTTATCTCCCACTAATGAAATGTCGGGTTCAGTGTTCCTAGGACTAGTCATTCTGATACATGCCCTTCTGCTCCCTTGGGGTAGTCGTTCCGATATATGTCCTTCTCTTCTCTCCTTCTGATCTCCTTTCCTTCTCTCCTTCTGACCTCCTTTCCTTCTCTCCTTTTGACTTCCTGAGGCTTGTACTTCTTACCCCTGGGGCTTGTCCTACTGCTCTATGCTCTTCTGCTTCCATGGCTCTCTTCTCCTTGCCACCCTGCAAGAGGGGCAATACCAGGCACAGAGGGGGGGTGGTGCCTGATGAACCCTCTCCGATGCCTAAGTCAGTACGGTTTTAGAGAGATAAAGCTAGAGAGATGTCAGAGCAAAATTGTGCAACTTTCCAAGGTGATCAAATGAGTTGTGAAGGTGGGGTATTTATAGGCAACGGTGTCATTAAGGTGGCTTAATGACATCGTTAGCCTTTAAACACAATTAATTAACCTTTAAGCACATAATTAAGACCTTAGGATTCGGAGAAGGTAGGCGGAGTGGTCCGAGTGTGGGAGTCCGAAAATGGTGCCGGGGCCCTTGGGGGAGGAGAAATCCGACCCCCAGGGGTAGGGGTTGGGTGAGGGCACCCAACCCCTCCTAGGGGGGATGGGGTTGGCCAACCCTATCCCTCCTAGGAGAGATCGGGTTGGCCGACCCGATCTCTCCTAGGAGAGATCGGGTTGGCTGACCCGATCTCTCCTAGGGGAGGTCGGGTGTGGCCACCCAACCTCACCTAGGTGAGTTTACCTTGGCTGGACGGGCGCTTCGGCCCCGTTCGAGCCGTTGATGTTCTCGCGAAGTGTTCGGGTTGAAGTTTCGATTTACAATCATAAATGGGACGATAAAAATGTAACGGTTCGGAAGTCAACGGGTTCAAATTGGGCGTATATCCATCACATGCCCCCGAGTCAACCAATGGCCTAACCCTTGATTGACTCTATTTTAGGATGGTATGACACGCGCAATTTGAAACCGGGGTTTTACCTTCTTTGTCTGAATGCTTGCTTACCCATGGATGCGTGCCTCTGACTCTGCCCCCTGTCTTATGAGATAGAGGAATTGTAAACGTCAGAGTAGTACGGACGTGTGCCTAGGCACATGTCCGTCTGAGGTGGGAGTAATAAACCTATCTTTGCCGCAGGCGTATACTCAAAGAATACATGTTCACATAGGAATGTAATGTGAATGCAACTAAGTGACTTATGCTTCAATTTCATGCCGGGATAAGTCTAAGTGAAGAAAAATTTCAATTTTGGTACGAAATTTTTTCTAAGTATGGGATACTAGAAAATATGCCTATAGGATGTTAACTAGGAGTGAACATGGACATATCATGAACATGAGGATGTGTACTAGCATACATGCAAATAGGAACATAAGGATGAGAGTGAGTGGAGACATGCTGCGATTGTAGTCATGAATGTATGCATGGATATATGGCGGCCATGTGCATGGACGTCTAAATGTTTGAACACATGGGAGTGTGTATGTGGGCATGCATATGAGTGCAAGCATGAACATGTATGTATGGATGTATCTGTAGGTGTTAATCATGAATATGAGCATAAGTGCAAGGGTGAGAGCATAGACCTCTCCTTTACTTGAGGGTAGGAACTCTGCCACTCAATGGGACGCAACGTCCCGCCTTCCTCGTACTAGCGCGAGCATTGTCCATTAACCTCGACCTTCGGCATGTGTATCATTTTTCTTTCATCCGTTGGAGCATGCGTATAGATCTTGACCTTTACCCCTTCCTTCGGATGTGTTGGAGTGTTGCTCCATTTGGGGAAACTAAAAGTTCGCCATCTTCCCTTGGTGTTAAGGTTGCCCCCGTAGTAGGCGTATCTCGCCCCTCCATGAGTAAGGGTCGATCTTTGCGTTGGTTGCTCATATAGATGACTCATTTTTGAGGAGCTTTCTTCTTCAGACAAGGAGACCGTTGAATCGGATGAGAGGGAAGAACCCTCTAGTTCTGCTTATCAGGCCAAGAATTTTTCTAAGTCAGGGTTGGCTGCTAATGCTTCCAGTATGTTCTTTTTCCCTTCTCTTTTCTTTGTGATATATTTATGATTGTTCTCATGCTGCTTCCTTCTTGTTGTTAGAGCGTTCTTCCCTGGTTACCATATGGTTCTTGTGGTGGGTGAGAGTTCAAGTCAATCTAAATCCAAGGCACGGAAACCTGACTCTGAGGTCGGGCCCTCGGCTGCCAAGGAGAAGGAAACCGCGAGAGGCTCTACTTCAAGTGCCCCCTTGCTGACTCCCTCCCATGATAAGGAGGTAGTGGTTGAAGAGGCGCCCTCTTTGCTTGACAAAAGGGAACGACCTGTGGCTGGCGATGGGGTGATCATAGGTCTTGATGTCTCTTCTCTATCCCCTGCCCCCCAGCCGAGGGGCCGAGTCTCAAGTTTATTTCATCTTCATATGGATTTGACGACTTTTGAAGGTGTCTTTGTCTTTCCTATGGGTTATGTTATTAACCCCTGCGTTGAAGATTTTTCTTTTGGTGACGGGTGTGATCATCATCTTACATTGAGGTTCCCCTCTCTTGCCATGGCTCTGATTAAGATAGCAAATTCTTGCTTTGGAGTTTGGTGGAGACTGCTCTTGAATTAGCCTCTACTAGTGTCGTAGTTGTGATCGTTGTGGGGATCGTTTTGTTATATGCCCTCAATAGTGCTTGTCGTGATTCTTTGCTTCATGGTTGATTTCGTGAGATATGGAGGTTGTCTTCATATAAGTCCATACCTTTGATGAGCGTATGAATGGTGTTGTTTTTCCCTTTTTCTTGAACCTCCTCCTAAGGCTAGGCGTAGCCTTTTGATGTTCGTGGTCGGGATGGTGTCTTTACAATGCGTGTCTTTGACAGATGTTTTATGACGTGCTGTCATGATAATCACTTCGGGGTATGTGGACGTGATAGCCACTTCGTGATGTGTCGGAGTGATAGCCCTTCTGTAGTGTGTGGACATGATAGCCAGTTCAGGGTATGTGGACATGATAGCCACTTCAAGGTATGTGGACATGATAGCCACTTCAAGATATGTGGACATGATAGCCACTTCAGGGTATGTGGACATGATAGCCACTTCAGGGTATGTGGACATGATAGCCACTTCAGGGTATGTGGACATGATAGCCACATCACGATGTATGGAGTTGTGCTTTAGTATTCCTTTCTCGTTGGAGAGCTTTTATTGCTATAGCTGCCTTATGTTTAGGCTATGTTTGTTGGGTTAGGTCCCGATGTCTTGTCTTGTCGGATATTGTATCCTTTATGCTCTTTAGATGTCTCCTTCATGAGTTGTGCTTGACGATGTTCAAGTCTGATACGACCATAGGTCACGCGAGGGCGACATGCAAGACAATAACATTTGTCGGAGGTTGCTTTGTGCGACCTGTAAGGCAATTCCTCTTTTTGATGGGTCGAGTTTATTTTGAGAGCCTTGAACCTTGGATTTCATGTCTTTGCTATCCTCCTTGGTGGTGTTGGGTTCCTTTGGGATACTTTTCTTGACTTGTGATATGGATGGTAAGATAACTCGTTACTTTTCATGATAACCTCTTGTGCTTCTGTGTATGATCCTTTGGTGATGGACTTGTCCCTTGTATATGCTTTCCTTTCCTTATCTTTCTTTTGTGTTTTCCTTCATGCCATACCTGCCATACCTGCCATCTCATCGAGAAAAAACATTATGTGTTCTTTATACAACCTTACTTTAAGATTACTTTCTCATGGGATCCTTCTCAGTATGGTGTGATGATCTCTTCTGATACCCCTTACACGGTATACGTTGTACTGTTAGACCAAAGATACGCTCTTGGTGGGCGTCGAAATCTGTTCACGAGACAGGCTCTCGGACGGCACTTAACGTTTCACAGGATAGGCTCCCGGAGGGCACAGGTTAGTTCACCGATATGTTCTTGACGGGTGTCAAAATCTGTTCACGAGACAGGCTCTCGGACGGCACTTAACGTTTCACAGGATAGGCTCCCGGAGGGCACAGGTTAGTCCACCGATACGTTCTTGACGGGTGTCAAAATCTGTTCACGAGACAGGCTCTCGGACGGCACTTAACGTTTCACAGGATAGGCTCCCGGAGGGCTCAGGTTAGACCAAAGATACGCTCCTGGTAGGCGTCGAACTGGTAGTTTGAAATCTACCTCAAGATACGCTCTTGGGGGCGTCGAACTGGTAGTGTTTTTTCTACCTCAAGATACGCTCTTGGGGGCGTCGAATCTGGTAGGTTGCAAATCTACCTCAAGATAAGCTCTTGGGGGCGTCGAAATCGTAGTTTTTGGAAACCACTCTCAAGATACGCTCTTGGTGCGTCGAATTCGTAGTGTAATAACTACTCTCAAGATACGCTCTTGGGAGCGTCGAAGGTCGTAGTATGAACACTACTCTCAAGATACGCTCCTGGGGGCGTCGAAGTTCGTAGTTTTTGGAAACCACTCTCAAGATACGCTCTTGGTGCGTCGAAGGTCGTAGTGTAATAACTACTCTCAAGATACGCTCTTGGGGGCGTCGAAGGTCGTAGTATGAACACTACTCTCAAGATACGCTCTTGGGGGCGTCGAATATCGTAGTATGGAAACTACTCTCAAGATACGCTCTTGGGGGCGTCGAATCTGTTCGCGGGATAGGCTCCCGGAGGGCACAGGGTTCGTAGTTTTAGAGCTACTCTCAAGATACGCTCTTGGGGGCGTCGAATGTGTTCGCGGGATAGGCTCCCGGAGGGCTCATAATATTACCTTATCTTGTGTCCTTTCTCATGTAGGGTGCGTCTTTGGTATGCTTTTCGAGTCTTTACTTGACTTTTCCTTCTATGATTTTGCATGCTACCACGCTTTTCCTTCAATGTGGGAGATCACCTCTCGAGGGCGATGTTTGTGTGTTGCCAACTTAGGACGAGTTCGTATAGGGAGTTGATGATGTTTTCCTCTTATGTGACCTCTTCTAGGAAAAGTGGTATTGCATGTTCTTGTGATCTTCTGCCTCTAATCTCTTCTTTTACACTTAGGTGGACTACCAAGCACTTATTCGTTTGGTGCCCCCCAAGTTGCTTGGTGGTCACACCGCCTTTCATATTTGGCCGTTGAAGGCCCCTCGTTCATTTTCTTGGTTGGGTACCCCTTATGCTCGGGGCTCTCTTGTCTGCTTCTTTGAATGCGATGAGTGTCCCTTGTAGGATTTACTCTTTCTCATGCTTGCTTGTTTCAGTCATAGGCATGGTTTGGATGATGCCTTTGTCGGATGTGTCTTTGGAAGTTGGGTGGAAGAGCTTTTGCTTTGGGTGGGTGGTGGTGGATTTCATTCTCTTGATAACTAGGATGCGGCATTGTTTGTATCCTAGTGGTGCTTGTAAATTCTTTCCCCCCTTCCTTGTGTTTTAGGTTGAAAAGCTTTCTCATAGAATGGTGTCTTGAGTTGTTAGTCTCGTAGGTGTGTTTCAGACTAGTCAATCTGATCCATGCTCTTTGCTCGTGCATGGGGGGTCTGACCAGGCTTTGATAATCTTGGAGTGTTGTGGCACTTAGAGTGCCTTGCCTTTTCCTTCACATTGGAGTATTCTTCAATGCCTTTGGGGAGTGTCACATTGGTCATGCTCCTCCCACCTTGAATCTTGGTTATAGACTTCTTTTGAATTAGGACTTGAACCTAAAAAGGACGTTTTCCTTTAGGTTCGCCGGTGATGTTCCCTGATTTTCCATGGGTTTGCCCTCGTATTGGCTATTCCTTGCTGGATAGCTTCATTAGAGGCTGCATTTGTGTTGCGTACGTATACGTGTTTGAGGTGTGTTGAGCTGACAAGTCCCTCCTTTTTTGTTTTATCATAACCTTCATTCATCATGTATTCGGCGTATGGCTTTAAAGGCGGGATATTTTTCTAGTGCCCCTTTTATCGTGGCTCTCCTCTTGATGGGATGCCAGAGTCAAATGTCTTATCATTTGCAGACAGGGTGGTTGATCGGGATGTGCGTCTAGTGTGAAGGTCGATCTTGAAACCTTACTCCCCAAGCTTTTGAGCTCTTCTTTGGTTGATCTTGTAGAACTATTATCCTGCCCTAAGGCTCTTGATAGGAGATGTATCTCATTTTCACACTCTAGTTGTTGCACTATCTCTTTTGCTAATCTTGCATCCTTAGAGTTTCTCTCTTGGTGCATGACTTCAATGACCGGATTTTCTACCGATGTTTGTTTTGTTAGGACTTGTATCCTTGGCTGCCTTTCTTTCTTGTGCGACGGCGAGGGAGTGTTTATGAACACTCAAATGTGTCGTACTTGGTAGAGGTATGCGCCTAATCTTTATGGCGCTGTCTTGAATCTTCGTGTACCTATCTTTGATGAACATGTTATTAATTGCATATATAATACGGAGTCCAAGGATCTCCGGGTTAGGATCATATTTTGAGAACAGAGACATAGTCATCTATTAGATAACCTCTTTATCTACGGAGTTTATTTTTGCAAGAATAAATGCAAGGATACTTGTAAGGATACTTTTAAGGATATGTGTTCCATCCTTATTCCCGGTTCATTTGCAGTGCCGTGTCCCTAATGGGTGTGTTGATGTTCTGACCACCTTTACTAGTAGGGGGTCCTTTGGTATTAGGTATGCCTGACTCTTCTCTAATATCATCAATGGTTGGTCATGGGAGATGTCTGACGGACTCCCTTCATGTACTATGGTTCTCTTCATGTCAAAGTTGGTGATTCCCTCTCTTATGACTAACATATCATTGTTTGGAAATACTATGTTTTCCATATCCCTTTTTAAAAGCTTGATGATGGTGTCACCGTTCTTCCTTTGCTAGGCTTAGTGTCCTTGAGGGTTTTTGATGGAGGTGTATTCCATTATCTGGGATGAGCTTTCTAAGTGTAGTTGTATCTCCTGGCTATTTTGTGAAATCATAAAGATCCGCTGGAGGTGTTTGCCTCTGATGGTGGGTGTTACCCATGTGATATGGTTTCCTCCATTTTTGGAGGGATGTGTTCGCGGCTACCCCCTCTTGTGCTAATGGGCGTTTGTGGGGAGGGCATGTTGTGACTGGTGCCCCCCTTGCATACCAATGCCAGATGGGATCCTTTGACGGGCTTGGCCCTAGGATGCTTAGTGGAAGGTTGTAGTAGGGGTAATCATTTGTGACCTTCATGGTAGTTCCTCTATAGGATGTTGGGAGTGCTCAACTTATTTTTGTAAGTGAGCCTTCCATCTTGTGATCTTTCCCAGAAACTTGACCTTATAGGTGTTCTTTGGGATTGAGGAATCTGTTGCTTGTGCATCTCTTGATTGGCGACGGCCTTTTACTGATTCTTCTAGTGGTCCACCTGTGTATATATATATCACGGAGCCCGAAGGCGTCCGGTATGGTCATTCTTGGAAAACATGTTGATATCAAGTATCAAAATCTACCCCTTTTAGGGAGTTGACTTGTTATGCAGTTAAATTAAATAAGAGGATATGGGAAGGATATGGGTGTGGGGTGTTGATATCCCCTGCTTCCTTGGTAATGTAATTGTTTTCCTCTGTTAGTCTGTGTGTATTTCTTCCACTTGAGGAATATAAGGTCACATCCTTGCAAGGTGGACTATGTGGAGGTGTATCCTTCATGTATGCTATGTGCGATCTCACTCTACTATGTCTCTCCATGAGGCTTCCCATTGTAGTAGCTATGTGCTGACGTGGTGTGGTACTCTATGAGTCCCCTGTTCAAATCCTTGTCTTTTCAACTCCTCCCCTGTCCTAGGTGATGGATATACGCCCAATTTGAACCCGTTGACTTCCGAACCGTTACATTTTTATCGTCCCATTTATGATTGTAAATCGAAACTTCAACCCGAACCCTTCGCGAAAACACCAACGGCTCGGACGAGGCCGAAGCGCCCGTCCGGCCGAGTCAGACTCGCCTAGGTGAGGTTGGGTGGCCACACCCGACCTCCCCTAGGGGAGATCGGGTCAGCCAACCCGATCTCCCCTAGGGGAGATCGGGTGGACCAACCCGATCTCTCCTAGGAGAGATCGGGTCGGCCAACCCGATCTCCCCTAGGGGGGATGGGGTTGGCCAACCCCATCCTCCCTAGGAGGGGTTGGGTGCCCTCACCCAACCCCTACCCTTGGGGGTCGGATTTCTCCTCCCCCTAAGGGCCCCGGCACCATTTTGGACTCCCACCCTCGATTCACTCCGCCTACCTTCTCCGAATCCTAAGGTCTTAATTATGTGCTTAAAGGTTAATTAATTGTGTTTAAAGGTTAACGATGTCATTAAGCCACCTTAATGACACCGTTGCCTATAAATACCCCACCTTCACAACTCATTTGATCATCTTGGCAAGTTGCACAATTTTGCTCTGACATCTCTCTAGCTTTATCTCTCTAAAACCGTACTGACTTAGGCATCGGAGAGGGTTCATCAGGCACCACCCCCCCCTCTGTGCCTGGTATTGCCCCTCTTGCAGGGTGGCAAGGAGAAGAGAACCAAGGAAGCAGAAGAGCATAGAGCAGTAGGACAAGCCCCAGGGGTAAGAAGTACAAGCCTCAGGAGGTCAAAAGGAGAGAAGGAAAGGAGGTCAGAAGGAGAGAAGGAAAGGAGGTCAGAAGGAGAGAAGAGAAGGGCATGGATCAGAACGATTACCCCAAGGGAGTATAAGGGCATGGATCAGAACGACTAGTCCTAGGAGAACTGAACCCGACATTTCATTAGTGGGAGATAAATTCTAGATTGACGACCCGTTGACCTAGACTTTATAACCTAACACTTGGCGCCGTCTGTGGGCTTCGAATAGAAAGCCTGGCAATAACAAGAGCGATGACGAACAGCTTAGTATCTAGGCATCACCGCCCACCTGGGGGCAATAGGCGAGAGAGACAGCCTATACCTCCAGCAAGGCAGCCTAACCCAGAGAAACAGCCTGCACACCAGAGCCTCAAGTAACCCCACAGGCACCCCAGCCTAACAAGCAGGGAGGAGAACCTTCACGCCCAGCTGGCTAGGAGGTTTCCACAGCTTCAACTCCATTGACTAGGAAGCCACAGGGACTGGGGGCAACAAGGAGTGCCATCCCAATACACGGCACCTCCACAGGGATACCACTATGAGGCACAACCTCAAGGGTATCCATATGGAATATTAACTCAAAGGAACGACAATCGTGCCCACACAACCAACATAAGGCCCGCATCGCAAGGGGCACAGACAGTGACTCCGAGGTTGATGAACGCATTGGATGAGCTGCTAGCCCATATAGAGACTCTGAGGAACAGGCAGAGAAGGAAACACCAGCATGAAGAAGAAGAAGTTCATGAGGAAGAACAAGACCAAGAAGAAGAACACCACTCGCACCCTCGAACAAGGCAGCGAGAAGAACAAATGAGAGATAACCAAGGGCCACTCCCAGAGGGAAGGCAGCAATTTGTGCCTCCTAGGCAACAACAGGACGCCAGGGCCTACACCCCACTGGGAGCAGACAGACAGCCAAGACCTCAAAGGAGGCAAGAATTCCACCAAGTACCCCAACAGGGACATACACCGCACTAAGAGAAGACATACATGAAAGACCAACAAGGATATAGGAGTTCCAACATCAACCATGGCAATGTACACATACAGTCCGTATCACCACAGACATGCCTAAGGGACATACCAAGGAAAGCTCAAAGGGAGGGACATAGTCCCAACAACACAATAAAGCAACCACCTACCCATGATACAGCACGACAGGTCCAAACCCCTTGTGCATGACAACCCTTGGCACACGTCCTCCTAGGACAGAGGAGGAGTTGAAAAGACAAGGATTTGAACAGGGAACTAATAGAGTACCACACCACGTCAGCACATAGCTACTACAATAGGAAGTCTCATGGAGAGACATAGTAGAGTGAGACCGCACATAGCATACATGAAGGATACACCTCCACCTAGTCCGCCTTGCAAGGATGCGACCTCATATTCCTCAAGTGGAAGGAATACACACAGACTAATGGAGGAAGACAGTTACATTACCAAGGAAGCAGGGGATTTCAACACCCCACACCCATATCCTTCCCATATCCTCTTATTTAATTTAACTGCATAACAAGTCAACTCCCTAAAAGGAGTAGATTATGATACTTAACATCAACATGTTTTCCAAGAATGACCATACCGGACGCCTTCGGGCTCCGTGATATATATATACACAGGTGGACCACTAGAAGAATCAGTAAAAGGCCGTCGCCAATCAAGAGATGCACAAGCAACAGATTCCTCAATCCCAAAGAACACCTATAAGGTCAAGTTTCTGGGAAAGATCACAAGATGGAAGGCTCAGTTACAAAAATAAGTCGAGCACTCCCAACATCCTATAGAGGAACTACCATGAAGGTCACAAATGATTACCCCTACTACAACCTTCCACTAAGCATCTTAGGGCCAAGCCCGCCAAAGGATCCCATCTGGCATTGGTATGCAAGGGGGGCACCAGTCACAACATGCCCTCCTCACAAACGCCCATTAGCACTAGAGGGGGTAGCCGCGAACACATCCCTCCAAAAATAGAGGAAACCATATCACATGGGCAACACCCACCATCAAAGACAAACACCTCCAGCGGATCTTTATGATTTCACAAAATAGCCAGGAGACACAACCACACTTAGAAAGCTCATCCAAAGTAATGGAATACACTTCCATCAAAAACCCTCAAGGACACCAAGCCTAGCAAAGGAAGAACGGTGACACCATCATCAAGCTTTTAAAAAGGGATATGGAAAACATAGTATTTCCACACAATGATATGTTAGTCATAAGAGAGGGAATCACCAACTTTGACATGAAGAGAACCATAGTACATGAAGGGAGTCCGTCAGACATCTCCCATGACCAACCATTGATGATACTAGATAAGAGTCAGGCATACCTAATACCAAAGGACCCCCTACTAGTAAAGGTGGTCAGAACATCAACACACCCATTAGGGACACGGCACTGCAAATGAACCAGGAATAAGGATGGAACACATATCCTTAAAAGTATCCTTACAAGTATCCTTGCATTTATCCTAACCCGGAGATCCTTGGACTCCGTATTATATATGCAATGGATAACATGTTCATCAAAGATAGGTACACGAAGATTCAAGACAGCGCCATAAAGATTAGGCGCATACCTCTACCAAGTACGACACATTGGAGTGTTCACAAACACTCCTTCGCCATCTCACAAGAAAGGAGGGAAACCAAGGATACAAGTCCTAATAGAATAAACATCGGTAGAAAATCCTGTCATTGAAGTCATGCACCAAGAGAGAAACTCTAAAGATGCAAGTTTAGCAAAGGAGATAGCGCAACAACTAGAGTGTGAAAAAGGAGATACATCTCCTACCAAGAGCCTTAGGGCAGGATAATAGTTCTACAAGATCAACCAAAGAAGAGCTCTAAAGCTTGGGGAGTAAGGTTTCAAGATCGACCTTCACACTAGACGCACATCCCGATCAACCACCTTGTCTGCAAATGATAAGACATTTGACTCTGGCATCCCATCAAGAGGAGAACCCCGATAAAAGGGGCACTAGAAAAATATCCCGCCTCTAAGGCCATACACCAAATACATGATGAATGAAGGTTATGACAAAACAAAAGAGGAGGGACTTGTCAGCTCAACACACCTCAAACACGTATACGTACGCAATACAAATGCAGCCTCTAATGAAGTTATCCAACAAGGAATAGCCAATACGGGAACAAACCCAGGGAAAATCAGGGAGCATCACCTGCAAACCTAAAGGAAAACGCCCTTTTTAGATTCAAGTCCTAATTCGAAGGAAGTCTACAATCAACATTCAAGGTGGGAGGAGCATGACCAATGGGACACCCCCTAAGGGCAGTGAAGAATACTCCAGTGTGAAGGAAAAGGCAAGACACACTAAGTGCCACAACACTCCAAGAAGATACAGCCCGGTCAGACCCCCCCCCCATGCACGAGCAAAAAGCATGGGTCAGATTGACTAGTCTGAAACACACCTACGAGATTAACAACTCAAGACACCATTCTATGAGAGAGCTCTTCAACCTACACAAGGAAAGGGGGGAAAGAATTTACAAGCATCCCTAGGATACAAACATTGCCACATCCTAGTTATCAAGAGAATGAAATCCACCCCCACCCACCCAAAGCAAAAGCTCTTCCACACAGCCTCCAAAGACACATCCGACAAAGGCATCATCCAAACCATGCCTATGACTGAAACAAGCAAGCGTGAAAAAGAGTAAATCCTATAAGGGACACTCATCGCAGTCAAAGAAGCAAACAGGGGAGCCCCGAGCATAAGGGGTACCCAACCAAGAAAATGAACGAGGGGCCTTCAACGGCCAAATATGAAAGGCGGTGTGACCACCAAGCAACTTGGGGGGCACCGAACGAATAAGTGCTTGGTAGTCCACCTAAGTGTAAAAGAAGAGATTAGAGGCAGAAGATCACAAGAACATGCAATACCACTTTTCCTAGAAGAGGTCACATAAGAGGAAAACATCTTCAACTCCCTATACGAACCCGTCCTAAGTTGGCAACACACAAACATCGCCCTCGAAAGGTGATCTCCCACATTGAAGAAAAAGCGTGGTAACAGGCAATATCGTAGAAGGAGAAGTCAAGTAAAGACTCGAAAAGCATACCAAAAATGCACCATACATGAGAAGGGACACAAGATAAGGTAATATTATGAGCCCTCCGGGAGCCAATCCCGCGAACACATTCGACGCCCCCAAGAGCGTATCTTGAGAGTAGTTCTAAAACTACGAACCCTGTGCCCTCCGGGAGCCTATCCCGCGAACAGATTCGACGCCCCCAAGAGCGTATCTTGAGAGTAGTTTTTATACTACGATCTTCGACGCCCCCAAGAGCGTATCTTGAGAGTAGTGTTCATACTACGACCTTCGACGCCCCCAAGAGCGTATCTTGAGAGTAGTTTATACACTACGACCTTCGACGCACCAAGAGCGTATCTTGAGAGTGGTTTCCAAAAACTACGAATTTCGACGCCCCCAAGAGCGTATCTTGAGAGTAGTGTTCATACTACGACCTTCGACGCCCCCAAGAGCGTATCTTGAGAGTAGTTTATACACTACGACCTTCGACGCACCAAGAGCGTATCTTGAGAGTGGTTTCCAAAAACTACGAATTTCGACGCCCCCAGGAGCGTATCTTGAGGTAGATTTGCAACCTACCAGATTCGACGCCCCCAAGAGCGTATCTTGAGGTAGAAAAAACACTACCAGTTCGACGCCCCCAAGAGCGTATCTTGAGGTAGATTTCAAACTACCAGTTCGACGCCCACCAGGAGCGTATCTTTGGTCTAACCTGAGCCCTCCGGGAGCCTATCCTGTGAAACGTTAAGTGCCGTCCGAGAGCCTGTCTCGTGAACAGATTTTGACACCCGTCAAGAACGTATCGGTGGACTAACCTGTGCCCTCCGGGAGCCTATCCTGTGAAACGTTAAGTGCCGTCCGAGAGCCTGTCTCGTGAACAGATTTTGACACCCGTCAAGAACGTATCGGTGGACTAACCTATGCCCTCCGGGAGCCTATCCTGTGAAACGTTAAGTGCCGTCCGAGAGCCTGTCTCGTGAACAGATTTCGACCCCCACCAAGAGCGTATCTTTGGTCTAACAGTACAACGTATACCGTGTAAGGGGTATCAGAAGAGATCATCACACCATGCTTAGAAGGATACCATTCTTAGAAGGATACCATGCTTAGAAGGATACCATGCTCAGAAGGATACCATAAGAAAGAAATTTCTAAGTAAAGTAATGTGAAGAACAAGTAATGTTTTTTCTTGATGAGATAGCAGGTATGATGTGAAGGAAAGCACAAAAGAAAGAAAAAGAAAGGAAAGCATATTCAAAGGAGAAGTCCATGACCAAAGGATCATATACAGAAGCACAAGAGGTTATCATGAAAAGTAACGAGTTATACTACCACCCATATCACAAGTCAAGAGAAGTATCTCAAAGGAACCCAACACCACCAAGAAGGATAGCAAAGACATGAAATCCGAAGGTCAAAGCTCTCAAAATAAGCTCGACCCATCAAGAAGAGAATTGCCTTACAAGTCACACAAATCAACCTCCGACAAATATTATTGTCATACATGTCGCCCTCGCGTGACCTATGCTCGTATCAGACTTGAACATCGTCAAGCACAACTCATGAAGGAGACATCTAAAGAGCGTAAAAGATAAAACATCCGACAAGACGAGACATCGGGACCTAACCCAACAAACATAGCCTACACAAAAGGCAACTATAGCAATAAAGGCTCTCCAACGAGAAAGGAATACTAAAGCACAACTCCATACATCGTGATGTGGCTATCATGTCCACATACCCTGAAGTGGCTATCATGTCCACATACCCTGAAGTGGCTATCATGTCCACATACCCTGAAGTGGCTATCATGTCCACATACCCTGAAGTGGCTATCATGTCCACATATCTTGAAGTGGCTATCATGTCCACATACCTTGAAGTGGCTATCATGTCCACATACCCTGAACTGGCTATCATGTCCACACACTACAGAAGGGCTATCACTCCGACACATCAGGAAGTGGCTATCATGTCCACATACCTCGAAGTGATTATCATGGCAGCACATCATAAAACATTTGTCAAAGACATGCATTGTAAAGACACCATCCCGACCACGAACATCAAAAGGCTACGCCTAGCCTTAGGAGGAGGTTCAAGAAAAAGGAAAAACAACACCCTTCATACGCTCATCAAAGGTAGGGACTTATATGAAGACAACCTCCATATCTCACGAAATCAACCATGAAGCAAAGAATCACGACAAGCACTATTGAGGGCATATAACAAAACGATCCCCACAACGATCACAACTACGACACTAGTAGAGGCTAATTCAAGAGCAGTCTCCACCAAACTCCAAAGCAAGAATTTGCTATCTTAATCAGAGCCATGGCAAGAGAGGGGAACCTCAATGTAGGATGATGATCACACCCGTCACCAAAAGAAAAATCTTCAACGCAGGGGTTAATAACATAACCCATAGGAAAGACAAAGACACCTTCAAAAGTCGTCAAATCCATATGAAGATGAAATAAACTTGAAACTCGGCCCCTCGGCTGGGGGGCAGGGGATAGAGAAGAGACATCAAGACCTATGATCACCCCATCGCCAGCCACAGGTCGTTCCCTTTTGTCAAGCAAAGAGGGCGCCTCTTCAACCACTACCTCCTTATCATGGGAGGGAGTCAGCAAGGGGGCACTTGAAGGAGAGCCTCTCGCGGTTTCCTTCTCCTTGGCAGCCGAGGGCCCGACCTCAGAGTCAGGTTTCCGTGCCTTGGATTTAGATTGACTTGAACTCTCACCCACCACAAGAACCATATGGTAACCAGGGAAGAACGCTCTAACAACAAGAAGGAAGCAGCATGAGAACAATCATAAATATATCACAAAGAAAAGAGAGGGGAAAAAGAACATACTGGAAGCATTAGCAGCCAACCCTGACTTAGAAAAATTCTTGGCCTGATAAGCAGAACTAGAGGGTTCTTCCCTCTCATCCGATTCAACGATCTCCTTGTCTGAAGAAGAAAGCTCCCCAAAAATGAGTCATCTATATGAGCAACCAACGCAAAGATCGACCCTTACTCATGGAGGGGCGAGATACGCCTACTAAGGGGGCAACCTTAACACCAAGGGAAGATGGCGAACTTTTAGTTTCCCCAAATGGAGCAACGCTCCAACACATCCGAAGGAAGGGTCAACCCTTAACACATGTCAATAGACCTTTTCGCTCGCGGCGGTAAGAAGAAAGCTTGTAAGAATTTTCACCCCCACTTTTATGGGGAACAAATTGCAGGGTAAAGGTCAAGAGCTATACGCATGCTCCAACGGATGAAAGAAAAATGATACACATGCCGAAGGTCGAGGTTAATGGACAATGCTCACGCTAGTACGAGGGAGGCGGAACGTTGTGTCCCATTGAGTGGCAGAGTTCCCACCCTCGAGTAAAGGAGAGGTCTATGCTCTCACCTTTGCACTTATGCTCATATTCATGATTAACATCTACAGGTACATCAATGTCATCACTCATGCTCATACTCACAACCCGCCCATACATACATACATATTCATGCATACATTCATGACTACAATCGCAGCATGTCTCCACTCACTCTCATCCTTATGTTCCTATTTGCATGTATGCTAGTACACATCCTCATGTTCATGATATGTCCATGTTCACTCCTAGTTAACATCCTATAGGCATATTTTCTAGTATCCCATACTTAGAAAAAATTTCGGACCAAAATTGAAATTTTTCTTCACTTAGACTTATCCCGGCATGAAATTGAAGCATAAGTCACTTAGTTGCATTCACATTGCATTCCTATGTGAACATGTATTCTTTGAGTATACGCCTGCGGCAAAGATAGGATTATTACTCCCACCTCAGACGGACATGTGCCTAGGCACACGTCCGTACTACTCTGACGTTTACAATTCCTCTATCTCATAAGACAGGGGGCAGAGTCAGAGGTACGCATCCATGGGTAAGCAAGCATTCAGACAAAGAAGGTAAAACCCCGGTTTCAAATTGCGCGTGTCATACCATCCTAAAATAGAGTCAATCAAGGGTTAGGCCATTGGTTGACTCGGGGGCATGTGATGGATATACGCCCAATTTGAACCCGTTGACTTCCGAACCGTTACATTTTTATCGTCCCATTTATGATTGTAAATCGAAACTTCAACCCGAACCCTTCGCGAAAACACCAACGGCTCGGACGAGGCCGAAGCGCCCGTCCGGCCGAGTCAGACTCGCCTAGGTGAGGTTGGGTGGCCACACCCGACCTCCCCTAGGGGAGATCGGGTCAGCCAACCCGATCTCCCCTAGGGGAGATCGGGTGGACCAACCCGATCTCTCCTAGGAGAGATCGGGTCGGCCAACCCGATCTCCCCTAGGGGGGATGGGGTTGGCCAACCCCATCCTCCCTAGGAGGGGTTGGGTGCCCTCACCCAACCCCTACCCTTGGGGGTCGGATTTCTTCTCCCCCCAAGGGCCCCGGCACCATTTTTGGACTCCCACCCTCGATTCACTCCGCCTACCTTCTCCGAATCCTAAGGTCTTAATTATGTGCTTAAAGGTTAATTAATTGTGTTTAAAGGTTAACGATGTCATTAAGCCACCTTAATGACACCGTTGCCTATAAATACCCCACCTTCACAACTCATTTGATCATCTTGGCAAGTTGCACAATTTTGCTCTGACATCTCTCTAGCTTTATCTCTCTAAAACCGTACTGACTTAGGCATCGGAGAGGGTTCATCAGGCACCACCCCCCCCTCTGTGCCTGGTATTGCCCCTCTTGCAGGGTGGCAAGGAGAAGAGAACCAAGGAAGCAGAAGAGCATAGAGCAGTAGGACAAGCCCCAGGGGTAAGAAGTACAAGCCTCATGAGGTCAAAAGGAGAGAAGGAAAGGAGGTCAGAAGGAGAGAAGGAAAGGAGGTCAGAAGGAGAGAAGAGAAGGGCATGGATCAGAACGATTACCCCAAGGGAGTATAAGGGCATGGATCAGAACGACTAGTCCTAGGAGAACTGAACCCGACATTTCATTAGTGGGAGATAAATTCTAGATTGACGACCCGTTGACCTAGACTTTATAACCTAACACTAGGGGATGTGTGCCAAGGGTTGTCATGCACAAGGGGTTTGGATCTGTTGTGCTGTATCATGGGTAGGTGGTTGCCTTGTTGTGTTGTTGGGACTATGTCCCTCCCTTTGAGCTTTCCTTGGTATGTCCCTTAGTCATGTCTGTAGTGATACGGACTGTATGTGTACATTGCCAGGGTGGATGTTGGAACTCCTATATCCTTGTTGGTCTGGCATGTATGTCCTCCCTTAGTGCGGTGTATGTCCTTGTTGGGGTACTTGGTTGAATCCATGCCTCCTTGGAGGTCTTGCCTGTCTATTTGCCCCTAGGGGGGTGTATGCCCTGGCATCCTGTTGTGTCTGTTGCCTTGGAGGCACAGACTACTGCCTTCCCTCTGGGGGTGGCCTTTGGTTGTCTCTTCTTTGTTCTTCTCACTGCCCTGTTCGAGGGTACGAGTGGTGTTCTTCTTCCGGGACTTGTTCTTCCTCATGAACTTCTTCTTCTTCATGCTGGTGTTGCCCTCTCTGCCTGTTCCTCAGGGTCTCTCTATAGGCTAGCAACTCATCCAATGCGTTCATCAACCTCGGAGTCACTGTCTGTGCTCCTTGCGAGTATGCGGGCTTTATGTTGGTTGTGTGGGCACGATTGTCGTTCCTTTGAGTCATTATTTCATATGGATACCTTTGAGGTTGTGCCTCATAGTAGTACCCCTGTGGAAGTGCCGAGTGTTGGGATGGCACTCCTTGTTGCCCCCCTGTCCCTGTGGCTTCCTAGTCAATGGAGCTGGAGCTGTGGAAGCCTCCTCCCTGCTTGTTAGGCTGGGGTATCTGTGGGGCTACCTGAGGCTCTGCTGTGCAGGCTGTTTCTCTGGGTTAGGCTGCCTTGCTGGATGTATAGGCTGTCTCCCTCTCCTATTGCCCCCAGGTAGGTGGTGATGCCTAGATACTAAGCTGTTCGTCATCGCTCTTGTTATTGTCAGGCTTTCTGTTCGAAGCCCACGGACGGCGCCAAGTGTTAGGTTATAAAGTCTAGGTCAACGGGTCGTCAATCTAGAATTTATCTCCCACTAATGAAATGTCGGGTTCAGTGTTCCTAGGACTAGTCATTCTGATACATGCCCTTCTGCTCCCTTGGGGTAGTCGTTCCGATATATGTCCTTCTCTTCTCTCCTTCTGATCTCCTTTCCTTCTCTCCTTCTGACCTCCTTTCCTTCTCTCCTTTTGACTTCCTGAGGCTTGTACTTCTTACCCCTGGGGCTTGTCCTACTGCTCTATGCTCTTCTGCTTCCATGGCTCTCTTCTCCTTGCCACCCTGCAAGAGGGGCAATACCAGGCACAGAGGGGGGGTGGTGCCTGATGAACCCTCTCCGATGCCTAAGTCAGTACGGTTTTAGAGAGATAAAGCTAGAGAGATGTCAGAGCAAAATTGTGCAACTTGCCAAGGTGATCAAATGAGTTGTGAAGGTGGGGTATTTATAGGCAACGGTGTCATTAAGGTGGCTTAATGACATCGTTAGCCTTTAAACACAATTAATTAACCTTTAAGCACATAATTAAGACCTTAGGATTCGGAGAAGGTAGGCGGAGTGGTCCGAGTGTGGGAGTCCGAAAATGGTGCCGGGGCCCTTGGGGGAGGAGAAATCCGACCCCCAGGGGTAGGGGTTGGGTGAGGGCACCCAACCCCTCCTAGGGGGGATGGGGTTGGCCAACCCTATCCCTCCTAGGAGAGATCGGGTTGGCCGACCCGATCTCTCCTAGGAGAGATCGGGTTGGCTGACCCGATCTCTCCTAGGAGAGATCGGGTTGGCCTACCCGATCTCTCCTAGGAGAGATCGGGTTGGTCCACCCGATCTCCCCTAGGAGAGATCGGGTTGGCTGACCCGATCTCTCCTAGGGGAGGTCGGGTGTGGCCACACAACCTCACCTAGGTGAGTTTACCTTGGCTGGACGGGCGCTTCGGCCCCGTTCGAGCCGTTGATGTTTTCGCGAAGTGTTCGGGTTGAAGTTTCGATTTACAATCATAAATGGGACGATAAAAATGTAACGGTTCGGAAGTCAACGGGTTCAAATTGGGCGTATATCCATCAGTATATTTTCCGGGCCTATGGGATGGGCCCCGGGTGTCCGTGTACCAAGTCTCGAATTATACTCAGTTATGGCCCATTTTTCTGGTCCGATTAATAATAGCTTGGGCGTATATCCACCAGACGCAGTCAAAGGCATCGGACTTCTCCCAAGAAGTATCACATTGAAAGAGGCGATTTATTCACTCTAAGTTCGGTTGATGACTGTTAGGTTATAAAGTCTAGGTCAACGGGTCGTCAATCTAGAATTTATCTCCCACTAATGAAATGTCGGGTTCAGTGCTCCTAGGACTAGTCGTTCTGATCCGTGCTCTTATACTCCCTTGGGGTAGTCGTTCTGATCCCTGCCCTTATACTCCCTTGGGGTAGTCGTTCTGATATGTGTCCTTCTCTTCTCTCCCTCTGACCTCCTTTCCTTCTCTCCTTCTGACCTCCTTTCCTTCTCTCCTTCTGACCTCCTTTCCTTCTCTCCTTCTGACCTCCTTTCCTTCTCTCCTTCTGACCTCCTTTCCTTCTTTCCTTCTGACCTCCTGGGGCTTGTACTTCTTACCCCTGGGGCTTGTCCTACTGCTCTATGCTCTTCTGCTTCCTTGGTTCTCTTCTCCTTGCCACCCTGCAAGAGGGGCAATACCAGGCACAGAGGGGGGGGGGTGGTGCCTGATGAACCCTCTCCGATGCCTAAGTCAGTACGGTTTTAGAGAGATAAAGCTAGAGAGATGTCAGAGCAAAATTGTGCAACTTGCCAAGATGTCCAAATGAGTTGTGAAGGTGGGGTATTTATAGGCAACGGTGTCATTAAGGTGGCTTAATGACATTGTTAACCTCTAAACACAATTAATTAACCTTTAAGCATATAATTAAGACTTTAGGATTCGGAGGAGGTAGGCGGAGTGGACCGAGCATGGGCGTCTGAGGATGGTGTCGGGACCCTTGGGGGGGAGGAATCCGACCCCCAAGGGTAGGGGTTGGGTGAGGACACCCAACCCCTCCTAGGGAGGGTGGGGTTGGCCAACCCCATCCCTCCTAGGAGGGATCGGGTTGGCCGACCCGATCTCTCCTAGGAGAGATCGGGTTGGCCAACCCGATCTCTCCTAGGAGAGATCGGGTTGGCCAACCCGATCTCTCCTAGGAGAGATCGGGTTGGCCAACCCGATCTCCCCTAGGGGAGATCGGGTCGGCTGACCCGATCTCCCCTAGGGGAGGTCGGGTGTGGCCACCCAACCTCACCTAGGTGAGTTCGCCTCTTGTCGGACGGGCGCTTCGGCCCCGTCCGAGCCGTTGATGTTCTCGCGAAGCGTCCGGTGTTGAAGTTTTGATTTGCAATCATAAATGGGACGATAAAAATACAACGGTTCGGAAGTCAACGGGTTCAAATTGGGCGTATATCCATCACATGCCCCCGAGTCAACCAATGGCCTAACCCTTGATTGACTCTATTTTAGGATGGTATGACACGCGCAATTTGAAACCGGGATTTTACCTTTCGTCTGAATGCTTACTTACCCATGGATGCGTGCCTCTGACTCTGCCCCCTGCCTTATGAGATAGAGGAATTGTAAACGTCAGAGTAGCACGAACGTGTGCCTAAGCACGCGTCCGTCTGAGGTGGGAGTAATAAATCTATCTTTGCTACAGGCGTATACTCAAAAAATACATGCTTGCATAGGAATGCAATACTGATACATCTAAGTGATTCATGCTTCAATTTCATGCCGTGATTTGCCTAAGTGGAGAAAAATTTAATTTTGGCCCAAATTTTTTTCTAAGTATGGGATACTAGAAAATATGCCTATAGGATGTTAACTAGGAGTGAACATGGACATATCATGAACATGAGGGTGTGTACTAGCATACATGCAAGTAGGAACATAAGGATGGGAGTGAGTAGAGACATGCTGCGATTGTAGTCATGAATGTATGCATGAATATATGGCGGCCACGTGCATGGACGTCTAAATGTTTGAACACATGGGAGTGTGTATGTGGGCATGCATATGAGTGCAAGCATGAACATGTATGTATGCATGGATGAGTTGTGAGTGTAAGCATGAGTGATGACATTGATGTACCTGTAGATGTTAATCATGAATATGAGCATAAGTGTAAAGGTGAGAGCATAGACCTCTCCTTTACTTGAGGGTGGGAACTCTGCCACTCAATGGGACACAACGTTCCGCCTCCCTCGTACTAGCGTGAGCATTGTCCATTAATCTCGACCTTCGGCACGTGTAACATTTTTCCTTCATTCGTTGGAGCGTGTGTATAGCTTTTGACCTTTACCCTGCAATTTGTTCCCCATAAAAGTGAGGGTGAAAAAGCTTACAAGCTTTCTTCTTACCGCCGCGAGCGGAGGGGTCTATTGACATGCGTTAAGGGTTGACCCTTCCTTCGGATGTGCTGGAGCGTTGCTCCATTTGGGGAAACTAAAAGTTCGCCCTCTTCCCCTGGGTGTTAAGGTTGCCCCCGTAGTAGGCTTATCTCGCCCCTCCATGAGTAAGGGTCGATCTTTGCGTTGGTTGCTCGTATAGATGACTCACTTTTTGGGAAGCTTTCTTCTTCAGACAGGGAGACCTTGAAGATCGTTTTCCAAGGTAGTCAGACCAAATCTGACCGTCCGTTGAATCTGATGAGAGGGAAGAACCCTCTAGTTCTGCTTATCAGGCCTAGAAATTTTCTAAGTCAGGGGTGGCTGCTAATGCCTCCAGTATGTTCTTTTTCCCTTCTCTTTTCTTTGTGATATACTTATGATTGTTCTCATGCTGCTTCCTTCTTGTTGTTAGAGCGTTCTTCCCTGGTTACCGAATGGTTCTTGTGGTGGGTGAGAGTTCAAGTCAATCTAAATCCTAGGCGCGGAAACCTGACTCTGAGGTCGGGCCCTCGGCTGCCAAGGAGAAGGAAACCGCGAGAGGCTCTCCTTCAAGTGTCCCCTTGCTGACTCCCTCCCCTGATAAGGAGGTAGTGGTTGAAGAGGCGACCTCTTTTCTAGACAAAAGGAAACAACCTGTGGCTGGCGATGGGGTGATCATAGGTCTTGATGTCTCTTCTATATCCCCTGCCCCCCAGCCGAGGGGCCGAGCCTCAAGTTTATTTCATCTTTCATTGAGGTTCCTTTCTCTTGCCATGGCTCTGATTAAGATAGCGAATTCTTGCTTTGGAGTTTGGTGGAGACTGCTCTTTAGTTAGTCTCTACTAGTATCGTAGTTGTGATCGTTGTGGGGATCGTTTTGTTATATGCCCTCAATAGTGCTTGTCGTGATTCTTTGCTTCATGGTTGATTTCGTGAGATATGGAGGTTGTCTTCATAATGAGGACGTCTCCTTCCTGGTATCACCCATTGGGTTGAAATATAAGTGCCTACCTTTGATGAGCGTACGAAGGGTGTTGTTTTTCCTTTTTCTTGAACCTCCTCCTAAGGCTAGGCGTAGCCTTTTGATGTTCGTGGTCGGGATGGTGTCTTTACAATGCATGTCTTTGACAGATGTTTTATGATGTGCTGCCGTGATAAACACTTCGGGGTATGTGAACGTGATAGCCACTTCGTGATGTGTCGGAGTGATAGCCCTTCTGTAGTGTGTGGACATGATAGCCACTTCAGGGTATGTGGACATGATAGCCACTTCAAGGTATGTGGACATGATAGCCACTTCAAGGTATGTGGACATGATAGCCACTTCAAGGTATGTGGACATGATAGCCACCTCAAGGTATGTGGACATGATAGCCACTTCAAAGTATGTGGACATGATAGCCACTTCAAGGTATGTGGACATGATAGCCACTTCAAGGTATGTGGACATGATAGCCATATCACGATGTATGAGGTTGTGCTTTAGTATTCCTTTCTCATTGGAGAGCCTTCATTGCTATATTTGCCTTTTGTGTGGGCTATGTCTGTTGGGTTAGGTCCCGATGTCTCGTCTTGTCGGATGTTCTATCCTTTATGCTCTTTAGATGTCTCCTTCATGAGTTGTGCTTGACGATGTTCAAGTCTGATACGAGCATAGGTCACGCGAGGGCGACATGCCTTCGGATTTCATGTCTTTGCTATCCTTCTTGGTGGTGTTGGGTTCCTTTGAGATACTTCTCTTGACTTGTGATATGGGTGGTAGGATAACTCGTTACTTTTCATGATAACCTCTTGTGCTTCTGTATATGATCCTTTGGTCATGGACTCTTCTCTTGGTGTGTTTTCCTTTCTTTATCTTTCTTTTGTGCTTTCCTTTACATCATACCTGCTATCTCATCAAGAAAAAACATTATGTGTTCTTCCCATTACTTTACTTAGAAATTTCTTTCTCATGGTATCCTTCTGAGCATGGTATCCTTCTAAGCATGGTATCCTTCTAAGCATGGTGTGATGATCTCTTCTGATACCCATTACACGGTATACGTTGTACTGTTAGACCAAAGATACGCTCTTGGTGGGCGTCGAAATCTGTTCACGAGACAGGCTCTCGGACGGCACTTAACGTTTCACAGGATAGGCTCCCGGAGGGCACAGGTTAGTCCACCGATACCTTCTTGACGGGTGTCAAACTGTTCACGAGACAGGCTCTCGGACGGCACTTAACGTTTCACAGGATAGGCTCCCGGAGGGCACAGGTTAGTCCACCGATACCTTCTTGACGGGTGTCAAACTGTTCACGAGACAGGCTCTCGGACGGCACTTAACGTTTCACAGGATAGGCTCCCGGAGGGCACAGGTTAGTCCACCGATACCTTCTTGACGGGTGTCAAACTGTTCACGAGACAGGCTCTCGGACGGCACTTAACGTTTCACAGGATAGGCTCCCGGAGGGCACAGGTTAGTCCACCGATACCTTCTTGACGGGTGTCAAACTGTTCACGAGACAGGCTCTCGGACGGCACTTAACGTTTCGCAGGATAGGCTCCCGGAGGGCTCAGGTTAGACCAAAGATACGCTCCTGGTGGGCGTCGAACTGGTAGTTTGAAATCTACCTCAAGATACGCTCTTGGGGGCGTCGAACTGGTAGTGTTTTTTCTACCTCAAGATACGCTCTTGGGGGCGTCGAATCTGGTAGGTTGCAAATCTACCTCAAGATACGCTCTTGGGGGCGTCGAATTCGTAGTTTTTGGAAACCACTCTCAAGATACGCTCTTGGTGCGTCGAAGGTCGTAGTGTATAAACTACTCTCAAGATACGCTCTTGGGGGCGTCGAAGGTCGTAGTATGAACACTACTCTCAAGATACGCTCTTGGGGGCGTCGAAATTCGTAGTTTTTGGAAACCACTCTCAAGATACGCTCTTGGTGCGTCGAAGGTCGTAGTGTATAAACTACTCTCAAGATACGCTCTTGGGGCGTCGAAGGTCGTAGTATGAACACTACTCTCAAGATACGCTCTTGGGGGCGTCGAATGTCGTAGTATATAAACTACTCTCAAGATACGCTCTTGGGGGCGTCGAAATCTGTTCGCGGGATAGGCTCCCGGAGGGCTCATAATGTTACCTTACCTTGTGTCCTTTCTCATGTAGGGTGCATCTTTGGTATGCTTTTCGAGTCTTTACTTGACTTTTCCTTTTATGATATTGCATGCTATCACGCTTTTCCTTCAGTATGGGAGGTCACCTCTCGAGGGCGATGTTTGTGTGTTGCCAACTTAGGGCGAGTTCATATAGGAAGTTGAAGATGTTTTCCTCCTATGTGACCTTTTCTGGAAAAGGTGGTATTGCATGTTATTGTGATCTTCTGCCTCTAATCTCTTCTTTTACACTTAGGTGGACTATCAAGCACTTATTCATTTGGTGCCCCCCAAGTTGCTTGGTGGTCATACCGCCCTTCTTTCACATTTGGCCGTTGAAGGCCCCTCGTTCACTTTCTTGGTTGGGTGCCCCTTATGCTCGGGGCTCCCTTGTCTGCTTGTTTGAATGTGATGAGTGTCCCTTGTAGGATTTATTCTTTCTCATGCTTGCTTGTTTCAGTCACAGGCATGGTCTAAATGATGCCTTTGTCGGATGTGTCTTTGGAGGTTGGGTGGAAGGGCTTTTGCTTTGGGTGGGTGGTGGTGGATTTCATTCTCTTGGTAACTAGGATGTGGCAATGTCTGTATCCTAGGGGGCTTGTAAATTTTTTCCCCTCTTTCCTTGTGTAGGTTGAAGAGCTCTCTCATAGAATGGTGTCTTGAGTTGTTAATCTCGTAGGTGTGTTTCAGACTAGTCAATCTGATCCATGCTCTTTGCTCGTGCATGGGGGTGTGGGGGTCTGATCGGGTTGTATCTTCTTGGAGTGTTGTGGCACTTAGAGTGCCTTGCCTTTTCCTTCACACTGGAGTATTCTTCGATGCCCTTAGGGGGTGTTCCACTGGTCATGCTCCTCCCACCTTGAATCTTGGTTATAGACTTCTTTTGAATTAGGACTTGAACCTACAAAGGATGTTTTCCTTTAGGTTCGCCGGTGATGTTCCCTGATTTTCCATGGGTTTGGCCTCGTATTGGCTATTCCTTGTTGGATAGCTTCATTAGAGACTGCCTTTGTATTGCGTACGTATACGTGTTTGAGGTGTGTTGAGCTGACAAGTCCCTCCTTTTTTGTTTTGTTATAACCGTCATTCATCATGTATTCGGCGTATGGCCTTAGAGGCGGGATATTTTTCTAGTGCCCCTTTTATCGGGGTTCTCCTCTTGATGGGATGCCAGAGTCAAATGTCTTATCATTTGCAGACAAGGTGGTTGATCGGGATGTGCGTCTAGTGTGAGGGTCAATCTTGAAACCTTACTCCCTAAGCTTTTGAGCTCTTCTTTGGTTGATCTTGTAGAACTATTATCCTGCCCTAAGGCTCTTGATAGGAGATGTATCTCATTTTCACACTCTAGTTGTTGCACTATCTCTTTTGCTAATCTTGCATCTCTAGAGTTTCTCTCTTGGTGCATGACTTCAATGACAGGATTTTCTACCGATGTTTATTCTATTAGGACTTGTATCCTTGGTTGCCCTCCTTTCTTGTGAGATGGCGAAGGAGTGTTTATGAACACTCCAATGTGTCGTACTTGGTAAAGGTATGTGTCACATTGGGGTGCCTGTGGGGTTACCTGAGACTCTGGGTGTGCAGACCGTTTCTCTGGGTTAGGCAGCCATGCTGGAGGTATAGGCTGTCTTTCTTGCCTATTGCCCCCAGGTGGGCGATTATCTCTAGACACTAAGTTGTTCGTCTTCGCTCTCGTGATTGTCAGGCTTTCTGTTCGAAGCCCACAGACGGCGCCAAGTGTTAGGTTATAAAGTCTAGGTCAACGGGTCGTCAATCTAGAATTTATCTCCCACTAATGAAATGTCGGGTTCAGTGCTCCTAGGACTAGTCGTTCTGATCCGTGCTCTTATACTCCCTTGGGGTAGTCGTTCTGATCCCTGCCCTTATACTCCCTTGGGGTAGTCGTTCTGATATGTGTCCTTCTCTTCTCTCCCTCTGACCTCCTTTCCTTCTCTCCTTCTGACCTCCTTTCCTTCTCTCCTTCTGACCTCCTTTCCTTCTCTCCTTCTGACCTCCTTTCCTTCTCTCCTTCTGACCTCCTTTCCTTCTTTCCTTCTGACCTCCTGGGGCTTGTACTTCTTACCCCTGGGGCTTGTCCTACTGCTCTATGCTCTTCTGCTTCCTTGGTTCTCTTCTCCTTGCCACCCTGCAAGAGGGGCAATACCAGGCACAGAGGGGGGGGGGTGGTGCCTGATGAACCCTCTCCGATGCCTAAGTCAGTACGGTTTTAGAGAGATAAAGCTAGAGAGATGTCAGAGCAAAATTGTGCAACTTGCCAAGATGTCCAAATGAGTTGTGAAGGTGGGGTATTTATAGGCAACGGTGTCATTAAGGTGGCTTAATGACATTGTTAACCTCTAAACACAATTAATTAACCTTTAAGCATATAATTAAGACTTTAGGATTCGGAGGAGGTAGGCGGAGTGGACCGAGCATGGGCGTCTGAGGATGGTGTCGGGACCCTTGGGGGGAGGAATCCGACCCCCAAGGGTAGGGGTTGGGTGAGGACACCCAACCCCTCCTAGGGAGGGTGGGGTTGGCCAACCCCATCCCTCCTAGGAGGGATCGGGTTGGCCGACCCGATCTCTCCTAGGAGAGATCGGGTTGGCCAACCCGATCTCCCCTAGGGGAGATCGGGTCGGCTGACCCGATCTCCCCTAGGGGAGGTCGGGTGTGGCCACCCAACCTCACCTAGGTGAGTTCGCCTCTTGTCGGACGGGCGCTTCGGCCCCGTCCGAGCCGTTGATGTTCTCGCGAAGCGTCCGGTGTTGAAGTTTTGATTTGCAATCATAAATGGGACGATAAAAATACAACGGTTCGGAAGTCAACGGGTTCAAATTGGGCGTATATCCATCAATGACCGGTAACGGTTAAACAAGCTATGGATTGACCTCAAGCGAAAGAATGGAGGAAAGCAATCGAAGATGAGATCGCCTCTATGAAAGCTAATTCTGTTTGGTCCTTGGTTGATTTACCTGCTAACCGCAGAGCCATATGTGATAAGTGGGTTTTGAAATTGAATCTTACTGTTGATGGAGCCGTCAAGCGATTCAAAGCTCGACTCGTTGCGAAAGGATATACCCAACTTCATGGAGTGTACTTTGATGAGACACTCTCACCGAATGTGCGTTACACCACAGTACGGGCCATTTTGGCTTTCGTTGCTAGCCACGATCTCGAGTTGCACCAAATGGATGTTAAGACTGTGTTCCTCCACGGGAACCTGGAGGAAGAGATCTATATGGAACAACCGGAGGGTTTCATTACTTCTGGTAACGAACGTAAAGTTTGTAAACTCCAAAGATCCATCTACGGTCTTAAACAATCGTCCCGACAATGGTACCGCAGATTCCACGAGGAAATCGTCAGAAACGGATTCGTGAATCTTCAAGAGGATCCATGCTGTAAACACCTAATTTTGGTACGGGCGACACGTATATAACACGTTAAAAATGTTATGTGTAACGCGTTTAAAAAGGAAGTATTTAAATATGAAAGGTCACAGGGTTGCTAAAATTAGGCTTAGTTTAAATTAGGATAGTATAGATGCATTTAATATTGTGTAATATTCAGAAAATACGTGATAAATATTTATGGCAATATGCAATAAATATATATTCATAATTTTTGGAATTAATCAATGTATATAAGGGAAAATATTATTTTCCTAATTTTAGGTGCAAATATAACTATAAAAGGACCCCTAGTCAATGTAACAACAAACAGAAAAAATTAGACAGCAATAAAATAATATTTTTCCTTAAAATTCATGCAAAATTACATCATCTTCTCGTCTCCATTGATGTTATAGTCACCGTGACTGGAGACCACCTCGACGGAGGACGCGCCCGCCGATAGCTCTGCCTCGTCCTGCTCGTCGTTGGCCCCGCCTCATCTCGCCGGAATCCCGTCGGACTCGCCAGATTGACGTAACCAGTCGTCGCTGCCATCCGAGTCAGGCCATAACTGCTGCTGCTGCCGGACCGCCCAGTGAACCACCATTGCCACCAGAACCTCCCTCCCTACCGCTGCAGGTCCTCCAGAAGCTCGCCGGAACGGCTGGACTAACCGAAGTCGACTGAACTGTCCCTGCTTGCCCAGTGGTCTGCTGCTGCTTGTTACACCGGTGTTGTCCATCCTCGTCGGAGCTCGTCCATCCTCGGTGACCCTGCTGCTGCTTTATAGGAGCTCGTCCCTACCGTCCGTATGCTGCCGTCCCGAGCCACCCACCGTACCGTCCATGCTGCCCTTGCCCGTTGTCTTCAGGTTGAAGAAGACGCATTTGAGTTTCCCGCCTGCGGTTTTAATTTTTTTATTATTATTTTTTATTTAATTACTAAAAATTATTTTGTTTTCTTCTATTATTATAATTATTATTATTATTATTATTATTATATCATGTTAGTTAGATAACAAAATGTAAATCTAATTAGCTGGTATGTTTTGTGAATATATGTATATGACATGTAATTATTAGACCGTATCATGATTTTTAGCTTATTTAGTTTAATTTAGATTCGATCTTAATTAGGAGTTTTAGCTCTTAATAGTTTTTTTAGGTTTAGATTTGTCGTTAATAATAGTGTTGCATGAAATTAGTTTTTTTTATATTGTTAGATCATTCGTCGTAAAAACTTGTTTACGTTTTAAAATTGGCAAATAGGTTAATTAAGTACCGAAAGGGTGTGATTAGAAATATATATTTTTTTAATTCATAATAGAACCCCCGAACTCAATTTTTGGATCGCAGACCGATTAATATGCTTAGGTGTTCAATTAGTTATTCGCCTAGGTGATTTATGTTTCTAGTTAGCCGTAATTAGCTAGTGGTGACTCTTTAAAAATTTCCATGTTTTCAAAACATTAAATCGCCTTAGGTTAGATTTAGGTCAGAAAATTTGGTGAGTCTGCTGGGGATATAATCGAGGGTTTGGGCTAGTTATGTTTGCTTATTTGCCATGTTTTAATTTAACTATATTTTTCGTCGTTATTCATACTATATTTTTTTTCATAAGTACAAAGCTCTAGTTTTTATTTTTGTTTTCACTAACAATAATTTTTTATGGTGTTGTTTGAAACTACACACACTCACTTTAAGAATAATTTCCAAACGCTTAAATCCCAGGGCAAATAGGAAACTCGGAGAGATAGTAAGGGTACGACCGCGCGGCCGAGCCGCCGGAACGACCCAGAACAACTCCACCGCTCGTGTAGGTCCTGTGAACCCTTTGATGGTGTGAAGAAACCACCGTGTCAGAATCTTATCAGTGGAACTCATCTATTAGAACAAAGCTAAAACACACACCTGAAGCTTCAATCATGCTGATATGCGTATTTACGTGTGTTCTTTTTCAATTGTTCTCGACCCCTATAATTTTTTTGTATAGGACATGGGTCTCGATGTAATCTTTATTTTTTTGTACCATATGAAATTGTACAATGCACACTAATGGAAATTTACATTTAAATCATGCATCATAACTTCCCAAAAAATGGGTCATTCAAATCATCATTTCTAAAACGCTTTACACACCATTTTCGGTAAGAATGAGAAAACTGCACAATTGCCTTTGTATCGAGGCCCTTCCATTTTTCAAGGCTGGCATTGACCAGGTTCGGAATAGAATGATGGACGCAGAGTGAAACTATTGAATTAATACCGCGTAGAGTGGAGTGCTGCAATCGTTTAAAATAGAATCGTCGGAGTTAAGTGCTCGCTCCAAAATCCGAACAAGTGGTAAAAATCGGATCCATTTTGAAAAACCTTGTTGCATTACCTTCGATCGGATTATGGGGCAAGTACTCGATGCTCATTGACCGAGTTCCGAGTTGTGAAAAGTATCTTAGAAACATATTTTACAAAACTTTTTTTTTCAAAAGATGATGAGATTAATCACACATTACTTTCAAAACGATCATGCATGATACTTTGTATTCCATATTCTGAATATTGCATTTTTCATTGCAGGTATTACTGTCAATCACGAGACTAACCACTAATATGGAGGACGCCAAGAAGATCCATCAACATAACGAACGGATGGCCGAGATAGAGGCAGCTAATGCCAAAATGCATCTGGATATGGCTACCATATCATCCAACATAGAGCGCATCATGGCACTCCTTGAAGATCAGTCAACTCACCATGCTCCGAACCCGGCCTTGCTGACAGAAATCACGAGTCCAAACACGTCAAAAACACCAGTGGTGAATACTGGACCTGCGATACCGGATGCCTCCGTGCCGCCTCCCGACGCCATGGTGGAACCTCCTCGTGACCAACCCCCTGTTTTTGTCATTCCTAATAAATCCGCATAAAAATGTTGTATGTCCTTCCGAATCCAACAACAATGTATGGGGTTGTAATTGGCACAAATGCAGTTACATCATCACCCGTCGTCGAATCAGAACATGATCGCCGCTTGAAGAAAATGGAGAAAAAGATGAAGGCTCTGTACGGACTTGAGCAGTAAGGGGGCATTGGTTACTCTGACCTATGCCTTTTCCCTGACATTTCTAGACCAGAAAAGTTCAAAGTCCCTGATTTCGAGAAGTATGATGGCACCGGAAATCCCATTGTCCACCTGAGGATTTACCTTGCAAAGATTGCCCCTGATCAGTAGTACGAGAAGTTCTTGATCCAAACGTTCCAGGAAAGCTTGAAAGGAGCAGCTTTGGTTTGGTTCGTCAGCCTGAAGGCCGGTGATATCTCAACATGGGAGGATATGGCCAACGCTTTCGTTCGCAAATATAAGTTCAATTTGGACACTGCTCCAACCCGCATGGACCTCCAAAGCATGGAGATGAAGGGAGGACAATCATTTAGGAACTATATGCAGACTTGGAGAGAGAAAGCTGCTGGAGTCCGACCACCGCCGGAAGATACAAAAGCAGTATCTATGTTCATCAGAACTCTTAAATTGGCGTATTAGTCTCACCGGTTAGGGCATGTTGTAGCTAACTTTGCTGATTTGCAGAAATCTGGTGAAATGATAGAGCATGGATCCGGCTAGGAAAGATTGAAGACCCTAGAAAGAAGGGTGGTTTTAAGAAGTCATCGTCGGATGATACAACGGTGAGCGCAATCTACCCACCCAAACGCCCATTACTCGTGGCTCCTACAACTCATCAAGCAATACCCGGATTCCAAGGTCCACAACCCTCCCTCATGACGGGATCCGGCAACCAGTCCGCAAAAAAGCAGCGGGAGTTCAGGCATTTCACACCATTACCAATTTCAGCGACATAATTATACCGCAATTTACTCGCTCGGAATCTTCTCGGGCCTGAAATTCTGAAGTCAAAGACACCCGGCAATGAACCGAACTCAAAGTGTGAGTTTCATATGGAAGCGCCAGGACATTCAATAGAGAACTGCTCGCGTCTGAAACACAGGATCCAGGACCTTATTGACCATAAGATGTTGATCCTCGATCCGGTTCCAACAGGTGAAGAAAACATTGATATGGTTTAAATTTAAGTTGATGTACTCCTTGCGCGGCAAGATCATGGGCCCCCATAGGAAAGAGGGATATTGTCGTGATTTAATCAATATAAATAAATCCCTATATCTGAGTTTGTTTTATACATTCATACTAATTTCGTTTTCTATCTTAGGAATAATGCAATACAATTTAAAATTCAGTTAATGTTCCTAACGAAACACTCGAATGGTAAATTCATTGACCAGCGAGCCCATCAAGGCGACCGATGAATGATTCAAATCACCCAGTGATCAAAGCAAAGAAACACATGAGACAACGCATTTCAACAGAAAGCGTGACTCTGAAATTTCTAACCATGAGACCCGCCGCTTCGAAGGATCTCCATACGTGGAATACATACGCCTTCCCGAGCCAGGTCATTCATCCGTCATATGGTAAGCTCAACCCAATGGTTTCTATCTGTGAGGCATCTCTTTAAGATCAACCATCGAAAAAATGGAAAAAAAACAAAGAGCGCACATCAGATGTGCAGTCAAGCAAAGAAGACATTATTGTCATGAAGTCAATCCGAGGCGTCAACACAATCGACATATACTGACTCGGTCAGTCAAGTTCTTCTCCGAAAGAAGTCCTGAGAAGTTGAAGTTTTCAATCTGCCACCAAAGGCATGTACATAATTGTTTTTGATTATTTTCGTTAAATTTTCATTTTTTAAAAAAAAAAGCAAAAAACAAAAAAAACTAAGAAAAAAAAATCTTTTTTCTTTAGGGTCACAGCCGCCCTTTAATCGTCTACAAAAAAATTAAATGGTCACAGTTGTCCCTAAATAAACTAGAAACAAAAAGGGTCACAGTTGTCCCTAAAACGACTACAAAGAAAATGGCCACAGCCACCGTTCCAATGGCTACAGACAAAGAGTGCTCCCGCAACATCAGAAGCGGGAAATAAGTGAAAGGGCCACAGCCACCCTTCAAACGACTATAGATAAAAGAGTGACCCCGCGAACCCTATGAGAGTGGGAGAATAAAAAAGGGCCACAACCACCCTTAAAATGGCTACACAAAAAGAGTGATCCCGCAAACCCGATGAGGGCGGGAAAATAAAACAAAGGGTCATAGTCGTCCCTCTAAACGGCTACAATCATAAAAGCGCTCCCAGAATATCGATGGCGGGAAATTATTTGAAAGGGCCACAACCACCCTCTAAACGGCTATAAATTAGAGTACTCATGCATCGATATTTGGAATAAAGGGCCACAACCACCCTCCAAATGGCTACAAATTAAAAGAGCTCCCGCAACATTGGAGACGGTGAGAAAAGGGTCACAACTACCTTCCAAATGGCTACAAATACTCCTGAATCTAGGCGGAAAATAAAGTACGGGTTAGAGCCACCCAGCAATTGGCTACCACAAAAAAGAGTGCTTCCGCTAGGTTGAAAACCCGAAAGGGCGGCCTAGGAAAAATCAGGAAATGAAGGGCATGACTGTGAATTCCGAAATTGCAATCATGGCAAAAGGAGAGAAAAAAAACCGAGGGGCACGGTCTGAAATATCTCAATCGACCGTGGAAAAATGAGAGAAATTAAAAAAAAAAAGATCCCGCTAGATTGTCGCACCATGCACAATTTAGGCAAAAATTAGGGACAAACATTCATCCACAATTGTATTTTTCTACGATACAGTGTCTTCCAAGTCAACTTCACGGGAAGCGGGACAGTTACAGTCTGCTCTCGCAAATCACTATTCAAAGATGAGTAGGACTGTTACAGTCTGTTCCTACAAGTCACAACCGACAATCAGGACCTGGAGTTTTTCATTTTTTTGAGAGTCACAAACCGACGAACGGAGCCTTTGAAGTTCAGCCTTCGCGAGTCACAACCGGCAATCGGGATCTGTAGTTTTCCAGTTTTCCGAGATTCACAACCGATAATCAGGACCTGAAGTTTTTCAGCTTTCTGAGAGTCACCCCTAACGAACGAAGCCTTAGTATCCAGCCTTCACAAGTCACGCCACTGGAGGCTTTTCCTTATCGCTCGCCACTGGAGGCATCGTCGATCAAGGTTTTTCGTTACTGCCCGCCACTGGAGGTTTTTTGTTACTACACACCACTGGAGGCTTTAATTTTACGCACCGCTTACGGAAGCACCGTCAACAGGGGCACCGCCGACCGAGGTTTTACTTTTCCGCACCGCCACTAGAGGCTCTTATTTACAGCACTGCCGCTGGAGGCTCTACATTTTGCACGTCATTGGAGGCTTTACTTTTTTGCACCGTCCGAAATAAGCCAGGAGTTTCCTTGAAGATTCGAAGACTCAAAAGAAGATTTTCTTCCCGTCCAAAATTAGTGTTTACTCGTCTTTGGACAAATCCCCTCGAACATGTTCTACGGGATTTAGCCCAGAGAGGGGCAATCTGTAAACACCTAATTTTGGTACGCGTGATACGTATATAACACGTTAAAAATGTTATGTGTAACGCGCTTAAAAAAGGATTTATTTAAATATGGAAGGTCACGGGGTTGCTAAAATTAGGCTTAGTTTAAATTAGGATAGTATAGATGCATTTAATATTGTGTAATATTCAGAAAATATGTGATAAATATTTAAGGTAATATGCAATAAATATATATTCATAATTTTTGGAATTAATCAATGTATATTAGGGAAAATATTGTTTTCCTAATTTTAGGTGCAAATCTAGCTATAAAAGGACCCATAGTTAATGTAAAAACACACAGAAAAATTAGATAGCACTAAATTAGTATGTTTCCTTAAAATTCGTGCAAAATTACATCATATCTCCCGTTGCCATTGCTGCTACAGTCACTGTGACCGGAGACCACCTCGCCGGAGGAACCCTCCGCCGATAGCTCTGCCTCGTCCCGCTCGTCTTTGGCCCCGCCTCATCTCGCCGGAATCCTGTCGGACTCGCCAGACCGCTGGAACTAGTCGTCGCTGCCATCCGAGTCAGGCCATAACTGCTGCTGCTGCCGGACCGCCCAGTGAACCACCACTACCACCGGAACCTCCCTTCCTACCGCTGCAGGTCCTCCAGAAACTCGCCCGAACCGCTGAACTTACCGGAGTCGACTGAACCGTCCCTGCTTGCCTGGTGGTCCGCTGCTGCTTATTACACCGGTGCTGACTGTTAGGTTATAAAGTCTAGGTCAAGGGGTCGTCAATCTAGAATTTATTTCCCACTAATGAAATGTCGGGTTCAGTGCTCCTAGGACTAGTCGTTCTGATCCGTGCTCTTATACTCCCTTGGGGTAGTCGTTCTGATCCCTGCCCTTATACTCTCTTGGGGTAGTCGTTCTGATATGTGTCCTTCTCTTCTCTCCTTCTGACCTCCTTTCCTTCTCTCCTTCTGACCTCCTGAGGCTTGTACTTCTTACCCCTGGGGCTTGTCCTACTGCTCTATGCTCTTCTGCTTCCTTGGTTCTCTTCTCCTTGCCACCCTGCAAGAGGGGCAATACCAGGCACAGAGGGGGGGGTGGTGCCTGATGAACCCTCTCCGATGCCTAAGTCAGTACGGTTTTAGAGAGATAAAGCTAGAGAGATGTCAGAGCAAAATTGTGCAACTTGCCAAGATGTCCAAATGAATTGTGGAGGTGGGGTATTTATAGGCAACGGTGTCATTAAGGTGGCTTAATGACATCGTTAACCTTTAAACACAGTTAATTAACCTTTAAACACGTAATTAGGACTTTAGGATACGGAGAAGGTAGGCGGAGTAAACCGAGCATGGGAGTCCGAAGGTGGTGTCGGGGCCCTTGGGGGGGAGAAATCCGACCTCCAAGGGTAGGGGTTGGGTGAGGGCACCCAACCCCTCCTAGGGAGGGTGGGGTTGGCCAACCCCATCCCTCCTAGGGAGGGTGGGGTTGGCCAACCCCATCCCTCCTAGGAGGGATCGGGTTGGCCGACCCGATCTCTCCTAGGAGAGATCGGGTTGGTCCACCCGATCTCCCCTAGGGGAGATCGGGTCGGCTGACCCGATCTCCCCTAGGGGAGGTCGGGTGTGGCCACCCAACCTCACCTAGGTGAGTTCGCCTCTGCCGGACGGGCGCTTCGGCCCCGTCCGAGCCGTCGATGTTCTCGCGAAGTGTCCGGGTTGAAGTTTCGATTTGCAATCATAAATGTGACGATAAAAATACAACGGTTCGGAAGTCAACGGGTTCAAATTGGGCGTATATCCATCACATGCCCCCGAGTCAACCAATGGCCTAACCCTTGATTGACTCTATTTTAGGATGGTATGACACGCGCAATTTGAAACCGGGGTTTTACCTTCTTTGTCTGAATGTTTGCTTACCCACGGATGCGTGCCTCTGACTCTGCCCCCTGTCTAATGAGATAGAGGAATTGTAAACGTCAGATTAGCACGGACGTGTGCCTAGGCACGCGTCCGTCTGAGATAGGAGTAATAAATTTATCTCTGTTACAGGTGCCTACTCAAAAAATACACACTTGCACAGGGGTGCAATACTGATACATCTAAGTGATTCATGCTTCAATTTCATGCCGTGATTTGCCTAAGTGGAGAAAAATTTAATTTTGGCCCAAAATTTTTTCTAAGTATGGGATACTAGAAAATATGCCTATAGGATGTTAACTAGGAGTGAACATGGACATATCATGAACATGAGGATGTGTACTAGCATACATGCAAGTAGGAACATAAGGATGGGAGTGAGTAGAGACATGCTGCGATTGTAGTCATGAATGTATGCATGAATATGTATGTATGTATGTATGTATGGATGGGTTGTGAGTATAAGCATGAGTGATAACATTGACGTACCCGTAGATGTTATCATGAATATGAGCATAAATGCAAAGGTGAGAGCATAGACCTCTCCTTTACCTGAGGGTGGGGACTCTGCCACTCAATGGGACATAACGTTCCGCCTCCCTTGTACTAGCATGAGCATTGTCCATTAACCTCGACCTTCGGCATGTGTATCATTTTTTCTTCATTCGTTGGAGCGTGTGTATAGCTCTTGACCTTTACCCTGCAATTTGTTCCCCATAAAAGTGAGGGTGAAAAAGCTTACAAGCTTTCTTCTTACCGCCGCGAGCGAAGGGGTCTATTGACATGTGTTAAGGGTTGACCCTTCCTTCGGATGTGCTGGAGCGTTGCTCCATTTGGGGAAACTAAAAGTTCGCCCTCTTCCCTTGGTGTTAAGGTTGCCCCCGTAGTAGGCGTATCTCGCCCCTCCATGAGTAAGGGTTGATCTTTGTGTTGGTTGCTTGTATAGATGACTCACTTTTGGGAAGCTTTCTTCTTCAGACAGGGAGACCGTTGAATCAGATGAGAGGGAAGGACCCTCTAGTTCTGCTTATCAGACCAAGAAATTTTCTAAGTCAGGGGTGACTGCTAATGCTTCCAGTACGTTCTTTTTCCCTTCTTTTTTCTTTGTGATATACTTATGATTGTTCTCATGCTGCTTCCTTTTTGTTGTTAGAGCGTTCTTCCTTGGTTACCGAATGGTTCTTGTGGTGGGTGAGAGTTCAAGTCAATCTAAATCCAAGGCGCGGAAACCTGACTCTGAGGTCAGGCCCTCGGCTGCCGAGGAGAAAGAAACCGCGAGAGGCTCTCCTTCAAGTGCCCCCTTGCTGACTCCCTCCCATGGTAAGGAGGTAGTGGTTGAAGAGGCACCCCCTTTGCTTGACAAAAAGAAACAACCTGTGACTGGCGATGGGGTGATCATAGGTCTTGATGTCTCTTCTCTATCCCCTGCCCCCCAGCCGAGGGGCCGAGTCTCAAGTTTATTTCATCTTCATATAGATTTGATGACTTTTGAAGGTGCCTTTGTCTTTTCTATGGGTTATGTTATTAACCCCTGCGTTGAAGATTTTTCTTTTGGTGATGGGTGTGATCATCATCTTACATTGAGGTTCCCCTCTCTTGCCATGGCTCTGATTAAGATAGCAAATTCTTGCTTTGGAGTTTGGTGGAGACTGCTCTTGAATTAGCCTCTACTAGTGTCGTAGTTGTGATCGTTGTGGGGATGGTGTCTTTACAATGCATGTCTTTGACAGATGTTTTATGACGTGCTGTCATGATAATCACTTCGGGATATGTGGACGTGATAGGTACTTCGTGATGTGTCGGAGTGATAGCCCTTCTGTAGTGTGTGGACATGATAGCCATTTCAGGATATGTGGACATGATAGCCACTTCAAGATATGTGGACATGATAGCCACTTCAAGATATGTGGACATGATAGCCACTTCAGGGTATGTGGACATGATAGCCACTTCAGGGTATGTGGACATGATAGCCACTTCAAGATATGTGGACATGATAGCCACTTCAAGATATATGGACATGATAGCCACTTCAGGGTATGTGGACATGATAGCCACTTCAGGGTATGTGGACATGATAGCCACATCACGATGTATGGTGTTGTGCTTTAGTATTCCTTTCTCGTTGGAGAGCCTTTATTGCTATAGCTGCCTTATGTTTAGGCTATGTTTGTTGGGTTAGGTCCCGATGTCTCGTCTTGTCGGATGTTGTATCCTTTATGCTCTTTAAATGTCTCCTTCATGAGTTGTGCTTGACGATGTTCAAGTCTGATACGACCATAGGTCACGCGAGGGCGACATGCAAGACAATAACGTTTATCGAAGGTTGCTTTGTGCGACCTGTAAGGCAATTCTTCTTCTTGATGGGTCGAGTTTACTTTGGGAGCCTTGAACTTTGGATTTCACGTTTTGCTATCCTTCTTGGTGTGGTTGGGTTCCTTTGAGATACTTCTCTTGACTTGTGATATGGATGGTAGGATAGCTCGTTACTTTTCATGATAACCTCTTGTGCTTCTGTATATGATCCTTTGGTCATGGACTTGTCCCTTGTATATGCTTTCCTTTCCTTATCTTTCTTTTGTGTTTTCCTTCATGCCATACCTGCCATCTCATCAAGAAAAAACATTATGTGTTCTTTATACAACCTTACTTTAAGGTTACTTTCTCATGGGATCCTTCTGAGCATGGTGTTCTTCTAAGCATGGTATCCTTCTAAGCATGGTATCCTTCTAAGCATGGTGTGATGATCTCTTCTGATACCCCTTACACGGTATACGTTGTACTGTTAGACCAAAGATACGCTCTTGGTGGGCGTCAAAAACTGTTCACGAGACAGGCTCTCGGATGGCACTTAACGTTTCACAGGATAGGCTCCCGGAGGGCTCAGGCTAGTCCAAAGATACGTTCCTGATTGGCGTCGAAATCTGTTCACGAGACAGGCTCTCGGACGGCACTTAACGTTTCACAGGATAGGCTCCCGGAGGGCTCAGGTTAGACCAAAGATACGCTCCTGGTGGGCGTCGAACTGGTAGTTTGAAATCTACCTCAAGATACGCTCTTGGGGGCGTCGAACTGGTAGTGTTTTTTCTACCTCAAGATACGCTCTTGGGGGCGTCGAATCTGGTAGGTTGCAAATCTACCTCAAGATACGCTCCTGGGGGCGTCGAATTCGTAGTTTTTGGAAACCACTCTCAAGATACGCTCTTGGTGCGTCGAAGTTCGTAGTGTAATAACTACTCTCAAGATACGCTCTTGGGGGCGTCGAAGGTCGTAGTATGAACACTACTCTCAAGATACGCTCCTGGGGGCGTCGAAGTTCGTAGTTTTTGGAAACCACTCTCAAGATACGCTCTTGGTGCGTCGAAGGTCGTAGTGTAATAACTACTCTCAAGATACGCTCTTGGGGGCGTCGAAGGTCGTAGTATGAACACTACTCTCAAGATACGCTCTTGGGGGCGTCGAAGGTCGTAGTATAAAAACTACTCTCAAGATACGCTCTTGGGGGCGTCGAATCTGTTCGCGGGATAGGCTCCCGGAGGGCACAGGGTTCGTAGTTTTAGAGCTACTCTCAAGATACGCTCTTGGGGGCGTCGAATGTGTTCGCGGGATAGGCTCCCGGAGGGCTCATAATATTACCTTATCATGTGTCCTTACTCATGTAGTGTGCGTCTTTGGTATGTTTTTCGAGTCTTTACTTGACTTTTCCTTCTATGATATTGCATGCTACCACGCTTTTCCTTCAATATGGGAGGTCACCTCTCGAGGGCGATGTTTGTGTGTTGCCAACTTAGGACGAGTTCGTATAGGGAGTTGATGATGTTTTCTTCTTATGTGACCTCTTCTAGGAGAAGTGGTATTGCATGTTCTTGTGATCTTCTGCCTCTAATCTCTTCTTTTACACTTAGGTGGACTACCAAGCACTTATTCGTTTGGTGCCCCCCAAGTTGCTTGGTGGTCACACCGCCTTTCATATTTGGCCGTTGAAGGCCCCTCGTTCATTTTCTTGGTTGGGTACCCCTTATGCTCGGGGCTCCCTTGTCTAGTTCTTTGAATGCGATGAGTGTCCCTTGTAGGATTTACTCTTTCTCATGCTTGCTTGTTTCAGTCATAGGCATGGTTTGGATGATGCCTTTGTCGGATGTGTCTTTGGAAGTTGGGTGGAAGAGCTTTTGCTTTGGGTGGGTGGTGGTGGATTTCATTCTCTTGATAACTAGGATGTGGCAATGTTTGTATCCTAGGGGTGCTTGTAAATTCTTTCCCCCCCCTTCCTTGTGTTTTAGGTTGAAAAGCTTTCTCATAGAATGGCGTCTTGAGTTGTTAATCTCGTAGGTGTGTTTCAGACTAGTCAATCTAATCCATGCTCTTTGCTCGTGCATGGGGAGGTCTGACTGGGCTGTGATAATCTTCTTGGAGTGTTGTGGCACTTAGTGTGGTTTGCCTTTTCCTTCACATTGGAGTATTCTTCAATGCCTTTAGGGGGTGTCACATTGGTCATGCTCCTCCCACCTTGAATGTTGATTATAGTCTTCCTTTGCATTAGGACTTGAATCTAAAAAGGATGTCTTCCTCTAGGTTTGCAGGTGATGTTCCATGATTTTCCTTGGGTTTGTCCCCGTATTGGCTATTCCTTGCTGCATAGCTTCATTAGAGGCTGCATTTGTATTGCGTACGTACACGTGTTTGAGGTGTGTTAAGCTGACAAGTCCCTCCTTTTTTTTTTTTTTTTTTTTGTCATAACCTTCATTCATCATGTATTCGGCGTATGGCCTTAAAGGCGGGATATTTTTCTAGTGCCCCTTTTATCGTGGTTCTCCTCTTGATGGGATGCCAGAGTCAAATGTCTTATCATTTGCAGACAAGGTGGTTGATCGGGATGTGCGTCTAGTATGAGGGTCGATCTTGAAACCTTACTCCCCAAGCTTTTGAGCTCTTCTTTGGTTGATCTTGTAGAACTATTATCCTGCCCTAAGGCTCTTGATAGGAGATGTATCTCATTTTCACACTCTAGTTGTTGCACTATCTCTTTTGCTAATCTTGCATCTCTAGAGTTTCTCTCTTGGTGCATGACTTCAATGACAGGATTTTCTACCGATGTTTATTCTATTAGGACTTGTATCCTTGGTTGCCCTCCTTTCTTGTGAGATGGCGAAGGAGTGTTTATGAACACTCCAATGTGTCGTACTTGGTAGAGGTATGCGCCTAATCCTTATGGCGCTGTCTTGAATCTTCGTGTACCTATATCTGATGGACATGTTATTCATTACATATATAGTACGGAGTCCAAGGATCTCCGGGTTAGGATCATATTTTGAGAACAGAGACATAGTCATCTATCAGATGACATCTTTTCTACGGAGTTAATTTTTACAAGGATAAATGCAAGGAAACTTGTAAGGATACTTGTAAGGATATGTGTTCCATCCTTTTCCTGGTTCATTTGCAGTGCCGTGTCCCTAATGGGTGTGTTGATGTTCTGACCACCTTTACTAGTAGGGGTTCCTTGGTATTAGGTATGCCTGACTCTTCTCTAGTATCATCAATGGTTGGTCATGGGAGATGTCTGACGGACTCCCTTCATGTACTATGGTTCTCTTCATGTCAAAGTTGGTGATTCCCTCTCTTATTACTAACATATCCTTGTGTGGAAATACTATGTTTTCCATATCCTTTTTTAAAAGCTTGATGATGGTGTCACCGTTCTTCCTTTGGTAGGCTTGGTGTCCTTGAGGGTTTTTGATGGAAGTGTATTCCATTACTTTGGATGAGCTTTCTAAGTGTGGTTGTGTCTCCTGGCTATTTTGTGAAATCATAAAGATCCGCTGGAGGTGTTTGCCTTTGATGGTGGGTGTTGCCCATGTGATATGGTTTCCTCTATTTTTGGAGGGATGTGTTCGCGGCTACCCCTTCTTGTGCTAATGGGCGTTTGTGAGGAGGGCATGTTGTGACTGGTGCCCCCCTTGCATACCAATGCCAGATGGGATCCTTTGGCGGGCTTGGCTCTAAGATGCTTAGTGGAAGGTTGTAGTAGGGGTAATCCTTTGTGACCTTCATGGTAGTTCCTCTATAGGATGTTGGGAGTGCTCGACTTATTTTTGTAACTGAGCCTTCCATCTTGTGATCTTTCCCAGAAACTTGACCTTATAGGTGTTCTTTGGGATTGAGGAATCTGTTGCTTGTGCATCTCTTGATTGGCGACGGCCTTTTACTGATTCTTCTAGTGGTCCACCTGTGTATATATATATCACGGAGCCCGAAGGCGTCCGGTATGGTCATTCTTGGAAAACATGTTGATGTTAAGTATCATAATCTACTCCTTTTAGGGAGTTGACTTGTTATGCAGTTAAATTAAATAAGAGGATATGGGAAGGATATGGGTGTGGGGTGTTGAAATCCCCTGCTTCCTTGGTAATGTAACTGTCTTCCTCCATTAGTCTGTGTGTATTCCTTCCACTTGAGGAATATGAGGTCGCATCCTTGCAAGGCGGACTAGGTGGAGGTGTATCCTTCATGTATGCTATGTGCGGTCTCACTCTACTATGTCTCTCCATGAGACTTCCCATTGTAGTAGCTATGTGCTGACGTGGTGTGGTACTCTATTAGTTCCCTGTTCAAATCCTTGTCTTTTCAACTCCTCCTCTGTCCTAGGAGGACGTGTGCCAAGGGTTGTCATGCACAAGGGGTTTGGACCTGTCGTGCTGTATCATGGGTAGGTGGTTGCTTTATTGTGTTGTTGGGACTATGTCCCTCCCTTTGAGCTTTCCTTGGTATGTCCCTTAGGCATGTCTGTGGTGATACGGACTGTATGTGTACATTGCCATGGTTGATGTTGGAACTCCTATATCCTTGTTGGTCTGTCATGTATGTCTTCCCTTAGTGCGGTGTATGTCCCTGTTGGGGTACTTGGTGGAATTCTTGCCTCCTTTGAGGTCTTGGCTGTCTGTCTGCCCCCCAGTGGGGTGTAGGCCCTGGCGTCCTGTTGTGTCTGTTGTTGCCTAGGAGGCAAAAATTGCTGCCTTCCCTCTGGGGGTGGCTCTTGATAATTTCTTCTTTGTTCTTCTCGCTGCCCTGCTCTAGGGTGCGAGTCGTGTTCTTCTTCTGGGACTTGTTCTTCCTCATGAACTTCTTCTTCTTCATGCTGGTGTTGCCTTCTCTGCCTGTTCCTCAGGGTCTCCCTATAAGCTAGCAGCTCATCCAATGCGTGCATCAACCTCGGAGTCACTGTCTGTGCTCCTTGCGAGTATGTGGGCCTTATGTTGGTTGTGTGGGCACGATTGTCGTTCCTTTGAGTCATTATTTCATATGGATACCCTTGAGGTTGTGCCTCATAGTAGTACCCCTGTGGAGGTGCCGTGTATTGGGATGGCACTCCTTGTTGCCCCCCTATCCCTGTGGCTTCCTAGTCAATGGAGTTGGAGCTGTGGAAGCCTCCTCCCTGCTTGTTAGGCTGGGGTGCCTGTGGGGCTACTTGAGGCTCTGGTGTGCAGGCTGTTTCTCTGGGTTAGGCTGCCTTGCTGGAGGTATAGGCTGTCTCTCTCGCCTATTGCCCCCAGGTGGGCGATGATGCCTAGATACTAAGCTGTTCGTCATCGCTCTTGTTATTGCCAGGCTTTCTATTCGAAGCCCACAGACGGCGCCAAGTGTTAGGTTATAAAGTCTAGGTCAAGGGGTCGTCAATCTAGAATTTATTTCCCACTAATGAAATGTCGGGTTCAGTGCTCCTAGGACCAGTCGTTCTGATCCGTGCTCTTATACTCCCTTGGGGTAGTCGTTCTGATCCCTGCCCTTATACTCTCTTGGGGTAGTCGTTCTGATATGTGTCCTTCTCTTCTCTCCTTCTGACCTCCTTTCCTTCTCTCCTTCTGACCTCCTGAGGCTTGTACTTCTTACCCCTGGGGCTTGTCCTACTGCTCTATGCTCTTCTGCTTCCTTGGTTCTCTTCTCCTTGCCACCCTGCAAGAGGGGCAATACCAGGCACAGAGGGGGGGGGTGGTGCCTGATGAACCCTCTCCGATGCCTAAGTCAGTACGGTTTTAGAGAGATAAAGCTAGAGAGATGTCAGAGCAAAATTGTGCAACTTGCCAAGATGTCCAAATGAATTGTGGAGGTGGGGTATTTATAGGCAACGGTGTCATTAAGGTGGCTTAATGACATCGTTAACCTTTAAACACAGTTAATTAACCTTTAAACACGTAATTAGGACTTTAGGATACGGAGAAGGTAGGCGGAGTAAACCGAGCATGGGAGTCCGAAGGTGGTGTCGGGGCCCTTGGGGGGGAGAAATCCGACCTCCAAGGGTAGGGGTTGGGTGAGGGCACCCAACCCCTCCTAGGGAGGGTGGGGTTGGCCAACCCCATCCCTCCTAGGAGGGATCGGGTTGGCCGACCCGATCTCTCCTAGGAGAGATCGGGTTGGCCAACCCGATCTCTCCTAGGAGAGATCGGGTTGGTCCACCCGATCTCCCCTAGGGGAGGTCGGGTGTGGCCACCCAACCTCACCTAGGTGAGTTCGCCTCTGCCGGACGGGCGCTTCGGCCCCGTCCGAGCCGTCGATGTTCTCGCGAAGTGTCCGGGTTGAAGTTTCGATTTGCAATCATAAATGTGACGATAAAAATACAACGGTTCGGAAGTCAACGGGTTCAAATTGGGCGTATATCCATCACTGACCATCCTCGCCGGAGCTCGTCCACCCTTGGTGACCCTGCTGCTGCTTCATTGGAGCTCTTCCATTTCGTCCGTCTGTTGCCGTCGCGAGCCACCAACCGTGTCGTCCCTGCTACCCTTGCCCGTTGTCTTCAAGTAGAAGAAGACGCAGGTGAGTGTTCCGCCTGCAGTTTTAATTTTTTAAATTTTTTTTAATTACTAAAAATTATTTTATTTTCTTCTTCTTCTATTATTATTATTATTATATTATGTTAGTTAAATAAAAAAATATAAATCTAATTAGATGGCATATTTTGTGAATATATGTATATGACATGTAATTATTAGATCGTATCATGCTTTTGAGCATGTTTAGTTTAATTTAGATTCGATCTTAATTAGGAGTTTTAGATGCTTAATAGTTTTTTTTAGGTTTAGATTTGTTGTTAATAATAGTGTCGCATGAATTTTTTTTTTATATTGTTAGATCATTCGTCGTAAAAACTTGTTTACGTTTTAAAATTGACAAATAGGTTAATTAAGTACCAAAAGGGCTTTATTAGATATATATATATTTTTTTAATTCGTAATAGAACCCCCGAACTCAATTTTTGGATCGCGGACCGATTTATATGCTTCGGTGTTCAATTCGTTATTCGCCTAGGTGATTTAGAATTCTAGTTAGCCGTAATTAGCTAGTGGCGACTCTTTAAATTTTTTCATGTTTTCAAAACATTAAATCGCCTTAGGTTAGATTTAGGTTTGACACATGCGTGTACACTAAGACCTCAGGGTTAAAGTACATCATCTTGACATTGTATGTAGATGACATACTGATTGCCACGAATCGGGCTGCTCAGAATCTATGTTTGTCTCAAGAATCATACATCAACAAATTGTTGAAAAGGTTCAGATTACAAGATGCCAAACCCGTGGATACGTCGTTTGTGTTTGGGTGTGCATTGTCGAAATGTGACGACCCAAAAGACCTGGCTGAACGTGAACAAATGAAAAGTGCAGAATACTTAAGTATGGTTGGCAGCTTAATGTTTGCCATGCAATGCACTCGTCCAGACATTTGTTACACAATGGGCCTAGTAGCTTGATTCCAATCAGACCCTGGCTATCAACATTTAAAGGCCGTAAAATGAATTTTCCGATACCTGAAGGGTACTGCTGACTATGGACTATGCTATGAGGGTGGAATATTAGAATTAACAGGGTTCAGTGACGCCGACCACGGTGACAATCTGGATAATGGTAAGTACACCTCTTGAGGATTTGTCCTCCTTGCTAATGCCGCCATTTCACGGATGAGCAAGAAGCAATCATGTGTCGCGTTGTCAACGATGAAATCCGAATTCTTGGATCTCTCTAAGAACGCACAAGAAGCGGCATGGCTAAATAGGCTCTTAACAAAAAGGCCAAGTGACCATGTCTTTGGAAACCGGTTGGGTTTGACTAAATGTATGAGCGATGGGGATGGTCAAGTACACCTGTAATTCCCCGACTCTTGTATTCACTTGGTGTCCACCAGCCTGATATTAGTTGAAGGTTTAGAATACTTTTACGGATGCCCTGAAGGAGTATTCCTATGTGGAAACTGGGCAATTGGAGAACCTAGGATACAACGTGGCACTTTATTTTTCCACAGGTTGATTATAAATGGGGAATCAACGTTCCGCGGGCACTACAACACTCCTAACAGATGAGTAGCACGATGCCCGTTGTGTTCGCCGGTCGCACGTTAAACCTCGTATGAACTGTTCAGAGCAGGGATTGGATAGAAGAACAAATGTTAATGTGTTGGTCGACAACGAATTAATAGGCACCCTTCCATTCCAGCTAGTTGGAGCTTTTAGCATTTGGATGATGGGCCGCCGTAATTGGGAGTCCATTAATATAAGCTAGTTACCTAAGTAATTAGGTAATATTACATTAGAGATGCCCAAAATTGGGCCTCCCCAAAATTGACATGGACTTTTGTCCAATTTTCTCCTCTTATAAATAGTGAGGTGTTAGGGATTTATCATAAGCCATTGTTCTCCTCCTATGTGGTGAGACTAAAAGAAATCCCTCCTCCCTAAATACTCTAGTTTCGGTCGAACCACATACACACCTAGGAGGCGCCGAATTGTGTTAAGCCATTTACTCTGGAGAACCATCCCGCGAAGAATCGACTGAGGCTTTGCTGTGAGGAATAATCCGCATAGGGCTTCTAAAACAGGAACTTCTACAGGAACTGTCCGGCGGATTGAGAACTCCCCTTTAAGCGATCAAAGGTACACAGAAGCAAAGTAGGTATGTGCACTATCTTCGGCTGCATATATGTTACCTAGCACGTATCTTGATATAGTTTCTGTTGTATCTCCCCTGTAATCCTAAAGGAACCATGTTGGTTGCCCCACTCCCAATGTTACCAGCATGTAGCTGAGGAATTACAGGATTCTCATCCAACGATTTAACAACATGATGATCATGTTCCATTTGATTCGCACCCGCATCAACTGTGATCTACGTTGTATGATTGGCTCCTCCCATTGGATTTATTATGAAAATGTCTCCATGAACATTCTTATTTAACATGCCATTCAGAATAGGTGTTTCTGCCTCAAATATCCCACTCGAAGTAAATGGGACCTGACTATCATCATCTTGTTCAAGTTCTATTAATACTTCAGTCGTTTTGATGTTTCCAAGCTTTTGAAATTTGTCCTCAAGAATCGTAACGTTTCTAGACTCATGTTCGACCACACCACCATTCTCCTGAGCCGCCAAAAACACGTATCCCTTAGAGGCTTCGTAGTACCTTATAAAGATACTTCAGACCCTTAGGTCCCAACTTGACGAATCGGCTGTCAGTTTTATGCGTGTATGCTGCACAACCCCAAGGTCGCAGCCTGGTAAGATCCACATCTTTACCAGTCCACAACTCATATGTTTTCGTGTCAACCGATTTAGAAGGAACCAGGTTCATTACATGTGCGTCTGTCAACAACGCAGCATCTTTAAGAAGGAGAACTGAAGTTGAGTTTGCGACAACATGGTCCTAACCATGTCCTAGTAGTGTATAATTAAGATGCTCTGCCTTATTGTATCGGCCATGGCGTTTTAGGGATCGTCGTTTGACAGACATTACCATTTTCATTGCGTACTCATTTAGAGGTTTTGTACACCTCTGATCGTGAATTAGGTTCTAACCTTTTGCTCAAATTTTTTTTCCACGAGAAATTATATGAGTAAATCCAAAATGGATATTTGGAATTGAAGTTAAATTTGAGCTTCGGATTAAACACTTCAGATTAAATTTGTACTTTGAATCGATGAGTCTGGTTTATCGTGGGACGCATTGTGCCACTCGCACAACACTCAGGTGTAACCCATGGTGTAATTGTTTCGTTTCCGAAATTTAATTTTAATCGGTTTCGCACATGTTCATTGTTACGATTTAATAATTTTATGGTGTACTGAAAAATAAGGAAGATTAATCATTCACATTCTAACTACACAATCGATGGTTTTATGAATTATGATGGAGCATGTTAATTGTTCGTTTGTTCGACCATTCGGTATGGCCGAAATTTGGTTCATAATTCGTATAGTAAGATTTAATTCGAACCGTTCCCGTCGTCCGGGTCGATAAATTGATAAGTAAATTGTACTTCAAATCGAATTGCATTTATATCTATAACAATTACTTTATTCAATAATTCCGAAATTTAAATAACCAAAATTTAACAATCAAAAGAACGATTAAAAGGACAATGATAAGGTTCCAATCATAAAGCAACAACAAAGAGAGAACATAATTGTCTTGAACTTTAAGCCATGTTGAATCACCATACCTGAAAAGAGTTCACGAGTGAATCACATTAGATGATATGTGTTCAATAAAACATTTTACGACTTTATATGGAAAACGAGGCGTACCTGATACGCGCTTTCATCGACGATCTTTGTCCATCGGATCATCGTTTGTTACCACTGGGGTCTCATTCAATCCACAATTAACGAATATCATGGTAGACTTCCCTCGATGTTATTTGGTGATTCACGAAGTTGGTATCCCTCCTTCCCTGGTTACTGTGCCAGAAGAAACCCATGGTATACTCAATTGCTTCAATCAAGTAAGTGAATCCTTAATTTCAGCAAACCAGGAGAGAGGATACCTCTTCAATATTATAAATATTCTATTCCATATAGACCTTTCATCAGAAAGGTCTCGAGCGGCTATCATACCGGCATCCATGGACAGAAGTGCATCACATTCAACCAAGACATTTATGGCTTCAGGGGCCCTTCCCCCACCGAAGCGGAGGCAAAGGGAACATCAAATTTGTAATGCACTATAGTTGTCTTCGAAGTCTTCTCCAACCTCAGGAGTGAGGGCTTAGAAAATCACCATTGTCTCTTCCAGATCATCGTATAACATCTCCCCTTGGCTACTGTTGGGATCAAAATGACGTGGCCTGAAGATTCTGGTAATGGACTCTGAGGTTTCGCCTTTGACTGCCTCTTCTAGGTATCTATCTCAACCTCGAGGGGTGCTTAGTTTCCTTTTTAGCGTCTGGTAGGTGAGAACCTGAGAAGGGGTTGGGAATTTGCCCCTGATTCCACTACGAAGCTTAATTCAGTAATGGAATTTTATAGAGAATACTGTAAAACTATATCAGATTGACTATTTAGGTAATGAGAGTGCTCCTCAATTTATAGGGGGGAAGTACCGACTTTAGATGGTGGCTACCCTCTTGTGAGGCTTTCTGTCCAGAGTCGGTATAAGCAGGTGACATATAGGTCGCCACCTCATCTTTCCTTAGCCAGGAAGTATTTCTTTTGGTGGTCAAAGCAGGTGACAAGCTGGTTGCCACCTCACCATTCCTTAAGGGGAAGGGTTATTCATGGCGGTCAAAACAGGTCGCCACCTGTCCCTTTCCTTAGGAGGAATGGTTTATTCATGGCGGTCAGAGCAGGTCGCCACCTGTTCCTTTCTTTAAGAGGAAGGGTTTTATTAATATTGATTGGCTGCCGACTCGACTCTTACCTTAGGAGGGAGAGTTTTGAGCAGACTTGTCGCCAATCTTCGAGTGCCGCCTTTGTTTTCGACACCTCTTAATATTAGTGTCGACCATTTATTTTTGCCTTCTTCTCCTTATGTTTGGTCGTCGATATTTTTCTCTTGGGTCTCGACTCATACATCCTCGATTTTCCTTTAGCCTATCCTCATTAATCGTAACACAACACTTTCCCCCGAGACTTGAGTTGTCGGCTTCATAGCAAGAAGAGGTCTTAAGTCGTGTACTGATTTAGGGATTTTTCGGCGGAATTCGTATTTTGTCGGGCTGTAGTCTCTAGTCTTCTCGTTGACCTCTTGAGTCAAGATTGGGATCCTTAATCGAGTCGTTCATCCGTGATCTTGATTTTTTAACCGTTGAGATATTTGGAGAAGCTCAAAGGTCGTTTGCAGATTTACAACGGTAACTTCCTAGCGGTAATGTTGCCAGTAATTGCGCCAATGAGAGATGAACTAGAGAAAGCTTTCTCTTGAATCTACCTTTGTCGGTGAAATCCTCAGTATAAATAGCATTGTGGGTTTACCGTTAATTTTTTATCCCTTTGCTCTCATTTTCATTCACTCTGGCGAACCAATACAGTGCCTTCTTTATTAATCCGAAGTTTCCTCACTCTTGCTCTCCAGAAGATAGGATTTTTGTCGGAGTCGCCACCGCTGGTCCTTCAGACCCTAATCGGGAATCGTCCATTTTGTGATCACTTTCTAGAACTCCCGGTCTTCTGGCTTTCTTCCTTCTTTTCCTGACCCTCCTAATGTGAACAAGTTATCGAGCACCGCTTTTATGGAAGCGGTGACTCTGGCCAATCTTAGCGATAATGAGAGACCTCGATACGGTGGCGCACCTCATGAGCCTCATCATGCTCAGACGGGAGAGGTCATTGTTTTCGTATGTCAGATTGAGGCAGGACTCCGCTTTCCCTTCTGTTGCGAATTGGAGGAAGTTTGTGAGAATTACGAAATTCACCCCTACCAGCTTTCCGTAAACGCCCTACGTTATTGGGTGGGCTTCCGTTACTTATGCAGCCTATATGGCTGGGATTATAGCCTTCAAGTTTTCAGATATTTTACCAACTGGTGGGCAACAAACAACTGCCTTCAAGACTCAGTGACCTCCATCAGACGATCATCTTTCTTGGGGATCGGCCAGGGCAATGGTGGTAGGATTAAAATCCCATAACGCCTATTGGAAGAATTATTATTTCTTATGTCGGGAAGGTGTCAGCTGGCCCATTAACATTTCCCTTGGGACTAATCACCCACCTTCCTTCGGGGGTTTAACCCTTGAAGAGTTTGCCACTATTAGCAAGATTCACGCTGTAGTTACTCGAAAAATCTTCAATTCTCGAATTCTGTCGACGACACCACATAAAGCGTCCTTATCCAGGATGGGTAACTTTTATTTTCTTTATTCTTATATTTTGTGCCTTCTTTTGTTTTCTGTTGGATCACGAATGGAACTCCGATACGTTCTTGACGGAAGTCTGAACTCCTTCGCTCCAAGTAATCCTGCAAGAAGGGGATAGACCGGGCGGTGACCCAGAATCCCTCTCCGATGCTTAAATGAGTATCCCGATGTAATCTGGCAAGTATCAGTATGTATGTTCAACGTAATGATCCTGAGGTAACTCCTTCCTTTATATAGGGGAGGGGTCACCTCAGTTACTTGGGAGATAACTGCCACGTTCCGTTAATCTCGGCCATGTAGTCCATGTTCCGTCTTTTCAGGCCACTTCCCCACTATGTTGATAGTGGGCTTGTTTCTCGGCCTCGTTCTCTGGTGGCAAGTCCCGACGAATGTCGGGGACTCCAGAGTTATCTCCTTTGGTCACCGCTCGGGGCCCCTCGTCATCGGGACAGGGCCAGCATTCTCAGGGATTCAGTATCGTAGCCTACTTAAAGGCATATCATCGGGGCCTACTTAAAGGCATATCATCGGGGCCTACTTAAAGGCATAGGATCGGGAGCGTTCGGCTCGTATGTCGGGACCGACCTTGTCGGGTCCCCTCGTATTGGTCTTCTAAGCCTCTTTGGGGCCCAGTGGGCCTTCTTCGCCATTTTGTCGCCGTTAATGGGCCTGACGGCTATATCGAAACCCATCATTTGCCCCCAAGGCACGAGGGACATATAGTTCGTCGTATCTTCCAACTCCGGACCTTTCGATATTCCGAGGATAACCACCGAATCTGAAAAGATTTCTCGACTACTCACCTATTAAATGCAATGAGTGATGAAGTGACGGCTTGAGTGACCGTGCCTGCTTTTCTGAAAAAGCGCTTTATAGCCTTTTTATCCCTAGTGTTTCGACGATTCAGGTGGAGGCGCTTCGTCTTCAACGGTCCAGATCGCAACGTCTCTGACGGCTATATCGAAACTCATCATTTTCTGTAGGTAATTTTAAGAATCTTTATCATGCTCGTGATCAGGCGGCGATAGGAGTCCCGATATCGCACGATTTTCCGGCGGCTGATGTCGAGACTGCTGGGGAGGCTCCTGCTGCTATGGGGGTTCCTACCGAGGATGCCCATGTGGTAGAGAAAACGCCCAAGCCAAGAACGAAGAGGGCGGCTAATCGCAAACATTCTTCCAAAAGGAGCGACACCAAAGGCACTAAGAAGGTCAAGGTGATTTCCGCCACTCCCATAGCAGAATTTCACGAGGCCGGCGTCTCTACTTCTCCTGATACTCCTTTGATTTGTTCTCCTGGTGTCGGAGGTGGGGCTGTTGTTCGTCAATTTTATTCTTCTTTTTCTGAAGTAGTTTCTCATATTCCTCTTTTCATTGTTATAGGAGCCGGTTTGAAAGGAAAGGGTATTATCGATTTATCTGCCCCTCAAGCCATGACAGGCTAAGGTTTAAGGGTCGTCCTTTTAACTGGAAGATGCTTCACTTTGCCCCCGAGGATCCATCTGAGGAAGTCGCCTGGAACCCTCTTAATTCCTTGAAGGGGTATAAGTTGAAGGATGGTCATTCCCTCGCTAATTGACACCTGGCGTTGCATTTGCTCAACGCTTCAATGCCCCCACAGGACCGTCCTCGTCTGTCGACCCTGGTTGAAGAAGTCAACGAGAATGTTCGCATGTTTTTACACCGACAGACCAAGGTAAAAAGATACTTATTATTTTTAAGTACTCCTTTTTTAAAATCTTCATTCATCGATCTTTTGTTGACTCGTGGCTTTTTGTTTTGTCAGGCTTCTCGAGACTTTCTCGAGATTTCCCGCGTAATCCTCGATCTTCATGAGGATTTGTCTTCTCTCAGGGAGAAACTTACGGTTTAGGCCGAAATGGAAGGTGGGGAGAGGTAGCGCATTCGAGAAGAGGTTGCCTAGTTGAAGGAGGACATTGCTCACTTGAACGAGGTCCTCACCACCATCTCCGAAGATCTCTTTCATTGCAACGAGACTTTAAGGATTTCGATTCTCCTTAGTATGGAGTCCTCTGCTGTTCGACGGATATCGGTTGCTATTCTCGAGAGCCATCGTGCCAAGTTGGCCTCGTCTCATAAGGAGGTGGCCGACTTGAAGGCCCAGGTAGAGAAGGGCGAGGCAGCCGTATCTCAAGTTGTTGCCACTTATAAGGCCAATTCCATTTTTCATGAAGACGCTGCTATCGTCTGCAGTGACATGCTCCTTTCGTCATTCAAATCATTGGATACTGATATTATAGCGGTGCATCTTGACTTCGATTTTATAAAGATGGAGGCTCTTCAGGAATATCTCGTCGCCAAAGCCAAAACTGAAAAGAATAGATCTAGTAATAATGTTTAGATTGTTAATCTTTCCTTTTCCTCTAATCATAATGTAAACCATGGTTATCCTATGAAAAGGGAATGTTGTGGTGACTTATTATTTGCGCTTTTACTTATCCATAAGCTTATTCGATCTTTCTTTAAATCCGAGTGGTATGACTTTACGTCGAATCCTTTTCAAGGATAGTCGATCCGTTGAGAGCTTTTAAGGGCAGTATCTTCTTTCTTTTTAAATCGTAGAAAAAGCCAAGTGATATAATCGATGTTAGGTTTATTCCTGATAAAAAGATTGGAAAATAATTTTCTTCATCGCCTAACTTTTTCGAATTGTCGACTAGTATGAGTGATTTAGTTGATATCAGATTATTTGAGGGTTGACAATCGATTCAGAAAAGGACTTGTCTTCAACGCCTAACCTCTTTCGAGTTGTCGACTAACATGGGTGATATTGTTGATATCATATTATTTGATGGTCGACAATCGATTCGGAAAAGGGTTTTTTCGACGCCCAACCTCTTTCGAGTTGTCTCCTAGTATGAGTGATATAGTTTATATTAGATTATTTGATGTACGACAATCGATTCGTAAAAGGGTTTCTTCGACGCCAAAACTCTTTCGAGTTATCGCCTAATTTGAGTGATATAGTTGATATTAAATTATTTGATGGTCGACAATTGATTCAGAAAAGGGTTTCTTCAACGCCTAACATCTTTTGAGTTGTCGCCTAATCTGAGTGATATAATTGATATAAGATTATTTGATGGTTGATAATCGATTCGGAAAAAGGGTTTCTTTGACGCCTAACCTCTTTCGAGTTGTCGCCTAATCTGAGAAATATAGTTGATATCAAATTATTTGATGGTCGACAATTGATTCGGAAAAAGGTTTCTTCGATGCCTAACCTCTTTCGAGTTGTCGCCTAATCTAAGTGTTCTACAAGATATCATATTATTTGATGGTCGACAACCGATTCAGAAAAGGGTTTCTTCGACGCTACCTCTTTCAAGTTGTCGCCTAATCTGAGTGATATTGGTTATATAAGATTATTTGATGGTCGACAATCGATTCGGAAAAGGATTTCTTCGAAACCTAACCTCTTTCGAGTTGTTACCTAATCTGAGTGATATAGTTGATATCATATTATTTTATGGTCGACAGTCGATTCAGAAAAGGGTTTCTTTGACGCCTAACCACTTTCGAGTTGTCGCCTAATCTGAGTGATAAAGTTGATATCAGATTATTTGATGGTCGACAATCGATTCGGAAAAGGGTTTCTTCGACGCCTAACCTCTTTCGATTAGTTGACTAATCAAAGAGATATAGTTGATATCAGATTATTTGATGGTCAACAATCGATTTTTTTAATGTTGACGCCTCAATTGATAGTAGACTCAGATATTTGTATGAAAAAAGAGCCACAGTGGACTATATTTATTCATCTTCCCGAGTCTCACATCAAAATCTAAGCATGAAACATTAGCCATATAATAAACATAACATTATTTAATTAGGCATTGTATCTATGACTTCTCTTTGATTACGTCGTCGCATTCAATTAATGTAACATCGTCGAGACGTAATAGGATCCCTTATAAGCTCTCCTATCCCATTTGGCGTCGGAAACTTCATGGCTTGATGAGCGGTCGACGGGATTATTCGATGAGGGTTGAGGGTAGTTCTTCCGATGATGGATTTATAGGAAGAGGCGGCGTCGAGTACGAAGAAGAGTATGTCGATAATCAAAGTTTTCTTTTCCTTTCCCAAAACTATCGGTAGTTTGATTGCACCCATAGGATAGGTGGTCTTTCCTGCGAAACCGATTAGCGGGAAGTCGACTCTTTTCAAATCTTTTTTAGTATGTCCCAAATTTAAAAAGGCTTCACCAAAAAGGATATTAGTCGAGCTTCTGCTATCGATGAGGATTCTTTTGACTTCATATTTTTCTAGGATGCAATGATTACTAGCGCATCATCATGGGGGTTAGTCACCATCATGAGATCATCAACTGTGAAGCTTATGACCACTGGATCGATTTCTTGATGTACCTTTTCCCATTTTTCCGTTGCTAGGATTTGGGTGGCGTACAACTCCCGAGCCGAACTAGTCTCCTCGCCAGATGCGAACCCTCCTACGATGAAATTTACGGTTCCTCGTAGAACGGGAGCGAGATTGTCGTGTGGGGAGACCGAGAACCTCTCCGCGGGCTTCAGCTTCCCTCTTTTTTGAGCTTTGAAAGGTTTCTCAATAAACTTCAATAGCTTAACCCTCTGGATGAGAGCCTCTATGTCTTGCTTCAGGGCGATACATTCATTCGTGTCATCTCGTAACTCTGTGGTAACGAAAATTGTCGTTTATTTGTGAGCCCATTGGACCTTTTCTTACTTAGGGCGGGTCATCCAATCAGAGTTTCTCCATCTCTTTAAATATCACCAAGATGTTGTGCGTAAGAGGGGTATGCATTGCCATGTAGGGATAAACGTCTCTTTTGGGGCATTGGCGATTCCCTTGTCGGAAGTTTCCCTCCGCCGTTCTTCTTTCTTCTGAGGTCGAGAAGCGGAGTCCTCTCTAGCTCCGGTGGAGGTTACTTGCTGTCTGAGCTTTGTTGGTGCTTTTTCATGTGATCTCTCTGAGTCATTATATTTTTTTTACTTTTGTAGCGAGAGCATCAATCTTAGGAACTGGCTTCATCACCATATTATCCTTCAGGGCTTGGCTCTGCGCTCTTAAACCTCTCCAAAAGGTTCTTATAACCTCGCCATCGGTGGAATCCTCACTTAGTTGTTGGAGTATTTTGTGGTATCTGGTATAATAACTGGCCAAGGTTTCGTCGGGACCTTGATCAATTTTATCCAGAAAGTCCATACTCATGAGGCACTGTCTCTAGCCTATGTGCCCCTCTATGAACTTGGCCTTCAGCTCTTCCCATGAGTCTATTGAATTGTAGGGGAGGCCATAGAACAAGGTAGAGGCTTCTTTTTTGAGAGTAAGGGGGAGATAGCGGCATAATGGTCATGCGTCGCCCCACTACCTAGTAGGGATGAGTTATGGGCATTAATGTGTCGGACAGAATCTACTTCACCGGTACAGTCGTCGATATTCCTCGCAAAGACTTGCAGAAGAACTCGAGTGTCAAAGAGCCTCTTGGAAAAGGGATGGGAGGTATGGTCGCATACTCTCAACTTGTCGCTCGCCCCTCTTCTCTTCTTATCCAGCAATTCTTCCACATGTCCTAGGTGAATAGAACAGGTTCTTTAGTAGGAGCGTCGACCCTAAGGGAATTTTGAGCCTCCTTGGCCACTGGATGATTGGCTTCGATAGTCTTTACGTTGGAGGCCACCTCGTCGTTTTGGGAGACCTCGTGGGCTGGTTCCTTTGCGTTTGGAGTAGTTCCCGCTCGAGCCTAATTCTAGAGGGCTATTAACGTAGCCATTACTTCTTGGGGGACGACGGTGGGAGTCGTCCCAGCTCCTGCCTCTGGATCCATCGTATTTAGAGGTGGAACATGATGGAGAGGTTGTTCTTCCTCATGCTCACCATTATCTTGGTGGGGAGTGTTTACACACGAGTGTTTGTCGTGGGCTTCTCCTTCTCGATCTTCTTCTTCCTTGGCTTCTCCTTCTAGTATTCCCGCTCTGTGGACTTCTCCTTCTCGTATACATGCAGATGGGCATCGAGGAGGAAGTTCCCGATAAGCCCAGTGTTTGCATACAACGACTTGAGTGTTATGAACCGAGAGGATCTTCGATGAATATCAAATGTATTAACAACCAAAATCAGTTTGTACAATTGGTAGATCAAGGTATATATAGGGGAAGAGAGCATCTAACTAACTAACTAACTTAGAGTGTAAGTAAGCTAGACTGGTGTGTACAAATGTGTAAAGTATGGAATGTATGGAATATACATTCCTATATGCTCCCATCGTTTTATTCTCTTGTCTTTTCATGAAAAACATCGTTGATACCATAGAGCCTAAGCAAGGCAATGTGCTGCTTCTTGAGTAGAGCCTTTGTCAATAAATCTGCCAGCTGATCTCTAGAAGCAACATGTGTTGGTGCAATCTGCCCTGAAGGAATGTGGTGCCTAGTGAAATGGCAATCCAATTCAATATGCTTGGTACGTTCATGAAACATTGGATTTTTGGCTATCTTCACTGCAGACTCACTATCAGTGAATATAGGAATAGGCAAAGTGACATGCACCCCAAGCTCCTTTAGAAGCCTAGCAACCCAAAGAGCCTCTTGAATGGCTTCCCTCAAGCATATTTTCTCTGCCCCTGCACTTGAAAGGGAAACCGTGTCTTGCTTCTTCACTTTCCACCCTACCATAGCTCCACCAAGCTTTACACAATATGCACTAATGGACTTCCTACTGAATGGGCAAGCTGCACAATCTGAATCACAATAAAGACTCAAGTCAAGTGCAATGTTGGTTGGGTAGAGAAGTCCTTGGCCAGGAGTACCTTTAATGTACTTGATCACCCTTATAGCTGCATCATGATGGGACTTCTTAGGCTTGTCAACAAACTGACTTAGAGTTTGAACTGCAAAGCTAATATCTGGCCTAGTCATTGTCAAATACAACAACTTTCCCACCAATCTTCTTTAGGCAGGCACATCTTCAAGAGGCAAATCATCTGAGGAGGTGTTGGTTGCTTCATCATATGCGCAAGTTGTGAGCTTGAGATTGAAATCCATAGGAGTCTCACAGGGTCTAAAAGCCCCCAAACCAGCCTCCTCAATAAGCTCAAGGACATACTTCCTTTGGTTGATGACCAAACCCTCTTTGGACCAAACCCAAGAAATACCTCAAGTTGCCCAAATCCTTGAGCTTAAAATGGGACTTCAGAATGGACTTCAAGTGATCAATCATAAAAGCACTTGAGCCTGTGATGAGCAAATCATCCACATAAATGAGAAGATACACCCTGTCTTCACTATTTGCCTTGGTGAACAAGGAATGATCCGAGGCACTTTGAGAATAGCCATTCTCCAATAGGGTGTTGGTGAGCTTGATGTTCCATTGTCGAGATGCTTGCTTTAACCCATAAAGTGACTTCAAAACCTTGCACACACGCTTAGAAGCACCAGAAGTGACCATAGGAGAATCAAAGCCTTAAGGAATGTCCATGTAAACCTCTTCATGCACGTCACCTTGAAGAAAAGCATTGTTGACATCCATGTGGAAGAGTCCCCAAGAATGAGAGGCTTCCATAGCCAAAACAATCCTCACAGTTGTCATCTTCACCACAGGGGAAAAGGTCTCATTGAAATCAGTCCCTTCTACTTGGGTAAAGCCTTTGGCAACAAGCCTAGCCTTGTACCATTCAATGGAACCATCAGAGTTGTACTTCACCCTAAACACCCATTTGCAAACAATAGAAGACTTCCCATGGGGCAGCTCCATAATCTTCCATGTGTTGTTATCTTGTAAAGCCTTGATCTCCTCCTTCATAGCAATCACCCAATTTGAGTCTTTGACTGCTTGCTTATATGTAGAAGGCTCCTTGATCTTGTCAATGGAAGCCAAGAAGCAATTGAAGGTAGGATTAAGATGATCATAGGCAATGTACTTCTCTATTCCAAAAGCAGCATTTGAAGAAGAGTCCCTTCTCAATTGAGCAATCCTTGCAATCCTTCTCATGGCAGGTACATGTGGAGGCTCAACCAAAGGAACCTGAGGAGGAGCATCCTCAACCATGGGGGGCTGAGGTGGAGAGACCAAAGGAGAAACCATTGGTGATCCAGAAGAAGACTCCTCAACTAATAACTTGGACTCCAAGCAAGTAGGCAATAGAGATCTCAACTCTGCCTTAGACATGCCAGAAGGAAAGATGTGCTCATGAAAAACAACATCCCTTGAAACTTGGAAAGCTGAATTGGAAATCTTCATCACAAGATAACCTTTTTGAGAAGTGGAGTATCCCATGAGGATGCAAGGCTCAGCTCTTGAACTAAACTTGTCAGAGTTGTTCATGTTTGTGGCAAAGCATAGGCAGCCCATGATCCTTAAATGATTGATGGAAGGTGGCTTGCCATAAAGAACCTCCATAGGAGATTTGAACTCCAAAGAAGAGGAAGGTAACCTATTCATCAAATAACAAGCAGTGAGAACACAATAGCCCTAATACTTGATAGGCATACAAGCCTGAAACCTCAATGCCCTTGCCACATTCAAAATTTGTCTATGCTTGCACTCCACTCTACCATTCTGCTGAGAAGTGTAGGTGCAACTAGTTTGATGCTGAATTCCCAAAAGAAGGAAATGATCCTTGCAAATGGAATTGATGAACTCAGATCCATTATCACTCCTAGCAATCTTCACCATAGCTCCAAACTAATTCTGAACCATCAAAAAGAAGCTTTGAATATGAATGAAGGTATCACTCTTGTTCTACATTAGAAAAACCCAAGTTGCCCTGGAGAAGTCATCCACAATGGTGAGGAAGTATTGATAGCCTTTGATTGTAGGAACTTTATATGGACCCCAAAGATCCAAATGTATCAAGGCAAGAGGAACAGAAGCATGAGAATGACTAATAGGGAAAGATAATCTTGATTGCTTGGCCAAAGGGCAAATGGTACAATGATTGACACATTTATTTGAAGAGTCATTTAAACACAATACATCATTCAAATGACCCAAATGAGTAGATGATATGTTTCCTAAACACCTATGCCAAAGCCAAGAAGCCTCCTCTTTATTTGCCTTTGAAGTAGTATGAGCTGCCACCACCTTGCTTGAGCCTGAAGGTAGTGAGTCCCATTGGCTTCCTAACATGGCACTGAATCAACACATTTGCACAAGTAAATATAACTTTGCAATTCAACTGAGTAGGAAGCTTAGACACTGAGATCAAGTTGAACTTGAAATCAGGCACATATAGAATGTCATCCAAGGTAAAACAAGAGGAGAAGGAGCAGCTCCCACTATGAGTGACCTTGCACTTATTGCCATTTGGTAAGTGAACAAAATGATGAGGGAATCAACCTTCCTTATGTTGTGCAACCAGCTCAAATGATGAGTGATATGGTTAGTAGCACCTGAGTCTACAATCCAAATCATAGATGAACCAGATGTGGGGGATATACCTGCCATGTTCACACGAATAGGCTCATCCTATTGAAATGAAAGGGGATCAAAGTCATCTTGAATGACAATGTGCTGTACCCTTCCATCCAAGCCAGTGTGAAGAATCCTTTGCTCCTTAGTTTCATGAAAGATTCTTTTGTCCCCTGCAGCCACATGTTCCACCAAAACAAAGGAAGGATTCTCATCATCCAAGCTCACATTGGCTGCATTCCAAGGTCTTTTCAAGGCTGAGGAGGGTGCAAGGTGTGGATGCTTCTTTCAACAAGTATCCATCTTGTGCCCCTTCTTGCCACAAAAGGAGCAAAACCAAGTTGACTTATCAATCTTGCCTCCCTTTCCATTGGAACCACCTGAAGAGGATCCCTGAATAGCTCCATAAGAAGAGGAGCCATTGCCATTGTAAATCCTTGGGAAAGAAGCAACATTGTTAGAACCATTGCCACCTGAGTTATATCCTCCACCACCTCTTGAATTAATGAAGTTCTTTTGAGAGTATAGGGCTGTGGCCTCCCCCAAATCCCCTTTAGAACCAGAGATGGCACGTTGGCTTTCCTCTTGTAGCAACACATAAAAAGCCACACTCAACGAAGGCAATGGTTGCCTCATCAAGAGACTACTTCTGACATGAGAAAATGATTCATTCAAGCCTAAGAGAAAATCAATCAGTTTCCGTTTCTCCTTATGCTCACTGATCAACTTGCTATCAGCTGAACACTCAAGCCTTAGGTCATCGATGGAACCCAATGCATCTCAAAGTTGTTTCATCCTCCCAAAGTTGTTTCATCCTCCCAAAGTATTCAGTGATTGATTGAGCACCTTGTGAGCATTGGTAAATTTCCCTTGTGAGCTGGAAGATTTGTGTCCCATCAATCTTCTCAAACATTTCTTTGAGATCAAGCCAAATAGACAATGCATTGGTGTTATAAACCAACCCATTCACCAACTCCTTAGCAACGGTGTTCCTTAACCAAGCTTTGACCAAAGCATTGGCTCTGTCCCACCTCACATGCTGAGCCACAGACACACTCAGACGTGAGCATGTACCATCTATAAACCCAATCTTGTTCTTTACAAGCAGTCCCTCCTTGATTGCTGTGCTCCATGCGTGATAATTGCTTGATCCTTGAAGTTGAAAAGGAATCAGCAACAATCCAGTGGTGTCCGAGGGATGCAAGGATAGTGAATCTTCAATCGAGTAATTAGCCATGTGGCAATGATCAAATCTATAGAAACTCAACTGAATTTGACATAAAGAACAAGAAACTTCAACAAACTAACAACCACAACAGCAGAAACCCAACGGAATTCCCAGAACACCAGGTATGCGTAACAGAAACAAGATCACGCAGCTATACGGAATGAATCTAGGAATCAATTAAGTCCAGAAACAGTCGCATATGGATCAAGATCACGAAATCAATGATCGCAACCAAGAAAACCAGCTAATCAATCGAAGCTTGAAGACGAAGCAAACGACGAAGAACCTCGCTTGGAAAGCAAGAACCGGCTGATCTAAGTTGATACGATCCAAATGCAGATTCAATTGAGCTGAAACACAGCTCAATTGATGATGTAGAAGACTTAAAAAGAGTCAAAGTCCAGCGTATTGATGATTGAACACACGAAACCAAGCTGAAATCCTGGAAACGAAGCTCGAAATCCACCAGAAATGGAGGTTGCGTGGCTAGCAAGAAAACGCCGCTGGCTCTGATACCATATGAACCGAGAGGATCTTGGATAAATATCAAATGTATTAACAATCAAAATCAGTTTGTACAATTGGTAGATCAAGGTATATATAGGGGAAGAGAGCATCTAACTAACTAACTTAAAGTGTAAGTAAGCTAGACTAGTGTGTACAAATGTGTAAAATATGGAATGTATGGAATATACATTCCTATAAGTGTCTTCTTACTTTGAACCTCTGTCCTTCCTTCCCCTGGTGATACCTGTAAAAGGGGCAATACCAAGACTAAAGGGAGGGGGTGGTGCTCGGTGTGCACTCTCCGATGCTTAAATGAGTATAGGCTATTAGTGAGATAAAATAGAGAGAAGGTAGGGCTTGAGTAAGAGATAGCGAGATTGGTCTTAAATGAGGAGATAAGGCCTCTATTTATAGTGTTCTTATCGGACCGCCCCGGTTCCAATGGTTCACTTGTCCGGTTGTGGCAGGTTCGTAATATAAGTTGGCCTTGACAGTAAATATGGTACACTTTACCTTGGTTCGACCGTAGATGAGCATAATGTGTTTAAGTGTGTGAAATGGCCTCCAAGGGCGAGCCCCGGGTGAAATATCGCCCGTGGGTGGGGGTCCGGACGGAGTGACTAGTCCGGATGGAGGGGGGATACCCGTCCCCCAAGGTCCCGTTCGGGTCACCCGAGCAAGGGGGAACCTTGCTCGGGTAACCCAAGCGAGGTCCCTTGCTTGGGTTGCCCCCCGGGTGGTATTTCCACCCGGGGTCTTCCCGAGTGGATTTCGCCACTAGGGGTGTTTTTCTGGCCTCGGGTGTTTATGTTTTATGTTTCGAATTATATTCGGTTATGGCCCGTTTCTCGGGCCCAATTAACGATAGCTTGGGCGTAAATCCACCATTTGCCCTCGAGTCAAGGAATGGTTTCACCTTTTCTTGACTCTATTTTTAGCGGAATATTGCCCAAGCGAGTTGTGAAACGTACCTTCGTGACGATCCCAGCCCTTATCGAGTGCTCGAGGAACATCATAATTTTCCTTGCCCCGTGTTTAAAGGAGCTTTAAGACGGTCCCGGCCTTCGTTGAGTGCTCGAGGAACGTTGTAATTTTCCTTGCCCCCTGTTCAAAGAAGCTGGATACACAAAACACTATTGTTAATTTAAGCAAATTTATGCCGTGTATATATATATTGTGTAAAGGTAAGAGTTGCGAGCCTTGGTCTTGTTTTACATAGCCTTTGGACTGTGTCCTTTCACTTTAGTCTCCATTTCATTGGGGTTTCTTGTAGAGGCATTTGATACGCCTCCATATAAGAGAGGCTACATGTCATCCTCTGTTGGAAGGATATTCATGTAACATGTGAGTGTTAGTTGATGTAAATGTGGATGTTAGTCCAAGTACGTATATGGATGATGTAAATGATTATAGGTATTATGTATGGGCCTTAGTCCCATTTCACTTAGCCTTAGAACCGTGTCCTTATTGGAGGAACCTCCTTTTTAGGCTCTTAGAGCCGATAGGGTGCTTTGGAAGCAGTGTTGCACTCCATTTACGAGAGTGCGAGTATGATCTTCTAGCTTTTGAGTTCCATGGGCGTGGCGTTTTTCTCCCCGTTTGTCGGAGTGTGGGTATGGTCCTATAACCTTATCCCCGTGATTCACTCTCTATAGATGGAGGTGAGGGTGGTGAAAATTCCTCCTCTTACATTTCGTATAAGAGAGTTTTTATAAATATATGTAGAAGGTTGTTGCCTCCCTATATGTTGGATTGTTACTCTCTTTGTGTAGGTTAAGGGGTTTATTCCCTTGTAGGTATTTTTGTGATTCGGCCTCGGGACCTCCCCCGGACGGTGATTTTGCCTTCATGGCTTGGTGTCGAGGCTACCCCCGCAGTATGCACACCTTGCTCCTCAATAAGTGGGGGATTGGTCCTTGTGTTACTCATGCTCTGTTACAGTGGGTGTGTTTGGCGTTTCGGATGCGAGGGGGGTTAACCCTTGAGGTGACTACGCTCGGCAGCCCACGCATGTGAGTGTTTTGATATCTTTATTTGTAGGAGTTTCCCCTTGTGATGGTTACGCTTGGTGGCCGATGACTGTTTGAGTGCCCCCGTAGAGGACACGTCGTTATATACAAGGGGGATAATCCTTGTATTGACTACGCTCGGCAGTTCATATATAAGGTTGTTCCTTCCATGCCACATTTGGATACATAGCTCGATGTAGGTGTTTGATCCCTCCCCCCGCTACCTTGGGTAGTGCTGGGATGGTTTTGCTTATCTTCCCCTTAGGGGTGCTTGTGATGTTTGTTTATCCACCATAATCATTCCTTTAGCAGGTAGTATCATCCATGCACGTGTCCTTGCCCCCGTAGTAAGCATTTGATCTTTGTACACTTTAGGACGTACTCCTAAGTAGGTTGGCGTTCATGAATTAGCATAGTTCGTCGTGGCAGGTGTTGGGATCAAAATGACGTGGCATTGAACTTCAAGTAATAGACTTCGAGGTATCGCCGTAGGCTAGCTCTCCTAAGTATCTTTTTTGACCTCTTGGGTACTTAGTTTCCTTTTAAGGCTTGTGTGAGGCGAAGACCTGAAAAGTGGTGGGGATGGCCCCTCATTCCACTCCGAAGCTTAAGTCAGTAATGGATTTAGAGAGAATAATATAGAGTACAAAGCCAAAACTCGTAAGTATTGAGAGGGTTCCCATATTTATAGGAAAAGATTACCGACTTCAAGTGGCAGCTACTGTGCCCTGATTGGATGTTTAATGACGGTGGCTGCCTTTCTTTGATTGGCTTGTATAGAGTATATAAGTTGATATGCTCACATTGCATCTTGTTACTTACACTTGCATTTACTTCCATCATGTCATTAGATGATTGTATAAGGCTATTATATGGTGCATATATCATGTAGTACATGTTACATGGTGTATGCACCTTGGTGCACCAAGTTAGGCACATAGGATAGTTAGTCCTAGTTGGTGATCCCTATCACCTAGTATATATAGTTTACCTATTGCATTGTAATCCCTAATCATCAATCAACAAATTATTCAACCTACTAGAGCTTATATGGTATCAGAGCCACCTCAAATGGCGGCACAACCACAAAGCTAAAGAAGACCAAGTTTCTTTGACGTTTTGCCTTAACATTCACCTTGTTTAAGTGTGGATTTGCAACTTCAGCTTCGTGGATCATCTTTTCTACTTCAAGAATCCATTTCTTACTTAAGAATGGATATCTAGTAAGTGGAATTCCAAGAACTCAACACGCATAAGGTAGATCTGCACCTAGACTAAGCAAAGCCAAGATGACTTAGTACTAGTTTGCTTGTTCTTGAAGAATTCAGCCTTGTTGAGCTGATTGCGTGTTTGATACTATCATTTTCTGGAGTTTGTATTGTTTCTCTGGATTTGGATATGGATTTTGAACTTATTTCAGCTGCGCCCCTTACTTGATACCTGGATATTCATTGCTTGAATTCCCTTGCATACACATTGCTCGGCTGAGGAGTATTTGTGACTACTTTGAGCTTTGTGTTCATATCTTCAAGAATTATGAGTTTTCATCAATGGAGAATGACTTCTAATCCATTTCTGTTGAATTTCAAGCTTTGAAAATCACAAATCTCATTGCGGATTTGTACGAACAATACCATAGGGTGAGCTGGATTTTGTCCTACTATCAACAACCTTGGTGTACTACTTTTGTTTGTAGTGCAACTTGTGTATGCGATTTTGCTTGGATTTCTGGCAGCTGATTTCTTGGATTTGGATTCCTCTGACTCAAATTTAATACCTACTTGTATTGCTTGGGTTACAATATGGCTCAAGAAACCAATGTTGATGACCCCCTTTACATACACCCCTCAGACACCACTGGCCATATGCTCATCCCTTTCCAACTTCAAGGAACCTCCAACTATCATGTTTGGAGCACATCAATCAGGGAAGGCTTGTTGGTGAAGAACAAGCTTGGTTTTATAGATGGCACATTCACAAGATTGGATGTTGATGTCAATGATAGAGTAAAATGGGATAGAGCAAATGCAATTGTCAAGGCATGGTTGAGGAATACTGTGGCCAAGGATTTGGTGAATGGTTTGGTCTACAACACAACTGCTTCTTCCATTTGGAATGACTTGAAGGAGATGTTTGATAAAGTGGATGGCACACAAATCTTCCAATTAACAAGGGAGATTTACCAAACATCTCAAGGTGTGCTCTCCATCACTGAGTACTTTGCCAAAATGAAGCAACTCTGGGATGCTCTTGCTTCTATTGATGATTTGGATCTTCAATGTGCTGGGGACATTGCCATTGTTAATGAACACAAGGAGAAGCAGAAGTTGATGGCATTTCTCTTGGGACTGAATGACTCCTATGGACACATTAGGAGCACCTTGCTTATGAGACAACCACTTCCTTCTCTTAGCATTGCCTTCTCTGTATTGGTACAAGAAGAAAGCCAAAGGACCATCTCTGGTTCCATTGGTGATGTGGGTGAGGCAACTTCCTTGTTCACTGGAAAGCATCCATCCTATGGTGGTGGTAGAGGTAATGGAAGAGGATATGCAAGGGGTAGAGGCTTTGCAAGAGGCAATGGCATTGGAAGAGGAAATGGTTTTGGAAGAGGCAACTTTAATCCTTCAAGTGGGAGACCACTCAATACTTGCAACTATTGTGGCAAGAGAGGTCACATTGAAGACAATTGCTACATCAAGCATGGCTACCCATATGATCACCCAATTCATCAAACAAATCCAAATGCTCCTAAGAGGAATTGGAATTCAGCCAACATTGTTGAAGAAGGTGGCAACTCAAGCACAATTGAGCATGTGGCAGCCAAGGACAAAAGGATATTTCATGGCACAGCTGACAAAAGGATACAACATGTTGCTGCCCATAATGATCATTTTGATCATACACCTCTAAGCTTTGAAGATATGGATCAAGCTCATGTCAACATGGCAGGTATATCTAGTGATTCTATGGTTTGGATAGTTGACTCAGGTGCTACTAATCACATCACTCATCAAATTGAGTGGCTACATGATTTGAAGAAAACTGATTCTGATCACCAATATGTGCACTTGCCAAATGGTCACAAATGCAAAGTGACTCATGTTGGTTCTTGCTCTTTCTCAAGTGGATTCACATTGACCAACATACTCTTGGTCCCTGACTTCAAGTTCAATCTGATCTCTGTATCTAGGTTACCTAGCCAGTTAAATTGCAAAGTGATCTTTACTTGTGATCATGTGTTACTTCAGGGCCAGAATGGCAAGTCCATGGTGATTGGGGAATGGAATAGAGGACTATACACTTTGAAGGATGTGGTGCCTTCAAGCCCAAGGAAGTTGGCAGCTGCTTGCTTGGAGAATAAGGATGAAGTATTGAGATGGCATAGGCGTTTGGGCCATGTCTCAGAACAATATTTGAATCATTTGGGTGTTTTAGGCTTGAATAAGACATATGGTTGTATCAAACAATGCACTATTTGTCCTCTTGCAAAACAATCTAGATTTTCATTTCCAACCAGTGATTCTATTGCTTCAAAGCCCTTTGATTTGATTCACATGGATTTACGGGGTCCTTACAAAGTGCCAACCTTCAAGAACAATCAATACTTCTTGACCATTGTTGATGACCACTCAAGAGCAACTTTGGTTTACTTGATGAGGCACAAAAGTGACACTTTCTTGCACATCAAGAATTTCTTAATCATGGTGAAGAATCAATTTAGAACAATGGTCAAGACTTTGAGGAGTGATAATGGGACTGAGTTCATCAATTCAGTGTGCAAAGGTTTACTTCTTCAATTTGGCATCCTCCATCAAACTAGTTGTGTGCATACACCACAACAAAATGGAAGGGTGGAACGCAAACATAGGGACATCCTCAACATTTCTAGAGCTATAAGATTTCGAACATCCATGCCTTTGAGGCATTGGGGGTATTGCATACTCACTTGTTACTTGCTCAATAGGCTACCCACTTCTATCTTGAAGTTCAAGTCACCTATAGAAGTGTTATATGGCAAAGCTCCTTCCCTTCATCACTTGAGAACTATAGGTTGTCTATGTTTTTCAACCAAATTGAACAACCATGACAAGTTTAGTCCAAGGGCTGAACCATGCATCCTAATGGGATACTCAACATCCCAAAAAGGATACCTTGTGATGAACATTTCAAACTCAGCGTTTCATGTTTCAAGGGATGTTCATTTCCATGAAGATATCTTTCCCTTTAGCATGTCAAAGGATGCTCTAAAGGCTCTTATTCCATCTTGCTTGGGAGTCAAGCAACCATTTGACGATTTCCCACCTGAGGATCCATTTTATTTTGACATGGATGCATCAAACAACACTCCTCCCATTAAGGTTGCTACACCTCAAATGGATGATCAAGGACCTCAGATTGAGGATCAACCACCTCAACAACCAATTGAAGAAGAAGCCCCCCAACCTTCCAATCTAAGAAGGAGCCTAAGAATTGCACAACTACACCCACCACCTCCTAGGAGGAGTGCAAGGCTTGCTGAACTCAAACAAAGATCAAGTTCAAATGCCATTTTTGGTATGGAGAAGTATGTATCCTATGACAACTTGGGTCCACAATACAAATGCTTCTTGGCTGCCTTTGACAAGATCAAAGAACCAACCACCTATAAACAAGCAATCAAAGACTCAAAATGGATCTTAGCTATGAAGGAAGAAATGCAAGCCCTTCAGAACAACAACACTTGGGAGGTAATGGAACTCCCACAAGGCAAATCTTCAATTGGTTGCAAATGGGTATTTAAGGTCAAATACAATTCTGATGGTTCCATTGAAAGATACAAAGCAAGATTGGTTGCCAAGGGATTCACTCAAATTGAAGGGACTGATTTCAATGAGACATTCTCCCCTGTGGTCAAAATGGACACAGTGAGGATCATATTAGCTTTGGCAGCTGCCAAATCATGGGGATTGTACCACATGGATGTAAACAATGCATTTCTTCAAGGTGATCTAAATGAAGAAGTGTATATGGACATTCCCCAAGGTTTAAATCATTCCATGTCTCTTGAGGGATATCCCAAACATGTGTGCAAGCAGAAGAAGTCCTTGTATGGTCTCAAACAAGCTTCAAGACAATGGAACATCAAGCTCACCCAAACCTTATTGAAGAATGGTTACAAACAATGTGCCTCAGATCATTCCTTGTTCACCAAGATACAAGGTGATGACAAAGTTTTTCTTCTCACCTATGTTGATGATCTTCTAATCACTGGCTCCAACACCAAGATGATCAATCAATTGAAGAACACACTCCAAACACACTTCAAATTGAAGGACTTAGGAGACTTGAGGTACTTTTTGGGACTAGAAGTTGCAAGATCAGATAGAGGTCTTGTAATCAACCAAAGGAAGTATGCAATTGAGCTTATTGAAGATGCTGGCCTAGGGGCTGCAAGGCCTGCTGAAACCCCTATGGAGTTCAATGTCAAACTCACCACACATGAGTATGACAAAGCAACTAATTCAAACATTGATGATACACTCTTGGAGGATGCCACTTCTTATAGGAGGATCATTGGCAAGTTGCTTTACCTTACCATGACAAGGCCAGACATTAGCTTTTCAGTACAAAGACTTAGTCAATTTGTTGACAAGCCAAAGAAGTCACATCATGATGCAGTCATAAGAGTCATTAGATACATTAAAGGCACTCCAGGACAAGGATTGATCTATCCTTCCAACAACAAACTCAATTTGAGCTTGTTTTGTGATTCTGATTGGGCTGCTTGCCCTTTTAGTAGGAAATCAGTGAGTGCTTATTGTGTCAAGCTAGGTGAAGCCATGATAGCCTCGAAGGTAAAGAAGCAAGACACAATTTCCTTATCAAGTGCTGAAGCAGAGTATAGATGTCTAAGAGTTGCAATTCAGGAGGCACTTTGGGTGGGGAGAATCCTCAAGGAACTTGGCATAAAAGTAAATCTTCCTATCCCAATACACACAGATAGCCAGGCAGCTGTGAAGATTGCAAAGAATCCCATGTTCCATGAGCGCACCAAGCACATTGAGCTAGACTGCCACTTCACAAGACATCATATTCAACAAGGGATCATTGGTGTCCATTACATTCCTTCAAAGGAACAACTTGCTGACTTGCTTACCAAGGCATTGGTAAAGAATCAACACTTAGCTTTGCTAAAGCTATATGGAATCAAGGATGTCTTCCAAGAAAGAAGAGAAGAAGAAGAAAAGGATGGGAGAATATAGAGTATATAAGTTGATATGCTCACATTGCATCTTGTTACTTACACTTGCATTTACTTCCATCATGTCATTAGATGATTGTATAAGGCTATTATATGGTGCATATATCATGTAGTACATGTTACATGGTGTATGCACCTTGGTGCACCAAGTTAGGCACATAGGATAGTTAGTCCTAGTTGGTGATCCCTATCACCTAGTATATATAGTTTATATTGCATTGTAATCCCTAATCATCAATCAACAAATGATTCAACCTACTAAAGCTTATAGCTTGGGAGAGATGGTAAGAAGTCAGTAGGTGAAAAGCACGTCGCCAGCTGGTGCCTCTTCCTTAGGAGGAAGGTTTCGTGGTATGGAGAACGACGAGCAGCTCGCCAGCTGGTGCCTCTTCCTTCAGAGGGAAGTCATCTAGTGGCGGCGAGCAGGTCTCCACCTGTCCTTTCCTTAAGAAGAAAGGTTTCTCCTAAATCCCTGATGATGGACCCGACATGACTCGCACCTTGAGAAGGGAAGCTTTGGTCTTCGACTCGACTTACTCTTTTAAGAGGGGAGTCCTGGACGACCTTTTCGCCTTGTCCCTTATGGTTGTTGTCTAGGAAGTCGACTTTTGTTTGTAGGATAGTCGACCATTCATCTTCATCTCCTTACTCTGGACTCAAATGGTCGATCATACGTTCTTTTGAGATCTCGACTTTTGTTATGTCGACTTGTACTAGGTTGCCTCGAATCATATCCAACACTTGCCCCCCGAGACATAAGTCGTTAGTCTTTAAAATAAACGGGAAGGAGTTATGTCGAGTACCTTCCTTGATGAGAAAAGATTTTGCCCCTCGGCTTTCTTAGCACTTAGGTTCCTTTCCGTTATTTGGCATTGATAGAATCGATGAGTCGGTAGAGACTGATCTCCTTCATCGAGATGATCTTTTAGTGTTGAGGAGTCAATTAAGACTATTATTTTATAACCTGTATATACTAGATCGTATCTTTTAAGGGGCAACTTTCTGAAGTCGGTGGCAAGGGGAGTCAGTGTTATAATTGAACTCTTGGTTGTTGTGGACTGTAGGAAGTCGAGGAGTCAATTAAGACAGCTCCTTTGTAGATGCTTGAAGGAGTCAGTATTATGACTGATCTCCTGGATCGTCGGCCACTATAAGAAGTCGAGGAGTCAGTTAAGACTGCTCCTTTGTAGATGGTTGAAGAAGTCAGTATTATGACTGATCTCCTGGATCGTCGCCGACTGTAAGAAGTCGATGAGTCAGTTAAGACTGCTCCTTTGTAGATGGTTAAAGGAGTTAGTATTATGACTGATCTCCTGTATCGTCACCGAATGTAAGAAGTCGAGGAGTCATTCAAGACTGCTCCTTTGTAGATGGTTGAAGGAGTCAGTATTATGACTGATCTCCGCCTCTTGATTTTCCTCGCGATGAATAGCTTCTATTCGAAAATGGGGCATATCTCGGATGAGTCATCGTACCGCCTCTGCGCACTTTTTCATATTTTCCCCTTTGGCGAAATAGGTTCCATTTTTCTGATTAACAATCAATTCGGAGTCGCATCGTACCCTTAGGTTAGTTTTTCCCATACCTTTGGCTATTCGAACACCTGTGAGTAAAGCTTCATACTCGGCCTCATTATTGGTTGCTCGGAAAGTTAAAGCCAAGGCATAGCGGAGTGGCTCCCCATCAAGCGATGTTAGCACTAAACGTGCCCCACATCCCAAGGAAGAGGACGATCCATCAGTGTATAGCAACCATGACATAGTGTCGTTAGCTGTGCTTTCTGGCGTAGCCTTTACATGCTCTTCTTGTGGAAGAATAATGGGTTTAGCATCTGGTGTTATCATATTCTCGGCGATAAAGTCGGCCAATTCTTGACCCTTAATCGCCTTTCGTGGTTCAAAGTGAATACGAAATTCAATCAACTCTAATGCCCACTTAACCATTATTCCTGAACAGTCGGGCTTCTGTAGTAGATGCTTCAAAGGTTGGTTGGTTAGCACCGTGATTTCATGAGCGTGGAAGTAAGGTCAAAGTTTCCTGGCCGCTATTAACAGAGCATACAAGTATTTCTCGATCTCTTTATAGTTAGCGTCAGCGACGCCAAAGAGCTTGCTAACATAGTATACCAGAATTTGAATGTTGCAAGTCTCTTTAATGAGGACCGAGCTCACCGCCGCTGAGCTGACACTCAAATATAGGAATAAGGGATCCTCCGGTAGCGGCTTTGCCAAGGAGGGGAGCGAGTGGAGATGTTTCTTCAATTGCTGGAAGGCTTCTCCACACTCAGGTTTCCATTCAAATTTCTTATTGGCTCTTAGAATTTTGAAGAAGGGAAGAGACTTGTCACCTGGTCTTGCCAAGAATCTCCCCAACGAGGCCAGTCTTCCATTGAGACTTTGTACTTCTCTATGGCAGGTAGGCGATGACATTTATTTTATGGCAGTCACTTTCTCAAGGTTAGCTTCGATCCCTCTTTGACTAACCATAAAACCCAAAAATTTTCCCGACTGAACCCCAAAAGCACATTTAGTGGGATTCAGTCTTACTTGGTGAAGCCTCATGCAAGCAGAAGCCTCTTCCAAATCTTGGACGTGGTCCTGCCCTCTCTTAGTCTTAACCAACATATAGTCGACGTATGAATCCATATTCCTTCCTATCATGTGTTTGAGGAGCTTGTTCACCATACGTTGATAAGTAGCTCCCGCGTTTATCCAGCTAAAAGGAATAACCTTATAGTTATAAATATCACTGTCGGCGTAGAAAGCGGTATGAGCCTCGTCCTTGGGATGCATTCGTATTTGGTTGTACCCCGAGTACGCGTCCATGAAACTCAGGAGCTCATGTCCTGAACTAGCGTCGACATACTGATCAATTCTTGGAAGAGGATAGGAGTCTTTTGGACATGCCTTTTTTATCTCGAAAATCTACACACATCCTCCACCTCTTGTTAGATTTTCTCACCAAAACTGGATTGGCGACCTAGGTATGGAAACGTATTTTCTTAACAAAACCAGCCTCAACTAGTTTTCCCACCTCCTGGTGAATTGCCGCCTTTTTCTCTGCTCCCATAGATATTCTTTTTTGATATCTCAACTTTTGTTATGTCGACTTGTACTAGGTTTCCTTGAATCATATCCAACATTTTCCCCCGAGACATAAGTTGTTAGTCTATAAAATAAAGGGGAAAGAGTTATGTCGAGTACCTTCCTTGATGAGAAAAGGATTTTGCCCTTCGACTTTCTTATGACTTAGGTTTTTTTTTTTATATATATTTACATTGCTTTGGCAATTTCGGGTCGGGAGCGTTAAGCTTAAAGCCCTCCCCAAGGCGGCGTCTCCGGTGGGTTTCGACCTCTGGTCGCCCACGGGAACGCAACTCGCTTTACCAGTTGGTCCAACCAACCTTGGGTTCTTAGCACTTAGGTTCCTTTCCGTTATTTGGGGTCGATAGAATCAATGAGTCGGTAGAGACTGATCTCCTTCATCGAGATGATCTTTTAGTGTTGAGGAGTCAATTAAGTCTCTTTTAGTGTTACCATCGAGACTGATCTCCTTTGTTCACGAGAACGATGGCGATGGTGACGTTGAATCTCTTTTTGCATAAATTCCAACTCTCTCCTTTCGAGGAGACAGTCTTCGATATCATGCCCCTCCTATTGATGATATTCACAACAAGGAGTAGGATGACGACTTCCTTCATTTAGGTGAAGTCTTTCTAACCTTTGTTGTCTCTTGACGAGGCTTCTAGCATGGATGAGCTCTCGCCTTGACCTCGTGGTGGCTCTTGGTGATGGTGGCGATTCATTCGGGCTCGCTCCACCTCTACGTGGAGAGTAGCTTGTTGCATCATTTCTTCTGAACTTCCCACTGGTTCCGTGTATTAATTGATCGCAAAGGATCGGGATTGAGGTCCCTATCCTCTGAAGAATACTCGGATGGCTTCTCTCTCTGAGAGTTCACCTCCGGTATATCCTCCTTGAAATCGCCTAAAGTAATATTCCAAGGTTTCATTTAGTCCTTGGAATATACCTTCGGCTATCCGTGCTTGATTTTGTTTTGCTCGATTCCTTTGTGGTGACATGACTTTTTGATCTAAGTTCCCACAGACGGCTCTAAATGTTGGGATCAAAATGACGTGGCCTTGAACTTCAAGTAATGGACTTCGAGGTATCGCCATAGGCTAGCTCTCTTAGGTATCTTTTTTTACCTCTTAGATACTTAGTTTCCTTTTGAGGCTTGTGTGAGGCGAGAACCTGAAAAGGGGTGGGAATAGCCCCTGATTCCACTCCGAAGCTTAAGTCAGTAATGGATTTAGAGAGAATAATATAGAGTATTAAGCCAAAACTCGTAAGTATTGAGAGGGTTCCCATATTTATAGGAAAATATTACCGACTTCAAGTGGCGGCTACTGTGCCCTGATTGGCTGTTTAATGGTGGTGGCTACCTTTCTCTGATTGGCTTGAAAGAGAAGGTGAGAAGTCAGTAGGTGACCAGCACGTCGCCAGCTGATGCCTCTTCCTTCAGAGGGAAGTTTTCTAGAGGCGGCGAGCAGGTCTCCACCTGTCCTTTCCTTAAGAGGGAAGGTTTCTTCTAAATCCCTGATAATCGACTCGACTTGACTCGCACCTTGAGAAGGGAAGCTTTGGTCTTCAACTCGAGTTACTATTTTAAGAGGGGAGCCCTGGACGACCTTTTCGCCTTGTCCCTTATGGTTGTTGACTGGGAAGTCGACTTCTGTTTGTAGGATAGTTGACCATTCATCATCATCTCCTTACTCTGGACTCGAATGGTCGATCATACGTTCTTTTGAGATCTCGACTTTTTTTATGTCGACTTGTACTAGGTTGCCTCGAATCATATCAAACAGCAGGGTTAACAGTACCTGATGTTTTATTGCTCCTCTTTCCGGGGTACTTTTTGCTATGTGCTTTGTCCCCCTGGTTTGCTACTGCTGACGGTCTCCTTGTGTTTGGTTGCTACTTCCTTGAAGTTTCCTTACTTGCTTGTGGGGTGGGGTGGGGGGTGTCCGTTGCTTAATTGGACGTGTATCTCGCTTTGCCCCCCGATTTAAGCAATGTCCTTAACCTTTGCTTGACTTTATTACTGTCGGATAGGCGTTAAATTAGGCTATTGATAGTTGTTTGAAATCTTGATGGAGGTTCTTTCCTTAGTTTGTCTCTTCGTCCTCCGACCTTGTGGTTGATCGATTTTGTAATATAGAGAGGGGCTCTTTATGGTGATTTTATATGGGTAGTGGAGGATTGTCTTTGAGGTGAGTATCTGATATGGGTGTTGTCCCGTTTGGGACTTGGTAGCAACTTGTTGTATGGGGTGTCTCAGTGTTTTTCTTAGGCCATCCCAATCTTGTGTAGTTGATGCATACCGCTATGGAGGATGTTTTGTTCCTCTTTTCACTCCCTTATGTAGCGTTGAGGTGTTTTTGCTTATTCCTTTTTAGGATTGTTTTTCATGCTTTTATTCATTGTAGTCCTCCTTTTGACAAGTAGTATCGTCCATGCGCGTTTCTTTTGCCCCTATAGTAGGCATTTGATCTTTATGCACTTTGGGACGTACTCTTGAGTGGGCAGGTCTTGATGGATATTGTATAATGTATTAAGATGGGACTGGTAATTTTTGACGGACCGTCGTTTTTCTATTGTCAGGCGTGCTTTAGGAGCTAAAGGTTGTCGCATCGCTCTCTTTCTACTGTGATTAAGCCTTCTTCATCTAAGGTTCCCTGTGGCGGCCTTACTTCTAATGCTCCCATAATCAGTTGTCCGCCCAAGGTGTTTTTTATGGGAAAGCGGTTTCCGCCTCCCGACTTGAGCCCGAACTACGATGTGTGATTCTGATTCTGATTTGGAGATTTAGTTGTAGCGCATCCTTGAGAATGAGCTGGTTTTTCTTCGAGACCCCGTGTTCATATTTGAGGTCCCTTCGTCATGCCGCATTGCTATAGTGGCAGCTCCGTTACCCCACCTCTGGATGGGATGGCGGTGGTGTATATTTATCATATTAAGGCGGGGCTTTGCTTCCCTTATTGTGCCAAACTTCGAGAGCTTTGCAAGCATTACCGAATTTCCCCTCTTGACATTGCCCTTTCTGCTATTCGTTCTTGGGTCGGAGTTAGAGTGTTGTGTTACCACCAATTCAGGCCTTACTCCCTTCGTCTCTTCCGATGCTTCTATTGTATCCACCACGATGGTGAGTCAGGATTCTGTTCCTTAGTGATCTAGTACCCCTTGTTGTCTCATAAGGGCTTCTCTGGATTGGGTGATGTTAAATGGAATAGGAAACGTCGGTTCGTCTTTGCCTTTGAAAATGGTATTGGTCATTGGGATAAATGTTACTTTTTCCTTGAGGTCCGTGATGTTCCTTGGTCTTTGGACTCCCTTCTCGTGAAGGATGCGCGTCCCGCGTTGTCCCAACTCTCCATGTCCGACAAGTAAGCCTTGAAACTGATATATTGGGAGCACGACGGTTTCTTTTGAGTCCATGCATCATTTCTCAGAGGACGAAGTATGTGCTACGGGGATTCAAACGTCGCGCCCCGTCCCTCCTTCGGTATGCGAGTCTTCGAGTTTTTAATAATTGTGATTTTACTGCTTTGCCATATAGGTTGGCTTCAATATCGGTCTTCCCTGTTTCGGGAGAACAACGGTGTTGAAGATGACATCCTTTCGGAGATTGAAATCTCGGCATTCTCCCCCCCCCTCCTTTGCCGGTGGTTGGCCCTCCAGCTGATGATTTGATGGCACAGGTTAGGATGAACGACGTCCTTCGACCTGCTCTCGAAGAGGGTAGGATATCCGGTTTAGCCGAGGATGAGGCTGTTGGATTTGCGAGGAGCGAGGCCATTGACGTCGATAAAGGTAAAGCTATTAGAATCTAGGATTTCCTAGTTTCCAAGGATTTTGGCACCCGTGCTGAGAAGCATTGCCAGGGCACAACTCTTTGACACATGGACGTGATAGTCATATGATGATGTATAGGGGAATGGTATCCTCCTTTGATATATATTCATTATATCCATTTGATGATTTACAGGGGGGTTGTATCCTCTGATATATGGACATGATAGCCATTTGATGATGTATAGGGGAATGATATTCTCCTTTGATATATGGACATGATAGCCATTTGAAGATGTATATGGGGGATGGTATCTGTTAGATATCTGTCAAATTTGGGTTCGTATTTACATTTCGGGCCTCGTAAAATATCCCAAAACCCGTAAAAAACCATTTCGCGGACACCCAAGTCTAAAAACGGTCCGGGATACGCGTAATTGCCGGGCCGAAGGACTTCCGGATTGCCCTAAGGCGATCCGGACCCGTCCCAGATTGTTTAACAATCCGGGTAGGTCCGGATTACCTTTTTACCTCGTACGTTCACCCCGATTAAATTGCCAAGTGCGGGAAGTCGGTGCATACATAGTCCGCCTTGATGACGGTATACGTCTTCCTTACATACCGACATCAAGTAGTTCAAAACTGGGCAGATCCTTAGGTTCCCTATAAATAGGGGCCTAGGTCTCCCATTCTAGACAATTCCCTCACTTTTGGACTTGAAATGCTCTGACTTCTCTCTAATGCTTTCTCTCTCTAGAAGTGCTAACTTGAGCGTCGAAGTGGGCCCAACCAGCATTCCCCCCTCCCACGCTGGTTACTGCCCCTCGTGCAGGACCCGAAGATCAAGAGCTCAAGGTCGAGGACTGGGAATTCAGCTCGGTGATTGTGTATTAAGGATTGCGGCGTTCCCGTCCTTATACATATATCTCGAGCCCGATCGTGAAGGAAGAAGCATGTTCGTGAAGGAAGAAGCATGTTCGTGAAGGAAAAAGCCCAAAGCTGCCCAAGTGGTGAAGTGAACACAACATTTGGCGCCGTCTGAAGTGATTCGAACAAATAGCCGTGCTGCAAGCCATGACAGGAAGACGACCAAAGAAGACGGGTGTAAGAAGAATGAAACCAACGAGAAGTCAACTAGGACCTTCTCACATGTCGGCCGCAGAATCCACAGCTTCGTCCATTCCGTCCACAAACGCCCCTCCTACACAGTTCGGGCCAGAAGATCAGAACAACGTGCCTCCACAAGAGCAAGGAACGAGGGTGGATCAAGAAATTCCATCAGGAATGCCAGCTGAGGCAACACAGCATTAGCCAAGGAATGCAGCCAACATGCCTACAGTCACATTGGCAATGATGGCGGCACTGGAAGAAATTCTTGCTCTCAGGGAGATCTTAAAGAATCAAGGATATGCTGCGCCTCCACCACCCCCGTGTAATAATGAACAAGCGGCACCAGCCAGAGAAGCGTCATATGATGCCAACTAGCAAAAACCGCAACACCCAAATGGAGTAGAAGATTCTGAAGATGCCAGCACGTTCAGGTACTCCAATTGTTGGCATGAAGTAACAAGAAGTAAGATGGTAGCAGCCTCTTGTGAGCAATTCACAACGCCCACACAAGGAGGATAGCTCTAAATCAACAAGCCATGCTAGCACATGCAATGATGGGTGGAGGAAGCCCGCGCACGAAAATGACATCCCAATCACGGGACTCACGACTAAGGCCTTAAAAGAAATGATTGAGAAAAAAATGAAGCAATCGAAGATGAAAGGAATGCTTGCCCTGGAAGAAAATGCATCACTTCAGTTTTCTGATGAATTAGTGCACAGTCACGTTCCAGATGCCCTGTACAGAATCGGCGGAGAAAAATATAGAGGGAAAGGAGATCCAATCGAGCATGTGCAGCAACATGAAGCGTCTCTACTAGGACGAACGGATAACCCGCATCACGTTGCCATGACATTTGCTAATACTCTCGTTGGAACTGCCGCACATTGATTCTTCTCGCTGCCATGCGAAAGCGTTACGTCATGGGCATATCGAAAGGAAAAATTTATTCAAAGATACATGGGAGAGCGCACACTCCTTAAAGGGTCGAACGCGTTGAATGAGGAGACACAGCAAAACGACGAGTCTTTAGCAGATTATTACATCTGCTTCAATCAAAACATCTCAGACATTCAGGGAAACATCACCGAAGGAGAAATCGTGCGCGCCTTCATTGCAAATTTAGGCCGAATAGGACATGCCATGGCTGAAAAGATGGCAAGGCGCCCAGCTGAAACGCTTGAAGAATTGGCGGCGAGGGTAAAAGAATTCGTAGATCTGGACCGTTTCAGAGAGCAACATAAGGCGAAAGTTAGTGCAGCTCGCGCTAAGGAGAAGCAAGCAAAACCCCAACAAGGCCCGCAGTAAACGAGACAATTCCAGCCCCACAAGAGGCCATATCAGCCCGAATTCCAAAAACCAAAAGAAGTGAACCTGGCAGAGTGCGTTCCTTTGAATGCACCACTTTCCATAATCTTGAAGAAGATGAAGGAGGATAATATGTGGAGGGAGCCAGCGAACTTTCGAAAGGGGCCACTGGGAAAACAGGAAGATAAATGGTGTGAAAACCATGAAGTCTACGGCCATGAAACAAACAGCTGTGTCAGCTTGCGATTTCGTATAAACAACTTCATCCTTAAGGGAGAGCTCAAGCAATATGTCGACCAAGGCGACAAACGAAAAAAGAAGAACCATGCTGAGCAACCCGGAAAGGGATACAATGGAAAGGAAACAGTGAATGAAAACCCACCACCACAAAGCGTGGTGTCATCAACGTAATCCATGGTGGGCCAGCAGCAGGAGGTAGCGTTTCTAACGCCCGGGATGTTTATGCCTCACAGCTGCAAGTTATGCCAAAGTATGGGAAGAGGCGACACCCAGAGAAGGAAGATATAATCATCCCGTTATCAAATGCCGACAAGAAACACATAGTGTATCCCTATGATGATGCTTTGGTCATAACAATGGACATCAATGGATTTGACGTGCAAAGGATCCTGGTAGATGTTGGAAGTGCTGCGGATTTAGTGCATATAGAGGTGCTCAAAAAGATGGGAAAAAAGGAAGCCGATCTCTCGCGGAGCACGTTTCCGTTGGTTAGTTTCGCATGAGCGGCAACCTATCCATTGGGCATGATTACACTTCCAGTTATCCTTGGAGACGGGTGGACGGCAGTGCATATAGATGTCACATTTGTGGTGGTAGACAACCTGGGGGCGTATAACGGCATCCTAGGGAGAACAACGATCAACCCACATGACATTGTGCCATCTACAGCTCACCAGAAAATGAAGTTCCTAACTCCTCACGAGATTGGGGAAGTGCTAGGTGATCAGACAGCCGCACGAAAGTGCTATGTCAATGCCCTGAGGAAGATGAAACAAGTGTCAATTGCCATGATATGAGTTGGTGCAAAAAGAAAGCTGTTCGCCTCGAACGACGATGAAAAAGGAAACAAGGAAAAGTTATCACCAAGGTCCGAACTTGGCAGGATTTTTTGTTCGCCTAAGTGGAGTGTACTTGATGTCAGACAGGGAGAAGAAGAATCCATCATGTCCTACTTCCGTAGGTTTGCTCAAAATGAAACTGCACTGAGAGCAATCAAGAAGGACATCATCAAAGCATTTTTCCTGAACATGAACGCACCAACATTTCTGCTATTCGGAAGGGAATTTGGATGGCGCACAACTAAGACAATGGCGTGCTTAAAAGACAAGATGGAGACGGCGATCTCTTGTGAGCGTGAATTGAGATGGGGCACACCTCTCAACGCAAGTGTAGAAGCTCAAACATCAAGGAAATAAGAAGGCTCAAGCATGGATTATGCTAACATCTTCACCCCTTTGAACACGAAGGTGGAAGAGATATATGTCAAGCTTCTGGAAAACAAGCTTCCAAGACATCTTGAGCCGGAAACCGCCTTCTTAGGCAGGGATATTGAAGATTGGTGCCGATATCACCAAACTTGGGGGCACAATACCAATGGTTGCTTGACCTTAAGGATGGAGATCGAAGAATTTATTGCGCATGGAGCTCTGGGAAGCTATGTCGCGAACAACAGTGCCCGTCAGCCGCAAAGATATATTTGAGGGAGATAGACTTTCCACTTTTAATCTATCTTTTTCAGTGCACCTTTAGGAATATAAGTGCAGTTCATGCCTTTGTAATTAGAAGTATTTCGGAAGAAGCAGTCAATAGACGCCTTCCCGCAAAGCTATTGTAAACATGACAAGTATCTAATGATGGTCAATTTACTTTCGTAGGTACATATCTACATTATGCATTATACTCTGGATTAACATCAAGTAGAAAACAACGTGCATACTACTCATAATCATCACACCATGCAACTTATAATAGGCGACATCAAAAAATGCATCTTCAACAAATTCAAAAGCAATATCATGCAATATTCCAAAAGTGACATGGTGCAATATCCTTCTCAAAAGGACAATCCCCATGTTGCGACATCCTTTCCAAGAGTGCAAACCTCATGTTTACTTCTAAAAAATGACATGTTGTGAAATCCTTCGGGCAAATCCTCATGTTCATAGCCATTCCCTGAATAAAAAACAGGATGCGGCAAATGCAATGATGGGACTGATCACCCCACCGTGGCGGGAATACTCTTAATAGACGACAACCCCACATACTCAAAGTATGCATTCTCTCTTAAGGGTTCATACACCATGAAGACTTAGGCATGAAAAGAGATAGCTTCATGTTATATGCTTTTTAAAGAAAATCTTATACAAAACTCATCAAATTTACAAGTCGAGTCTTTAATAACGTTACCTTGCTCTTTAGCATTTTGCCTGCCTGCTGGAGAAGTTAGAGAAGTTGGTTTCCCTTTCTCGTCGGAGCAGGTAAGAATTGGCCATCAAACACAAAAACAGCAAAATAAACAAGAGGAATCTTGTAACAACGTCGCCTTAGAGTGGAACTAAGAGACGGTATAAACTTAAGTCTTGCTTCGTCAAGACGACACTGCTACATGTCAAGTGCCAGTGCCGAGTGCTAAGTGCCAAGTGCCCGCGCCAAGTACATTACTACCTACAACACTACAAGTACCTAGCATACGCATCTTGTCATGCCTTGGGTTGTAACCAAGAGGGGCGCTCATAACACTCAGCAATGCGCAACATACAGTCGCAACTACGGACACCATGTTCATCATCTAAGGATATATATCCTATCTTCCAAGTCTGAAGCATACGGGCAACATTGATAACTCAAGGTATGAAATATTACTAACAAGTTATCACATGGTTTTTCTTATTGAAAAACAGGTCCAAAGGACGAAGTTCCATACAAAGCAAACACACAAATAAAGGTTTGAACAAAAGCCTCAAGCATATCATCATTTCCAAAGGACTAAGACAGCATGTCCAGGAAATCAACACCAAGTTCAACATCAGCATTATCATATCCAAAGGTCAAAGCAATAGAAGCCGCTTCAGCTGCCTTACGTTGCAAACCCGCAACATGGTCAACAGCAAAAGAAGAATAAGGACCCAGCTTGTCAAACGGAAACCCGGGGGCAAGTGCGTGAACTCTACCAATGTAATCTTTGGCAAACTCATCAACCAAAGGTGCAAGATCCGCTTTAGCAGTAGCAAGGACAGCGGCAGAATAGGCAGGGGTACTAGGATACTCAGCCAATCCCTTCTCAACACCCGCTTTGTGTGCCTCGTCACGAACAGAAGCAAGCGCAGCATCATGAACAATGTTGTTCTCCGCAATTTGCTGCTTGATAGCAGCAATCTCGGCCTCAAGTTGTTCAGCATGGACGCGACGAGTAGCAATACGCGCATCAATATCGGCAACCTTGGAGTTCAAATTCCGCACTTCCTCTTCGGACTGTGCAAGCTCGCGGGAAACTGTACTGCACTTTTTGATAGCAACCTTCCTCTCACTTACAAGCTCTAGCACAAAGGAAGACATGTTCATCATCCTTGAAATAGCCTAAGTACAACAAACAAAACGATTATGATCAATAACAACAACAAAGCATACGCGTACATCAGGAAGGCAAAAAGATAAAGTAAGATCTACCGGCGCAAATTCAGCCAGGCCGCTCTCAACGTGTGCCTGTGCCTCCTCATCAGTAGACGGTTTGACATCATGATCACCAGGAGTGTTGGATCACGGTGGAACTCCGGTACGATCTTTGACGGCGATCCTAGCTCCTTTGCTCCTGGTGGATATGCGGGGTATCTTCGGGACCTTCATTATGCACCCCTGTCTGGGAGACCTCAGCAGCGGGAAGATTCTGGTCCTCACGTTCCGGTGGTAAATTCAAAGTCGTCGCAGCAGGATGACGGGAACCACCAGATTGTCCTTGTCTCTTTGCTTGCCAGCCGCCATTGAACGAGTAGAAGGCATATCAGCTTTTTGTTACGTTTCCCACAGACGGCGCCAATGTTGGATCACGGTGAAACTCCGGTACGATCTTTGACGGCGATCTTTGAAGGTGGTGCGCCTGCTGAGGCTCCAGCACCCGACGGAGTCCCGGAGTGACCTGCACCTAGAGGACGAGAGGAGGCTTTAGAAACGTAATCAGGAAGTTCATTAGAGCCCTTACACCAAACAATACGTCGGGAGACATATTGGTCCTTCCCGCGACAGGTGTAGTAGCCCGCCTTCAGGACACGAGGAGTTTCCCCTCGGAGGACTCTTTTGACATCGGCAATGCGGGCCTCCATGGTCGAAGGAATCAACTCATTCGGAACCAGCCTCCTGTACGATTTAATAGCGAGGCGGAGCTTTTTACATTCTTCAGCGTTCTGGACGTCGAAGAGCTTATCCACCTCCACGCGGCTCCGCTTTGGCCGCTCCGCGGAAGGAGATCCCGATGGAGCAGCAGCCTTCTTGGCTGACTTCCTCTTCCGCGTAGGGCGGACAGCATCGGTCTCCTCCTGCTTAAGGATCAGATTGGTCAGCACGGATACCTTCTTAGCTGCAAAAAGTAAAAAACAAAGGTTAGAGATTTACCCAGGGAACCATATTGGAGGGGCCGTCGAAAAGCTTCCCCCCGGAGACTACGTCGAGGAGTTGGATCCCGGCATTCACCAGGTCCCGCTCCACGAGAGAATTGGCGTCGAGGGGAGTGTAGGACTCCCCCCACCGGTAGAGCTGGATGAGCTGAAGAGTCTGGAAGTCTTCGTCGGTGTAGGTCTGGAAAGCGGGAGGAGAATCCGCTTCCACCTCCCGTCGGGGCCACGGGATCGAGGAGTTTTGGATGAAGAAGTAACTCCTCTTCCACCCGCTGTTATCGGACCCCGTGTCGACCAGGAATCCCAAACCCTTCACCACCTTCTAGGTGTCATTGGTCCAGTTGCACAACCCGAGTTGCGTCTTGTTCTACTTCGGCGTCCGGGGGTAGAAGGCACAAACCCCCGCCTCGTTGCACTTCATCCCGTAGAAGGTCCTGAAGAGTTTGAGGCTGTATACCCACTTCTGTCGGAAGCAGAGGACCTGGAAGGCGTTCCACAGGCGTATAGCGTGCGGAGAGAAGGTGGTCGGATGCGTCTTGTAATGCTGGCAAATCTCTACCAGATTATCACAGAAGGGGAATCTGATCCCCGCTGATATTTGCCCCGTAGAGACAAATACCTCCCCTTTCCGGGAACGAGTAACCTCAAGGTTACCCGAGGGGCGGGGCCAGGGATACGGGAAACGAGGTTCCCAGGTAGAGGTGATGCATCCCTCCCGGAGAGCTGCATCGTACGCAGTGCTGGAAATCTCATTCAGAGCATAGTCGTAGTTGAAGGGCTTCCTTCCCTCGGAACTAGATCCGCTTTCTGAAATCAGCCATGGAAAGGCACATTGGGTTTTCCGGAAAACTGCAAACAAGAAAAAAATGTACAAGCAACGAAGAAGAAACCCTTACCAGACATGATTGTTGGAGGCTGGAAGGATGAACTTGACGTTGTCGGAAAAGTTGCTTGGAAGAACAGGAGGCCGGAGGAGCACTAAGGTCTTCGGAATCGCAGAGCTCGAATACTCAGAAAGGTTGCAGAGAGCTTTTGAAATTTCGGAGACGGTAAAAGTGAAACTGTGCCCACGGTTAGGGTTTTATAGGCGAAGAGGACAGTCGAAGGGACGCTTCGATCTGAATCGTTGAAGTTGAAGCGTTCTAATCTGGACCGTTGAGATGAAACGTGCAGAATGGCAACGGGTGCAATGATGAAACGGCCTGAAAAGCACTTTTCAGAAAAAGCAGGCGCGAAAAATCAGGCACGGGTACTGAAGATGTCGCTTCGTTATCTGCTACATTTAATGGCTGGGGAACCGAGGAGTCCTCTCGGATTTGGCAGTTATCCACAAGGTATTGAGGAAACATAAACGAAAAGACTTGTACTAAGTGACTATGCCAAGAGAAAGATCCCCGATTCCGACGTCGGGATGTCGGGAGTTGAAAGACACGACGAACTGTAAGTTCCTCATGTCTTGGGGGCAAATGATGGGTTCCGCTATGGCCGTTAGGCCCTTTAATGGCGAGGAAACGGCGAATAGGCCCACTAGGCCCTAAAATGGAGGTCAAGAAGAACAAGGTGAAGGGTCCCGACAGAGGGAGTCCCGATGATGAAAGGTCCCGACAGAGTCGGTCCCGATAGGTGAGCTGGAAGCTCCCGATGAGAAGCCTTTAAGTAGGCTCCTATGATGAATCCCTGAGAATGATTGGCCCTGTCACGATGACGAGGGGCCCCGAGCGGTGACACAATGAGATAACTCTGGAGTCCCCGATATTGTTCGGGACCTGCTATCAGAGGATAAGGCCGAGATACGCGGGGCGTGGCCGAGATACGCGGAGCGTGGCTAAGATACGCGGAGCGTGGCCGAGATACACGGGGCGTGGCCGAGATAAGCGAGATCATGGCCTAGATAGGCGGGATAGTGCCCGAGATACGCGGAATACAGGCTAACCACCCCCAACGGTTCGCCAGGTAACTGAGGTACCTCTCCGCCTATAAAAAGGCAGAGGTTACCTCAGATCAATTACGTTTTTTGAGAGACACTTTGAGATTCTTACTTGCCGCCGTATACGAGACACTCATTTAAGCATCGGAGAGGGATTCTGGGTCACCGCCCGGTCTATCCCCTCTTGCAGGATTGCGTGGAGCAAAGGAGCTAGGATCGCCGTCAAAGATCGTACCGGAGTTCCACCGTGATCCAACAAGGAGGAACACATCTTTGAAGCACCCGCACACCAACTCCGGGAGTGCTAAGTTTGGAGTCCTTCGGTAAATGAAGACTACCAGCGGAGAAAAGTGACCAGTTTTCTCCGTAAACATCAAGCCCGTCAGAAAGGATCAAATCATCACGCTTAATACGTGGTAACACTACAACAAGAACAACACAAAACAAAGAGCACATTAGCAAAGTATGCTAACTATAAGAAGTATGTCAAATAGAACAATGCATACCTCGGCGGGAAGAACGCTCTTCCTCGGGCTGGTTCCTCGACCGGGTGGCAGAAGGTGCTATCGTACGACTCTCAACTCTCTTCCCTTTATCACAAGAAGGAGCTGGAATAGCCACACTCGGTTTAGGACGCTTCGGGTCACTCGAGGGACACGCCCCTGCGGCAGATCTCTTGGGAAGATCACTAGTGGCAGGTACTGAAACTACGCGTTCAGTCACATGCACCGAGTTACCTAAAAGGAAAAAGACAACGTGAGTATAACAAAACTTGAAAAATCAGCAAGTCAAGTGAGGAAACAAGAAGATGCCTCACCTTTAGGTCCTTTTCCACGATCATGTGCGGAACCTTCAGGAATAGTAGGAGCAACATTACGAGCACGACGCCCAACTGACAGGTTGTCATGATCACTAGCTGTCTGCAAAGACGAGCTTTTTCCATCAATACGACCTACATTGCAACATAGTACAGGCTATAAAAGATATCAACATACCAAATCTTCAGAAGGAAGTATATGAATCCCGGCATCAATCAAATCCTGATCTGAAGCATGCAATAGACAACGATAACGGCGCTCTTGTTGACATCGAAAAATGCTCTTCACCGCCTCCCTGTCATCCAAGGAAAGGTCGGAAAAAATATGAGCCGGATCAGCATTCTCCACGCTCTCAACATCCCAAATAGTCCCGACATCGCATACGAAGAAGTAGTGGTGTCGCCAATGAGAACCAGAACGATCAGCTGGGGCAGCTAGACGTTGTTTGTGATCCCACTCGGCATCTCCAAGACCAAGCTTCTCGACGCCCTTATCTTGCAAGTTCGGCCAACACATTTTCATTCCACATAACCCCGTTGAGTCTGGACACATCAGTTGATAGAAGCATCAGAAAAGAGTGGTAGAATAGTGCCAAGATTGCTTGTGGAACAAAACTCGAAAACAGGTCCATACACGGAAGCCAGCAGGAGATAGGCTTAAGGGTGATATCTGGTAATAGCGACAAAGGTCCACCAAGTCAGGGCAATAGGGAAAGTGCAGGCCTTCCTTAATCTGCGAGGTATAAATTGCGGATAGATCACTTGGTGGAATAGTAACTTTCCCTTTTTTGGAGTCCGGAAGCATGTCATAAGGAAGAATAGCCTCCAAAGCAGAATCAAGTCCACAACAAGTCGCGTATAGTTCAAACATGTCTTCGTCAATATAGTGAAGAAGTAACTCACATCCCTCGTTGTATCCTTAAGAGACTCATCTGTGTTGATACCCGGCTCATCACCAACATCTGGACATAATGTCACTCGTGGAACGGGGATAGAAGACTTACTCATAATAATCACGGCAAGAAGACTAACTCTGAAAAGAAGTCTGCGTAACTCGGAATCCTGAAGATTACAAGTAACATGTCAATTAGTGTGCAAGTTCTATGTATGTACATGCATAACGACATGGGCACATGGTTTCAAGGGCGAAATATTTTCTAAGTGTTTTGCACAGGATGACAGTCGGCATATTGCAAGTAGACATCACGCTACTATGTGTCAAGCATATTACTAAGTGTTAGCATAAAACGAGGTGTTGGCATACAACCTGAATTTACATCAAATACATGGATACAATATACATAGACGGGGAAAGAGAAAAAATTCTAAGTATGGGGCAAGAGCGCACATACATGTACGTACATACATGTCGACAAGGATGCGTGTCGACAAGGGAAAAATATTTTCTAAGTGTTTCCATGTAAGTACATACATGTCGACAAGGATGCGTGTCGACAAGAGGAAAATATTTTTTAAGTGTTTCCATGTACGTACATACATGTCGACAAGTGAAAAATATTTTCTAAGTGTTTCCATGTACGTACATACATGTCGACAAGGATGCATGTCGACAAGTGAAAAATATTTTCTAAGTATTTCCATGTATGTACATACATGTCGACAAGGATGCATGTCGACAAGTGAAAAATATTTTCTAAGTGTTTCCATGTACGTACATACATGTCGACAAGAAGAAAATATTTTCTAAGTGTTTCAATGTACGTACATACATGTCGACAAGAAGAAAATATTTTCTAAGTGTTTCAATGTACGTACATACATGTCGACAAGAAGAAAATATTTTTATGTGTTTCAATTTACGTACATACATGTCGACAAGAAGAAAATATTTTCTAAGTGTTTCCATGCACGTACATACATGTCAACAAGAAGAAAAAAATTTCTAAGTGTTTCAATGTACGTACATGCATGTCGACAAGTGAAAAATATTTTCTAAGTGTTTCCATGTACGTACGTACATGTCGACAAGGATGGATTGCACACATCAAGTAGCTACTATCGACTTCTACACAATGCCTCTTGAGCATTCCTATGACGTTTATCGACAAAGCTCATACGACAACATCTATGCTATCATTACCAACGTACGACCGTGGACGACCGTGTACGTACAACTATCAATCATCAATATCGAGCATGGTAGAACAACAACTAAGGCATGGGAAAACACGTCGACAATGAACACAATGCATAAGGGAAGTATAACGATTCATTTACACTTTTCTAAAATTTCCAGCACTTAGGAAAATTTTGGCCGATTAGGGGCTAAGTATTCTAATGCATTTTATCAAACACCTTGTATGCATGATAAGATAACTAGGTACATGATGATTTCAAGACTAAATCAAGGCCAAACGAGGTCACGAAAGGTCTAGCCATGTACGAAATTGGACTCACCGACACGAACCGAGTTCGAATTTCTACTCGCCCTCACTCGAAGAGCCACGCGCCACCGCCGTCCACACGCGCCGCCGCCGCCGCCCTCACGCGCCGCCCCCCTTGCCTCACGCACCACCTCGATTCCCTCCTTGCCCGGATTCGATCTTGATCGACGTCAAATGTGATGTGATTACTCCAAATTCACACCTCCATGAATTCCCTCTTCATCAAGAATGGAGAGCTTCTTGAGGATTTATCTATGAAGGGTGTAAGATACTGGGTATTCTCTCTCCTAATTCTTGCTAAGGACTAAACTAATATCTATTTTCACAGAAGTCCTTAATATCACATACTTACACCTCTTGTTAGGTTCCGAGATCAGGGTCAACGGGTGGTCGGCTCAAATCTCGTTCCTCACTGAAGATATGGATGATCCGGTACTCTCGGGTTGTACTGTCTTAGCCTGCGTCCTTCCTTCCTTAGCTTATCTTCTCCTTTTGCCCTGCAAAAGGGGCAGTACCAGGCACAGAGGGGGGGGGGGGTGGTGCCTGATGAACCCTCTCCGATGCCTAAGTCAGTATCGTTTTTAGAGAGATAGAGCTAGAGAGATGTCAGAGCAAAATAATCCAAATTGCTCAGATGTCCAAATGAATAGTGGAGGTGGGGTATTTATAGGCAACGGTGTCATTAAGGTGGCTTAATGACATCGTTAACCTTTAAACACAGTTAATTAACCTTTAAACACGTAATTAAGACCTTAGGATACGGAGAAGGTAGGCGGAGTAAACCGAGTATGGGAGTCCAAAAATGGTGCCGGGGCTCTTGGGAGGAAGGGAAATCCGACCCCCAAGGGTAGGGGTTGGGTGAGGGCACCCAACCCCTCCTAGAGAGGATGGGGTTGACCAACCCCATCCCTCCTAGGAGAGATCGGGTTGGCTGACCCGATCTCTCCTAGGAGAGATCGGGTTGGCCGACCCGATCTCTCCTAGGAGAGATCGTGTTGGTCCACCCGATCTCCCCTAGGGGAGATCGGGTTGGCTGACCCGATCTCCCCTAGGGGAGGTCGGGTGTGGCCACCCAACCTCACCTAGGTGAGTTTGACTCGGCCGGACGAGCGCTTCGGCCTCGTCCGAGCCGTTGGTGTTTTCGCGAAGTGTTCGGGTTGAAGTTTCGATTTACAATCAATAACGGGATGATAAAAATATAACGATTCGGAAGTCAACGGGTTCAATTTGGGCGTATATCCATCACATGCCCCCGAGTCAACCAATGGCCTAACCCTTGATTGACTCTATTTTAGGATGGTATGACACGCGCAATTTGAAACCGGGGTTTTACCTTTTATCTGAATGCTTACTTACCCATGGATGCGTGCCTCTGACTCTGCCCCTTGATGGATATACGCCCAATTTGAACCCGTTGACTTCCAAACCGTTGTATTTTTATCGTCCCATTACCGATTGTAAATCGAAACTTCAACCCGAACACTTCGCGAACACATCAACGGCTCGGACGAGGCCGGAGCGCTCGTCCGGCCGAGGCAAACTCACCTAGGTGAGGTTGGGTGGCCACACCCGACCTCCCCTAGGAGAGAACGGGTCAGCCAACCCGATCTCTCCTAGGAGAGATCGGGTCGGCCAACCCGATCTCTCCTAGGAGAGATCGGGTCGGCCAACCCGATCTCTCCTAGGAGGGATGGGGTTGGCCAACCCCTTCCTCCCTAGGAGGGGTTGGGTGCCCTCACCCAACCCCTACCCTTGGGGGTCGGATTTCTCCTCCCCCAAGGGCCCCTGCGCCATTTTCGGACACCCACACTCAGTTCACGTCGCCTACCTTCTCCGTATCCTAAGGTCTTAATTATGCGCTTAAAGGTTAGTTAATTGTGTTTAAAGGTTAACGATGTCATTAAGCCACCTTAATGACACCGTTGCCTATAAATACCCCACCTCCACTATTCATTCGAACATCTCGGCAAGTTGCACAATTTTGCTCTGACATCTCTCTAGCTTTATCTCTCTAAAACCGTACTGACTTAGGCATCGGAGAGGGTTCATCAGGCACTGATGGATATACGCCCAATTTGAACCCGTTGACTTCCAAACCGTTGTATTTTTATCGTCCCATTACCGATTGTAAATCGAAACTTCAACCCGAACACTTCGCGAACACATCAACGGCTCGGACGAGGCCGGAGCGCTCGTCCGGCCGAGGCAAACTCACCTAGGTGAGGTTGGGTGGCCACACCCGACCTCCCCTAGGAGAGATCGGGTCAGCCAACCCGATCTCTCCTAGGGGAGATCGGGTGGACCAACCCGATCTCTCCTAGGAGAGATCGGGTCGGCCAACCCGATCTCTCCTAGGAGGGATGGGGTTGGCCAACCCCATCCTCCCTAGGAGGGGTTGGGTGCCCTCACCCAACCCCTACCCTTGGGGGTCGGATTTCTCCTCCCCCAAGGGCCCCTGCGCCATTTTCGGACACCCACACTCGGTTCACGTCGCCTACCTTCTCCGTATCCTAAGGTCTTAATTATGCGCTTAAAGGTTAATTAATTGTGTTTAAAGGTTAACGATGTCATTAAGCCACCTTAATGACATCGTTGCCTATAAATACCCCACCTCCACTATTCATTCGAACATCTTGGCAAGTGTGCACAATTTTGCTCTGACATCTCTCTAGCTTTATCTCTCTAAAACCGTACTGACTTAGGCATCGGAGAGGGTTCATCAGGCACCACCCCCCCTCTGTGCCTGGTATTGCCCCTCTTGCAGGGTAGCAAGGAGAAGAGAGCCAAGGAAGCAGAAGAGCATAGAGCAGTAGGACAAGCCCCAGGGGTAAGAAGTGATGGTTATACGCCCAATTTGAACCCGTTGACTTCCAAACCGTTGTAATTTTATCGTCCCATTACCGATTGTAAATCGAAACTTCAACCCGAACACTTCACGAGAACATCAACGGCTCGGACAGTGCCGAAGCGCCCGTCCGGCCAAGGTAAACTCACCTAGGTGAGGTTGGGTGGCCACACCCGACCTCCCCTAGGAGAGATCGGGTCAGCCAACCCGATCTCTCCTAGGGGAGATCGGGTGGACCAACCCGATCTCTCCTAGGAGGGATGGGGTTGGCCAACCCCATCCCCCCTAGGGGGGTTGGGTGCCCTCACCCAACCCCTACCCTTGGGGGTCGGATTTCTCCTCCCCCAAGGGCCCCTGCGCCATTTTCGGACACCCACACCCGGTTCACGTCGCCTACCTTCTCCGTATCCTAAGGTCTTAATTGTACGCTTAAAGGTTAATTAATTGTGTTTAAAGGTTAACGATGTCATTAAGCCACCTTAATGACACCGTTGCCTATAAATACCCCACCTTCACAACTCATTTGATCATCTTGGCAAGTTGCACAATTTTGCTCTGACATCTCTCTAGCTTCATCTCTCTAAAACCGTACTGACTTAGGCATCGGAGAGGGTTCATCAGGCACCACCCCCCCCCCCCTCTGTGCCTGGTATTGCCCCTCTTGCAGGGTGGCAAGGAGAAGAGAACCAAGGAAGCAGAAGAGCATAGAGCAGTAGGACAAGCCCCAGGGGTAAGAAGTACAAGCCTCAGGAGGTCAGAAGGAGAGAAGGAAAGGAGGTCAGAAGGAGAGAAGGAAAGGAGGTCAGAAGGAGAGAAGGAAAGGAGGTCAGAAGGAGAGAAGAGAAGGACACATATCAGAACGACTACCCCAAGAGAGTATAAGGGCAGGGATCAGAACGACTAGTCCTAGGAGCACTGAACCCGACATTTCATTAGTGGGAGATAAATTCTAGATTGACGACCCGTTGACCTAGACTTTATAACCTAACACTTGGCGCCGTCTGTGGGCTTCGAACAGAAAGCCTGGCAATAACAAGAGCGATGAGGAACAGCTTAGTATCTAGGCATCACCGCCCACCTGGGGGCAATAGGCGAGAGAGACAGCCTATACCTCCAGCAAGGCAGCCTAACCCAGAGAAACAGCCTGCACACCAGAGCCTCAGGTAGCCCCACAGGCACCCCAGCCTAACAAGCAGGGAGGAGGCTTCCACAGCTCCAACTCCATTGACTAGGAAGCCACAGGGACAGGGGGGCAACAAGGAGTGCCATCCCAATACACGGCACCTCCACTGGGGTACTACTATGAGGCACAACCTCAAGGGTATCCATATGGAATACTAACTCAAAGGAACGACAATCGCACCCACACAACCAACATAAGGCCCGCATACTCGCAAGGAGCAGAGACAGTGACTCCGAGGTTGATGAACGCATTGGATGAGCTGCTAGCCCATATAGAGACTCTGAGGAACAGGCAGAGAAGGCAACACCAGCATGAAGAAGAAGAAGTTCATGAGGAAGAACAAGACCCAGAAGAAGAACACCACTCGCACCCTCGAACAAGGCAGCGAGAAGAACAAATGAAAGATAACCAAGGGCCACTCCCAGAGGGAAGACAGCAATTTGTGCCTCCAAGGCAGCAACAGACACAGCAGGATGCCAGGGCATACACCCCCATGGGGGCAGATAGACAGGCAAGACCTCCAAGGAGGCATGGATTCAACCAAGTACCCCAACAGGGACATACACCGCACTAAGGGAGGACATACATGCCAGACCAACAAGGATATAGGAGTTCCAACATCCACCCTGGCAATGTACACATACAGTCCGTATCACTACAGACATGACTAAGGGACATACCAAGGAAAGCTCAAAGGGAGGGACATAGTCCCAACAACACAACAAGGCAACCACCTACCTATGATACAGCACAACAGATCCAAACCCCTTGTGCATGACAACCCTTGGCACACATCCCCCTAGGACAGGGGAGGAGTTGAAAAGACAAGGATTTGAACAGGGGACTCATAGAGTACCACACCACGTCAGCACATAGCTACTACAATGGGAAGCCTCATGGAGAGACATAGTAGAGTGAGATCGCACATAGCATACATGAAGGATACACCTCCACATAGTCCACCTTGCAAGGATGCGACCTTATATTCCTCAAGTGGAAGAAATACACACAGACTAACAGAGGAAAACAATTAAATTACCGAGGAAGCAGGGGATATCAACACCCCACACCCATATCCTTCCCATATCCTCTTATTTAATTTAACTGCATAACAAGTCAACTCCCTAAAAGGGGTAGATTTTGATACTTGATATCAACATATTTTCCAAGAATGACCATACCGGACGCCTTCGGGCTCCGTGATATATATATACACAGGTGGACCACTAGAAGAATCCGTAAAAGGCCATCGTCAATCAAGAGAGGCACAAGCAACAGATTCCTCAATCCCAAAGAACACCTATACGGTCAAGTTTCTGGGAAATATCACAAGATGGAAGGCTCACTTACAAAAATAAGTTAAGCACTCCCAACATCCTATAGAGGAACTACCATGAAGGTCACAAAGGATTACCCCTACTATAACCTTCCACTAAGCATCCTAGGGCCAGGTCCGTCAAAGGATCCCATCGGGCATTGGTATGCAAGGGGGGCACCAGTCACAACATGCCCTCCCCACAAACGCCCATTAACATGAGAGGGGGTAGCCGCGAACACATCCCTCCAAAAATGGAGGAAACCATATCACATGGGCAACACCCACCATCAGAGACAAACACCTCCAGCGGATCTTTATGATTCCACCTAGTAAGCTCATCCCAGGTAATGGAATACACTTCGATCAAAAATACTCAAGGACACCAAACCTAGCAGAGGAAGAACGGTGACACCATCATCAAGCTTTTAAAAAGGGATATGGAAAACATAGTATTTCCACACAATGATATGTTAGTCATAAGAGAGGGAATCACCAACTTTGACATGAAGAGAACCATAGTACATGAAGGGAGTCCGTCAGACATCTCCCATGACCAACCATTGATGATACTAGAGAAGAGTCAGGCATACCTAATATCAAGGGACCCCCTACTAGTAAAGGTGGTCAGAACATCAACACACCCATTAGGGACACGGCACTGCAAATGAACCAGGAAAAGGATGGAACACATATCCTTACAAGTATCCTTACAAGTATCCTTGCATTTATCCTTGCAAAAATAAACTCCGTAGATAAAGAAGTATCTAATAGATGACTATATCTCTGTTCTCAAGCTATGATCCTAACCGGAGATCCTTGGACTCCGTACTATATATGTAATGAATAACATGTTCATCAGAGATAGGTACACGAAGATTCAAGACAGCGCCATAAAGATTAGGCGCATACCTCTACCAAGTACGACACATTGGAGTGTTCACAAACACTCCTTCGCCATCTCACAAGAAAGGAGGGAAACCAAGGATACAAGTCCTAATAGAATAAACATCGGTAGAAAATCCTGTCATTGAAGTCATGCACCAAGAGAGAAACTCTAAAGATGCAAGATTAGCAAAAGAGATAGTGCAACAACTAGAGTATGAAAAAGGAGATACATCTCCTACCAAGAGCCTTAGGGCAAGATAATAGTTCTACAAGATCAACCAAAGAGGAGCTCTAAAGCTTGGGGAGTAAGGTTTCAAGATCGACCCTCACACTAGACGCACATCCCGATCAACCACCTTGTCTGCAAATGATAAGACATTTGACCCTGGCATCCTATCAAGAGGAGAACCCCGATAAAAGGGGCACTAGAAAAATATCCCGCCTCTAAGGCCATACACCAAATACATGATGAATGAAGGTTATGACAAAACAAAAGAGGAGGGACTTGTCAGCTCAACACACCTCAAACACGTATACGTACGCAATACAAATGCAGCCTCTAATGAAGTTATCCAACAAGGAATAGCCAATACGGGAACAAACCCAGGGAAAATCAGGGAGCATCACCTGCAAACCTAAAGGAAAACGCCCTTTTTAGATTCAAGTCCTAATTCGAAGGAAGTCTACAATCAACATTCAAGGTGGGAGGAGCATGACCAATGGGACACCCCCTAAGGGCAGTGAAGAATACTCCAGTGTGAAGGAAAAGGCAAGGCACACTAAGTGCCACAACACTCCAAGAAGATACAGCCCGGTCAGACCCCCCCCCCCCCCCATGCACGAGCAAAGAGCATGGGTCAGATTGACTAGTCTGAAACACACTTACGAGATTAACAACTCAAGACACCATTTTATGAGAGAGCTCTTCAACCTACACAAGGAAAGGGGGGAAAAATTTACAAGCACCCCTAGGATACAGACATTGCCACATCCTAGTTATCAAGAGAATGAAATCCACCCCCACCCACCCAAAGCAAAAGCTCTTCCACACAACCTCCAAAGACACATCCGACAAAGGCATCATCCAAACCATGCCTATGACTGAAACAAGCAAGCATGAGAAAGAGTAAATCCTACAAGGGACACTCATCGCATTCAAACAAGCAGACAAGGGAGCCCCGAGCATAAGGGGTACCCAACCAAGAAAATGAACGAGGGGCCTTCAACGGCCAAATATGAAAGGCGGGGTGACCACCAAGCAACTTGGGGCACCAAACGAATAAGTGCTTGGTAGTCCACCTAAGTGTAAAAGAAGAGATTAGAGACAGAAGATCACAAGAACATGCAATACCACTTCTCCTAGAAGAGGTCACATAAGAGGAAAACATCATCAACTCCCTATACGAACTCGTCCTAAGTTGGCAACACACAAACATCGCCCTCGAGAGGCGATCTCCCATATTGAAGGAAAAGCGTGGTAGCATGCAATATCATAGAAGGAAAAGTCAAGTAAAGACTCGAAAAGCATACCAAAGACGCACACTACATGAGTAAGGACACAAGATAAGGTAATATTATGAGCCCTCCGATAGCCAATCCCGCGAACACATTCGACGCCCCCAAGAGCGTATCTTGAGAGTAGTTCTAAAACTACGAACCCTGTGCCCTCCGGGAGCCTGTCCCGCGAACAGATTCGACGCCCCCAAGAGCGTATCTTGAGAGTAGTTTTTATACTACGATCTTCGACGCCCCCAAGAGCGTATCTTGAGAGTAGTGTTCATACTACGACCTTCGACGCCCCCAAGAGCGTATCTTGAGAGTAGTTTATACACTACAATCTTCGACGCACCAAGAGCGTATCTTGAGAGTGGTTTCCAAAAACTACGAATTTCGACGCCCCCAAGAGCGTATCTTGAGAGTAGTGTTCATACTACGACCTTCGACGCCCCCAAGAGCGTATCTTGAGAGTAGTTTATACACTACGACCTTCGACGCCCCCAAGAGCGTATCTTGAGGTAGAAAAAACACTACCAGTTCGACGCCCCCAAGAGCGTATCTTGAGGTAGATTTCAAACTACCAGTTCGACGCCCACCAGGAGCGTATCTTTGGTCTAACCTGAGCCCTCCGGGAGCCTATCCTGTGAAACGTTAAGTGCCGTCCGAGAGCCTGTCTCGTGAACAGATTTCGACGCCAATCAGGAACGTATCTTTGGACTAACCTGAGCCCTCCGGGAGCCTATCCTGTGAAACGTTAAGTGCCATCCGAGAGCCTGTCTCGTGAACAGTTTTCGACGCCCACCAAGAGCGTATCTTTGGTCTAACAGTACAACGTATACCGTGTAAGGGGTATCAGAAGAGATCATCACACCATGCTCAGAAGGATACCATGAGAAAGAATTTCTAAGTAAAGTTGTATAAAGAACACATAATGTTATTTCTTGATGAGATAGCAGGTATGATGTAAAGGAAAGCACAAAAGAAAGATAAAGAAAGGAAAGCATATTCAAAGGAGAAGTCCATGACCAAAGGATCATATACAGAAGCACAAGAGGTTATCATGAAAAGTAACGAGTTATCCTACCACCCATATCACAAGTTAAGAGAAGTATCTCAAAGGAACCCAACACCACCAAGAAGGATAACAAAGACATGAAATCCGAAGGTCAAAGCTCTCAAAATAAGCTCGACCCATCAAGAAGAGAATTGCCTTACAAGTCACACAAATCAACCTCCGACAAATATTATTGTCATACATGTCGCCCTAGCGTGACCTATGCTCGTATCAGACTTGAACATAGTCAAGCACAACTCATGAAGGAGACATCTAAAGAGCATAAAGGATACAACATCCGACAAGACGAGACATCGGGACCTAACCCAACAAACATAGCCTACACAAAAGGCAACTATAGCAATGAAGGCTCTCCAATGAGAAAGGAATACTAAAGCACAACTCCATACATCGTGATGTGGCTATCATGTCCACATACACTGAAGTGGCTATCATGTCCACATACCTTGAAGTGGCTATCATGTCCACATGCCTTGAAGTGGCTATCACGTCCACATACCTTGAAGTGGCTATCATGTCCACATACCTTGAAGTGGCTATCATGTCCACATACCTTGAAGTGGCTATCACGTCCACATACCCTGAACTGGCTATCATGTCCACACACTACAGAAGGGCTATCACTCCGACACATCACGAAGTGGCTATCACGTCCACATACCCCGAAGTGATTATCATGGCAGCACATCATAAAACATCTGTAAAAGACATGCATTGTAAAGACACCATCCCGACCACGAACATCAAAAGGCTACGCCTAGCCTTAGGAGGAGGTTCAAGAAAAAGGAAAAACAACACCCTTCGTACGCTCATCAAAGGTAGGCACTTATATTTCAACCCACTCGGTGATATCAGGAAGGAGACGTCCTCATTATGAAGACAACCTCCATATCTCACGAAATCAACCATGAAGCAAAGAATCACGACAAGCACTATTGAGGGCATATAACAAAACGATCCCCACAACGATCACAACTACGATACTAGTAGAGGCTAACTCAAGAGCAGTCTCCACCAAACTCCAAAGCAAGAATTTGCTATCTTAATCAGAGCCATGGCAAAAGATAGGAACCTCAATGAAAGGTGATGATCACACCCATCACCATAAGAAAAATCTTCAATGCAGGGGTTAATAACATAACCCATAGGAAAGACAAAAACACCTTCAAAAGTCGTCAAATCTACATGAAGATGAAATAAACTTGAGACTCGGCCCCTCGGCTGGGGGGCAGGGGATAGAGAAGAGACATCAAGACCTATGATCACCCCATCGCCAGCCATAGGTTGTTTCCTTTTGTCCAGCAAAGAGGTCGCCTCTTCAACCACTACCTCCTTATCATGGGAGAGAGTCAGCAAGGGGGCACTTGAAGGAGAGCCTCTCGCGGTTTCCTTCTCCTTGGCAGCCGAGGGCCCGACCTCAGAGTCAGGTTTCCGCGCCTCGGATTTAGATTGACTTGAACTCTCACCCACCACAAGAACCATTCGGTAACCAGAGAAGAACGCTCTAACAACAAGAAGGAAGCAGCATGAGAACAATCATAAGTTTATCACAAAGAAAAGAGAAGGGAAAAAGAACATACTGGAAGCATTAGCAGCCATCCTTGACTTAGAAAATTTCTTGGCCTGATAAGCAGAACTAGAGGGTTCTTCCCTCTCATCCGATCCAACGGTACGTTCGGAACGCTCTGCCTACACCTTATATGTTTCTCCATGAAATCAACCTACAAGGGGTCATACGAGTCCCCACCTCATACGAGTCCGCCTCGGACACCCAAGACACAGGACGGTCAGATTTGGTCTGACTACCTTGGAAAACGATCTTCAAGGTCTCCCTGTCTGAAGAAGAAAGCTTCCCAAAAGTGAGTCATCTATACGAGCAACCAACGCAAAGATTGACCCTTACTCATAGAGGGGCGAGATACGCTTACTACGGGGGCAACCTTAACACCAAGGGAAGAGGGCGAACTTTTAGTTTCCCCAAATGGAGCAACGCTCCAGCACATCCGAAGGAAGGGTCAACCCTTAACACATGTCAATAGACCCCTTCGCTCGCGGCGGTAAGAAGAAAGCCTGTAAGCTTTTTCACCCTCACTTTTATGGGGAACAAATTGCAGGTTAAAGGTCAAGAGCTATACCCACGCTCCAACGAATGAAGGAAAAATGTTACACATGCCGAAGGTCGAGATTAATGGAAAATGCTCACGCTAGTACGAGGGAGGCGGAACGTTGTGTCCCATTGAGTGGCAGAGTTCCCACCCTCAAGTAATGGAGAAGTCTATGCTCTCACCTTTGCACTTATGCTCATATTCATGATTAACATCTACAGGTACATCAATGTCATCACTCATGCTTATACTCACAACCCATCCATACATACATACATGTTCATGCTTGCACTCATATGCATGCCCACATACACACTCCCGTGTGTTCAAACATTTAGACGTCCATGCACATGGCCGCCATATATTCATGCATACATTCATGACTACAATCGCAGCATGTCTCTACTCACTCCCATCCTTATGTTCCTACTTGCATGTATGCTAGTACACATCCTCATGTTCATGATATGTCCATGTTCACTCCTAGTTAACATCCTATAGGCATATTTTCTAGTATCACATACTTAGAAAAAATTTGGGCCAAAATTAAATTTTTCTCCACTTAGGCAAATCACGGCATGAAATTGAAGCATAAGTCACTTAGTTGCATTCGTATTGCATCCTTGTAAGAGTATGCATTTTTTAAGTATACGCCGGTAGCAAAGATAGATTTATTGCTCCCGCCTCAGACGGACGCATGCTTAGGCATACGTCCGTGCTACTCTAACGTTTACAACTCCTCTATCTTATAAGACAGGGGGCAGAGTCGAAGACACACATCCATGGGTAAGCTGACACTCAGATGAAAGGTAGAAACCCCGGTTTCAAATTGCGCGTATCATACCATCCTGAAATAGAGTCAATCAAGGGTTAGGCCATTGGTTGACTCGGGGGCATGTGATGGATATACGCCCAATTTGAACCCGTTGACTTCCAAACCGTTGTATTTTTATCGTCCCATTACCGATTGTAAATCGAAACTTCAACCCGAACACTTCACGAGAACATCAACGGCTCGGACGGGGCCGAAGCGCCCGTCCGGCCAAGGTAAACTCACCTAGGTGAGGTTGGGTGGCCACACCCGACCTCCCCTAGGAGAGATCGGGTCAGCCAACCCGATCTCTCCTAGGGGAGATCGGGTGGACCAACCCGATCTCTCCTAGGAGAGATCGGGTCGGCCAACCCGATCTCTCCTAGGAGGGATGGGGTTGGCCAACCCAATCCCCCCTAGGGGGGGTTGGGTGCCCTCACCCAACCCCTACCCTTGGGGGTCGGATTTCTCCCCCCCCCAAGGGCCCCTGCGCCATTTTCGGACACCCACACCCGGTTCACGTCGCCTACCTTCTCCGTATCCTAAGGTCTTAATTGTACGCTTAAAGGTTAATTAATTGTGTTTAAAGGTTAACGATGTCATTAAGCCACCTTAATGACACCGTTGCCTATAAATACCCCACCTTCACAACTCATTTGATCATCTTGGCAAGTTGCACAATTTTGCTCTGACATCTCTCTAACTTTATCTCTCTAAAACCGTACTGACTTAGGCATCGGAGAGGGTTCATCAAGCACCACCCCCCCCTCTGTGCCTGGTATTGCCCCTCTTGCAGGGTGGCAAGGAGAAGAGAACCAAGGAAGCAGAAGAGCATAGAGCAGTAGGACAAGCCCCAGGGGTAAGAAGTACAAGCCTCAGGAGGTCAGAAGGAGAGAAGGAAAGGAGGTCAGAAGGAGAGAAGGAAAGGAGGTCAGAAGGAGAGAAGAGAAGGACACATATCAGAACGACTACCCCAAGAGAGTATAAGGGCAGGGATCAGAACGACTAGTCCTAGGAGCACTGAACCCGACATTTCATTAGTGGGAGATAAATTCTAGATTGACGACCCGTTGACCTAGACTTTATAACCTAACAAGAAGTACAAGCCTCAGGAGGTCAGAAGGAGAGAAGGAAAGGAGGTCAGAAGGAGAGAAGGAAAGGAGGTCAGAAGGAGAGAAGGAAAGGAGGTCAGAAGGAGAGAAGGAAAGGAGGTCAGAAGGAGAGAAGAGAAGGACATATATCAGAACGACTACCCCAAGGGAGCAGAAGGGCATGTATCAGAATGACTAGTCCTAGGAACAGTGAACCCGACATTTCATTAGTGGGAGATAAATTCTAGATTGACGACCCGTTGACCTAGACTTTATAACCTAACACTTGGCGCCGTCCGTGGGCTTCGAACAGAAAGCCTGGCAATAACAAGAGCGATGACGAACAGCTTAGTATATAGGCATCACCGCCCACCTGGGGGCAATAGGCGAGGGAGACAGCCTATACCTCCAGCAAGGCAGCCTATACCTCCAGCAAGGCAGCCTAACCCAGAGAAACAGCCTGCACACCAGAACCTCAGGTAGCCCCACAGGCACCCCAGCCTAACAAGCAGGGAGGAGGCTTCCACAGCTCCAACTCCATTGACTAGGAAGCCACAGGGACAGGGGCAACAAGGAGTGCCATCCCAATACACGGCACCTCCACAGGGGTACTACTATGAGGCACAACCTCAAGGGTATCCATATGGAATACTAACTCAAAGGAACGACAATCGCACCCACACAACCAACATAAGGCCCGCATACTCGCAAGGAGCACAGACAGTGACTCCGAGGTTGATGAACGCATTGGATGAGCTGCTAGCCCATATAGAGACTCTGAGGAACAGGCAGAGAAGGCAACACCAGCATGAAGAAGAAGAAGTTCATGAGGTAGAACAAGACCCAGAAGAAGAACACCACTCGCACCCTCGAACAAGGCAGCAAGAAGAACAAATGAGAGATAACCAAGGGCCACTCCCAGAGGGAAGGCAGCAATTTGTGCCTCCAAGGCATCAACAGACACAGCAGGATGCCAGGCATACACCCCCGTGGGGGCAGATAGACAGGCAAGACCTCCAAGGAGGCATGGATTCAACCAAGTACCCCAACAGGGACATACACTGCACTAAGGGAGGACATACATGCCAGACCAACAAGGATATAGGAGTTCCAACATCCACCCTGGCAATGTACACATACAGTCCGTATCACTACAGACATGACTAAGGGACATACCAAGGAAAGCTCAAAGGGAGGGACATAGTCCCAACAACACAACAAGGCAACCACCTACCCATGATACAGCACAACAGATCCAAACCCCTTGTGCATGACAACCCTTGGCACACATCCCCCTAGGACAGGGGAGGAGTTGAAAAGACAAGGATTTGAACAGGGGACTCATAGAGTACCACACCACGTCAGCACATAGCTACTACAATGGGAAGCCTCATGGAGAGACATAGTAGAGTGAGATCGCACATAGCATACATGAAGGATACACCTCCACATAGTCCACCTTGCAAGGATGCGACCTTATATTCCTCAAGTGGAAGAAATACACACAGACTAACAGAGGAAAACAATTACATTACCAAGGAAGCAGGGGATATCAACACCCCACACCCATATCCTTCCCATATCCACTTATTTAATTTAACTGCATAACAAGTCAACTCCCTAAAAGGGGTAGATTTTGATACTTTATATCAACATGTTTTCCAAGAATGACCATACCGGACGCCTTCGGGCTCCGTGATATATATATACACAGGTGGACCACTAGAAGAATCAGTAAAAGGCCGTCGCCAATCAAGAGATGCACAAGCAACTGATTCCTCAATCCCAAAGAACACCTATAAGGTCAAGTTTCTGGGAAATATCACAAGATGGAAGGCTCACTTACAAAAATAAGTTGAGCACTCCCAACATCCTATAGAGGAACTACCATGAAGGTCACAAAGGATTACCCCTACTACAACCTTCCACTAAGCATCCTAGGGCCAAGCCCGTCAAAGGATCCCATCTGGCATTGGTATGCAAGGGGGGCACCAGTCAAAACATGCCCTCCCCACAAACGCCCATTAGCACAAGAGGGGGTAGCCGCGAACACATCCCTCCAAAAATGGAGGAAACCATATCACATGGGTAACACCCACCATCAGAGGCAAACACCTCCAGCGGATCTTTATGATTTCACAAAATAGCCAGGAGATACAACTACACTTAGAAAGCTCATCCCAGATAATGGAATACACCTCCATCAAAAACCCTCAAGGACACCAAGCCTAGCAAAGGAAGAACGGTGACACCATCATCAAGCTTTTAAAAGGGATATGGAAAACATAGTATTTCCACACAATGATATGTTAGCCATAAGAGAGGGAATCACCAACTTTGACATGAAGAGAACCATAGTACATGAAGGGAGTCCGTCAGACATCTCCCATGACCAACCATTGATGATACTAGAGAAGAGTCAGGCATACCTAATACCAAAGGACCCCCTACTAGTAAAGGTGGTCAGAACATCAACACACCCATTAGGGACACGGCACTGCAAATGAACCAGGAATAAGGATGGAACACATATCCTTAAAAGTATCCTTACAAGTATCCTTGCATTTATTCTTGCAAAAATAAACTCCGTAGATAAAGAGGTTATCTAATAGATGACTATGTCTCTGTTCTCAAAATATGATCCTAACCCGGAGATCCTTGGACTCCGTATTATAATGCAATGAATAACATGTTCATCAAAGATAGGTACACGAAGATTCAAGACAGCGCCATAAAGATTAGGCGCATACCTCTACCAAGTACGACACATTTGAGTGTTCATAAACACTCCCTCGCCGTCGCACAAGAAAGAAAGGCAGCCAAGGATACAAGTCCTAACAAAACAAACATCGGTAGAAAATTCGGTCATTGAAGTCATGCACCAAGAGAGAAACTCTAAAGATGCAAGATTAGCAAAAGAGATAGTGCAACAACTAGAGTGTGAAAATGAGATACATCTCCTATCAAGAGCCTTAGGGCAGGATAATAGTTCTACAAGATCAACCAAAGAAGAGCTCAAAAGCTTGGGGAGTAAGGTTTCAAGAACCTTCACACTAGACGCACATCCCGATCAACCACCCTGTCTGCAAATGATAAGACATTTGACTCTGGCATCCCATCAAGAGGAGAGCAACGATAAAAGGGGCACTAGAAAAATATCCCGCCTTTAAAGCCATACGCCGAATACATGATGAATGAAGGTTATGATAAAACAAAAAAGGAGGGACTTGTCAGCTCAACACACCTCAAACACGTATACGTACGCAACACAAATGCAGCCTCTAATGAAGCTATCCAGCAAGGAATAGCCAATACGGGGACAAACCCATAGAAAATCATGGAGCATCACTTGCAAACCTAAAGGAAAACATCATTTTTAGGTTCAAGTCCTAATTCAAAGGAAGTCTATAATCAAGATTCAAGGTGGAAGGAGCATGACCAATGTGACACTCCCTAAAAGCATTGAAGAATACTCCAATGTAAAGGAAAAGGCAAAGCACACTAAGTGCCACAACACTCCAAGATTATCACAGCCCGGTCAGACCCCCCATGCACGAGCAAAGAGCATGGATCAGATTGACTAGTCTGAAACACACCTACGAGACTAACAACTCAAGACACCATTCTATGAGAAAGCTTTTCAACCTAAAACACAAGGAAGGGGGGAAAGAATTGACAAGCACCCCTAGGATACAAACAATGCCACATCCTAGTTATCAAGAGAATGAAATCCACCACCACCCACCCAAAGCAAAAGCTCTTCCACCCAACTTCCAAAGACACATCCGACAAAGGCATCATCCAAACCATGCCTATGACTGAAACAAGCAAGCATGAGAAAGAGTAAATCCTACAAGGGACACTCATCGCATTCAAAGAAGCAGACAAGGGAGCCCCGAGCATAAGGGGTACCCAACCAAGAAAATGAACGAGGGGCCTTCAACGGCCAAATATGAAAGGCGGTGTGACCACCAAGCAACTTGGGGGGCACCAAACGAATAAGTGCTTGGTAGTCCACCTAAGTGTAAAAGAAGAGATTAGAGGCAGAAGATCACAAGAACATGCAATACCACTTCTCCTAGAAGAGGTCACATAAGAGGAAAACATCATCAACTCCCTATACGAACTCGTCCTAAGTTGGCAACACACAAACATCGCCCTCGAGAGGTGATCTCCCATATTGAAGGAAAAGCGTGGTAGCATGCAATATCATAGAAGGAAAAGTCCAGTAAAGACTCGAAAAGCATACCAAAGACGCACACTACATGAGTAAGGACACAAGATAAGGTAATATTATGAGCCCTCCGGGAGCCTATCCCGCGAACACATTCGACGCCCCCAAGAGCGTATCTTGAGAGTAGCTCTAAAACTACGAACCCTGTGCCCTCCGGGAGCCTATCCCGCGAACAGATTCGACGCCCCCAAGAGCGTATCTTGAGAGTAGTTTTTATACTACGACCTTCGACGCCCTCAAGAGCGTATCTTGAGAGTAGTGTTCATACTACGACCTTCGACGCCCCCAAGAGCGTATCTTGAGAGTAGTTATTACACTACGACCTTCGACGCACCAAGAGCGTATCTTGAGAGTGGTTTCCAAAAACTACGAACTTTGACGCCCCCAGGAGCGTATCTTGAGAGTAGTGTTCATACTACGACCTTCGACGCCCCCAAGAGCGTATCTTGAGAGTAGTTATTACACTACGAACTTCGACGCACCAAGAGCGTATCTTGAGAGTGGTTTCCAAAAACTACGAATTCGACGCCCCCAGGAGCGTATCTTGAGGTAGATTTGCAACCTACCAGATTCGACGCCCCCAAGAGCGTATCTTGAGGTAGAAAAAACACTACCAGTTCGACGCCCCCAAGAGCGTATCTTGAGGTAGATTTCAAACTACCAGTTCGACGCCCACCAGGAGCTTATCTTTGGTCTAACCTGAGCCCTCCGGGAGCCTATCCTGTGAAACGTTAAGTGCCGTCCAAGAGCCTGTCTCGTGAACAGATTTCGACGCCAATCAGGAACGTATCTTTGGACTAACCTTAGCCCTCCGGGAGCCTATCCTGTGAAACGTTAAGTGCCATCCGAGAGCCTGTCTCGTGAACAGTTTTCGACTTCCACCAAGAGCGTATCTTTGGTCTAACAGTACAACGTATACCGTGTAAGGGGTATCAGAAGAGATCATCACACCATGCTCAGAAGGATACCGTGAGAAAGAAATTTCTAAGTAAAGTAATGTGAAGAACAAGTAATGTTTTTTCTTTATGAAATGGCAGGTATGACATGAAGGAAAGCACGAAAGAAAGACAAGTAAAGGAAACACACCAAGAGAAGAGTCCATGACCAAAGGATCATATACAGAAGCACAAGAGGTTATCATGAAAAGTAACGAGTTATCCTACCACCCATATCACAAGTCAAGAGAAGTATCTCAAAGGAACCCAACACCACCAAGAAGGATAGCAAAGACATGAAATCCAAAGTTCAAGGCCCTCAAAATAAGCTCGACCCATCAAGAAGAGAATTGCCTTACAAGTCACACAAATCAACCTCCGACAAATGTTATTGTCATGCATGTCGCCCTCGCGTGACCTATGCTCGTATCAGACTTGAACATCGTCAAGCACAACTCATGAAGGAGACATCTAAAGAGCATAAAGGATACAACATCCGACAAGACGAGACATCGGAACCTAACCCAACAAACATAGCCTACACAAAAGGCAAATATAGCAATGAAGGCTCTCCAATTAGAAAGGAATACTAAAACACAACTCCATACATCGTGATGTGGCTATCATGTCCACACACCTTGAAGTGGCTATCATGTCCACATACCTTGAAGTGGCTATCATGTCCACGCACCTTGAAGTGGCTATCATGTCCACATACCCTGAAGTGACTATCATGTCCACACAATACAGAAGGGCTATCACTCCGACACATCACGAAGTGGCTATCATGTCCACATACCCCGAAGTGATTATCATGGCAGCACATCATAAAACATCTGTCAAAGACATGCATTGTAAAGACACCATCCCAACCACGAACATCAAAAGGCTACGCTTAGCCTTAGGAGGAGGTTCAAGAAAAAGGAAAAACAACACCCTTCGTACGCTCATCAAAGGTAGGCACTTATATTTCAACCCACTGGGTGATACCAGGAAGGAGACGTCCTCATTATGAAGACAACCTCCATATCTCACGAAATCAACCATGAAGCAAAGAATCACGACAAGCAGTATTGAGGGCATATAACAAAATGATCCCCACAACGATCACAACTACAATACTAGTAGAGGCTAACTCAGGAGCAGTCTCCACCAAACTCCAAAGCAACAATTTGCTATCTTAATCAGAGCCAGCGCAAGAGAAAGGAACCTCAATGAAAGGTGATGATCACACCCATCACCAAAAGAAAAATCTTCAACGCAGGGGTTAATAACATAACCCATAGGAAAGATAAAAACACCTTCAAAAGTCGTCAAATCTACATAAAGACGAAATAAACTTGAGACTCGGCCCCTCGGCTGGGGGGCAGGGGATAGAGAAGAGACATCAAGACCTATGATCACCCCATCGCCAGCCACAGGTTGTTTCCTTTTGTCTAGCAAAGAGGTCGCCTCTTCAACCACTATCTCCTTATCATGGGAGAGAGTCAGCAAGGGGGCACTTGAAGGAGAGCCTCTCGCGGTTTCCTTCTCCTTGGCAGCCGAGGGCCCGACCTCAGAGTCAGGTTTCCGCGCCTCGGATTTAGATTGACTTGAACTCTCACCCACCACAAGAACCATTCGGTAACCAGAGAAGAACGCTCTAACAACAAGAAGGAAGCAACATGAGAACAATTATAAGTTTATCACAAAGAAAAGAGAAGGGAAAAAGAACATACTGGAAGCATTAGCAGCCATCCTTGACTTAGAAAATTTCTTGGCCTGATAAGCAGAACTAGAGGGTTCTTCCCTCTCATCCGATCCAACGGTACGTTCGGAACGCTCTGCCTACACCTTATATGTTTCTCCATGAAATCAACCTACAAGGGGTCATACGAGTCCCCGCCTCATACGAGTCCGCCTCGGACACCCAAGACACAGGACGGTCAGATTTGGTCTGACTACCTTGGAAAACGATCTTCAAGGTCTCCCTGTCTGAAGAAGAAAGCTTCCCAAAAGTGAGTCATCTATACGAGCAACCAACGCAAAGATTGACCCTTACTCATAGAGGGGCGAGATACGCTTACTACGGGGGCAACCTTAACACCAAGGGAAGAGGGCGAACTTTTAGTTTCCCCAAATGGATCAACGCTCCAGCACATCCGAAGGAAGGGTCGACCCTTAACACATGTCAATAGACCCCTTCGCTCGCGGCGGTAAGAAGAAAGCTTGTAAGCTTTTTCACCCTCACTTTTATGGGGAACAAATTGCAGGTTAAAGGTCAAGAGCTATACACACGCTCCAACGAATGAAGGAAAAATGTTACACATGCCGAAGGTCGAGATTAATGGAAAATGCTCACGCTAGTACGAGGGAGGCGGAACGTTGTGTCCCATTGAGTGGCAGAGTTCCCACCCTCAAGTAAAGGAGAAGTCTATGCTCTCACCTTCGCACTTATGCTCATATTCATGATTAACATCTACAGGTACATCAATGTCATCACTCATGCTTATACTCACAACCCATCCATACATACATACATGTTCATGCTTGCACTCATATGCATGCCCACATACACACTCCCGTGTGTTCAAACATTTAGACGTCCATGCACATGGCCGCCATATATTCATGCATACATTCATGACTACAATCGCAGCATGTCTCTACTCACTCCCATCCTTATGTTCCTACTTGCATGTATGCTAGTACACATCCTCATGTTCATGATATGTCCATGTTCACTCCTAGTTAACATCCTATAGGCATATTTTCTAGTATCCCATACTTAGAAAAAATTTGGGCCAAAATTAAATTTTTCTCCACTTAGGCAAATCACGGCATGAAATTGAAGCATGAATCACTTAGATGTATCAGTATTACATTCCTATGCAAGCATGTATTTTTTGAGTATACGCCTGTAGCAAAGATAGATTTATTGCTCCCGCCTCAGACGGACGCATGCTTAGGCATACGTCCGTGCTATTCTAACGTTTACAACTCCTCTATCTCATAAGACAGGGGGCAGAGTCGAAGACACGCATCCATGGGTAAGCTGGCACTCAGATGAAAGGTAGAAACCCCGGTTCCAAATTGCGCGTATCATACCATCCTGAAATAGAGTCAATCAAGGGTTAGGCCATTGGTTGACTCGGGGGCATGTGATGGATATACGCCCAATTTGAACCCGTTGACTTCCAAACCGTTGTATTTTTATCGTCCCATTACCGATTGTAAATCGAAACTTCAACCCGAACACTTCGCGAACACATCAACGGCTCGGACGAGGCCGGAGCGCTCGTCCGGCCGAGGCAAACTCACCTAGGTGAGGTTGGGTGGCCACACCCGACCTCCCCTTGGAGAGATCGGGTCAGCCAACCCGATCTCTCCTAGGGGAGATCGGGTGGACCAACCCGATCTCTCCTAGGAGAGATCGGGTCGGCCAACCCGATCTCTCCTAGGAGGGATGGGGTTGGCCAACCCCATCCTCCCTAGGAGGGGTTGGGTGCCCTCACCCAACCCCTACCCTTGGGGTTCGGATTTCTCCTCCCCCAAGGGCCCCTGCGCCATTTTCGGACACCCACACTCGGTTCACGTCGCCTACCTTCTCCGTATCCTAAGGTCTTAATTATGCGCTTAAAGGTTAATTAATTGTGTTTAAAGGTTAACGATGTCATTAAGCCACCTTAATGACATCGTTGCCTATAAATACCCCACCTCCACTATTCATTCGAACATCTTGGCAAGTTGCACAATTTTGCTCTGACATCTCTCTAGCTTTATCTCTCTAAAACCGTACTGACTTAGGCATCGGAGAGGGTTCATCAGGCACCACCCCCCCTCTGTGCCTGGTATTGCCCCTCTTGCAGGGTAGCAAGGAGAAGAGAGCCAAGGAAGCAGAAGAGCATAGAGCAGTAGGACATGTTAGGTTATAAAGTCTAGGTCAACAGGTCGTCAATCTAGAATTTATCTCCCACTAATGAAATGTCGGGTTCAGTTCTCCTAGGACTAGTCGTTCTGATCCATGCCCTTATACTCCCTTGGGGTAGTCGTTCTGATCCATGCCCTTCTCTTCTCTCCTTCTGACCTCCTTTCCTTCTCTCCTTCTGACCTCCTTTCCTTCTCTCCTTTTGACCTCCTGAGGCTTGTACTTCTTACCCCTGGGGCTTGTCCTACTGCTCTATGCTCTTCTGCTTCCTTGGTTCTCTTCTCCTTGCCACCCTGCAAGAGGGGCAATACCAGGCACAGAGGGGGGGTGGTGCCTGATGAACCCTCTCCGATGCCTAAGTCAGTACGGTTTTAGAGAGATAAAGCTAGAGAGATGTCAGAGCAAAATTGTGCAACTTGCCAAGATGATCAAATGAATAGTGGAGGTGGGGTATTTATAGGCAACGGTGTCATTAAGGTAACTTAATGACATCGTTAACCTTTAAACACAATTAATTATCCTTTAAACACGTAATTAAGACCTTAGGGTACGGAGAAGGTTGGCGGAAATAAACCGAGTATGGGAGTCGCAAAATGGTGCCGGGGCCCTTGGGGCGGATGAAAAATCCGACCCCTAAGGGCAGGGACCGGGTGTCGGAACCCTCGGGGTCGGATCGAGGATCCGACCCCGAGGACTTGGGATCGGGTGAATGGGCCCGGTCAAACAAGTTTGACCGGGTGAGGGGGGTCTCCCAGTCAAACCAAGTTTGACTGGGAGCCCCCCTCCCTCTCCCCTTCCACCCGATCTCTCAATAGAGAGATCGGGTGGGGGGACCCGATCTCTCAGTTGAGAGATCGGGTGGGAGGACCCGATCTCTCAACTGAGAGATCGGGTGGGAGAGGCCCCCTCCCAGTCAAACTTTTGACTGGGAGCCTCTCCCTCCTCCCAATCTCTCAACTGAGAGATTGGGAGGGGGCCACCTCCCAATCTCTCTTACGAGAGATTGGGAGGGTCTCCACCCGGTCAAACCAAGGTTTGACCGGGTGCTCCCACCCAGTCAAACCTTGGTTTGACCGGGTTCACCCACCCGGTCAAACCATGGTTTGACCGAGTTCACCCACCCGGTCAAACCATGGTTTGACCGGGTTCACCCACCCGGTCAAACCATGGTTTGACCGGGTCGGAAAATTCGGAAGTTCGGGGCTGGCGCGTTTTTTCTGGTTCGGACCGTTTCTTTTTGTGGGTAACATACTTGGGCCAAAAGTTTCGATTTACAATCATTAACGGGGTGATAAAAATGAAACGAATCGGAAGTCAACGGTTTCAAATTGGGCGTATATCCATCACATGCCCCCGAGTCAAACAATGGCCTGACCCTTGATTGACTCTATTTTAGGATGGTATGACACGCGCAATTTGAAACCGGGGTTTTACCTTTCGTCTGAATGCTTACTTACCCATGGATGCGTGCCTCTGACTCTGCCCCCTGCCTTATGAGATAGAGGAATTGTAAACGTCAGAGTAGCACGAACGTGTGCCTAAGCACGCGTCCGTCTGAGGTGGGAGTAATAAATCTATCTTTGCTACAGGCGTATACTCAAAAAATACATGCTTGCATAGGAATGCAATACTGATACATCTAAGTGATTCATGCTTCAATTTCATGCCGTGATTTGCCTAAGTGGAGAAAAATTTAATTTTGGCCCAAAATTTTTTCTAAGTATGGGATACTAGAAAATATGCCTATAGGATGTTAACTAGGAGTGAACATGGACATATCATGAACATGAGGATGTGTACTAGCATACATGCAAATAGGAACATAAGGATGAGAGTGAGTGGAGACATGCTGCGATTGTAGTCATGAATGTATGCATGAATATATGGCGGCCATGTGCATGGACGTCTAAATGTTTGAACACATGGGAGTGTGTATGTGGGCATGCATATGAGTGCAAGCATGAACATGTATGTATGGATGGGCGGGTTGTGAGTATGAGCATGAGTGATGACATTGATGTACCTGTAGATGTTAATCATGAATATGAGCATAAGTGCAAAGGTGAGAGCATAGACCTCTCCTTTACTCGAGGGTGGGAACTCTGCCACTCAATGGGACACAACGTTCCGCCTCCCTCGTACTAGCGTGAGCATTGTCCATTAACCTCGACCTTCGGCATGTGTATCATTTTTCTTTCATCCGTTGGAGCATGCGTATAGCTCTTGACCTTTACCCTGCAATTTGTTCCCCATAAAAGTGGGGGTGAAAATTCTTACAAGCTATCTTCTTACCGCCGCGAGCGAAGGGGTCTATTGACATGTGTTAAGGGTTGACCCTTCCTTCGGATGTGTTGGAGCGTTGCTCCATTTGGGGAAACTAAAAGTTCGCCATCTTCCCTTGGTGTTAAGGTTGCCCCCTTAGTAGGCGTATCTCGCCCCTCCATGAGTAAGGGTCGATCTTTGCGTTGGTTGCTCATATAGATGACTCATTTTTGGGGAGCTTTCTTCTTCAGACAAGGAGACCGTTGAATCGGATGAGAGGGAAGAACCCTCTAGTTCTGCTTATCAGGCCAAGAATTTTTCTAAGTCAGGGTTGGCTGCTAATGCTTCCAGTATGTTCTTTTTCCCCTCTCTTTTCTTTGTGATATATTTATGATTGTTCTCATGCTGCTTCCTTCTTGTTGTTAGAGCGTTCTTCCCTGGTTACCATATGGTTCTTGTGGTGGGTGAGAGTTCAAGTCAATCTAAATCCAAGGCACGGAAACCTGACTCTGAGGTCGGGCCCTCGGCTGCCAAGGAGAAGGAAACCGCGAGAGGCTCTCCTTCAAGTGCCCCCTTGCTGACTCCCTCCCATGATAAGGAGGTAGTGGTTGAAGAGGCGCCCTCTTTGCTTGACAAAAGGGAACGACCTGTGGCTGGCGATGGGGTGATCATAGGTCTTGATGTCTCTTCTCTATCCCCTGCCCCCCAGCCGAGGGGCCGAGTCTCAAGTTTATTTCATCTTCATATGGATTTGACGACTTTTGAAGGTGTCTTTGTCTTTCCTATGGGTTATGTTATTAACCCCTGCGTTGAAGATTTTTCTTTTGGTGACGGGTGTGATCATCATCCTACATTGAGGTTCCCCTCTCTTGCCATGGCTCTGATTAAGATAGCAAATTCTTGCTTTGGAGTTTGGTGGAGACTGCTCTTGAATTAGCCTCTACTAGTGTCGTAGTTGTGATCGTTGTGGGGATCGTTTTGTTATATGCCCTCAATAGTGCTTGTCGTGATTCTTTGCTTCATGGTTGATTTCGTGAGATATGGAGGTTGTCTTCATATAAGTCCCTACCTTTGATGAGCGTATGAAGGGTGTTGTTTTTCCTTTTCTTGAACCTCCTCCTAAGGCTAGGCGTAGCCTTTTGATGTTCGTGGTCGGGATGGTGTCTTTACAATGCATGTCTTTGACAGATGTTTTATGATGAGCTGCCATGATAATCACTTCGAGGTATGTGGACATGATAGCCACTTCCTGATGTGTCGGAGTGATAGCCCTTCTGTAGTGTGTGGACATGATAGCCAGTTCAGGGTATGTGGACATGATAGCCACTTCAAGGTATGTGGACATGATAGCCACTTCAAGATATGTGGACATGATAGCCACTTCAGGGTATGTGGACATGATAGCCACTTCAAGATATGTGGACATGATAGCCACTTCAGGGTATGTGGACATGATAGCCACTTCAGGGTATGTGGACATGATAGCCACATCACGATGTATGGAGTTGTGCTTTAGTATTCCTTTCTCGTTGGAGAGCCTTTATTGCTATAGTTGCCTTTTGTGTAGGCTATGTTTGTTGGGTTAGGTCCCGATGTCTCGTCTTGTCGGATGTTGTATCTTTTACGCTCTTTAGATGTCTCCTTCATGAGTTGTGCTTGACGATGTTCAAGTCTGATACGATGTTCAAGCCCCAGGGGTAAGAAGTACAAGCCTCAGGAGGTCAGAAGGAGAGAAGGAAAGGAGGTCAGAAGGAGAGAAGGAAAGGAGGTCAGAAGGAGAGAAGGAAAGGAGGTCAGAAGGAGAGAAGGAAAGGAGGTCAGAAGGAGAGAAGAGAAGGACATATATCAGAACGACTACCCCAAGGGAGCAGAAGGGCATGTATCAGAATGACTAGTCCTAGGAACAGTGAACCCGACATTTCATGAGTGGGAGATAAATTCTAGATTGACGACCCGTTGACCTAGACTTTATAACCTAACAGGAACCACCCCCCCCCCCCTCTGTGCCTGGTATTGCCCCTCTTGCAGGGTGGCAAGGAGAAGAGAACCAAGGAAGCAGAAGAGCATAGAGCAGTAGGACAAGCCCCAGGGGTAAGAAGTACAAGCCTCAGGAGGTCAGAAGGAGAGAAGGAAAGGAGGTCAGAAGGAGAGAAGGAAAGGAGGTCAGAAGGAGAGAAGGAAAGGAGGTCAGAAGGAGAGAAGGAAAGGAGGTCAGAAGGAGAGAAGAGAAGGACACATATCAGAACGACTACCCCAGAGAGTATAAGGGCAGGGATCAGAACGACTACCCCAAGGGAGTATAAGGGCACGGATCAGAACGACTAGTCCTAGGAGCACTGAACCCGACATTTCATTAGTGGGAGATAAATTCTAGATTGACGACCGGTTGACCTAGACTTTATAACCTAACACTTGGCGCCGTCTGTGGGCTTCGAACAGAAAGCCTGGCAATAACAAGAGCGATGACGAACAGCTTAGTATCTAGGCATCACCGCCCACCTGGGGGCAATAGGCGAGAGAGACAGCCTATACCTCCAGCAAGGCAGCCTAACCCAGAGAAACAGCCTGCACACCAGAGCCTCAAGTAGCCCCACAGGCACCCCAGCCTAACAAGCAGGGAGGAGGCTTCCACAGCTCCAACTCCATTGACTAGGAAGCCACAGGGACAGGGGGGCAACAAGGAGTGCCATCCCAATACACGGCACCTCCACAGGGGTACTTCTATGAGGCACAACCTCAAGGGTATCCATATGGAATATTAACTCAAAGGAACGACAATCGTGCCCACACAACCAACATAAGGCCCGCATACTCGCAAGGGGCACAGACAGTGACTCCGAGGTTGATGAACGCATTGGATGAGCTGCTAGCCCATATAGAGACTCTGAGGAACAGGCAGAGAAGGAAACACCAGCATGAAGAAGAAGAAGTTCATGAGGAAGAACAAGACCCAGAAGAAGAACACCACTCGCACCCTCGAACAAGGCAGCGAGAAGAACAAATGAGAGATTACCAAGGGCCACTCCCAGAGGGAAGGCAGCAATTTGTGCCTCCAAGGCAGCAACAGACACAGTAGAATGCCAAGGCATACACCCCCCTGGGGGCAGATAGACAGGCAAGACCTCCAAGGAGGCAGGAGTTCAACCAAGTACCCCAACAAGGACATACACCGCACTAAGGGAAGACATACATGCAAGACCAACAAGGATATAGGAGTTCCAACATCCACCATGGCAATGTACACATACAGTCCGTATCACCATAGACATGCCTAAGGGATACACCAAGGAAAGCTCAAAGGGAGGGACATAGTCCCAACAACACAATAAGGCAACCACCTACCCATGATACAGCACGACAGATCCAAACCCCTTGTGCACGACAACCCTTGGCACACATCCCCCTAGGACAGGGGAGGAGTTGAAAAGACAAGGATTTGAACAGAGGACTCATAGAGTACCACACCACGTCAGCACATAGCTACTACAATGGGAAGTCTCATGGAGAGACATAGTAGAGTGAGATCGCACATAGCATACATGAAGGATACACCTCCACATAGTCCACCTTGCAAGGATGCGACCTTATATTCCTCAAGTGGAAGAAATACACACAGACTAACGGAGGAAAACAGTTACATTACCAAGGAAGCAGGGGATATCAACACCCCCACACCCATATCCTCCCCATATCCTCTTATTTAATTTAACTGCATAACAAGTCAACTCCCTAAAAGGGGTAGATTTGATACTTGATATCAACATGTTTTCCAAGAATGACCATACCGGACGCCTTCGGGCTCCGTGATATATATATACACAGGTGGACCACTAGAAGAATCAGTAAAAGGCCGTCGCCAATCAAGAGATGCACAAGCAACAGATTCCTCAATCCCAAAGAACACCTATAAGGTCAAGTTTCTGGGAAAGATCACAAGATGGAAGGCTCACTTACAAAAATAAGTTGAGCACTCCCAACATCCTATAGAGGAACTACCATGAAGGTCACAAAGGATTACCCCTACTACAACCTTCCACTAAGCATCCTAGGACCAAGCCCGTCAAAGGATCCCATCTGGCATTGGTATGCAAGGGGGGCACCAGTCACAACATGCCCTCCCCACAAACGCCCATTAGCACAAGAGGGGGTAGCCGCGAACACATCCCTCCAAAAATAGAGGAAACCATATCACATGGGCAACACCCACCATCAGAGACAAACACCTCCAGCGGATCTTTATGACTTCACCTAGTAAGCTCATCCCAGGTAATGGAATACACTTCCATCAAAAATGCTCAAGGACACCAAACCTAGCAAAGGAAGAATGGCGACACCATCATCAAGCTTTTAAAATGGGATATGGAAAACATAGTATTTCCACACAATGATATATTAGTCATAAGAGAAGGAATCACCAACTTTGACATGAAGAGAACCATAGTGCATGAAGGGAGTCCGTCAGACATCTCCCATGACCAACCATTGATGATACTAGAAAAGAGTCAGGCATACCTAATACCAAAGGACCCCCTACTAGTAAAGGTGGTCAGAACACCAACACACCCATTAGGGACACGACACTGCAAATGAACCAGGAATAAGGATGGAACACGTATCCTTACACGTATCCTTACAAGTATCCTTGCATTTATCCTTGCAAAAATAAACTCCGTAGATAAAGAGGTTATCTAATAGATGACTATGTCTCTGTTCTCAAACTATGATCCTAACCCGGAGATCCTTGGACTCCGTACTATATATGTAATGAATAACATGTTCATCAGAGATAGGTACACGAAGATTCAAGACAGCGCCATAAAGATTAGGTGCATACCTCTACCAAGTGCGACACATTGGAGTGTTCACAAACACTCCTTCGCCATCTCGCAAGAAAGGAAGGCAACCAAGGATACAATTCCAAATAGAATAAACATCGGTAGAAAATCCAGTCATTGAAGTCATGCACCAAGAGAGAAACTCAAAAGATGCAAGATTAGCAAAAGAGATAGTGCAACAACTAGAGTATGAAAAAGGAGATACATCTCCTATCAAGAGCCTTAGGGCAGGATAATAGTTCTACAAGATCAACCAAAGAAGAGCTCTAAAGCTTGGGGAGTAGGGTTTCAAGATCGACCCTCACACTAGACGCACATCCCGACAACCACCTTGTCTGCAAATGATAAGACATTTGACTCTGGCATCCCATCAAGAGGAGAACCCCGGTAAAAGGGACACTAGAACAATATCCCGCCTTTAAGGCCATACGCCGAATACATGATGAATGAAGGTTATGGCAAAACAAAAAAGGAGGGACTTGTCAGCTCAACACACCTCAAACACGTATACGTACGCAACACAAACGCAGCCTCTAATGAAGCCATCCAGCAAGGAATAGCCAATACGGGGACAAACCCATAGAAAATCATGGAGCATCACTTGCAAACCTAAAGGAAAACATCATTTAGGTTCAAGTCCTAATTCAAAGGAAGTCTATAATCAAGATTCAAGGTGGGAGGAGCATGACCAATGTGACACTCCCTAAAAGCATTGGAGAATACTCCAATGTAAAGGAAAAGGCAAAGCACACTAAGTGCCACAACACTCCAAGATTATCACAGCCCGGTCAGACCCCCCATGCACGAGCAAAGAGCATGGATAATATTGACTAGTCTGAAACACACCTACGAGATTAACAACTCAAGACGCCATTCTATGAGAGAGCTTTTCAACCTAAAACACAAGAAAGGGGGGAAAGAATTTACAAGCACCCCTAGGATACAAACATTGCCACATCCTAGTTATCAAGAGAATGAAATCCACCCCCACCCACCCAAAGCAAAAGCTCTTCCACCCAACCTCCAAAGACACATCCGACAAAGGCATCATCCAAACCATGCCTATGACTGAAACAAGCAAGCATGAGAAAGAGTAAATCCTACAAGGGACACTCATCGCATTCAAACAAGCAGACAAGGGAGCCCCGAGCATAAGGGGTACCCAACCAAGAAAATGAACGAGGGGCCTTCAACGGCCAAATATGAAAGGCGGTGTGACCACCAAGCAACTTGGGGGGCACCAAACGAATAAGTGCTTGGTAGTCCACCTAAGTGTAAAAGAAGAGATTAGAGGCAGAAGATCACAAGAACATGCAATACCACTTTTCCTAGAAGAGGTCACATAAGATGAAAACATCATCAACTCCCTATACGAACTCGTCCTAAGTTGGCAACACACAAACATCGCCCTCGAGAGGTGATCTCCCACATTGAAGGAAAAGCGTGGTAGCATGCAATATCATAGAAGGAAAAGTCAAGTAAAGACTCGAAAAACATACCAAAGACGCACACTACATGAGTAAGGACACAAGATAAGGTAATATTATGAGCCCTCCGGGAGCCTATCCCGCGAACACATTCGACGCCCCCAAGAGCGTATCTTGAGAGTAGCTCTAAAACTACGAACCCTGTGCCCTCCGGGAGCCTATCCCGCGAACAGATTCGACGCCCCCAAGAGCGTATCTTGAGAGTAGTTTTTATACTACGACCTTCGACGCCCCCAAGAGCGTATCTTGAGAGTAGTGTTCATACTACGACCTTCGACGCCCCCAAGAGCGTATCTTGAGAGTAGTTATTACACTACGACCTTCGACGCACCAAGAGCGTATCTTGAGAGTGGTTTCCAAAAACTACGAACTTCGACGCCCCCAGGAGCGTATCTTGAGAGTAGTGTTCATACTACGACCTTCGACGCCCCCAAGAGCGTATCTTGAGAGTAGTTATTACACTACGAACTTCGACGCACCAAGAGCGTATCTTGAGAGTGGTTTCCAAAAACTACGAATTCGACGCCCCCAGGAGCGTATCTTGAGGTAGATTTGCAACCTACCAGATTCGACGCCCCCAAGAGCGTATCTTGAGGTAGAAAAAACACTACCAGTTCGACGCCCCCAAGAGCGTATCTTGAGGTAGATTTCAAACTACCAGTTCGACGCCCACCAGGAGCGTATCTTTGGTCTAACCTGAGCCCTCCGGGAGCCTATCCTGTGAAACGTTAAGTGCCATCCGAGAGCCTGTCTCGTGAACAGTTTTCGACGCCCACCAAGAGCGTATCTTTGGTCTAACAGTACAACGTATACCGTGTAAGGGGTATCAGAAGAGATCATCACATCATGCTCAGAAGGATACCATGAGAAATAAATTTCTAAGTAAAGTTGTATAAAGAACACATAATGTTTTTTCTTGATGAGATAGCAGGTATGATGTGAAGGAAAGCACAAAAGAAAGATAAGGAAAGGAAAGCATATACAAATGAGAAGTCCATGACCAAAGGATCATATACATAAGCACAAGAGGTTATCGTGAAAAGTAACGAGTTATCCTACCATCCATATCACAAGTCAAGAGAAATATCTCAAAGGAACCCAACACCACCAAGAAGGATAGCAAAGACACGAAATCCGAAGTTCAAGGCTCTCAAAATAAGCTCGACCCATCAAGAAGAGAATTGCCTTACAAGTCACACAAATCAACCTCCGACAAATGTTATTGTCATGCATGTCGCCCTCGCGTGACCTATGCTCGTATCAGACTTGAACATCGTCAAGCACAACTCATGAAGGAGACATCTAAAGAGCATAAAGGATACAACATCCGACAAGACGAGACATCGGGACCTAACCCAACAAACATAGCCTACACAAAAGGCAACTATAGCAATGAAGGCTCTCCAATGAGAAAGGAATACTAAAGCACAACTCCATACATCGTGAAGTGGCTATCATGTCCACATACCTTGAAGTGGCTATCATGTCCACATACCCTGAACTGGCTATCATGTCCACACACTACAGAAGGGCTATCACTCCGACACATCACGAAGTGGCTATCACGTCCACATACCCCGAAGTGATTATCATGGCAGCACATCATAAAACATCTGTCAAAGACATGAATTGTAAAGACACCATCCCGACCACGAACAATAAAAGGCTACGCCTAGCCCTAGGAGGAGGTTCAAGGAAAAGGAAAAACAACACCCTTCGTACGCTCATCAAAGGTAGGCACTTATATTTCAACCCACTGGGCGATACTAGGAAGGAGACGTCCTCATTATGAAGACAACCTCCATATCTCACGAAATCAACCATGAAGCAAAGAATCACGACAAGCACCATTGAGGGCGTATAACAAAACAATCCCCACAACGATCACAACTACGATACTAGTAGAGGCTAACTCAAGAGCAGTCTCCACCAAACTCCAAAGCAAGAATTCGCTATCTTAATCAGAGCCATGGCAAGAGAAAGGAACCTCAATGAAAGGTGATGATCACACCCATCACCAAAAGAAAAATCTTCAACGCAGGGGTTAATAACATAACCCATAGGAAAGACAAAAACACCTTCAAAAGTCGTCAAATCTACATGAAGATGAAATAAACTTGAGACTCGGCCCCTCGGCTGGGGGGCAGGGGATAGAGAAGAGACATCAACACCTATGATCACCCCATCGCGAGCCACAGGTTGTTTCCTTTTGTCAAGCAAAGAGGGTGCCTCTTCAACCACTACCTCCTAATCATGGGAAGGAGTCAGCAAGGGGGCACTTGAAGGAGAGCCTCTCGCGGTTTCCTTCTCCTTGGCAGCCGAGGGCCCGATCTCAGAGTCAGGTTTCCGCGCCTTGGATTTAGATTGACTTGAACTCTCACCCACCACAAGAACCATTCGGTAACCAGGGAAGAACGCTCTAACAACAAGAAGGAACCAGCATGAGAACAATCATAAGTATATCACAAAGGAAAAAGAAGGGAAAAAGAACATACTGGAAGCATTAGCAGCCACCCCTGACTTAGAAAATTTCTTGGCCTGATAAGCAAAACTAGAGGGTTCTTCCCTCTCATCTGATTCAACGGACGGTCAGATTTGGTCTGACTGTTAGGTTCCGGGATCTGGGTCAACGGGTTGTCGGCTCAAATCTCGTTCCTCACTGTAGATGTGGATGATCCGGTTCTCTTAGGTTGTACTGTCGTAGCTTTCGTCCTTCCTTCCTTAGCCTCTCTTCTCCTTTCGCCCTGCAGAAGGGGCAATACCAGGCACAGAGGGGGGGGTGGTGCCTGATGAACCCTCTCCGATGCCTAAGTCAGTATCGTTTTTAGAGAGATAAAGCTAGAGAGATGTCAGAGCAAAATAATCTAAATTGCCAAGATGTCCAAATGAGTTGTGAAGGTGGAGTATTTATAGGCAACGATGTCATTAAGGTGGCTTAATGACATCGTTAACCTTTAAACACAATTAATTAACCTCCAAGCGCATAATTAAGACCTTAGGATTCGGAGGAGGTAGGCGGAGTGGACCGAGCGTGGGGGTCCGAAAGTGGTGTCTGGGCCCTTGGGGGGGGAGAAATCCGACCCCCAAGGGTAGGGGTTGGGTGAGGACACCCAACCCCTCCTAGGGAGGGTGGGGTTGGCCAACCCCATCCCTCCTAGGAGGGATCGGGTTGGCCGACCCGATCTCTCCTAGGAGAGATCGGGTTGGTCCACCCGATCTCCCCTAGGGGAGGTCGGGTGTGGCCACCCAACCTCACCTAGGTGAGTTCGTCCCGGCCGGACGGGCACTTCGGCCCCGTCCGAGCCGTCAATGTTCTCGCGAAGTGTCCGGGTTGAAGTTTCGATTTATAGTCGGTGATGGGACGATAAAAATACAACGGTTTGGAAGTCAACGGGTTCAAATTGGGCGTATATCCATCACATGCCCCCGAGTCAACCAATGGCTTAACACTTGATTGACTCTATTTCAGGATGGTATGACACGCGCAATTTGAAACCGGGATTTTACCTTCTTGTCTGAATGCCTGCTTACCCATGGATGCGAGCCTATGACTTTGCCCCCTGCCTTATGAGATAGAGGAATTGTAAACGTCAGAGTAGCGCGGACGTGTGCCTAGGCACGCGTCCGTCTGAGGTGGGAGTAATAAACTTATCCTTGCTATAGATGCATACTCAAAAAATACACACTTGCACAGGGGTGTGATACGAATGCAACTAAATGACTTATGCTTCAAATTCGTGCCGGGATTTTATCTAAGTGAGGAAAAATTTAATTTTGACAAAAATATTTCCTAAGTATGGAATGCTCAAAAATAAAACTATCTTGATAATTTTTCTAAGTATGGGAATATATACTTAGCTATAGGTGAAAGGGATAAAAATGATGGTTTTTCCTTGGCCCTTAGATTTTATTCAAGGATAGATGGATGGTGGTGATTAAAACCCTCTAAAAAACCCTATCATCTTTTAATATAGAAAGGAGTTAGAAAAATACCTCAAAGAATCACCATAGCCACCATCTTCCCTCTTCACTCACCCTTGGAGAGCAATAAAAGTTTTGAGAGCACCCCCAAGGTTAGGGCCGGCCAAAATTTTCACCAAGGAGTAAAAATCCGGCCAGCAGCTCCGGCGGGAGGGAACCACCAGCACTGGCGGAGGCGATTGGCAGACCAGCAGCTCGAGACGGCGGCTGACGGACCTGGGCGACACGGCACGAGCTTGGCTGGCCAATCGTGCAGCGGCGTCGGGATGCTTCGACGGTGAGTCTTCTTCCGGCGACGGCATTGGACGGACGACGACGGTGATCGACGACGAGCTCACCTTTGACGACGACGGCACCAGGTCCAGCGGGGGTTGTCGACGGCGATAGGAAGCAGCTCCGGTGTGACCCACGGCGGCTTCCGGTGACGGTGGGGCGACCGAAACCAGTTCCGGCGACGACGGGGTCCGATTTCCGGCGAGGACCTGATTCCCGGCAACGTTCAAATTTGAATTCCGGACCCGTTTATCACATCGGGTCGGGTTTTCCAAAGGTCCGCTCTTTTCCCTTCCATTACCGTGTAAAACGTTGATTTTTGAATCGTTGATATTTGATTGCCGATGCTTGATTGCCGATGCTTGATTGCCGAAATTTAATTGAATGTGGGATTGTCGTAGATAGCCGTTGGTAATTGTGGATTTTGGAAAAAATGTTTGCCGGTCGTCCGGATATGGTTTTTTGTCCGATTGGGCTATCCCGGTCTTGAATTTGATATCGTACCGCCGTTGGTGTGTTAATCTTTGTTGGAGGGTACAATGGTAATTTTTTCCAAAACCCGACCTTAGGCTCGGATAAAATTATTTGACTTGGTTGTTGTCGTTGGTTGAGTGTTGGAATGTTTCCGGTTCTTCGGAAATTTTCCTTGTCTTGATATTTGTCGTGTCGTGGCAGGTGCTATATTCTTGGTGGTGTCCGCGTACGCAGACTCTTCAGAGACGTCGTATTCTCCGAAGGATGAGTGAGTTCCTTTTTCTCTTCTCTTCGGTCGCATTACTTCCTTTTCTATTGTTGGCTTAGTATCGTGACCTTCGTTGGGGTATTAGTTGAAATTTGATTCGTACTTTGGGATTTCCTCTTACCTTTGCCTTAGGTCTTGCTATCCTGTCGGAGAACCATCTCACTAGGTCCGATTACAATGAACATGTTACCCTAGGAGATATCTGTCCCCTAGATGAGCCTTTGTATCCTTTTCTCCCCTCCTTGGTAAATACTCGTGAGACGGTGACGGAACCTCCCATAGGGAAGGTCGTCGTGTACCCTTCTCAGATCCGATTCGGGCTGAGGTTGCCTTACTGTGACGAGCTTATAGAGTTGAGCAGGTTCTTCAGGATTTCTCCTGTGAACCTTGCTCCCAGTGCCCTCCGTGTCTGGGTGGGCTTCCGGGTATTGTGCCATTGGTACTCCTGGAAGTACTCTCTCGTTCTATTCCGATGCTTCTATCGGTTTCAGTACCGGACGAAGGTGGGGTTTGCGAGTTTCGTAACTCGCCATCCGACCTTCAAAGATCCCCGATTCGCTGATTTCGGGTTGAGTGGGGTCGAGTGGGATACCTCCCTCCGTTTCGTGACCCAGAGTGACAATTCGGCCAGTCACTGGGCTAAGCATTACTTCTTCATTACGGACCGATACGTCACTTGGTCGGTCTTGAATGAGGATCGGTCCGATGGTTCGCCTGCTTTTGGAGAGTTCTCTTCAGTTGATTTGAAGACTATGAAGATCATTCACGAGAGCAACAGGACTCGGTCATACTGTCCCGTGTCCTTAGTGACTGAGACGGATCTTTACGAGGCCGGGATCAGTCTGACTCCTGACTCCGGGGGTTCGGTATGTCACTTGGTCTTTCCATCTTTATTTACCTTCTGCTCTTCCTTTGTAGGTTGGTTTCATGGAAAAACCTATAACGTGCAGGGAGCCCCTGTTGATCTGAGCAAGAGGAAGGCTCCTTCTAGTTCTGCTTTGAAGAAATCCCCCCTGCCTGGGAAGAAGGCTGGGGCCTCTGGTATGCTTTCTTCTATTTGCTTCTTTATGGTATAACCTATGTTTTCCTTATCTTGTTTTTCTTACCTTGCTAGGGCGCTCCCCCTTGGTGACTGAGAGGGTCGTCTCCGTTGGCAGAGATTCTGGACCTTCCAAGTCCAAACCGCGGAGATCTGATTCTGAGGCCGGGGCCTCGGCTGCTAAGAGAAAGAAAGCTGTGGATCCTGCTTCGCCTACTGCTCGTCCTCCGACCCTATCTCGTGATAAGGAGATGGTGGTTGAAGAGGTGCCTTCCCTGGCTGACAAAGGGAAGCGACCTGCTGGTGGTGGTTCCCCTGCCCCCCAGCCGAGGGCACGGTCCTCAGGTATGATCTCTACCTTGTTGCTGATCTTTCTATGTTTATATTCTCCGTTGACTTGCTTTGCTTGTGTAGGTGGGCCTCCGACTTTAAGTCGGAAGGATTTCGCCCGTCTCACTGATGAAGATGTTATTGGGTCTGAGTGGACTCCTTTCGCTGGTCTAAAGGAGTTCCACTTCGATAGCACCTCCTCTTTGCGGACTCCTGAGGTTGGTGTCCGCGTACTCCGCGGTGCCGTTCCCCCTGGCGATCGTGTTGCTCCGCCCAAGTCTCCTGGGGAGACTCGGCGCTTTGTTCAAGGGGTACTTTCTCGCTATGCACCTGTAAGTTGTTCTTTGCTTTCCTCTTATTTCTTTCATAATGGCTATCTTTCGGTTACTCATCCCTTGTTTGAATTGTTAGGGTATATCTGACATGGTGAACATGTCCTCGCTCGTGCTCGAGTTATCTGACGAGAGGAAGACCCTTGAGGACAGCCAGGTCTCTCTCAAGGCGGAGGTCGCTACTGCTGCTGAGAAGGCACGATTATCTGATTTGAGGATGCAGGAGCTCCAGGACCAGGTGTCCTTGCTTGAGACCACTGTGGGCAGTTTGCGTCGGGAAGCTGAGGTTGCAGCGTCGCTCCATTCCGAGGAGTTACGGAAGTTGGAGGCTAAGTGTCGTGCTGAGGAGAGGACTGTTGCGGTTTCTGAGTACAAGGCCTCATCTGCCTTCGCTGCCGATTATAGCGTGCGTCTCACTCAGGAGATGAACCAGTTCGGTGAGTATCTGGTTGATCACATTTACCGAATTGATCCTCAGTTCCCGTTTAGTGACCTTGGTGACTTTGGGCCATATGCCACTGGCTACGCGACTGTTCTGATGGGTCAGGCTGCCGTTGCAGACGAGCCTGCCCCTGCCCAGGTGGATGCTACACCTGTGGAGATTGGTACCTCAGACTCCTCCTCTTCATCCATTTCCGCTGGCGGTTCAGCTTCAGGGGGTGAGGGTGACTCCCCCGAAGGTTCTGACTGACGTGTTTATCTCATGCTATCCTTGTATATATAACTACACTTCTTCTCCCCTTGTATGGGTTGAGTGTCTTTTGAGATTGTGATGGTGTTTGTTGTTACTTTCCTTTGCCGCATTGTGTTGTTGACTACGTGGTTCGTTTGCCTTTACATTAGTGCTTCTCATCTTTTTGTATATATCTCTTCTCATGATGTCTCCCTATGCCTTGTGTATGGCTCTTTGGGTATGGACCCTTTCCTTGGTGTGTTTCCTTTACTTATCCTTCTTTCGTGTTTTCCTTCATGTCTTACCTGCCATTTCATAAAGAAAAAACATTACTTGTTCTTCACATTACTTTACTTAGAAATTTCCTTCTCATGGTATCCTTCTGAGCATGGTATCCTTCTAAGCATGGTATCCTTCTAAGCATGGTGTGATGATCTCTTCTGATACCCCTTACACGGTATACGTTGTACTGTTAGACCAAAGATACGCTCTTGGTGGGCGTCGAAATCTGTTCACGAGACAGGCTCTCGGACGGCACTTAACGTTTCACAGGATAGGCTCCCGGAGGGCACAGGTTAGTCCACCGATACGTTCTTGACGGGTGTCAAAATCTGTTCACGAGACAGGCTCTCGGACGGCACTTAATGTTAGGTTATAAAGTCTAGGTCAACGGGTCGTCAATCTAGAATTTATCTCCCACTAATGAAATGTCGGGTTCAGTTCTCCTAGGACTAGTCGTTCTGATCCATGCCCTTATACTCCCTTGGGGTAGTCGTTCTGATCCATGCCCTTCTCTTCTCTCCTTCTGACCTCCTTTCCTTCTCTCCTTCTCACCTCCTTTCCTTCTCTCCTTTGACCTCCTGAGGCTTGTACTTCTTACCCCTGGGGCTTGTCCTACTGCTCTATGCTCTTCTGCTTCCTTGGTTCTCTTCTCCTTGCCACCCTGCAAGAGGGGCAATACCAGGCACAGAGGGGGGGGTGGTGCCTGATGAACCCTCTCCGATGCCTAAGTCAGTACGGTTTTAGAGAGATAAAGCTAGAGAGATGTCAGAGCAAAATTGTGCAACTTGCCAAGATGATCCAATGAGTTGTGAAGGTGGGGTATTTATAGGCAACGGTGTCATTAAGGTGGCTTAATGACATCGTTAACCTTTAAACACAATTAATTAACCTTTAAGCACATAATTAAGACCTTAGGATTCGGAGAAGGTAGGCGGAGTGAATCGAGGGTGGGAGTCCGAAAATGGTGCCGGGGCCCTTGGGGGGAGGAGAAATCCGACCCCCAAGGGTAGGGGTTGGGTGAGGGCACCCAACCCCTCCTAGGGAGGATGGGGTTGGCCAACCCAATCCCCCCTAGGGGAGATCGGGTAGGCCGACCCGATCTCTCCTAGGAGAGATCGGGTTGGTCCACCCGATCTCCCCTAGGGGAGATCGGGTTGGCTGACCCGATCTCCCTAGGGGAGGTCGGGTGTGGCCACCCAACCTCACCTAGGCGAGTCTGACTCGGCCGGACGGGCGCTTCGGCCTCGTCCGAGCCGTTGGTGTTTTCGCGAAGGGTTCGGGTTGAAGTTTCGATTTACAATCATAAATGGGACGATAAAAATGTAAAGGTTCGGAAGTCAACGGGTTCAAATTGGGCGTATATCCATCACATGCCCCCGAGTCAACCAACGGCTTAACCCTTGATTGACTCTATTTCAGGATGGTATGATACGCGCAATTTGAAACCGGGGTTTTACCTTTCGTCTGAATGCTTACTTACCCATGGATGCGTGCCTCTGACTCTGCCCCCTGCCTTATGAGATAGAGGAATTGTAAACGTCAGAGTAGCACGGACGTGTGCCTAAGCACGCGTCCGTCTGAGGTGGGAGTAATAAATCTATCTTTGCTACAGGCGTATACTCAAAAAATACATGCTTGCATAGGAATGCAATACGGATACATCTAAGTGATTCATGCTTCAATTTCATGCCGTGATTTGCCTAAGTGGAGAAAAATTTAATTTTGGCCCAAAATTTTTTCTAAGTATGGGATACTAGAAAATATGCCTATAGGATGTTAACTAGGAGTGAACATGGACATATCATGAACATGAGGATGTGTACTAGCATACATGCAAGTAGGAACATAAGGATGGGAGTGAGTAGAGACATGCTGCGATTGTAGTCATGAATGTATGCATGAATATGTATGTATGGATGGGTTGTGAGTATAAGCATGAGTGATGACATTGACGCACCCGTAGATGTTATCATGAATATGAGCATAAATGCAAAGGTGAGAGCATAGACCTCTCCTTTACCTGAGGGTGGGGACTCTGCCACTCAATGGGACATAACGTTCCGCCTCCCTTGTACTAGCATGAGCATTGTCCATTAACCTCGACCTTCGGCATGTGTATCATTTTTCCTTCATTCGTTGGAGCGTGTGTATAGCTCTTGACCTTTACCCTGCAATTTGTTCCCCATAAAAGTGAGGGTGAAAAAGCTTACAAGCTTTCTTCTTACCGCCGCGAGCGAAGGGGTCTATTGACATGTGTTAAGGGTTGACCCTTCCTTCGGATGTGCTGGAGCGTTGCTCCATTTGGGGAAATTAAAAGTTCGCCCTCTTCCCTTGGTGTTAAGGTTGCCCCCGTAGTAGGCGTATCTCGCCCCTCCATGAGTAAGGGTTGATCTTTGTGTTGGTTGCTTGTATAGATGACTCACTTTTGGGAAGCTTTCTTCTTCAGACAGGGAGACCGTTGAATCAGATGAGAGGGAAGGACCCTCTAGTTCTGCTTATCAGACCAAGAAATTTTCTAAGTCAGGGGTGACTGCTAATGCTTCCAGTACGTTCTTTTTCCCTTCTTTTTTCTTTGTGATATACTTATGATTGTTCTCATGCTGCTTCCTTTTTGTTGTTAGAGCGTTCTTCCTTGGTTACCGAATGGTTCTTGTGGTGGGTGAGAGTTCAAGTCAATCTAAATCCAAGGCGCGGAAACCTGACTCTGAGGTCGGGCCCTCGGCTGCCGAGGAGAAAGAAACCGCGAGAGGCTCTCCTTCAAGTGCCCCCTTGCTGACTCCCTCCCATGGTAAGGAGGTAGTGGTTGAAGAGGCACCCCCTTTGCTTGACAAAAAGAAACAACCTGTGGCTGGCGATGGGGTGATCATAGGTCTTGATGTCTCTTCTTTATCCTCTGCCCCCCAGCCGAGGGACCGAGACTCAAGTTCATTTCGTCTGTATGTAGATTTGACGACTTTCGAAGGTGTCTTTGGCTTTCCTATGGGTTATGTTATTAACCCCTGCGTTGAAGATTTTTCTTTTGGTGACGGGTGTGATCATCATTTTACATTGAGGTTCCCCTCTCTTGCCATGGCTCTGATTAAGATAGCAAATTCTTGCTTTGGAGTTTGGTGGAGACTGCTCTTGAGTTAGCCTCTACTAGTGTCGTAGTTGTGATCGTTGTGGGGATTGTTTTGTTATATGTCCTCAATAGTGCTTGTCGTGATTCTTTGCTTCATGATTGATTTCGTGAGATATGGAGGTTGTCTTCATATAAGTCCCTACCTTTGATGAGCGTATGAAGGGTGTTGTTTTTCCTTTTTCTTGAACCTCCTCCTAAGGCTAGGCGTAGCCTTTTGATGTTCGTGGTCGGGATGGTGTCTTTACAATGCATGTCTTTGACAGATGTTTTATGATGTGCTGCCATGATAATCACTTCGAGGTATGTGGACATGATAGCCACTTCCTGATGTGTCGGAGTGATAGCCCTTCTGTAGTGTGTGGACATGATAGCCAGTTCAGGGTATGTGGACATAATAGCCACTTCAAGGTATGTGGACATGATAGCCACTTCAAGATATGTGGACATGATAGCCACTTCAGGGTATGTGGACATGATAGCCACTTCAGGGTATGTGGACATGATAGCCACTTCAGGGTATGTGGACATGATAGCCACTTCAGGGTATGTGGACATGATAGCCACATCACGATGTATGGAGTTGTGCTTTAGTATTCCTTTCTCGTTGGAGAGCCTTTATTGCTATAGTTGCCTTTTGTGTAGGCTATGTTTGTTGGGTTAGGTCCCGATGTCTCGTCTTGTCGGATGTTGTATCTTTTATGCTCTTTAGATGTCTCCTTCATGAGTTGTGCTTGACGATGTTCAAGTCTGATACGAGCATAGGTCACGCGAGGGCGACATGTATGACAATAATATTTGTCGGAGGTTGATTTGTGTGACTTGTAAGGCAATTCTCTTCTTGATGGGTCGAGCTTATTTTGAGAGCTTTGACCTTCGGATTTCATGTCTTTGCTATCCTTCTTGGTGGTGTTGGGTTCCTTTGAGATACTTCTCTTGACTTGTGATATGGGTGGTAGGATAACTCGTTACTTTTCATGATAACCTCTTGTGCTTCTGTATATGATCCTTTGGTCATGGACTTCTCCTTTGAATATGCTTTCCTTTCTTTATCTTTCTTTTGTGCTTCCTTCACATCATACCTGCTATCTCATCAAGAAAAAACATTACTTGTTCTTCACATTACTTTACTTAGAAATTTCTTTCTTATGGTATCCTTCTGAGCATGGTATCCTTCTAAGAATGGTATCCTTCTAAGCATGGTGTGATGATCTCTTCTGATACCCCTTACACGGTATACGTTGTACTGTTAGACCAAAGATACGCTCTTGGTGGGCGTCGAAATCTTTTCACGAGACAGGCTCTCGGACGGCACTTAACGTTTCACAGGATAGGCTCCCGGAGGGCACAGGTTAGTCCACCGATATCTTCTTGACGGGTGTCAAATCTGTTCACGAGACAGGCTCTCGGACGGCACTTAACGTTTCACAGGATAGGCTCCCGGAGGGCGCAGGTTAGTCCACCGATACCTTCTTGACGGGTGTCAAACTGTTCACGAGACAGGCTCTCGGACGGCACTTAACGTTTCACAGGATAGGCTCCCGGAGGGCTCAGGTTAGACCAAAGATACGCTCCTGGTGGGCGTCGAACTGGTAGTTTGAAATCTACCTCAAGATACGCTCTTGGGGGCGTCGAACTGGTAGTGTTTTTTCTACCTCAAGATACGCTCTTGGGGGCGTCGAATCTGGTAGGTTGCAAATCTACCTCAAGATACGCTCCTGGGGGCGTCGAAATTCGTAGTTTTTGGAAACCACTCTCAAGATACGCTCTTGGTGCGTCGAAGGTCGTAGTGTATAAACTACTCTCAAGATACGCTCTTGGGGGCGTCGAAGGTCGTAGTATGAACACTACTCTCAAGATACGCTCTTGGGGGCGTCGAAATTCGTAGTTTTTGGAAACCACTCTCAAGATACGCTCTTGGTGCGTCGAAGGTCGTAGTGTATAAACTACTCTCAAGATACGCTCTTGGGGGCGTCGAAGGTCGTAGTATGAACACTACTCTCAAGATACGCTCTTGGGGGCGTCGAAGATCGTAGTATAAAAACTACTCTCAAGATACGCTCTTGGGGGCGTCGAATCTGTTCGCGGGATAGGCTCCCGGAGGGCACAGGGTTCGTAGTTTTAGAACTACTCTCAAGATACGCTCTTGGGGGCGTCGAATGTGTTCGCGGGATTGGCTCCCGGAGGGCTCATAATATTACCTTATCTTGTGTCCCTTCTCATGTATGGTGCATTTTTGGTATGCTTTTCGAGTCTTTACTTGACTTCTCCTTCTACGATATTGCCTGTTACCACGCTTTTTCTTCAATGTGGGAGATCACCTCTCGAGGGCGATGTTTGTGTGTTGCCAACTTAGGACGAGTTCGTATAGGGAGTTGAAGATGTTTTCCTCTTATGTGACCTCTTCTAGGAAAAGTGGTATTGCATGTTCTTGTGATCTTCTGCCTCTAATCTCTTCTTTTACACTTAGGTGGACTACCAAGCACTTATTCGTTTGGTGCCCCCCAAGTTGCTTGGTGGTCACACCGCCTTTCATATTTGGCCGTTGAAGGCCCCTCGTTCATTTTCTTGGTTGGGTACCCCTTATGCTCGGGGCTCCCTTGTCTGCTTCTTTGAATGCGATGAGTGTCCCTTGTAGGATTTACTCTTTCTCATGCTTGCTTGTTTCAGTCATAGGCATGGTTTGGATGATGCCTTTGTCGGATGTGTCTTTGGAGGCTGTGTGGAAGAGCTTTTGCTTTGGGTGGGTGGGGGTGGATTTCATTCTCTTGATAACTAGGATGTGGCAATGTTTGTATCCTAGGGGTGCTTGTAAATTCTTTCCCCCCTTTCCTTGTGTAGGTTGAAGAGCTCTCTCATAGAATGGTGTCTTGAGTTGTTAATCTCGTAGGTGTGTTTCAGACTAGTCAATCTGATCCATGCTCTTTGCTCGTGCATGGGGGTGTGGGGGTCTGACCGGGCTGTATCTTCTTGGAGTGTTGTGGCACTTAGTGTGCCTTGCCTTTTCCTTCACATTGGAGTATTCTTCAATGCCTTTGGGGAGTGTCACATTGGTCATGCTCCTCCCACCTTGAATCTTGATTATAGACTTCTTTTGAATTAGGACTTGAACCTAAAAAGGACGTTTTCCTTTAGGTTCGCCGGTGATGTTCCCTGATTTTCCATGGGTTTGCCCTCGTATTGGCTATTCCTTGTTGGATAACTTCATTAGAGGCTGCATTTGTATTGCGTACGTATACGTGTTTGAGGTGTGTTGAGCTGACAAGTCCCTCCTTTTTTGTTTTGTCATAACCTTCATTCATCATGTATTCGGCGTATGGCCTTAGAGGCGGGATATTTTTCTAGTGCCCCTTTTATCGGGGTTCTCCTCTTGATGGGATGCCAGAGTCAAATGTCTTATCATTTGCAGACAAGGTGGTTGATCGGGATGTGTGTCTAGTGTGAGGGTCGATCTTGAAACCTTACTCCCCAAGCTTTTGAGCTCTTCTTTGGTTGATCTTGTAGAACTATTATCCTGCCCTAAGGCTCTTGATAGGAGATGTATCTCCTTTTCACACTCTAGTTGTTGCACTATCTCTTTTGCTAATCTTGCATCTTTAGAGTTTCTCTCTTGGTGCATGACTTCAATGACAGGATTTTCTACCGATGTTTATTCTATTAGGACTTGTATCCTTGGTTGCCTTCCTTTCTTGTGAGATGGCGAAGGAGTGTTTGTGAACACTCCAATGTGTCGTACTTGGTAGAGGTATGCGCCTAATCTTTATGGCGCTGTCTTGAATCTTCGTGTACCTATCTCTGATGAACATGTTATTCATTACATATATAGTACGGAGTCCAAGGATCTCCGGGTTAGGATCATATTTTGAGAACAGAGACATAGTCATCTATTAGATAACCTCTTTATCTACGGAGTTTATTTTTGCAAGGATAAATGCAAGGATACTTGTAAGGATACTTGTAAGGATACTTGTAAGGATATGTGTTCCATCCTTTTCCTGGTTCATTTGCAGTGCCGTGTCCCTAATGGGTGTGTTGATGTTCTGACCACCTTTACTAGTAGGGGGTCCCTTGGTATTAGGTATGCCTGACTCTTCTCTAGTATCATCAATGGTTGGTCATGGGAGATGTCTGACGGACTCCCTTCATGTACTATGGTTCTCTTCATGTCAAAGTTGGTGATTCCCTCTCTTATGACTAACATATCATTGTGTGGAAATACTATGTTTTCCATATCCCTTTTTAAAAGCTTGATGATGGTGTCACCGTTCTTCCTTTGCTAGGCTTGGTGTCCTTGAGGGTTTTTGATGGAAGTGTATTCCATTACTTTGGATGAGCTTTCTAAGTGTGGTTGTGTCTCCTGGCTATTTTGTGAAATCATAAAGATCCGCTGGAGGTGTTTGCCTTTGATGGTGGGTGTTGCCCATGTGATATGGTTTCCTCTATTTTTGGAGGGATGTGTTCGCGGCTACCCCTTCTTGTGCTAATGGGCGTTTGTGGGGAGGGCATGTTGTGACTGGTGCCCCCCTTGCATACCAATGCCAGATGGGATCCTTTGACGGGCTTGGCCCTAGGATGCTTAGTGGAAGGTTGTAGTAGGGGTAATCATTTGTGACCTTCATGGTAGTTCCTCTATAGGATGTTGGGAGTGCTCAACTTATTTTTGTAAGTGAGCCTTCCATCTTGTGATCTTTCCCAGAAACTTGACCTTATAGGTGTTCTTTGGGATTGAGGAATCTGTTGCTTGTGCATCTCTTGATTGGCGACGGCCTTTTACTGATTCTTCTAGTGGTCCACCTGTGTATATATATATCACGGAGCCCGAAGGCGTCCGGTATGGTCATTCTTGGAAAACATGTTGATGTTAAGTATCATAATCTACTCCTTTTAGGGAGTTGACTTGTTATGCAGTTAAATTAAATAAGAGGATATGGGAAGGATATGGGTGTGGGGTGTTGAAATCCCCTGCTTCCTTGGTAATGTAACTGTCTTCCTCCATTAGTCTGTGTGTATTCCTTCCACTTGAGGAATATGAGGTCGCATCCTTGCAAGGCGGACTAGGTGGAGGTGTATCCTTCATGTATGCTATGTGCGGTCTCACTCTACTATGTCTCTCCATGAGACTTCCCATTGTAGTAGCTATGTGCTGACGTGGTGTGGTACTCTATTAGTTCCCTGTTCAAATCCTTGTCTTTTCAACTCCTCCTCTGTCCTAGGAGGACGTGTGCCAAGGGTTGTCATGCACAAGGGGTTTGGACCTGTCGTGCTGTATCATGGGTAGGTGGTTGCTTTATTGTGTTGTTGGGACTATGTCCCTCCCTTTGAGCTTTCCTTGGTATGTCCCTTAGGCATGTCTGTGGTGATACGGACTGTATGTGTACATTGCCATGGTTGATGTTGGAACTCCTATATCCTTGTTGGTCTGTCATGTATGTCTTCCCTTAGTGCGGTGTATGTCCCTGTTGGGGTACTTGGTGGAATTCTTGCCTCCTTTGAGGTCTTGGCTGTCTGTCTGCCCCCAGTGGGGTGTAGGCCCTGGCGTCCTGTTGTGTCTGTTGTTGCCTAGGAGGCAAAAATTGCTGCCTTCCCTCTGGGGGTGGCTCTTGATAATTTCTTCTTTGTTCTTCTCGCTGCCCTGCTCTAGGGTGCGAGTCGTGTTCTTCTTCTGGGACTTGTTCTTCCTCATGAACTTCTTCTTCTTCATGCTGGTGTTGCCTTCTCTGCCTGTTCCTCAGGGTCTCCCTATAAGCTAGCAGCTCATCCAATGCGTGCATCAACCTCGGAGTCACTGTCTGTGCTCCTTGCGAGTATGTGGGCCTTATGTTGGTTGTGTGGGCACGATTGTCGTTCCTTTGAGTCATTATTTCATATGGATACCCTTGAGGTTGTGCCTCATAGTAGTACCCCTGTGGAGGTGCCGTGTATTGGGATGGCACTCCTTGTTGCCCCCCTGTCCCTGTGGCTTCCTAGTCAATGGAGTTGGAGCTGTGGAAGCCTCCTCCCTGCTTGTTAGGCTGGGGTGCCTGTGGGGCTATCTGAGGCTCTGGTGTGCAGGCTGTTTCTCTGGGTTAGGCTGCCTTGCTGGAGGTATAGGATGTCTCCCTCGCCTATTGCCCCCAGGTGGGCGGTGATGCCTAGATACTAAGTTGTTCGTCATCGCTCTTGTTATTGCCAGGCTTTCTGTTCGAAGCCCACAGACGGCGCCAAGTGTTAGGTTATAAAGTCTAGGTCAACGGGTCGTCAATCTAGAATTTATCTCCCACTAATGAAATGTCGGGTTCAGTTCTCCTAGGACTAGTCGTTCTGATCCATGCCCTTATACTCCCTTGGGGTAGTCGTTCTGATCCATGCCCTTCTCTTCTCTCCTTCTGACCTCCTTTCCTTCTCTCCTTCTCACCTCCTTTCCTTCTCTCCTTCTGACCTCCTGAGGCTTGTACTTCTTACCCCTGGGGCTTGTCCTACTGCTCTATGCTCTTCTGCTTCCTTGGTTCTCTTCTCCTTGCCACCCTGCAAGAGGGGCAATACCAGGCACAGAGGGGGGGGTGGTGCCTGATGAACCCTCTCCGATGCCTAAGTCAGTACGGTTTTAGAGAGATAAAGCTAGAGAGATGTCAGAGCAAAATTGTGCAACTTGCCAAGATGATCCAATGAGTTGTGAAGGTGGGGTATTTATAGGCAACGGTGTCATTAAGGTGGCTTAATGACATCGTTAACCTTTAAACACAATTAATTAACCTTTAAGCACATAATTAAGACCTTAGGATTCGGAGAAGGTAGGCGGAGTGAACCGAGGGTGGGAGTCCGAAAATGGTGCCGGGGCCCTTGGGGGGAGGAGAAATCCGACCCCCAAGGGTAGGGGTTGGGTGAGGGCACCCAACCCCTCCTAGGGAGGATGGGGTTGGCCAACCCCATCCCCCCTAGGGGAGATCGGGTTGGCCGACCCGATCTCTCCTAGGAGAGATCGGGTTGGTCCACCCGATCTCCCCTAGGGGAGATCGGGTTGGCTGACCCGATCTCCCCTAGGGGAGGTCGGGTGTGGCCACCCAACCTCACCTAGGCGAGTCTGACTCGGCCGGACGGGCGCTTCGGCCTCGTCCGAGCCGTTGGTGTTTTCGCGAAGGGTTCGGGTTGAAGTTTCGATTTACAATCATAAATGGGACGATAAAAATGTAACGGTTCGGAAGTCAACGGGTTCAAATTGGGCGTATATCCATCACTTAACGTTTCACAGGATAGGCTCCCGGAGGGCACAGGTTAGACCAAAGATACGCTCCTGGTAGGCGTCGAACTAGTAGTTTGAAATCTACCTCAAGATACGCTCTTGGGGGCGTCGAACTGGTAGTGTTTTTTCTACCTCAAGATACGCTCTTGGGGGCGTCGAATCTGGTAGGTTGCAAATCTACCTCAAGATACGCTCCTGGGGGCGTCGAAATCGTAGTTTTTGGAAACCACTCTCAGGATACGCTCTTGGTGCGTCGAATTCGTAGTGTAATAACTACTCTCAAGATACGCTCTTGGGGGCGTCGAAGGTCGTAGTATGAACACTACTCTCAAGATACGCTCCTGGGGGCGTTGAAGTTCGTAGTTTTTGGAAACCACTCTCAAGATACGCTCTTGGTGCGTCGAAGGTCGTAGTGTAATAACTACTCTCAAGATACGCTCTTGGGGGCGTCGAAGGTCGTAGTATGAACACTACTCTCAAGATACGCTCTTGGGGCGTCGAACGTCGTAGTATGAAAACTACTCTCAAGATACGCTCTTGGGGGCGTCGAATGTCGTAGTATGAAAACTACTCTCAAGATACGCTCTTGGGGGCGTCGAACCTGTCATTGACTTGAAGTCATATCTGTGTAAGGATAACTTCGTGGTTATACCACTGCATTCACTGGAAAATACTTTTGAGTAACTACTACTCCCTTAGGAGCATTCATGTTTTTGTACACTTGGGATGCCTTGGTGCACCAAGACATCCTTTGTAGGAATGAAAGATAGTTGTAGAGTTGGAGTAACTTCGTGAGTTCTCCTTCTCCAAAGTTGTTTTTTGAAAAGCTTGTAAAGCTGAAACATGCAAAATGCTAGATATGAAACTAAGGATATGGGGTGGCCATTGTGTCTGTTGCCACGTATTCCTTGAAGCCTCCATTGTAAATTATTTCTTCCACCTCCACCTTCAACACCATGCAGTCATTGGTTTGATGCCCCCAGGTCCCATGGTATTCACACCAACCCTGTGCATCTCTTCCTAGGAAGGCCTTGCCTTCCTCCCTGTATGTTGGTAGCTCTTGCTTGAGGTGCTTGTGGAAAATTTCTTCTATGCTGAGTGTGAGGGGTGTGAATGTGAAATTGACACCTCCTCCCAATGTGTCCATTTCTTTTCCTCTCTTTGGAGCCTCATCCAGCTGCTCCGCTTCCTGTGCAAATGCCCTGTCCAGCCTTGCCTTGAGCTCTCTCATTGTGCTCGTCATGACCATCTCATAGAGCCCTCCATAGGCCCCGAATGAGTTTGTATGCATGTTCCTAATGAATGCCCTTACTGCTTCTCCCCTTGTGATGCCCATGTTGGCACCATAATCAAAGAATCTCTGGAAATAGCTTGATATAGACTCCTGCGGCATTTGCTTGATATCATCTATGTAGCGGAAGCCTCTTAGGATGGAGTTCCTTGTCCTGTTCCCTATTGTGGTGTCTGGCTGCCAAGGTATGGATGTCACCTTCACAGCCTTGCTCCTGTGTCTCCTTTTAGGCACTGTTTGAAAAAACTGCCTGCTCAGACGGAGTGTCACTCCACTCCTCCTCCTTCCTTGCCTTTGTCTCCTTCCCCTCCTTCTTCTGTCCTGGTTGGCCCCTACCATGACTACAGCCACTGTGTCTGTCCCGTGTGATCCACGTCTCATTGAGTTGACGTAGCATTGCCTTGCGGTGCGTTGATCACCCAGGACCTCTCCAACCCCGTTCTCCGTGATGTACTTCAACTTCTGGTGAACAGTGGATGGCACTATTTCATATGGGTTTTATGGTTGTCCTTCCTAGGATCCCATTGTAGGCTCCCAGGCTTTCAACCACCAAGAAATTGATATTTACCTTCAGCTGGGTCCATCCTTGGCCCATGGTTACTGGCAGGGTTATCATCCCCAGGGGGTAACTTGTTGCCCCTGAGAAGCCAACTAGAGGGAAGTTGACTGGCTTGATGTCTGCCTTGGTTTTCCCTATCTCTTCCAACACTCTCAAGCTTAGGAGGTCAGCTGAGCTGCCCCCATCCACCAAAATTCTCTTTACATCAAAATTGTCAATATCTAAAGTAATAACTAGAGCATCGTCATGTGGAAAGACGATGTGGCTCTTGTCTTTCTCCGAGAACTCGATCTTCACTTCTTCTCCTTCTCTTGGCCTTTTTCTCCACCTTGGCACTGAGCTTAGCTTAGATGCATAGACCTCTCTTGCATTAGCCGTTGGGCCACCCGATGCTACTCCTCCATGTATCATATTTATGACTCCTTTTTTGTTGGGTGGAGGGTTGTAGTCTATCTTTCCCTTGCCCTTGTCTTTCTGTGGTGGCCCTAGTTGCATACTGTTGCCCCCATGGTCTACGAATTGCTTCAGTTCTCCCCTCTGGACGATGTTGTTTATGCTTAGCTTTAGGCTAAAGCATTCATTTGTCTCGTGACCATAAGCCTCATGGTTGTCACACCATCTATCCTTGTGATTTCCTACCATTGGGGCTCTCCACCTTGCAGGGGGTGACCAAAGCTTTTGGTTTCGCATCTCTCTAAGTACGGTGGCTGGAGTGGCGTTCAGTGGGATGAACTTAATGACGTTTATTTCTCTAGCCTTTAAGGGTTCACCCATTTGGTTTCTTTGCTGTGGCGGACGCCATTCCTGCTGCCTTGCATGCTGCGGTGCCTGGGGTGGCTTGCCTTTGTTTGGCTTTTGATTATCCTCCTTGGCTGCCTGGATTTTGGCCTTCTTACTTGCCCTGTGCCTTTCAAGGTCAATATGCGTTTTAACTCTTCCTGCAAGCTCCTCCAAGGTGCTTGTTAGTTTTTTGGCCATCTTTTCAGCCAATGTTGACCCAAAGCGACCTAAGTTTCTGATGAAGGCTCGTATAATCTCCCCTTCGGTGATGTCTCCCTGGATGTCTGCAATATTCTGGTTGAACCTAGTATAGTAGCTGGCCAGGGATTCATCGTATTCTTGTTTGACGTCATCAATGGAGCCTGTTCCCTTGAGGAGTTTCCTCTCCCCTAGGTATCTCTGCAGAAACTTAGCTTTTAGCTGCTCCCATGAGTGGATGCTCTCAGAGGGCAGGCTGAAGAACCAATGTGAGGCCACCCCTGTTAGGGTGTTTGGGAACAAGAGTGCCTTGTATCTTTCATCAGTGGTCCTCCCAAATAAGGAGGCCTCATGCTGTTGGATATGCTCTAGGGGGTCTCCCTTCCCATTGTACTTTGCAATTTGTACTGTGTGCAGGGAGTCTGGCACCCTACTCATCTCCAGTTCCCTTGTGAAAGGATGGTTCGTCTTGTCACTTAGACAATGCAGGCTGGGTTTCTTTGACTCATTCAATTTCTGAGTTATCATGGCTTCTATCTCCTCCGGGGTGATCATCACCTGTGCCGGAGTATAATCCCTCTGGTACCCATTGTAGTTGTAGACTGGGCTTACTGGGCTCCCTTGTCCATGCTGGTATGGACTGTAGGTGTACCCTTGGTACGCCTGCTGGGGTGCTTCATAGAAGTCTTGCCTCCTTGGAGGTCTTGCTTGTCTTTCCTCCCCAAGCGGGGTGTAAGCCCTGTTGTTATGCTGTTGCCTAGGAGGCACGAATTGTTGCCTTCCCTCTGGGGGTGGCTCCTGGTAATATCTTCTTTGCTCCTCTCGCTGCCCTGCTCGAGGGTGCGAGTAGTGCTCTTCTTTCGGGATCTGCTCCTCCTCATGAGCTTCAGTGTAAGTCCCTTGGGTGTATGCCGGCCTTGCATATGCTGTGTGGGCGCGGTTATTATCTCTTTGTGCCGGCATCCCATACGGGTACCTTTGGGGTTGCTCCTCATAATAATATCCCTCAGGGGGTGCCGTGTTGTGGGAAGGCACTCCCTGTTGTTCTCTTGCTCTCTGTGGCCTTCTTGCCCGGGGGGTGGAGGCTGTGGAGGACTCAGCCCCAGCTGGGCGTGAAGGTCCTCCCTCCTGGTTGTTCTGTTGTTGAGGAGGCTGTGGTATTTCTTGGGGCTCTGGATGCATTGGTTGCTTCCCAGGGTTAGGCTGCCTCCCTGGGGGTATGGGTTCTCTTCTTCGCCCATTGCCCCCGGGTGGGTGTTGGTGCCTGGACACCCTACTGTTCGTCATAGCTCGTGTAATAGCCAGGCTTTCTGTCCGAAGCCCACTGACGGCGCCAAGTGTTAGGTTCCGGGATCTGGGTCAACGGGTTGTCGGCTCAAATCTCGTTCCTCATTGGAGATGTGGATGATCCGTTTCTCTTAGGTTGTACTGTCTTAGCTTTCGTCCTTCCTTCCTTAACCTCTCTTCTCCTTTCGCCCTGCAGAAGGGGCAATACCAGGCACAGAGGGGGGGTGGTGCCTGATGAACCCTCTCCGATGCCTAAGTCAGTATCGTTTTTAGAGAGATAAAGCTAGAGAGATGTCAGAGCAAAATAATCTAAATTGCCAAGATGTCCAAATGAGTTGTGAAGGTGGAGTATTTATAGGCAACGATGTCATTAAGGTGGCTTAATGACATCGTTAACCTTTAAACACAATTAATTAACCTCCAAGCGCATAATTAAGACCTTAGGATTCGGAGGAGGTAGGCGGAGTGGACCGAGCGTGGGGGTCCGAAAGTGGTGTCTGGGCCCTTGGGGGGGGAGAAATCCGACCCCCAAGGGTAGGGGTTGGGTGAGGACACCCAACCCCTCCTAGGGAGGGTGGGGTTGGCCAACCCCATCCCTCCTAGGAGGGATCGGTTGGCCGACCCGATCTCTCCTAGGAGAGATCGGGTTGGTCCACCCGATCTCCCCTAGGGGAGGTCGGGTGTGGCCACCCAACCTCACCTAGGTGAGTTCGTCCCGGCCGGACGGGCACTTCGGCCCCGTCCGAGCCGTCAATGTTCTCGCGAAGTGTCCGGGTTGAAGTTTCGATTTATAGTCGGTGATGGGACGATAAAAATACAACGGTTTGGAAGTCAACGGGTTCAAATTGGGCGTATATCAATCACTGACCACCTCGGAAAACGATCTTCAAGGTCTCCCTGTCTGAAGAAGAAAGCTTCCCAAAAGTGAGTCATCTATACGAGCAACCAACGCAAAGATCGACCCTTACTCATGGAGGGGCGAGATACGCCTACTACGGGGGCAACCTTAACACCAAGGGAAGAGGGCGAACTTTTAGTTTCCCCAAATGGAGCAACGCTCCAGCACATCCGAAGGAAGGGCCAACCCTTAACACATGTCAATAGACCCCTTCGCTCGCGGCGGTAAGAAGAAAGCTTGTAAGCTTTTTCACCCTTACTTTTATGGGGGACAAATTGCAGGGTAAAGGTCAAGAGCTATACACACGCTCCAACGAATGAAGGAAAAATGTTACACATGCCGAAGGTCGAGATTAATGGAAAATGCTCACGCTAGTACGAGGGAGGCGGAACGTTGTGTCCCATTGAGTGGCAGAGTTCCCACCCTCAAGTAAAGGAGAAGTCTATGCTCTCACCTTTGCACTTATGCTCATATTCATGATTAACATCTACAGGTACATCAATGTCATCACTCATGCTTATACTCACTCCCATCCTTATGTTCCTACTTGCATGTATGCTAGTACACATCCTCATGTTCATGATATGTCCATGTTCACTCCTAGTTAACATCCTATAGGCATATTTTCTAGTATCCCATACTTAGAAAAAATTTGGGCCAAAATTAATTTTTCTCCACTTAGGCAAATCACGGCATGAAATTGAAGCATGAATCACTTAGATGTATCAGTATTACATTCCTATGCAAGCATGTATTTTTTGAGTATACGCCTGTAGCAAAGATAGATTTATTGCTCCCGCCTCAGACGGACGCATGCTTAGGCATACGTCCGTGCTATTCTAACGTTTACAACTCCTCTATCTCATAAGACAGGGGGCAGAGTCGAAGACACGCATCCATGGGTGAGCTGGCACTCAGATGAAAGGTAGAAACCCCGGTTCCAAATTGCGCGTATAATACCATCCTGAAATAGAGTCAATCAAGGGTTAGGCCATTGGTTGACTCGGGGGCATGTGATGGATATACGCCCAATTTGAACCCGTTGACTTCCAAACCGTTGTATTTTTATCGTCCCATTACCGATTGTAAATCGAAACTTCAACCCGAACACTTCGCGAACACATCAACGGCTCGGAAGAGGCCGGAGCGCTCGTCCGGCCGAGGCAAACTCACCTAGGTGAGGTTGGGTGGCCACACCCGACCTCCCCTAGGAGAGATCGGGTCAGCCAACCCGATCTCTCCTAGGAGGGATGGGGTTGGCCAACCCCTTCCTCCCTAGGAGGGGTTGGGTGCCCTCACCCAACCCCTACCCTTGGGGGTCGGATTTCTCCTCCCCAAGGGCCCCTGCGCCATTTTCGGACACCCACACTCGGTTCACGTCGCCTACCTTCTCCGTATCCTAAGGTCTTAATTATGCGCTTAAAGGTTAGTTAATTGTGTTTAAAGGTTAACGATGTCATTAAGCCACCTTAATGACACCGTTGCCTATAAATACCCCACCTCCACTATTCATTCGAACATCTCGGCAAGTTGCACAATTTTGCTCTGACATCTCTCTAGCTTTATCTCTCTAAAACCGTACTGACTTAGGCATCGGAGAGGGTTCATCAGGCACCACCCCCCCCCCCCCTCTGTGCCTGGTATTGCCCCTCTTGCAGGGTGGCAAGGAGAAGAGAACCAAGGAAGCAGAAGAGCATAGAGCAGTAGGACAAGCCCCAGGGGTAAGAAGTACAAGCCTCAGGAGGTCAGAAGGAGAGAAAGGAAAGGAGGTCAGAAGGAGAGAAGGAAAGGAGGTCAGAAGGAGAGAAGGAAAGGAGGTCAGAAGGAGAGAAGGAAAGGAGGTCAGAAGGAGAGAAGGAAAGGAGGTCAGAAGGAGAGAAGAGAAGGACATATATCAGAACGACTACCCAAGGGAGCAGAAGGGCATGTATCAGAATGACTAGTCCTAGGAACAGTGAACCCGACATTTCATTAGTGGGAGATAAATTCTAGATTGACGACCCGTTGACCTAGACTTTATAACCTAACAGGAACCACCCCCCCCCCCCCCCCCCCTCTGTGCCTGGTATTGCCCCTCTTGCAGGGTGGCAAGGAGAAGAGAACCAAGGAAGCAGAAGAGCATAGAGCAGTAGGACAAGCCCCAGGGGTAAGAAGTACAAGCCTCAGGAGGTCAGAAGGAGAGAAGGAAAGGAGGTCAGAAGGAGAGAAGGAAAGGAGGTCAGAAGGAGAGAAGGAAAGGAGGTCAGAAGGAGAGAAGGAAAGGAGGTCAGAAGGAGAGAAGAGAAGGACACATATCAGAACGACTACCCCAAGAGAGTATAAGGGCAGGGATCAGAACGACTACCCCAAGGGAGTATAAGGGCACGGATCAGAACGACTAGTCCTAGGAGCACTGAACCCGACATTTCATTAGTGGGAGATAAATTCTAGATTGACGACCGGTTGACCTAGACTTTATAACCTAACACTTGGCGCCGTCTGTGGGCTTCGAACAGAAAGCCTGGCAATAACAAGAGCGATGACGAACAGCTTAGTATCTAGGCATCACCGCCCACCTGGGGGCAATAGGCGAGAGAGACAGCCTATACCTCCAGCAAGGCAGCCTAACCCAGAGAAACAGCCTGCACACCAGAGCCTCAAGTAGCCCCACAGGCACCCCAGCCTAACAAGCAGGGAGGAGGCTTCCACAGCTCCAACTCCATTGACTAGGAAGCCACAGGGACAGGGGGGCAACAAGGAGTGCCATCCCAATACACGGCACCTCCACAGGGGTACTACTATGAGGCACAACCTCAAGGGTATCCATATGGAATATTAACTCAAAGGAACGACAATCGTGCCCACACAACCAACATAAGGCCCGCATACTCGCAAGGGGCACAGACAGTGACTCCGAGGTTGATGAACGCATTGGATGAGCTGCTAGCCCATATAGAGACTCTGAGGAACAGGCAGAGAAGGAAACACCAGCATGAAGAAGAAGAAGTTCATGAGGAAGAACAAGACCCAGAAGAAGAACACCACTCGCACCCTCGAACAAGGCAGCGAGAAGAACAAATGAGAGATTACCAAGGGCCACTCCCAGAGGGAAGGCAGCAATTTGTGCCTCCAAGGCAGCAACAGACACAGTAGGATGCCAAGGCATACACCCCCCTGGGGGCAGATAGACAGGCAAGACCTCCAAGGAGGCAGGAGTTCAACCAAGTACCCCAACAAGGACATACACCGCACTAAGGGAAGACATACATGCAAGACCAACAAGGATATAGGAGTTCCAACATCCACCATGGCAATGTACACATACAGTCCGTATCACCATAGACATGCCTAAGGGACACACCAAGGAAAGCTCAAAGGGAGGGACATAGTCCCAACAACACAACAAGGCAACCACCTACCCATGATACAGCACGACAGATCCAAACCCCTTGTGCACGACAACCCTTGGCACACATCCCCCTAGGACAGGGGAGCTGTTGAAAAGACAAGGATTTGAACAGAGGACTCATAGAGTACCACACCACGTCAGCACATAGCTACTACAATGGGAAGTCTCATGGAGAGACATAGTAGAGTGAGATCGCACATAGCATACATGAAGGATACACCTCCACATAGTCCACCTTGCAAGGATGCGACCTTATATTCCTCAAGTGGAAGAAATACACACAGACTAACGGAGGAAAACAGTTACATTACCAAGGAAGCAAGGGATATCAACACCCCACACCCATATCCTCCCCATATCCTCTTATTTAATTTAACTGCATAACAAGTCAACTCCCTAAAAGGGGTAGATTTTGATACTTGATATCAACATGTTTTCCAAGAATGACCATACCGGACGCCTTCGGGCTCCGTGATATATATATACACAGGTGGACCACTAGAAGAATCAGTAAAAGGCCGTCGCCAATCAAGAGATGCACAAGCAACAGATTCCTCAATCCCAAAGAACACCTATAAGGTCAAGTTTCTGGGAAAGATCACAAGATGGAAGGCTCACTTACAAAAATAAGTTGAGCACTCCCAACATCCTATAGAGGAACTACCATGAAGGTCACAAAGGATTACCCCTACTACAACCTTCCACTAAGCATCCTAGGACCAAGCCCGTCAAAGGATCCCATCTGGCATTGGTATGCAAGGGGGGCACCAGTCACAACATGCCCTCCCCACAAACGCCCATTAGCACAAGAGGGGGTAGCCGCGAACACATCCCTCCAAAAATAGAGGAAACCATATCACATGGGCAACACCCACCATCAGAGACAAACACCTCCAGCGGATCTTTATGACTTCACCTAGTAAGCTCATCCCAGGTAATGGAATACACTTCCATAAAAAATGCTCAAGGACACCAAACCTAGCAAAGGAAGAATGGCGACACCATCATCAAGCTGTTAAAATGGGATATGGAAAACATAGTATTTCCACACAATGATATATTAGTCATAAGAGAAGGAATCACCAACTTTGACATGAAGAGAACCATAGTGCATGAAAGGAGTCCGTCAGACATCTCCCATGACCAACCATTGATGATACTAGAGAAGAGTCAGGCATACCTAATACCAAAGGACCCCCTACTAGTAAAGGTGGTCAGAACACCAACACACCCATTAGGGACACGGCACTGCAAATGAACCAGGAATAAGGATGGAACACGTATCCTTACACGTATCCTTACAAGTATCCTTGCATTTATCCTTGCAAAAATAAACTCCGTAGATAAAGAGGTTATCTAATAGATGACTATGTCTCTGTTCTCAAACTATGATCCTAACCCGGAGATCCTTGGACTCCGTACTATATATGTAATGAATAACATGTTCATCAGAGATAGGTACACGAAGATTCAAGACAGCGCCATAAAGATTAGGCGCATACCTCTACCAAGTGCGACACATTGGAGTGTTCACAAACACTCCTTCGCCATCTCACAAGAAAGGAAGGCAACCAAGGATACAAGTCCAAATAGAATAAACATCGGTAGAAAATCCAGTCATTGAAGTCATGCACCAAGAGAGAAACTCAAAGATGCAAGATTAGCAAAAGAGATAGTGCAACAACTAGAGTATGAAAAAGGAGATACATCTCCTATCAAGAGCCTTAGGGCAGGATAATAGTTCTACAAGATCAACCAAAGAAGAGCTCTAAAGCTTGGGGAGTAGGGTTTCAAGATCGACCCTCACACTAGACGCACATCCCGACAACCACCTTGTCTGCAAATGATAAGACATTTGACTCTGGCATCCCATCAAGAGGAGAACCCCGGTAAAAGGGACATAGAACAATATCCCGCCTTTAAGGCCATACGCCGAATACATGATGAATGAAGGTTATGGCAAAACAAAAAAGGAGGGACTTGTCAGCTCAACACACCTCAAACACGTATACGTACGCAACACAAACGCAGCCTCTAATGAAGCCATCCAGCAAGGAATAGCCAATACGGGGACAAACCCATAGAAATTCATGGAGCATCACTTGCAAACCTAAAGGAAAACATCATTTAGGTTCAAGTCCTAATTCAAAGGAAGTCTATAATCAAGATTCAAGGTGGGAGGAGCATGACCAATGTGACACTCCCTAAAAGCATTGGAGAATACTCCAATGTAAAGGAAAAGGCAAAGCACACTAAGTGCCACAACACTCCAAGATTATCACAGCCCGGTCAGACCCCCCATGCACGAGCAAAGAGCATGGATCAGATTGACTAGTCTGAAACACACCTACGAGATTAACAACTCAAGACGCCATTCTATGAGAGAGCTTTTCAACCTAAAACACAAGAAAGGGGGGGAAAGAATTTACAAGCACCCCTAGGATACAAACATTGCCACATCCTAGTTATCAAGAGAATGAAATCCACCCCCACCCACCCAAAGCAAAAGCTCTTCCACCCAACCTCCAAAGACACATCCGACAAAGGCATCATCCAAACCATGCCTATGACTGAAACAAGCAAGCATGAGAAAGAGTAAATCCTACAAGGGACACTCATCGCATTCAAACAAGCAGACAAGGGAGCCCCGAGCATAAGGGGTACCCAACCAAGAAAATGAACGAGGGGCCTTCAACGGCCAAATATGAAAGGCGGTGTGACCACCAAGCAACTTGGGGGGCACCAAACGAATAAGTGCTTGGTAGTCCACCTAAGTGTAAAAGAAGAGATTAGAGGCAGAAGATCACAAGAACATGCAATACCACTTTTCCTAGAAGAGGTCACATAAGATGAAAACATCATCAACTCCCTATACGAACTCGTCCTAAGTTGGCAACACACAAACATCGCCCTCGAGAGGTGATCTCCAACATTGAAGGAAAAGCGTGGTAGCATGCAATATCATAGAAGGAAAAGTCAAGTAAAGACTCGAAAAACATACCAAAGACGCACACTACATGAGTAAGGACACAAGATAAGGTAATATTATGAGCCCTCCGGGAGCCTATCCCGCGAACACATTCGACGCCCCCAAGAGCGTATCTTGAGAGTAGCTCTAAAACTACGAACCCTGTGCCCTCCGGGAGCCTATCCCGCGAACAGATTCGACGCCCCCAAGAGCGTATCTTGAGAGTAGTTTTTATACTACGACCTTCGACGCCCCCAAGAGCGTATCTTGAGAGTAGTGTTCATACTGCGACCTTCGACGCCCCCAAGAGCGTATCTTGAGAGTAGTTATTACACTACGACCTTCGACGCACCAAGAGCGTATCTTGAGAGTGGTTTCCAAAAACTACGAACTTCGACGCCCCCAGGAGCGTATCTTGAGAGTAGTGTTCATACTACGACCTTCGACGCCCCCAAGAGCGTATCTTGAGAGTAGTTATTACACTACGAACTTCGACGCACCAAGAGCGTATCTTGAGAGTGTTTTCCAAAAACTACGAATTCGACGCCCCCAGGAGCGTATCTTGAGGTAGATTTGCAACCTACCAGATTCGACGCCCCCAAGAGCGTATCTTGAGGTAGAAAAAACACTACCAGTTCGACGCCCCCAAGAGCGTATCTTGAGGTAGATTTCAAACTACCAGTTCGACGCCCACCAGGAGCGTATCTTTGGTCTAACCTGAGCCCTCCGGGAGCCTATCCTGTGAAACGTTAAGTGCCATCCGAGAGCCTGTCTCGTGAACAGTTTTCGACGCCCACCTAGAGCGTATCTTTGGTCTAACAGTACAACGTATACCGTGTAAGGGGTATCAGAAGAGATCATAACATCATGCTCAAAAGGATACCATGAGAAATAAATTTCTAAGTAAAGTTGTATAAAGAACACATAATGTTTTTTCTTGATGAGATAGCAGGTATGATGTGAAGGAAAGCACAAAAGAAAGATAAGGAAAGGAAAGCATATACAAATGAGAAGTCCATGACCAAAGGATCATATACATAAGCACAAGAGGTTATCGTGAAAAGTAACGAGTTATCCTACCATCCATATCACAAGTCAAGAGAAATATCTCAAAGGAACCCAACACCACCAAGAAGGATAGCAAAGACACGAAATCCGAAGTTCAAGGCTCTCAAAATAAGCTCGACCCATCAAGAAGAGAATTGCCTTACAAGTCACACAAATCAACCTCCGACAAATGTTATTGTCATGCATGTCGCCCTCGCGTGACCTATGCTCGTATCAGACTTGAACATCGTCAAGCACAACTCATGAAGGAGACATCTAAAGAGCATAAAGGATACAACATCCGACAAGACGAGACATCGGGACCTAACCCAACAAACATAGCCTACACAAAAGGCAACTATAGCAATGAAGGCTCTCCAATGAGAAAGGAATACTAAAGCACAACTCCATACATCGTGAAGTGGCTATCATGTCCACATACCTTGAAGTGGCTATCATGTCCACATACCCTGAACTGGCTATCATGTCCACACACTACAGAAGGGCTATCACTCCGACACATCACGAAGTGGCTATCACGTCCACATACCCCGAAGTGATTATCATGGCAGCACATCATAAAACATCTGTCAAAGACATGAATTTTAAAGACACCATCCCGACCACGAACAATAAAAGGCTACGCCTAGCCCTAGGAGGAGGTTCAAGGAAAAGGGAAAAACAACACCCTTCGTACGCTCATCAAAGGTAGGCACTTATATTTCAACCCACTGGGCGATACTAGGAAGGAGACGTCCTCATTATGAAGACAACCTCCATATCTCACGAAATCAACCATGAAGCAAAGAATCACGACAAGCACCATTGAGGGCGTATAACAAAACAATCCCCACAACGATCACAACTACGATACTAGTAGAGGCTAACTCAAGAGCAGTCTCCACCAAACTCCAAAGCAAGAATTCGCTATCTTAATCAGAGCCATGGCAAGAGAAAGGAACCTCAATGAAAGGTGATGATCACACCCATCACCAAAAGAAAAATCTTCAACGCAGGGGTTAATAACATAACCCATAGGAAAGACAAAAACACCTTCAAAAGTCGTCAAATCTACATGAAGATGAAATAAACTTGAGACTCGGCCCCTCGGCTGGGGGGCAGGGGATAGAGAAGAGACATCAACACCTATGATCACCCCATCGCCAGCCACAGGTTGTTTCCTTTTGTCAAGCAAAGAGGGTGCCTCTTCAACCACTACCTCCTAATCATGGGAAGTAGTCAGCAAGGGGGCACTTGAAGGAGAGCCTCTCGCGGTTTCCTTCTCCTTGGCAGCCGAGGGCCCGATCTCAGAGTCAGGTTTCCGCGCCTTGGATTTAGATTGACTTGAACTCTCACCCACCACAAGAACCATTCGGTAACCAGGGAAGAACGCTCTAACAACAAGAAGGAACCAGCATGAGAACAATCATAAGTATATCACAAAGAAAAAAGAAGGGAAAAAGAACATACTGGAAGCATTAGCAGCCACCCCTGACTTAGAAAATTTCTTGGCCTGATAAGCAAAACTAGAGGGTTCTTCCCTCTCATCTGATTCAACGGACGGTCAGATTTGGTCTGACCACCTCGGAAAACGATCTTCAAGGTCTCCCTGTCTGAAGAAGAAAGCTTCCCAAAAGTGAGTCATCTATACGAGCAACCAACGCAAAGATCGACCCTTACTCATGGAGGGGCGAGATACGCCTACTACGGGGGCAACCTTAACACCAAGGGAAGAGGGCGAACTTTTAGTTTCCCCAAATGGAGCAACGCTCCAGCACATCCGAAGGAAGGGCCAACCCTTAACACATGTCAATAGACCCCTTCGCTTGCGGCGGTAAGAAGAAAGCTTGTAAGCTTTTTCACCCTTACTTTTATGGGGGACAAATTGCAGGGTAAAGGTCAAGAGCTATACACACGCTCCAACGAATGAAGGAAAAATGTTACACATGCCGAGGGTCGAGATTAATGGAAAATGCTCACGCTAGTACGAGGGAGGCGGAACGTTGTGTCCCATTGAGTGGCAGAGTTCCCACCCTCAAGTTAAGGAGAAGTCTATGCTCTCACCTTTGCACTTATGCTCATATTCATGATTAACATCTACAGGTACATCAATGTCATCACTCATGCTTATACTCACTCCCATCCTTATGTTCCTACTTGCATGTATGCTAGTACACATCCTCATGTTCATGATATGTCCATGTTCACTCCTAGTTAACATCCTATAGGCATAATTTCTAGTATCCCATACTTAGAAAAATTTGGGCCAAAATTAATTTTTCTCCACTTAGGCAAATCACGGCATGAAATTGAAGCATGAATCACTTAGATGTATCAGTATTACATTCCTATGCAAGCATGTATTTTTTGAGTATACGCCTGTAGCAAAGATAGATTTATTGCTCCCGCCTCAGACGGACGCATGCTTAGGCATACGTCCGTGCTATTCTAACGTTTACAACTCCTCTATCTCATAAGACAGGGGGGCAGAGTCGAAGACACGCATCCATGGGTAAGCTGGCACTCAGATGAAAGGTAGAAACCCCGGTTCCAAATTGCGCGTATAATACCATCCTGAAATAGAGTCAATCAAGGGTTAGGCCATTGGTTGACTCGGGGGCATGTGATGGATATACGCCCAATTTGAACCCGTTGACTTCCAAACCGTTGTATTTTTATCGTCCCATTACCGATTGTAAATCGAAACTTCAACCCGAACACTTCGCGAACACATCAACGGCTCGGACGAGGCCGGAGCGCTCGTCCGGCCGAGGCAAACTCACCTAGGTGAGGTTGGGTGGCCACACCCGACCTCCCCTAGGAGAGATCGGGTCAGCCAACCCGATCTCTCCTAGGAGGGATGGGGTTGGCCAACCCCTTCCTCCCTAGGAGGGGTTGGGTGCCCTCACCCAACCCCTACCCTTGGGGGTCGGATTTCTCCTCCCCCAAGGGCCCCTGCGCCATTTTCGGACACCCACACTCGGTTCACGTCGCCTACCTTCTCCGTATCCTAAGGTCTTAATTATGCGCTTAAAGGTTAGTTAATTGTGTTTAAAGGTTAACGATGTCATTAAGCCACCTTAATGACACCGTTGCCTATAAATACCCCACCTCCACTATTCATTCGAACATCTCGGCAAGTTGCACAATTTTGCTCTGACATCTCTCTAGCTTTATCTCTCTAAAACCGTACTGACTTAGGCATCGGAGAGGGTTCATCAGGCACCACCCCCCCCTCTGTGCCTGGTATTGCCCCTCTTGCAGGGTGGCAAGGAGAAGAGAACCAAGGAAGCAGAAGAGCATAGAGCAGTAGGACAAGCCCCAGGGTTAAGAAGTACAAGCCTCAGGAGGTCAGAAGGAGAGAAGGAAAGGAGGTCAGAAGGAGAGAAGGAAAGGAGGTCAGAAGGAGAGAAGGAAAGGAGGTCAGAAGGAGATAAGAGAAGGACACATATCAGAACGACTACCCCAAGAGAGTATAAGGGCAGGGATCAGAACGACTACCCCAAGGGAGTATAAGGGCACGGATCAGAACGACTAGTCCTAGGAGCATTGAACCCGACATTTCATTAGTGGGAGATAAATTCTAGATTGAAGACCCGTTGACCTAGACTTTATAACCTAACACCCCCTGTCTTATAAGATAGAGGAAGTGTAAACGTTAGAGCAGTACGGACACGTGCCTAAGCACGCGTCCGTCTGAAGTGGGAATAATAAATCTTTCCTTGCTACGGACGTATATTTCGAAAAATACATGCTTGCGTAGGGATGCAATACGAATGCAACTAAGTGACTTATGCTTCAATTTCATGCCGTGATTTGCCTAAGTGGAGAAAAATTTCAATTTTGGTCCGAAATTTTTCTAAGTATGGGATACTAGAAAATATGCCTATAGGATGTTAACTAGGAGTGAACATGGACATATCATGAACATGAGGATGTGTACTAGCATACATGCAAGTAGGAACATAAGGATGGGAGTGAGTGGAGACATGCTGCGATTGTAGTCATGAATGTATGCATGAATATATGGCGGCCATGTGCATGGACGTCTAAATGTTTGAACACATGGGAGTGTGTATGTGGGCATGCATATGAGTGCAAGCATGAACATATATGTATGTATGGATGGGTTGTGAGTATAAGCATGAGTGATGACATTGATGTACCTGTAGGTGTTAATCATGAATATGAGCATAAGTTCAAAGGTGAGAGCATAGACCTCTCCTTTACTTGAGGGTGGGAACTCTGCCACTCAATGGGACACAACGTTCCGCCTCCCTCGTACTAGCGCGAGCATTGTCCATTAATCTCGACCTTCGTCATGTGTAACACTTTTCCTTCATTCGTTGGAACGTGTGTATAGCTCTTGACCTTTACCCTGCAATTTGTTCCCCATAAAAGTGAGGGTGAAAAAGCTTACAAGCTTTCTTCTTACAGCCGCGAGCGAAGGGGTCTATTGACATGTGTTAAGGGTTGACCCTTCCTTCGGATGTGCTGGAGCGTTGCTCCATTTGGGGAAACTAAAAGTTCGCCCTCTTCCCTTGGTGTTAAGGTTGCCCCCGTAGTAGGCGTATCTCGCCCCTCCATGAGTAAGGGTCGATCTTTGCGTTGGTTGCTCGTATAGATGACTCACTTTTGGGAAGCTTTCTTCTTCAGACAGGGAGACCTTGAAGATCGTTTTCCAAGGTAGTCAGACCAAATCTAACCGTCCTGTGTCTTGGTTGTCCGAGGCGGACTTGTATGAGGCAGGGACTCGTATGACCCCTTGTAGGTTGATTTCATGGAGAAACATACAAGGTGTAGGCAGAGCGTTCCGAACGTGCCGTTGAATCAGATGAGAGGAAGAACCCTCTAGTTCTGCTTATCAGGCCAAGAAATTTTCTAAGTCAGGGGTGGCTGCTAATGCTTCCAGTATGTTCTTTTTCCCTTCTTTTTCCTTTGTGATATACCTATGATTGTTCTCATGCTGCTTCCTTCTTGTTGTTAGAGCGTTCTTCCCTGGTTACCGAATGATTCTTGTGGTGGGTGAGAGTTCAAGTCAATCTAAATCCAAGGCGCGGAAACCTGACTCTGAGGTCGGGCCCTCGGCTGCCAAGGAGAAGGAAACCGCGAGAGGCTCTCCTTCAAGTGCCCCCTTGCTGACTCCCTCCCATGATAAGGATGTAGTGGTTGAAGAGGCACCCTCTTTGCTTGACAAAAGGAAACAACCTGTGGCTGGCGATGGGGTGATCATAGGTCTTGATGTCTCTTCTCTATCCCCTGCCCCCCAGCCGAGGGGCCGAGTCTCAAGTTTATTTCATCTTCATGTAGATTTGACGACTTTTGAAGGTGTTTTTGTCTTTCCTATGGGTTATGTTATTAACCCCTGCGTTGAAGATTTTTCTTTTGGTGATGGGTGTGATCATCACCTTTCATTGAGGTTCCTTTCTCTGGCCATGGCTCTGATTAAGTAGCGAATTCTTGCTTTGGAGTTTGGTGGAGACTGCGCTTGAGTTAGCCTCTACTAGTATCGTAGTTGTGATCGTTGTGGGGATCATTTTGTTATATGCCCTCAATAGTGCTTGTCGTGATTCTTTGCTTCATGGTTGATTTTGTGAGATATGGAGGTTGTCTTCATAATGAGGACGTCTCCTTCCTAGTTCACCCAGTGTGTTGAAATATATGTGCCTACCTTTGATGAGCGTACGAAGGGTGTTGTTTTTCCCTTTTTCTTGAACCTCCTCCCAGGGCTAGGCGTAGCCTTTTGATGTTCGTGGTCGGGATGGTGTCTTTACAATTCATGTCTTTGACAGATGTTTTATGATGTGCTGCCATGATAATCACTTCGGGGTATGTGGACGTGATAGCCACTTCGTGATGTGTTGGAGTGATAGCCCTTCTGTAGTGTGTGGACATGATAGCCAGTTCAGAGTATGTGGACATGATAGCCACTTCAAGGTATGTGGACATGATAGCCACCTCAAGGTATGTGGACATGATAGCCACTTCAGTGTGTGTGGACATGATAGCCACATCACGATGTATGGAGTTGTGCTTTAGTATTCCTTTCTCATTGGAGAGCCTTCATTGCTATAGTTGCCTTTTGTGTAGGCTATGTTTGTTGGGTTAGGTCCCGATGTCTCGTCTTGTCGGATGTTGTATCCTTTATGCTCTTTAGATGTCTCCTTCATTAGTTGTGCTTGACGATGTTCAAGTCTGATACGAGCATAGGTCACGCGAGGGCGACATGCATGACAATAACATTTGTCGGAGGTTGATTTGTGTGACTTGTAAGGCAATTCTCTTCTTGATGGGTCGAGCTTATTTTGAGAGCCTTGAACTTTGGATTTCATGTCTTTGCTATCCTTCTTGGTGGTGTTGGGTTCCTTTGAGATACTTCTCTTGACCTGTGCTATGGATGGTAGGATAACTCGCTACTTTTCATGATAACCTCTTGTGCTTCTGTGTATGATCCTTTGGTCATGGACTTCTCCTTTGTATATGCTTTCCTTTCCTTATCTTTCTTTTGTGCTTTTCTTCACATCATACCTGCTATTTCATCAAGAAAAAACATTATGTGTTCTTTATACAACTTTACTTTGAAATTACTTTTTCATGGAATCCTTCTCAGTATGGTGCGATGATCTCTTCTGATACCCTTTAAATGGTATATATGGTACTGTTAGACCAAAGATACGCTCTTGGTGGGCGTCGAATCTGTTCACGAGACAGGCTCTCGGAGGGCACTTAACGTTTCACAGGATAGGCTCCCGGATGGCACAGGTTAGACCAAAGATACGCTCCTGGTGGGCGTCGAAATCTGTTCACGAGACTGGCTCTTGGAGGGCACTTAACGTTTCACAGGATAGGCTCCCGGAGGGCACAGGTTAGACCAAAGATACGCTCCTGGTGGGCGTCGAAATCTGTTCACGAGACAGGCTCTCGGAGGGCACTTAACGTTTCACAGGATAGGCTCCCGGAGGGCACAAGTTAGACCAAAGATACGCTCCTGGTGGGCGTCGAAATTTGTTCACGAGACAGGCTCTCGGAGGGCACTTAACGTTTCACAGGATAGGCTCCCGGAGGGCACAAGTTAGACCAAAGATACGCTCCTGGTTGGCGTCGAAACTGGTAGTTTGAAATCTACCTCAAGATACGCTCTTGGGGGCGTCGAATCTGGTAGTGTTTTTTCTACCTCAAGATACGCTCTTGGGGGCGTCGAATCTGGTAGGTTGCAAATCTACCTCAAGATACGCTCCTGGGGGCGTCGAAATTCGTAGTTTTTGGAAACCACTCTCAAGATACGCTGTTGGTGCGTCGAAGGTCGTAGTATAGAAACTACTCTCAAGATACGCTCTTGGGGGCGTCGAAGGTCGTAGTATAAAAACTACTCTCAAGATACGCTCTTGGGGGCGTCGAAATTCGTAGTTTTTGGAAACCACTCTCAAGATACGCTCTTGGTGCGTCGAAGGTCGTAGTATGAACACTACTCTCAAGATACGCTCTTGGGGGCGTCGAAGGTCGTAGTATAAAAACTACTCTCAAGATACGCTCTTGGGGGCGTCGAATCTGTTCGCGGGATAGGCTCCCGGAGGGCACAGGGTTCGTAGTTTTAGAACTACTCTCAAGATACGCTCTTGGGGGCGTCGAATGTGTTCGCGGGATTGGCTCCCGGAGGGCTCAGAATATTACTTTACCTTGTGTTCTTTCTCGTGTAGGGTGCGTTTTTGATACGCCTTTTAGATCTTTACTTGAGTTTTCTTTCCATGATATTGCCTGTTACCACGCTTTTTCTTCAATGTGGGAGATCACCTCTCGAGGGCGATGTTTGTGTGTTGCCAACTTAGGACGAGTTCGTATAGGGAGTTGATAATGTTTTCCTCTTATGTGACCTCTTCTAGGAAAAGTGGTATTGCATGTTCTTGTGATCTTCTGCCTCTAATCTCTTCTTTTACACTTAGGTGGACTACCAAGCACTTATTCGTTTGGTGCCCCCCAAGTTGTTTGGTGGTCACACCGCCTTTCATATTTGGCCGTTGAAGGCCCCTCGTTCATTTTCTTGGTTGGGTACCCCTTATGCTCGGGGCTCCCTTGTCTGCTTGTTTGAATGCGATGAGTGTCCCTTGTAGGATTTACTCTTTCTCATGCTTGCTTGTTTCAGTCATAGGCATGGTTTGGATGATGCCTTTGTCGGATGTGTCTTTGGAGGTTGGGTGGAAGAGCTTTTGCTTTGGGTGGGTGTGGGTGGATTTCATTCTCTTGATAACTAGGATGTGGCAATGTTTGTATCCTAGGGGTGCTTGTAAATTCTTTTCCCCCCATTCCTTGTGTTTTAGATTGAAAAGCTCTCTCATAGAATGGCGTCTTGAGTTGTTAATCTCGTAGGTGTGTTTCAGACTAGTCAATCTGATCCATGCTCTTTGCTCGTGCATGGGGGGGTCTGACCGGGCTGTGATAATCTTGGAGTGTTGTGGCACTTAGTGTGCGTTACCTTTTCCTTTACATTGGAGTATTCTTCAATTCCTTTAGGGATTGTCACATTGGTCATGCTCCTCCCACCTTGAATCTTGATTATAGACTTCCTTTGAATTAGGACTTGAACCTAAAGAGGATGTTTTCCTTTAGGTTTGCAAGTGATGCTCCATGATTTTCCATGGGTTTGCCCCCGTATTGGCTATTCCTTGTTGGATAGCTTCATTAGAGACTGCATTTGTATTGCGTACGTATACGTGTTTGAGGTGTGTTGAATTGATAAGTTCCTCCTTTTTCATTTTGTCATATCCTTCATTCACCATGTATTCGGCGTATGGCCTTAAAGGCGGGATATTTTTCTAGTGTCCCTTTTATCGGGGTTCTCTTCTTGATGGGATGCCAAGGTCAAATGTCTTATCATTTGCAGACAAGGTGGTTGATCGGGATGTGCGTCTAGTGTGAGGGTCGATCTTGAAACCTTACTCCCCAAGCTTTAGAGCTCTTCTTTGGTTGATCTTGTAGAACTATTATCCTGCCCTAAGGCTCTTGGTAGGAGATGTATCTCCTTTTTCATACTCTAGTTGTTGCACTATCTCTTTTGCTAATCTTGCATCTTTAGAGTTTCTCTCTTGGTGCATGACTTCAATGACCGGATTTTCTACCGATGTTTGTTTTGTTAGGACTTGTATCCTTGGCTGCCTTTCTTTCTTGTGCGATGGGAGGGAGTGTTTATGAACACTCAAATGTGTCGTACTTGGTAGAGGTATGCGCCTAATCTTTATGGCGCTGTCTTGAGTCTTCGTGTACCTATCTTTGATGAACATGTTATTCATTGCATATATGATACGGAGTCCAAGGATCTCCGGGTTAGGATCATATTTTGGGAACAGAGACATAGTCATCTATTAGATGACCTCTTTATCTACGGAGTTTATTTTTGCAAGGATAAATGCAAGGATACTTGTAAGGATACTTGTAAGGATATGTGTTCCATCCTTTTCCTGGTTCATTTGCAGTGTCGTGTCCCTAATGGGTGTGTTGATGTTCTGACCACCTTTACTAGTAGGGGGTCCCTTGGTATTAGGTATGCCTGACTCTTCTCTAGTATCATCAATGGTTGGTCATGGGAGATGTCTGACGGACTCCCTTCCTGTACTATGGTTCTCTTCATGTCAAAGTTCGTGATTCCCTCTCTTATGACTAACATATCATTGTGTGGAAATACTATGTTTTCCATATCCCTTTTTAAAAGCTTGATGATGGTGTCACCGTTCTTCCTTTGCTAGGCTTGGTGTCCTTGAGGGTTTTTGATGGAAGTGTATTCCATTACTTGGGATGAGCTTTCTAAGTGTAGTTGTATCTCCTGCCTATTTTGTGAAATCATAAAGATCCGCTGGAGGTGTTTGCCTCTGATGGTGGGCGTTACCCATGTGATATGGTTTCCTCTATTTTTGGAGGGATGTGTTCGCGGCTACCCCCTCTTGTGCTAATGGGCGCTTGTGGGGAGGGCATGTTGTGACTGGTGCCCCCCTTGCATACCAATGCCAGATGGGATCCTTTGACGGGCTTGGCCCTAGGATGCTTAGTGGAAGGTTGTAGTAGGGGTAATCCTTTGTGACCTTCATGGTAGTTCCTCTATAGGATGTTGGGAGTGCTCAACTTATTTTTGTAAGTGAGCCTTCCATCTTGTGATCTTTCCCAGAAACTTGACCTTATAGGTGTTCTTTGGGATTGAGGAATCTGTTGCTTGTGCATCTCTTGATTGGCGACGGCCTTTTACTGATTCTTCTAGTGGTCCACCTGTGTATATATATATCACGGAGCCCGAAGGCGTCCGGTATGGTCATTCTTGGAAAACATGTTCATATCAAGTATCAAAATCTACCCCTTTTAGGGAGTTGACTTGTTATGCAGTTAAATTAAATAAGAGGATATGGGGAGGATATGGGTGTGGGGTGTTGATATCCCCTGCTTCCTTGGTAATGTAACTGTTTTCTTCCGTTAGTCTGTTTGTATTTCTTCCACTTGAGGAATATAAGGTTGCATCCTTGCAAGGTGGACTATGTGGAGGTGTATCCTTCATGTATGCTATGTGCGATCTCACTCTACTATGTCTCTCCATGAGACTTCCCATTATAGTAGCTATGTGCTGACGTGGTGTTGTACTCTATGAGTCCTCTGTTCAAATCCTTGTCTTTTCAACTCCTCCCCTGTCCTAGGGGGGTGTGTGCCAAGGGTTGTCGTGCACAGGGGGTTTGGATCTGTCGTGCTGTATCATGGGTAGGTGGTTGCCTTATTGTGTTGTTGGGACTATGTCCCTCCCTTTGAGATTTCCTTGGTGCGGTGTATGTCCTTGTTGGGGTACTTGGTTGAACTCCTGCCTCCTTGGAGGTCTTGCCTGTCTATCTGCACCCAGGGGGGTGTATGCCTTGGCATCCTGCTGTGTCTGTTGCTGCCTTGGAGGCACAAATTGCTGCCTTCCCTCTGGGAGTGGCCCTTGGTTATCTCTCATTTGTTCTTCTCGCTGCCTTGTTCGAGGGTGCGAGTGGTGTTCTTCTTCTGGGTCTTGTTCTTCCTCATGAACTTCTTCTTCTTCATGCTGGTGTTGCCTTCTCTGCCTGTTCCTCAGAGTCTCTATATGGGCTAGCAGCTCATCCAATGTGTTCATCAACCTCGGAGTCACTGTCTGTGCTCCTTGCGAGTATGCGGGCCTTATGTTGGTTGTGTGGGCGCGATTGTCGTTCCTTTGAGTTAGTATTCCATATGGATACCCTTGAGGTTGTGCCTCATAGTAGTACCCCTGTGGAGGTGCCGTGTATTGGGATGGCACTCCTTGTTGCCCCCCCTGTCCCTGTGGCTTCCTAGTCAATGGAGTTGGAGCTGTGGAAGCCTCCTCCCTGCTTGTTAGGCTGGGGTGCCTGTGGGGCTACCTGAGGCTCTGGTGTGCAGGCTGTTTCTCTGGGTTAGGCTGCCTTGCTGGAGGTATAGGCTGTCTCCCTCGCCTATTGCCCCCAGGTGGGCGGTGATGCCTAGATACTAAGCTGTTCGTCATCGCTCTTGTTATTGCCAGGCTTTCTGTTCGAAGCCCACGGACGGCGCCAAGTGTTAGGTTCCGAGATCAGGGTCAACGGGTGGTCGGCTCAAATCTCGTTCCTCACTGGAGATATGGATGATCCGGTACTCTCGGGTTGTACTGTCTTAGCCTGCGTCCTTCCTTCCTTAGCTTATCTTCTCCTTTTGCCCTGCAAAAGGGGCAGTACCAGGCACAGAGGGGGGGGGGGGTGGTGCCTGATGAACCCTCTCCGATGCCTAAGTCAGTATCGTTTTTAGAGAGATAAAGCTAGAGAGATGTCAGAGCAAAATAATCCAAATTGCTCAGATGTCCAAATGAATAGTGGAGGTGGGGTATTTATAGGCAACGGTGTCATTAAGGTGGCTTAATGACATCGTTATCCTTTAAACATAGTTAATTAACCTTTAAACACGTAATTAAGACCTTAGGATACGGAGAAGGTAGGCGGAGTAAACCGAGTATGGGAGTCCAAAAATGGTGCCGCGGCTCTTTGGGGGAAGGGAAATCCGACCCCCAAGGGTAGGGGTTGGGTGAGGGCACCCAACCCCTCCTAGGGAGGATGGGGTTGGCCAACCCCATCCCTCCTAGGAGAGATCGGGTTGGTCCACCCGATCTCCCCTAGGGGAGATCGGGTTGGCTGACCCGATCTCCCCTAGGGGAGGTTGGGTGTGGCCACCCAACCTCACCTAGGTGAGTTTGACTCGGCCGGACGAGCGCTTCGGCCTCGTCCGAGCCGTTGGTGTTTTCGCGAAGTGTTCGGGTTGAAGTTTCGATTTACAATCAATAACGGGGTGATAAAAATATAACGATTCAAAAGTCAACGGGTTCAAATTGGGCGTATATCCATCACCTCTCCTATGCTTGTTTTACATACATGCTCTCGAGTATTGCATAGCACGCTTCGTAGATCGTCATGCATGTTATCGCTTTCATACGTACATGATGCAAATTCATGGTGGTCGCGTGATTATTTTTATAATCTAAGTATGAATTGAACGTTTGCATCATCTCCCATGATTGCATCATACTACATGCTTGCATCATTTTCCGTGTTTACATCATGCTTCATGATTACGTACATGTTCTCCAATTCCATATTATCCTAAGTGTTTTGCTTATTGCATGATCACGACATCCATCTATTGTGCCATCATTTTCATATTGACAACGTGTTATACGCTTACTTCATATATCATGATATTATTACATTGCATGTCATTGTATGCATATTGTCAGTTACGCTAACCCTGTGAACAGATTACGTACGTACGGCGGAATATTAAAAGTTGGTCAAATTTATGATCTCAACATTCGAATTGACAAACAGGCCACCCCTGAGGTCAGTACCTAACCTAAATTGGACGAATATCTTATCTTTGAAAAAGAGTCAAGTACGGGTTTTAAACCACTACTTGACTTGGGGGCAAGTGTTAGATATCTGTCCAATATTTACATTTCGGTCCTCGTAAAATATCCCAAAACCCGTAAAAAACCTTTTCGCGGACACCCAAGTCTAAAAACGGTCAGGGATATGTTAGGTTCCGAGTTAAGGGTCAACGGGCGGTCGACTCAAATCTCGTTCCTCACTGGAGATGTCGCGGATCTGATTCTCTCGGGTTGTGCTGTCCTAACTCGCGTCCTTCCGTCCTTAGCTTCTGTTCTCCTTTCGCCCTGCAGAAGGGGCAGTACCAGGCACAGAGGGGGGGGGGGTGGTGCCTGATGAACCCTCTCCGATGCCTAAGTCAGTACGGTTTTTAGAGAGATAAAGCTAGAGAGATGTCAGAGCAAAATTATCCAACTTGCCAAGAAAATGCAAATGAATAGTGGAGGTGGGGTATTTATAGGCAACGGTGTCATTAAGGTGGCTTAATGACATCGTTAACCCTTAAACACAGTTAATTAACCTTTAAACACATAATTAAGACCTTAGGATACGGAGAAGGTAGGCGGGATAAACCGAGTATGGGAGTCCAAAAATGGTGTCGGGGCCCTTGGGGGGAAGGGAAATCCGACCCCCAAGGGTAGGGGTTGGGTGAGGCCACCCAACCCCTCCTAGGGGGGATGGGGTTGGCCAACCCTATCCCCCCTAGGGGAGGTCGGGTGTGGCCCCCCAACCTCACCTAGGTGAGTTTGACTCGGCCGGACGAGCGCTTCGGCCTCGTTCGGACCATTGGTGTTTTCGCGAAGTGTTCGGGTTGAAGTTTCGAATTATAATCATTAATAGGATGACAAAAATACAACGATTCGGAAGTCGACGGGTTCAAATTGGGCGTATATCCATCACATGCCCCCGAGTCAACCAATGGCCTAACCCTTGATTGACTCTATTTTAGGATGGTATGACACGCGCAATTTGAAACCGGGGTTTTACCTTCTTGTCTGAATGCTTGCTTACCCATGGATGCGTGCCTCTGACTCTGCCTCCTGCCTTATGAGATAGAGGAACTGTAAACGTCAGAGTAGCACGGACGTGTGCCTAAGCACGCGTCCGTCTGAGGTGGGAGTAATAAATCTATCTTTGCTACGGGCGTGTACTAAAAAAATACATGTTCGCATAGGAATGCAATATGAATGCAACTAAGTGACTTATGCTTCAATTTCATGCCGGGATTTGTCCAAGTGGAGAAAAATTTAATTTTGGTCTAAAATTTTTTCTAAGTATGGGATGCTTAAAAAATATACCCATAGAATATTAACTGTGGTAGGTGTGGGTTTTAACCACAGTTAATGGGAACTAGGGGTATCAGTTTTTTAAATCTGACCCTTAAATTTTTCCTTTCTAAAAATCAACGGTGTCGATTTGGCGACTTTGGAAAAACCCTAATCCTTTGTACTATAAAAGGGTTAGTGATTACCTCATTCTCATTGTCCTTTTCTCTTCTTTTCTTTTTGACGGTGGGATTTCTGGTCGGACTTACTTTTCGGGGCGCGCGTCGCATTGAGGTACGTGTCTTTTCTTTTGTGTAAGCATTGCTTTTGGGGGACTTAATCCCGCTTCTCCTTCGATTGTTTCTTTACTTGTCTCGTTTTTGATTTGTGGGTCTTCATGGTGATACAGTTCTGCTTGATTCATCCTCTTTCCATCTTCTTGCCCCCATGTTTCTACTTACTGGCGTGTGGGGTCTTCTAACCTGGGATTATGATTATCTCACTTTGCCCTCTGCCCCTGCTTGTTGGTCAGTGGGGTCTCTCTATGCTGGGGGTTATAACTATCTCCCCTTGCCCCCTGGTCTTGTTTGTTGGCCAGTGGGGTCTCTCTATGGTGGGGGTTGTAACTGTCTCCCCTTGCCCCCTGCCCCTGCTTGTTGGCCTGTGGGGTCTTCCTTGCCGTCTTTCTATTCTTATCTTTTGGCTTTGTATTCGTCGTTTTAGGAAAATGAGTTTACATCTTATGTCCGCTGTCCGCTTTCCGTTTTCCTTGGGCTAAACTTGTGTTTTTTCGATCAGCAGAACTCCCCGGTGATTGATGAGGAGTAAGAGGCCAGTACGGGTGGGAGTAGTTAACTCTGGGACCGGACCTTCGATTGCAAAAAGATCGGTTTGTTATGGTGCGGGGAGGTGTTCTCTAATTGGAGGTAAGGGTGGTGGTGATGTTAGGGTGCCATCTTCTTTCTATATTGATGCCCCCAATCGAGGGTCCGGGAGCCATCTTTTCCTTCTTCCTTGTTTGGTGAGTTCTCAAATATCTGAGTTTCCTTAGTGTATATTGGTATTTACTCTGTACCTTGTTATAGGTAGGCTTCGTCTTCCACGTCTGAGTCGGAAGGAGCTGTCTCGTCCTCCTGTTGATGGAATTGTTGGGTCTGAGTGGGCGCCTTATTATGGGCGTGGGGCTCGTTTTGACAATCAATCTTCTTTGCAAACTCCTGAGGTTGGAGTTCGTGTTCTGCAGTCTGCTGTTCCTCCTGCCGATCGTGTGCACCCGTCTAAAGGGTCGGAGGCAACTTATGAATTGGCTCGTGATGTGTTGGCTCGCTATGCTTCTGTAACTTTTGTTAACCGTGTTATCCTTTAGCATATTTCTTTTCCGTGCGTTATCTGTCTCATCCTTTGTTTTTGTTGCAGGGTGTGGCCGACCTTGTTAATTTGTCCACCCTTGTTATTGACCTTGCTGAGGAGAGAAAGGTGTACGAGGATATTTGTGTCTCTCTTAACTCCAAGCTTATTAGTTGTTTGGAGCATAGTCGTATCACAGACTTGCGGTGCCGAGATTTGGAGGGTCGTATTGCTCTTCTCAAGGAAGAGATAGAGGCTTTGAGACAAAGGTCTTATCGTGATGAAGTACTTCGGGCTGCTGAGTTGGTTTCCCTTGAGGAGATGTTTCGTGTGGAGGCGAAAGGGTGTGCTATCGCTGAGTATAAGGCTTCTTCCTCTTATCAGGCTACTAATGATGTACGCTGCTCTGTGGCTAAGCGTATTTCTTTAAAGGCGATTCTCGAGCGTATGTACACGATTGCTCCTGACTTTCCTTTTTCTCAACTTGGTGATTTGTCTGACTTCGCTGTTAGGCATATTGCTAAGTTGAGGAAGTAATACATCTGTCTCTTATGGTGGTCTTGCGAGTTTGTGGATTGAGGTTCTTCTTAGAATTTGAAAACTCCCCTTTTCCTGGTTTTGCCATCTTTGTTTGATACACTTGTCTTTACTCATGGTATATATGGCAGGGTGATTATCTTTCTTCTCATGATATCTCCCTGTGCCTTAGTGTGTAGTTCTTTGGTTATGGACTCTTTTCTTGGTGTGTTTCCTTTACTTATCCTTCTTTTGTGTTTCCCTTCATGTCATACCTGCTATTTCATTAAGAAAAAACATTATGTGTTCTTCATAGCACTTTACTTTGAAATTACTTTCTCATGGGATCCTTCTCAGTATGGTGTAAAGCTCTCTTCTGATACCCTTTGAACGGTATGTATGGTACTGTTAGACCAAAGATACGCTCTTGGTGGGCGTCGAAAACTGTTCACGAGACAGGCTCTCGGAGGGCACTTAACGTTTCACAGGATAGGCTCCCGGAGGGCACAGGTTAGACCAAAGATACGCTCCTGGTTGGCGTCGAAATCTGTTCACGAGACTGGCTCTCGGAGGGCACTTAACGTTTCACAGGATGGGCTCCCGGAGGGCACAAGTTAGACCAAAGATACGCTCCTGGTTGGCGTCGAAGCTGGTAGTTTGAAATCTACCTCAAGATACGCTCTTGGGGGCGTCGAATCTGGTAGTGTTTTTTCTACCTCAAGATACGCTCTTGGGGGCGTCGAATCTGGTAGGTTGCAAATCTACCTCAAGATACGCTCCTGGGGGCGTCGAAGTTCGTAGTTTTTGGAAACCACTCTCAAGATACGCTCTTGGTGCGTCGAAGGTCGTAGTATAGAAACTACTCTCAAGATACGCTCTTGGGGGCGTCGAATGTCGTAGTATGAACACTACTCTCAAGATACGCTCTTGGGGGCGTCGAAGGTCGTAGTATGAACACTACTCTCAAGATACGCTCTTGGGGGCGTCGAAGGTCGTAGTATGAACACTACTCTCAAGATACGCTCTTGGTGCGTCGAAGGGCGTAGTATGAAAACTACTCTCAAGATACGCTCTTGGGGGCGTCGAACCTGTTGTTGACTTGATGTCATATCTGTGTAAGGATAACTTCATGATTATATCATCACATTCATTGGAAAATACCTTTGTAGGAAATCCTACTCCCTTAAGAGCATTCATGTTTTTTGTACAGATGGGATGCCTTGGGGGGACCCAGACACCCTTTGGAGGAAATCAAAGATAGTTGTAGAGTTGGAGTAACTTCGTGAGTTCTCCTTCTCAAAAGTTGTTTTTTGGAAAACTTGGACAATTATATGTAATGACTTGAAATAACTTCAAGGATATGGTCTTTTGCTTGTGCCGCCTTCCTAGACGTAGTACTTCTTTAGGTGTTCCCCACTGAAGGTGTTTGTGGAGATATACCCATCCTCATCCTCTAGGCGGTAGGCATTCGCGTATGGAACTGATGCTATCTTATACGGCCCTTCCCATTTTGGAGATAATTTCCTGACTTGGTCTAAGTGTGAGAACTCGTTCTTTCTGAGTACCAGTTCTCCTATGTGGAATTGCCTCTCCTTTATTTGGCGGTTGTAATATCTTGCGGATACAAGGCGCATTCGTGCCTGTGCTTCTTCTGAATTCCATCTTTTATCCTCCACCATGTCTAAGTCTAAAAGCCTTGCTTTGTTGTTCTCATGCTCTTCAAAGTATGTAGTTCTTAGAGATGATACTGCTATTTCTGCTGGTGCCACCGCCTCGGTCCCGTATACCAGGCCAAATGGTGTTTCTCCTGTGGCTATCTTTGGTGTTGTCTGCACTGCCCATAGAACATTTTCCAGCTCATCTACCCAACTTCCCTTGGTAGCATGGAGTCGTTTCTTTAAGCCGTCTAGTACTATTTTATTTGCTGACTCTACTTGCCCGTTTGTCTGAGGGTGCTTTACTGATGCGAAGCGGTGTTCTATGTTCAGCCTTTCGCAATACCATTGCAATTTCTTGCTCTTGAATTGTGGGCCATTATCACTTATTATTGCCTTTGGGACTCCGTATCTCGAGACGATGTGGGATTGAATGAAGTTAACGACTTGATCGTCTGTTGTCTTTCCCATTGCCTTTGCCTCTATCCACTTGGAGAAGTAGTCTATTGCTACTATTATGCAAGTTTTCTGCCCTTTTTTTCTTGGTAGGGGACCTATCAGATCGATCCCCCACTGTGCGAATGGCCAAGCTCCCGAGATGGAACTTAGCTTTGCTGCTGGGGCTGTTATATTTCTGGAGTACCTTTGGCAGTGATCACATTTTTGCACCAAGTCTGCTGCTTCTTTGCTCATTGATGGCCAATAGTATCCTAGGTTGTAGACCTTTCGGATTATTGATCGTGCTCCTTCATGGCATCCCGCATCTCCTTCATGGAGTTCTGCAAGCACTCTCTCTGTTTCTGGGTATGTTATGCATTTGAGGAAGGGTGTGGAGTACCCTTTCTTGTAGAGTTCATTATCCATAACTGCATAATTTCTAGCCATCCTTTCGATCTTGACTGCCTCTACCTTATCCTTTGGGAGCTTCCCTTCCATGATGTATTGACGCATTGGGGTCATCCAGGCTTCTGCTTCATCTATTACTAGAACCTCCATTTGTTCTATCACTGATTGCATTCTTTGCTCTATAAAGTGAACCTCTTTGCCTGCTTCTACCCCTAAGGCTAGTTTGCTTAAGGCGTCTGCCTCTTGGTTTTGTTCTCTTGGGACTGACTCAATGTCGAAGGTTTGAAAGCTTTCTATTAGGTCCCTGGCTTGTTGCAAGTATTTCTGCATGTTTTCGGACTTTGCAGTGTAAATTCCTTTCACTTGATTGACAACTAGTTGAGAATCGCACTTAACTCTTAGAAGCTTTGCCCCTACTCCTTTGGCTATTCTCAGGCCTGTTATCAGTGCTTTGTATTCAGCCTCATTGTTCGTTGCCTTAAAGGTGAGTGCCATGGCATAGCGTAGAGGTGTATCACTATTTGGTGGGTATAGTAGGAGGCCTGCACCTGAACCTCCTCCGTTGGATGACCCATCGGTATGCATCTCCCATAATTCTTCTGGTTGTTTCTCCTGACTACTACTTGCCTCGCTTGTGGTTCTGACTTCTCCCAAGTCTTCGTCTGGATTGATTCCGGTGAATTCGACAATAAAATCTGCTAGAGCCTGCCCCTTTATGGCTGTTCTTGGGGCAAAATGAATACGAAACTCACTTAGCTCAATTGCCCATTTGGTCAGTCTTCCCGATGTGTCTGGTCTCTGGAGGAGGTGTTTCAATGGTTGGTCTGTGAGGACTGTTACTTCATGCCCATGAAAATACGGTCTCAACTTTCTTGCTGATATAATCAGTGCATAGAGGTACTTTTCTATTGGCAAGTAGTTGATCTCATACTTTGCCAATGTTTTGCTTACGAAGTATACCGGCAATTGTGCAGCGTTTTCTTCTTTAATTAGCACTGAGCTTACTGCCACGTTGCTCACGGAGATATAGAGGTAGAGGGGCTCCCCTGGTGTAGGCTTTGCTAAGGGTGGTAGTGTCTTTAGATGTTGTTTGAGTTCCTGGAAGGCTTCCTCACATCTTGGTGTCCATTCGAATTTCTTGTTTGCCCTTAGTACCTCAGAGAAGGGTAATGCCTTGTCTCCTATTTTGGATAGGAATCTGTTAAGGGCTGCCAACCTCCCGTTCAGTCGTTTAACCTCTTTGTGTTTCGTAGGTGACTGCATTTCTTCAATTGCCTGGAGTTTTTCGGGGTTTACCTCTATGCCTCGCTAGCTTACAATGAAGCCTAAAAATTTCCCTGATTGCACCCCAAATGCGCATTTTTTCGGGTTTAGGCGGACTTGGTATTGCCTCATCCTCTCAAACGTTGAGCGAAGGTTCTCCACATGGTCTTTCTTCTCTTTGGATTTGACGATCATGTCGTCTACATATGCCTCCATTGTCTTTCCTATCATGTCCCCGAAGATTTTTTTGACCATTCTTTGGTATGTCGCTCCAGCATTTATGAGTCCGAAAGGCATCACCGTGTAATGGTATATCTCGCTATCAGCGTAGAATGCTGTGTGTGGGGCGTCCTCAGGGGCCATTTTTATCTGGTTATATCCTGAGTATGCATCCATGAAGCTCATTAGTTGGTGACCTGATGTTGCATCCACTAATTGATCTATTCTTGGTAGCGGATATGAGTCCTTAGAGCATGCTTTGTTTAGGTCGCGATAGTCGATGCACATTCTCCAACTTCCCCCCGGCTTCTTTACCAGTACTGGGTTTGCCACCCATGTCTGGAATCTAATCTCCTTGATGAAATTTGCCTTCAGTAGCTTTTCCACTTCTTCCTGGATAGCTATCTTTTTGCTTCCTCCCATTGGCCTCACCTTTTGTGTTATTGGTCGCGTTGCCGCGTCTATATTGAGCTTGTGTGAGATTACTTATTCTGATATTCCTGGCATATCGCTTGGTGACCAGGCGAACAGATCCTTGTATTCCCTTAGTAAAGCCACTAAGTGGTTTTCCTCTTCCTGAGATAAGGCGGTCCAGATTTTGGCCTTCCTATCGGGTTCTTCTATGAGTATTTCTTTTAGTTCCTCCATGTGGGCTGGTCTTCCATGATCTTCTCTTGGGTCCTCATCTACTAGTAGGACCTCTCTTGTTTTCTTCCTCTTGCCTAGTGCAATCCTTGCACATTTCCTTGCTACCTTCTGGTTACCCTTTACTTCCCCTATTCCTTGGCCTGTGGGGAATTTCATTTTCTGATGTAGTGTTGATGGTACCATACCCCACTTGTTGATTGTAGTGGTGCCTAGTACTCCATTGTATTCCTCCATTTCTTCTGCGATGAAGAAGGGGACATCGATTTTTAACTGCTTCTGGCCTACCCCCAATGTCACGGGTAATGTGACTGCCCCCAGTGGGTATGTTGGTTCTCCTGAAAATCCCACCAAGGGGGAGTGAACCTGTTTTATGCTACTTGGTCTTACTCCCATTACGTTGAGGACTTTTTTGCTAATGATGTTGGGTGATCTTCCACTGTCTACCAGGATTCTTCCAATGTCCATATCAGTGATCTTCATTGTTATGACCAGGGCATCCTTGTTGTCTGGTAACACATGCTCCATGTCTCTTCTTGAAAATTGTATTATGTCTTCTCTCTTTCCTTCTGCTTGTTCTTTCTTTGGTTTATGGTCCTCTAACTGTGCCATATACGCTTCTCTAGCATTTGCTGACTCTCCTCCAGCTCCATAACCTCCATGAATGACATATATGCTTGCCATCTGGCTGGTGATAACTAGGCTTTCTATTTGAAACCCTCAGACGGCGCCAAGTGTTAGGTTCCGAGTTAAGGGTCAACGGGCGGTCGACTCAAATCTCGTTCCTCACTGGAGATGTCGCGGATCTGATTCTCTCTGGTTGTGCTGTCCTAACTCGCGTCCTTCCGTCCTTAGCTTCTCTTCTCCTTTCGCCCTGCAGAAGGGGCAGTACCAGGCACAGAGGGGGGGGGGGTGCCTGATGAACCCTCTCCGATGCCTAAGTCAGTACGGTTTTTAGAGAGATAAAGCTAGAGAGATGTCAGAGCAAAATTATCCAACTTGCCAAGAAAATGCAAATGAATAATGGAGGTGGGGTATTTATATGCAACGGTGTCATTAAGGTGGCTTAATGACATCGTTAACCCTTAAACACAGTTAATTAACCTTTAAACACATAATTAAGACCTTAGGATACGGAAAAGGTAGGCGGGATAAACCGAGTATGGGAGTCCAAAAATGGTGTCGGGGCCCTTGGGGGGAAGGGAAATCCGACCCCCAAGGGTAGGGGTTGGGTGAGGCCACCCAACCCCTCCTAGGGGGGATGGGGTTGGCCAACCCTATCCCCCCTAGGGGAGATCGGGTCGGCTGACCCGATCTCCCCTAGGGGAGGTCGGGTGTGGCCCCCCAACCTCACCTAGGTGAGTTTGACTCGGCCGGACGAGCGCTTCGGCCTCGTTCGGACCGTTGGTGTTTTCGCGAAGTGTTCGGGTTGAAGTTTCGAATTATAATCATTAATAGGATGACAAAAATACAACGATTCGGAAGTCGACGGGTTCAAATTGGGCGTATATCCATCAGGATACGCGTAATTCCCAGGCCGAAGGACTTCCGGATTGCCCTAGGGCAATCCGGAATCGTCCCGGATTGTTAACAATCCGGGTAGGTCCGGATTACCGTTTTACCTCGTACGTTCACCCCGATTAAATTTCCAAGTGCGGGAAGTCGATGCATACATAGTCCGCCTTGATGACGGTATACGTCTTCCTTACATACCGACATCAAGTAATTCAAAACTGGGCATGATCCTTAGGTTCCCTATAAATAGGGGCCTAGGTCTCCCATTCTAGACAATTCCCTCACTTTTGAACTTGAAATGCTCTGACTTCTCTCTAAGGCTTTCTCTCTCTAGAAGTGCTAACTTCAGCGTCAGAGTGGGCCCAACCAGCATTCCCCCTTCCCACGCTGGTTACTGCCCCTCGTGCAGGACTCGAAGATCAGGAGCTCAAGGTTGAGGACTGGGAATTCAGCTCGGTGATTGTGTATTAAGGATTGCGGTATTACCGTCCTTATACATATATCTCGAGCCCGATCGTGAAGGAAGAAGCCTGTTCGTGAAGGAAAAAGCCCAAAGCTGCCCAAGTGGTGAAGAGAACACAACAGTATCCTCCTTTGATATATGGACATGATAGCCATTATTGATGTACTTACATTTTATATCTTTTTTGATGAGTCACTCTTTGATTGGGGGACTTATATCTCATATCATGTTGGAAGGATGGCCCTTTGGGTCTTATATCCATTTTCTGTTGGAAGGGTGGCCCTATGGGTCTTATGTCATTTTTCGGTTATAAGGGTTGTCCTTATAGATCTCCCTCTTTCCATATGTAAGGGTTGTCGATCTTCTTATTATATTTCAGAGTTGTCTTTTTGGATCTTCCCCTTTTCGGTTGTAAGGGTCCCTATGCTTCTTATGTCACTTTTCAGTTGTAATGGTTGTCCTTATAGATCTTCCCCTTTTCATATGTAAAGGTTGACGATCGCTTTATCATATGTCAGGGTTGTCCTTTTGGATCTTCCCATTTTCGGTTGTAAGGGTGGCCCTTAGGTCTTATGTCCCTTTTCGGTTGTAATGGCTGTCCTTATAGATCTTCCCCTGTTCATATGTAAAGGTTGTCGATCGCTTTATCATATGTAAGGGTTGTCCTTTTGGATCTTCCCATTTTTGGTTGGAAGGGTTTCCCTATGGGTCTTATGTCCCTTTTCAGTTGTAAGGGTTGTCCTTATAGATTTTCCTCTTTCCATATGTAAGGGTTGTCGATCGCCTTATCATATTTCTGAGTTGTCTTTTTGGATCTTCCCCTTTTTGGTTGTAGATGGCGCCTCCTCTTTGTGAGTGATGGTCCCTTTTTTCTTTCCTCTTGTGCCTTAAAAGCATTTGGTTCATTTAGTGCTATTATCATCTCTTACGGAAGGGAAAGTTTAAGTGGGGTCCGTAGATCTCCTATTGGTAATAATAAATTAGATAATAGAAGTGGATATTCCCTTTTCCCTTCGGGTGTATAACTTCTTCCAATGTTCTCCACTGGAAGTGTTAGTTTATATCCGACTTTCCGCATCTCCCAGTCGGTATAAGTTGTGGGTGTCGCCTCATGAGGGCGGTCACTGTGGCTTCCACCATAGGAGTGAATCCGTGTATTGGGCTTATGTTGTATCCTTCCTTTGTGGTTTCCATTTGAAGGAGTCATGCCTCATATTTGCGTCGTCTTCTATTTCTGGGTGGACTATCAAGCACTAGATCAGGTGGTACCTCCCTAGTTTCTTGGTAGATGCACTGTTTGTTCTTGTTTAGCCTGTTAAGGCTTATCTTCATTTTTCTCGGTTGGGTGCCGAGCACTTGTTCATTTGGTGCCCCCCAATTTGCTCGGTCTCCTTACTCTTTTGTTCAATTTGAGCATGCCTTTCTTATAAAAGTGTTCCAGAATTGACGAGAGGGGGTTGGTGGCTATCACTTTTGGTCTTAGTTGGTGGCTATCACTTTTGGTCTTCGTTGGTGGCTATCACTTTTGGCTTGAGTAAGAGATAGCCAGATTGGTCTCAAATGAGAAGCGGAGGCCTCTATTTATAGAGTTCCTATCGGACCGCACCGGTTCCAGTGGTTCTCTAGTCTGGTTGTGGCAAGTTCGTAATATAAGTTGGCCTTGACCGTAAATATGTTACACTTGAGCTTGGTTCGGCTGTAGATGAGCATGCTGGGTTTAAGTGTGTGAAATGGCCTCCAAGGGCGAGCCCCGGGTAAAATATCGCCCAGGGGAGGGGGTCCGGACGGAGGGACTAGTCCGAACGGGGGGGGGGGGGGGGGGGGGATACCCATCCCCCAAGGTCCTGCTCGGGTCACCTGAGCAAGGGGGAACCTTGCTCGGGGATCCAAGCAAGGGGATCCTTGCTCCGGAACCCGATCAAGAGGATCCTTGCTTGGGTAACCCAAGTAAGGGTCCCTTGTTTGGGTTGCCACCCCGGGTGGTATTTCCACCCGAGTGGATTTTTCCACTTGGGGTGTTTTTCGGGCCTCGGGTGTCCATGTTTTAAGTTTCGAATTATATTTGGTTATGGACCATTACTCGGGCCTAATTAGTGATAGCTTGGGCGTATATCCACCAGGGAGGATCTCTCCTTTCTTCTTCACTGACTTGTCTTGAGATGGAAGGGTTTACTTGAGATTTTGCCATCTCTCCTACAACAGCTGTCACCTTCTTTAGTTTCTTGTTGGGAGCCATGAATTTTTTATCACCGTTCCCACAAACGACGCAAAATGTGGGATCAAAATGACGTTGCCTGAAGCTTCTGGTAATGGACTTCGAGCGCCTTTGACTGGCTCTTCTAGTTATCTGTCTTGACCTCGAGGGGTGCTTAGTTTCCTTTTGAGCGTCTGGTAGGCGAGAACCTGAAAAGGGGTTGGGGATTTGCCCCTTATTCCACTCCGAAGATTAAGTCAGTAATGGAATTTTAGAGAGAATACTGTAAAAGTATACCAGATTGAGTATTTAAGTAATGAGAGTCTCCCCTATTTATAGGGGGAAGTACCAACTTTAGATGGCGGCTACACTCTTGGGAGGGTTTCTGTCCAGAGTGGGTATAAGAAGGTGACAAGTAGGTCGCCACCTCATCCTTCCTTATCTAGGAATGCTTTCTTTTAGCGGTTTAAGCCGGTCACAATCTAGTCGCCACCTCACCATTCCTTAAGAGGAAGGTTTATTCATGGCGGTCAAAACAAGTCGCCACCTGTCCCTTTCCTTAGGAGGAAGGGTTTTTCATGGCAGTCAAAGCAGGTCGCCACCTGTAGTGTTTGGCTACCGATTCGACTTTTACCTTAGGAGGGAGAGTTTTGAGCAGACCAGTCGCCATTCTTCGAGTGTCGCCTTGGTTGTCGACACCTCTAAATATTAGTGTCGACTATTTCTTTTTGCATTCTTCTCTTGATCATGTTTGTCGTCGATATTTATCTATTGTGTTCCGACTCAGACATCCTCGATTTTCCTTTAGCCTATCCTAATTAATCGTAACCAAACAGCAACGACACATATTACAATATTCACCCGTCATTTTTCTTACAGCTTTCGCATCGATACAACGATAAATTTACCTTGCATCGAGGAGATCCTTTACATATAAATTCCATGAATTGTAGTTCCCACCATCAAGATTGATAAGAGTATATAAACGCATTCTACCAGCCATCTAAACTTACACATTGACAACCATGCGACAATCATGTAGGATTATAGGGGATAAATACTAAGGAAACAATACAAGGTACATGCTATGTAAACAGATTATGCAACTGAATAGGGCGCACATACCTACAATGTTTTCCGTAGATCCAATATCTTCTAGGGGAGTTCTCGATCCGCCGGATGGTTCTCGTAAGTGTTCTGGTTAAGGAAGCCCTACGCGGATTAGTCCCCACTGCAAAGCCTCTTGTCGATTCCACTACAGGAATAGATCTCCGGAGTAATTTACTCGAAGCAATTTGGCACCTCTAAGGCAAGAGAGTGGTTCGGCCGGAACCTTGTGTGTAGAGAGGAGGGATTTCTTTTGGTCTCACCACAAAGGAAGAAAGTGATTAACCCTTAAATAAACCATGACTATCCCTATTTATAAGAGGATGTGGGCAAAACCCACCTCACCGCTCTTGATGTTTCGGCTGGCCATATGTGAGAAAGGGAGGCCCAATTTTGGGCCTCTTATGTCAGTTGAGATTTTAGGCCTAGCACAAAATCCCTAATGTGACATTACCTAATTGACTTAGATAACAGTCTCATATTAATGGGCTCCTTTTTACGGCGGACCAATATCCAAATGCTAACAGCTCCCACTCGCCGGAATGGGAGGGTGCCTGTTAATATGTTGTCGACTAGCACATCAACATTTGTCTTCGATCCAGCCCTGCTTCGAAATAATTCATACGAGGTTTGCCTTGCGACCGACGGATACGACGGGCATCGTGCAACTCATCTGTTAGGATTGTTGTAGCGTCCACGGAACGTTGATTCCTCATGTACAATCAACCTGTGAAAATAATAATATTGTGCCACGTTGTATCCTTGCTCAACCGTCATTCTCCAATTTCTTAGTTTCCACATAGGAACATTTCAACAAGGCATCCGTACAAGTATTCACAACCTTTCAACTAATATCAGGTTGGTGGAAGGATGTACTTGACCATCCCCATTGCTCATAACCCTAGTCAAACTCAAATGGTTTCCAAAGACGTGGTCATTGAGCCTTTTTGTTCAGCACTGTTTTCGTACGCCGGGATGCGAACATTGAGCTTGACCTTAGATATGTGTTCTGAGTCTGTAAGGATACTTTGGATGCTTCTTCATAAAGCACCCAGGATCAGTCACACGCTCAAGGTGAAGAAGTTTGTGCCCATCCGAATCTCGTGGATTCTACCTAGCACAACCGAGCCTGACCCCGTGGTCGAACATGGCACGCGCAGTATGAAGCGCGCGTCAATAGCATAACATGAACTTATTTGTTGTGAGGAATGGGAAATATCATATGCTATCGTAGACTTGTCATCTGGCTCAGAATGTGCTTGTTGATGAACAAAGCTTGTCACGGGTATACGCAAAACTTTATCATGTCGTGTTACCCCGAAACTAAATGATCGTTTTGCATAACCAGGTTAATCTTTTGAAAACACCATGTTTCTTAGCCATTCATGACATGGTAGAGGTCCTCCTCTCCGTCAAGACGACCGAGCCTGTGTGATGAGGCTTGGGCCACATTCGACATGTTTTATTTGGGAGGATTGCCCCTCCTACGACTTGTTTATAGACCGTAAAATCCAATGTAATTAAAACATTATGACGTCGTTAGACCATAAACTCAAATTGAAATTCTTTTTATTCAAATATTACTTTAAAACTCAAAATTTTATCATCACAACACAAGCCTCTTAAACCCTACGCGCTCCAAGCATTTTAACGCGCATTTCGAAAACATCCATGCGTAAAGGTTTGATCAATGGGTCCGCCACCATACTCTCAGAGGACAAGTATTCTAATGTGATTAATTTGTCTTCTACCATACTTTTAGCATAATTATATTTTACTTCAATGTGTTTCATCCTACTATGGTATTTAGGATATTTAACTGCTGCAATCGTTGTTTGACTGTGAGAGTATACCTACACAGGCATACTCCCGTCCTCGACGTCAAGCAGTGCAGTTAAGAGCCTTTAAGCCAAACGGATTCATATGCATTCTAAGAGAGGAGAGGGCTATGAATTCGGATTCCATCGTAGACAGTGTGACACATGATTGCTTCTTGCTCATCCATGAAATGGCAGCATTAGCAAGAAATACTCCTCCTGAGGTGGACTTACGATCATCTAGATCGCCACCGTGGTCGGAGTCTTTGAACCTAGTCAATTCTAATTTTCTACCCCCATAGCACAGTCTGTAGTCGGCACTACCTTTTAGGTATCGAATAATTCGTTTCCCAACCTTTAAATGTTGATATCCAGGGTCAGATTGGAATCATGCTACTAAGCCCACATCGTAACATATATCTGGACGATTTCATTGCATGGCGTATATTAGACTGCCAACCATACTTAAGTATTCTGCACTTTTCATCTTTTCACGCTCAACCTGGTCTTTAGGGCTCCCACGCTTTGACAACCTGCACCCAAACAGAACCGGCATATCCATGGGTTCGGCATCTTGTAAACTGAACCTTTTCAATAGTTTGTTGATATAGTATTCTTGAGAGATGCATAGTTTACGAGCAGCCTAATCTGTAGCATTCTTATTGTCTTGAATGTACGTGGCTTCTCACATGTCCTTCATCTCGAATACAAATGCCAGCCAGGAATTTTGATTCATTCATGTAACTCACATCGTTCGCGGCAATTAGTATGTTATTCACATATAATGTCAAGATAAATTGATTTGACTCAGAGTTCTTAGTGTACACGCATGGATACTCGTGAAGATTCACGAATTCGTTTCCAACGATTTTCTAGTGGAACCTGCAGTACCATTGCCGGGACGATTTTTTTAGACCATAGATCGATCTTTGGAGTTTACAAACTTTACGATCGTTTCCATGGATTATGAAACCCTCTGGTTGCTCCATATAGATATCTTCCTTGATGGATATACGCCCAATTTGAACCCGTTGAATCCCGATTCGTTTCATTTTGATTACCCCGTTAATGATTGTAAATCGAAACTTCAACCCGAACACTTCGCAAAAACACCAACGGTCCGGACGAGGCCGAAGCGCTCGTCCGGCCAAGTTAGACTCACCTAGGTGAGGTCGGGTGGCCACACCCGACCTCCCCTAGGGGAGATCGGGTCAGCCAACCCGATCTCCCCTAGGGGAGATCGGGTGGGCCAACCCTATCTCCCCTAGGAGGGGTTGGGTGGCCTCACCCAACCCCTACCCTTGGGGGTCGGATTTTCCTTCCCCCCAAGGGCCCCAGCACCATTCTTGGACTCCCATACTCGGTTTATTTCCGCCAACCTTCTCCGTACCCTAAGGTCTTAATTACGTGATTAAAGGATAATTAATTGTGTTTAAAGGTTAACGATGTCATTAAGTCACCTTAATGACACCGTTGCCTATAAATACAACTCTCTCACTATTCATTTGAACATCTTTGATCATCTTGGCAAGTTGGATAATTTTGCTCTGACATCTCTCTAGCTTTATCTCTCTAAAACCATACTGACTTAGGCATCGGAGAGGGTTCATCAGGCACCACCCCCCCCCCTCTGTGCCTGGTATTGCCCCTTCTGCAGGGCGAGAGGAGAAGAGAAGCTAAGGAAAGAAGGACACAAGCTAGGACAACGCAACCCGAGAGCACAAAACCCGCAACATCTCCAGTGAGGGACAAGCCTTAGGTCGACCGCCCGTTGACCCAAGACTTTGGAACCTAACATTTGGCGCCGTCTGTGGGAAACGCTACGACAAGTCATGGCGTACCACTGTTATTCTAAGATCACCACTTTACAAGATTTGGGAGAGTCACGCCAAGCCCATACACCTCCTACCAAACAAGCATATGTCGACAGTCTAAGAGGAAGAGCAACACCTCTCGTCCAGAAACTAAGTGTAATAGCAGGAGATTATCATGTCTACGTATCTCAGAGCGGCTATCGTGTCTGCGCATCTCGGAGCGGCTATCATGTCCGCGTATCTAGGGGCAACTATCATGTCCGCACACCTCGGAGTGGCTATCATGTCCACGTGACTTTAGGCGGCTATCATGTCCGCGCCTCTCAGAGTGGCTATCATGTCCACGCGGTGATAAGCGGCTATCATGTCCGCACATCTTGGAGTGGCTGTCATGTCTACCCCTCTCTAGGCGGCTATCATGTCCTCATCTTGTCCAACGATTATTATGTTCACAGGTAATGGACTATATACAGGTTCAGGAGACGCACCAAGAAGACACTCTACCTTGGGAAAAACCAAATACGGGTCGCAAGCCACACTCGACCTTGGGGAAAACCAAGTAGCGGTGCAGGAGGCACACTACCTTGAAAACGCCAGGTTGTGGCAACAACATGGATAGGCACGTCGCCTCACCGACCTCTGACCGACGCCATGGAAGGGTATGTCGCCTCGTCCGACCTCTGGCCTTCTCCCTACCTCGGAAACTTCAAGTAGCTGTCGCGGAGTGCACCCTACCTTGGGAAAAACCAAGTAGCAGCTGTGGAATGCACCCTACTTTGGAAAACCCAAGTAGCAGTCGATATAATAGTCGCCACCTCGTGTCCGAAACGACTACGGTGCGAACACTCCGACAAGGGGACAACCCCACACCTACGAACTTACAAGTTCACAACTACTACATAGCGAACATCCTCTATACGGGGGCAACTCTATGTCAGTATGGGCCTCGTCCCAACACTTTATACAGCCTATATGGCACTGATGGATTCGACTACAGCCGTCAGGCCCTTTAACGACGAGGAAACGGCAAACAGGCCCACCAGGCTCCAAATGAAGGTCAGGATGATCTAGGAGAAGGGTCCCGACGAAGGGAGTCCCGATGATGAAAGGTCCCGACAGAATCGGTCCCGACAGTGGAGCTAGAAGCTCCCGATGAGAAGCCTTTAAGTAGGCCCCGATGATGAATCCCTGAGAATGATTGGCCCTGTCACGATGACGAGGGGCCCCGAGCGGTGACACAAGGAGATAACTCTGGAGTCCCCGACGGGAGTCGAGACTCGATTATCAGAGGATAAGGCCAAGATATGCGGGGCGTGGCCGAGATACGCGGAACGTGGTTAAGATACACGGAGCGTGGCCGAGATACGCGGGGCATGGCTGAGATACGCGAGATCACATCCGAGATACGCGGGATACGGGTTAACCACCCCCAACGGTTCGCCAGGTACCTGAGGCACCTCTTTGCCTATAAAAGGGCAGGAGATCGCCTCAGAAACGTTAGGTTGAATTCAATACACTTTGAGATTACTGCTTGCCAGTCATACGAGAATACTCATTTAAGCATCGGAGAGGGATTCTAGGTCACCGCCCGGTCTATCCCCTCTTGCAGGATTGCGTGGAGCAAAGGAGCTAGGATTGCCGTCAAAGTCCGTACCGGAGTTCCACCGTGATCCAACATTGGCGCCGTCTGTGGGAAACAAACAAAAAGCTGATATGCCTTCTACTCGATCGATGGCGGCTGGCAAGCACAGAAGATAGGGACAATCCGGTGGTTCCCGTCACCCCGCTGCAACGAATCTGGATTCAGTACCGGAACAGGAGGAAAACCAGAACCATCCCCCGGCTGAGCTCTCCCAGACAGGGGGGCACAATGGAGATCCCGAAGATGTTGCTCCTCAGCACCAGGGCAACAGGGGGCAGGAGGCCCCCCCAGCTACAGACTTGACGAGGGCCGTGGCGGAAGCCATGCCCATGTTTCTGGCGGCCGTAGAGGCTCTCTTGGACCGAAGAGAAGCTGCAAGGAGGCAGGAGGAGATGCCCCCTCTGAAGGAAGTGGCCCCGCCGACAGAGGGTCGGAATGCACAAGAAGTCCTACCCCGAGGCCAGAACGGAGGTAGGGTAACCGGTCAGCCGGAGAGGTTCGTGGTTGATGGGCCAGGACCAGTACAACACAGGACCATTCCCCTGAATGGTCCCATCACTCCCGACCAGGTGGTAAAGATCGTGAATATATGTATGGGAGAACAGAAGCCGCTGGTGTCGGAGCTAAGGGATCGATCCACTCATCCCTTCGTCCCCCGACTCATTGACACCCTAGCCCCGCCTGGGCTAGGCATCCCCACGATAAAGGAGTATGATGGCGAAGGAGATCCAGTTCGCCATGTCCAGAAGCACCTCATGGCGTGTCTGGGAAGAGCCCCGAGCGAGGACATAGTGTGTACACTATTTCCAAACACACTTGGAGAAAGAGCCCTGACCTGGTTCTTTAGTCTGCCCCCAGGCTGCATCACTTGCTGGGCAGACATGCACGACCGATTCATTCAGCAGTACCAGGGTCGGAGACGTTTATTGAAGAGCGTGAGGTCCCTGACCCAGGTGGTGCAAAGGCCCGACGAATCGCTGGCGCACTATTACCAGCGGTACACAGCCAGCGTAGCAGAGATAGACGAGGAAATCTCGGAGGGCGAAACCATCCGTACCTTCATTCGGAACCTGACAGCCCCCTACGGCTCCGACCTAATGCACAGCGTGGCAGAGAAAGCTGTGTGGAATATGGAGGCATTACAGAAGAGGGTGAAACGGCAGATCGATGTCCAGGAGTCGAAGATAGCCGCGGGAGAACTGGAGCCCCCAAAGTCTAACAAAGGAAAGCAGTCGGTTAAACCCTTCGACGATCGTAAGACAAAGGGCAAACCCGAGAGTAGTCGGAACCGAGGCCGACCTGATCGAAGGGACGATAGACGTTCTTCAAGGAAGGATAAGCGGGAGGATCTCGACATTCCTCTCAACTGCTCCATGGCGGAAGTACTGACAGTCATGGAACGACAAGATATCTCCAGGTACCCCTCGAAGAAAGATGGAGAATTCTTGGGATCCCGCACGGATCGCTACTGCCGATTTCACCGCGCAAATGGTCACGACACCAATCACTGTCGGGAATTGAAAAAGGAGATTGAAAAGCTGATCCAGAAGGGGAAGCTCAAGGAATTCGTCGGGGATAAGCGGTGTCGATCCCGCTCTCGGTCCCGATCGCGGTCCCGTTCCCGATCCCGTGATCGGTCCCCAAAAAAGAAGAGAACCGATCCAGAATCATCTGGTGCCCGCAAGGAGAGACGGGGCACTATCAATGTGATCCACGGAGGATTTGCTGCTGGAGGTGATACTTCATCCGCCCGAGAAGTCTATGCTTCTAGAATCCCTACGGCGGTGGTGCTGGGTAAGAGGTCCCGATCCTGGACCTTGAAAGAAGAGATGGTAATCTCCTTTTCGTCGGAAGACCTCATAGGCGTGGAGACTCTGCACGACGATGCCTTGGTGGTAACCTTAGATTTAGACGGTTTCGAAATGAAGAGAATTCTAATTGACTGGGGAAGCTCCTCCGACGTCCTATTCATGGACGCGCTGGAGGCTATGGGGAAAACGAAGAAAGATCTAAAGGAGGCAAACTTCCCGATGGTTGGATTCTCTGGCTCAACCTCCTATCCGCTAGGAGTAATCACCTTACCAGTGGAGTTTGGTAGCGGGTGGAAATCAGAAAGGAGGAACGTGGAGTTTGTTGTGGTTGATTCCGCGGGGACCTACAACGCGATTATCGGGTGGACCACTATTAATCCCCTGATGGCGGTCGCCTCGACAGTGCACCAGAAGATGAAGTTCCCGACCGACCACGGAGTCGGAGAGGTCAAGGGCGACCAGGTGGCTTCCCGAAAATGCTATGTTAATGCCACCCGGAGGAGAAGGCGAGAGGCCATGACTGTCCTCCAGACAGACACAGATCCCAGAGAAGAGTTTGGGCGTCCCGCCCCCGTAGAAGATCTGAAAGAGGTCGAGATCGATGGACCCCAGAGGAAGGTAAAAATCGGGTCTGCTCTGACTGAAGAGACAGCCCAAAAATTGGTGGAGTTGTTGAAGGAGTTCAAGGAGCTGTTTGCCTGGTCCCCTAGCGATATGCCAGGAATCAGCCCCGATGTGATCGTGCACGAGCTGAAGATAGACCCCGCAATCAAGCCTATCACCCAGAAAAGGCGTCCGATGGGCACGGATAAGAAGATCGCGATCCAGCAAGAGGTGGGCAGGTTGCTCGATGCTGGGTTCATTAAGGAGCTCCGATTCCAGACTTGGGTTGCCAACCCAGTGTTGGTGAAGAAGACTAACGGGAAATGGCGAATGTGTGTGGACTTCCGCGACTTGAACAAGGCTTGCCCAAAGGACTGCTATCCACTCCCGAGAATCGACCAGCTGGTGGATGCCACATCGGGACATGAGTTGTTAAGTTTCATGGATGCGTATTCAGGCTACAACCAGATCAATATGGCCAAGGAAGACGCCCCCCACACAGCGTTCTACGCAGACAGTGATATCTATCACTACGATGTCATGCCTTTCGGGTTGATCAATGCCGGGGCAACCTACCAACGGATGGTGAACAAACTGTTTGGAGATATGCTGGGAGAAACCATGGAAGCTTACGTGGATGATATGCTGGTGAAGTCCCGACAAGCCAAGGATCACGTGCACAACCTTACCATGGCGTTTGAGCGGATGAGGCTCCATCAAGTTCGTTTGAACCCGACGAAATGCGCCTTCGGAGTCCACTCAGGGAAGTTCTTGGGCTTCATGGTGAGCCAAAGAGGAATTGAAGTGAATCCTGAGAAGCTCAGGGCAATCGAGGAGATGCAGTCTCCGATAAACCATCGGGAGGTGCAAGTGCTTAATGGCCGACTAGCTGCAATGAATCGCTTCTTGTCCAGAGCCAGCGACCGATCAATGCCGTTTTTTGAAGTCTTGAGGGCCAACAAAAAATTCGAATGGACCGCCAAATGTGAAGAGGCGTTCCAAGCACTCAAGCAGCACCTTCGCACACTCCCGCCGCTGGCGAAACCGGTTCCAGGCGAGCCACTCTACCTTTATTTGGCTGTTTCTGAATTTGCCATTAGCTCTGTGTTAGTAAAGATTGTCGAGGGTAATCAAGTCCCCGTTTATTATGTAAGCAAGGCGTTTTCCAAGTCTGAATTAAACTATCCCGCCGTTGAGAAGTACCTCTTTGCTTTGATTATTACTGCTCGGAAGCTAAGACCTTATTTCCACGCACACGAGATTACTGTGCTGACGAACCAGCCTTTGAAGCATTTTTTGAATCGACCGGATGCGTCGGGAAGATTAGTGAAATGGGCAGTAGAGCTTAGTGAGTTTCGAATACACTTTGCTCCAAGAACGGCAATTAAGGGCCAGGCGTTGGCGGATTTTATAGCAGAATCTACAGCCCCCGATCTAGAAGAAGCGGGCCCTGTAGAGGGGGCAACTATGGAGGTCCCGATAGAAGAACAACCAGAGAGGGCAGAGCAATCAGAACAGCCAAATAAGGAAAATACCTGGGAGATGTATACGGATGGCTCCTCGAGTTCTGACGGATCAGGAGCGGGCTTTTTGTTGATACCACCGGGTGAAGGTGAACCGCTCCGATACACCTTGGCTTTGACATTCAAGGCCACAAACAACGAAGCGGAGTATGAAGCTCGTATCACGGGCCTAAAATTTGCTAAAGGCACTGGAGTCGATCACTTGAGAGTGAAGTGTGACGCAGCTTTAATCGTGAACCAGGTTCAAGGGCGATACGAAGCGATGAGTCCGATAATGAAGAAGTATCTACGAGAGGTACAAACCTTGAAGGAGAGCTTTAAAAGCTTCGACATCGAGGCAATCTCGAGGGAGGAAAACGTAGAGGCAGACGCCTTGAGCAAATTTGCCCTGGGGGCACCCTTGGAGGAAAATCGGAAGGTGCACTTCCTAGAAAAGGTGATCTTATCGACCATCGACCCGACACAGGTGTGTGCCATTAAAGCGAGGTCAGAGGAGGAGCCAACTTGGATGACCCCGATAGTCGCGTACCTGACTACGGGGGCAGTCCCCGATGATCAAGTAGCAGCAGACAGGATACGTCGAATCGCGGTCAATTATGTAATGCTGGATAATCAGCTATACAAGAAGGGCTGGTTCTCGAATCCGTACTTGAAGTGTGTGGCAGAACCCGACACCAATCGGATTCTGAAGGAGGTGCACGAAGGGGTCGCGGCTTGCCATGAAGGGGCTCGATCCATCATGAGGAAAGTGCTGAATTTGGGCTATTATTGGCCCACGATGAACAAAGAAGCGACGGCGATGGTCCGATCCTGCGACGCGTGCCAGAGGTACGCCCCGAGTATCGTGGCTCCGGCCGCTAATCTGACATCCATCAAGAGCGCGCGGCCCTTCGCGCAGTGGGGCATCGACTTGGTGGGACCTCTTCCACAAGCACAAGGTCAATGTAAGTATTTACTTGTAGCAGTCGATTATTTTTCGAAATGGATAGAGGCTAAGGCATTGGCCAGAACAACGGGGAACCAGATCGTCAAGTTCCTCCAAACCCACATCGTGTCCAGATACGGGATTCCCAAGGTGGTGATCAGCGACAATGGTCCACCGTTTAACGGCTCTCAGGTGAGGGAGTATCTGGAGGAGTTGAACATTGAGCATCGGACCGCCTCCGTACGACATGCTCAGACTAATGGCCAGGTGGAGTCTGCCAATAAAATCGTGATGGACGGCCTCAAGAAGAGGGTCTATGCTTTGAAGGGCAAGTGGCTGAACGAACTGGAGAACGTGCTTTGGGCCGTTAGAACGACACCCAAACGATCAACGGGGGAGACTCCGTTTGGCCTTGTTTATGGCACGGAAGCTGTCGCCCCTGTGGAGGTAGCTGTGGCGTCCCATCAGATGAGATACTACGAGCCTATGACGAATGATGAAGTGAGACGTCTGGACTTGGACTTACTCGAAGAGAAGAGGCGGGAAGCCGATGAAGTCCAAGCTCGAATGCGTTTGGCGACGGCCAGATACTACAATCGGCGAGTGAAATCCCGACAGTTCTTCGTCGGGGAGCTGGTTTGGCGTCGCAATGAGTTCACCCTTTTGGATCGAATCAACAAGATGTCACCAAAATGGGAAGGACCTTATAAGGTCGTGGGGATGCCAGCTCCAAATGCATACAAGTTGGAAGACCTCGATGGCAGAACGTTGAAGCATTCTTTTAGTGGCGAACACTTGAAGAAACACCATGCTTGAATAAAGTCGCCTTGAGTGGTGCACGATCCTTAGATTTATTCTAAGTATCAAAAAGTCGCCTTAAGTGGTGCACGATGTAAAGTCGCCTTCAGTGGTGCACGATATTAAGTCGCCTTAAGTGGCGCAAGTTGAAAAGTCGCCTTAAGTGGTGCACGATGAAAGTCGCCTTAAGTGGTGCACGATATTCAGTCGCCTTAAGTGGTGCACGATATAAAGTCGCCTTAAGTGGTGCACGAGAAAAGTCGCCTTGAGTGGTGCACGATCCTTAGATTTATTCTAAGTATCAAAAAGTCGCCTTAAGTGGTGCACGATGTAAAGTCGCCTTCAGTGGTGCACGATATTAAGTCGCCTTAAGTGGCGCAAGTTGAAAAGTCGCCTTAAGTGGTGCACGATGTAAAGTCGCCTTCAGTGGTGCACGATATTAAGTCGCCTTAAGTGGCGCAAGTTGAAAAGTCGCCTTAAGTGGTGCACGATATAAAGTCGCCTTAAATGGTGCACGAGAAAAGTCGCCTTGAGTGGTGCACGATCCTTAGATTTAATCTAAGTATCAAAAAGTCGCCTTAAGTGGTGCACGATGTAAAGTCGCCTTCAGTGGTGCACGATATTAAGTCGCCTTAAGTGGCGCAAGTTAAAAAGTTGCCTTAAGTGGTGCACGATGCAAAGTCGCCTTCAGTGGTGCACGATATTAAGTCGCCTTAAGTGGTGCACGATATAAAGTCGCCTTAAGTGGTGCACGAGAAAAGTCGCCTTGAGTGGTGCACGATCCTTAGATTTATTCTAAGTATCAAAAAGTCGCCTTAAGTGGTGCACGATGTAAAGTCGCCTTCAGTGGTGCACGATATTAAGTCGCCTTAAGTGGCGCAAGTTGAAAAGTCGCCTTAAGTGGTGCACGAGGTAAAGTCGCCTTCAGTGGTGCACGATATTAAGTCACCTTAAGTGGCGCAAGTTGAAAAGTCGCCTTAAGTGGTGCACGATGTAAAGTCGCCTTCAGTGGTGCACGATATTAAGTCGCCTTAAGTGGCGCAAGTTGAAAAGTCGCCTTAAGTGGTGCACGATATACAGTCGCCTTAAGTGGTGCACGAGAAAAGTCGCCTTGAGTGGTGCACGATCCTTAGATTTATTCTAAGTATCAAAAAGTCGCCTTAAGTGGTGCCCGATGTAAAGTCGCCTTCAGTGGTGCACGATATTAAGTCGCCTTAAGTGGCGCAAGTTGAAAAGTCGCCTTAAGTGGTGCACGATGCAAAGTTGCCTTCAGTGGTGCACGATATTAAGTCGCCTTAAGTGGCGCACGATATAAAGTCGCCTTAAGTTGTGCACGAGAAAAGTCGCCTTGAGTGGTGCACGATCCTTAGATTTATTTCTAAGTATCAAAAAGTAGCCTTAAGTGGTGCACGATGTAAAGTCGCCTTCAGTGGTTCACGATATTAAGTCGCCTTAAGTGGCGCAAGTTGAAAAGTCGCCTTAAGTGGTGCACGATGCAAAGTCGCCTTCAGCGATGCACGATATTAAGTCGCCTTAAGTGGCGCAAGTTGAAAAGACGCCTTAAGTGGTGCACGATGTAAAGTCGCCTTCAGTGGTGCACGATATTAAGTCGCCTTAAGTGGTGCACGATGTAATGTCGCCTTAAGTGGTGCACGATGAAAGTCGCCTTAAGTGGTGCACGATATTAAGTCGCCTTAAGTGGTGCACGATGTAAAGTCGCCTTAAGTGGTGCACGATGAAAGTCGCCTTAAGTGGTGCACGATGTTAAGTCACCTTAAGTGGCGTGGTTTTGCCTTAAGTGGAATAAAGAGATTGAACTTGATCCTTGGCAGAGTCGAGGGGAGCAGGATCCACGAGGTATGAGGCAGAAGGCTCCGCAGCAAGATGAGCGGATCCTGGAAGATTGGCCGCGGGAGGATCGGACTCTTGGAGGTCAGCCGATGAAGAGTCGACTATCGAGGAATATTGGAGGAGTCTTCTCGGATTTTGTGGCTATCCTCGAAGTATCGAGGAATCGCGGACGAGAAGATCCGTGTGAAGGAATTTTGTCAAGAGAAAAGCCTCTGATACAGATATCAGAAGGTCGGGAGTTGAAAGACACGGCGAACTAAAAGTCCCTCATGTCTTGGGGGCAAATGATGGATTCCACTACAGCCGTCAGGCCCTTTAACGACGAGGAAACGGCAAACAGGCCCACCAGGCTCCAAATGAAGGTCAGGATGATCCAGGAGAAGGGTCCCGACGAAGGGAGTCCCGATGATGAAAGGTCCCGACAGTGGAGCTAGAAGCTCCCGATGAGAAGCCTTTAAGTAGGCCCCGATGATGAATCCCTGAGAATGAATGGCCCTGTCACGATGACGAGGGGACCCGAGCGGTGACACAACGAGATAACTCTGGAGTCCCCGACGGGAGTCGGGACTCGATTATCAGAGGATAAGGCCAAGATATGCGGGGCGTGGCCGAGATACGCGGAACGTGGTTAAGATACACGGAGCGTGGCCGAGATACGCGGGGCATGGCTGAGATACGCGAGATCACATCCGAGATACGAGGGATACGGGCTAACCAACCCCAACGGTTCGCCAGGTACCTGAGGCACCTCTTTGCCTATAAAAGGGCAGGAGATCGCCTCAGAAACGTTAGGTTGAATTCAATACACTTTGAGATTACTGCTTGCCAGTCATACGAGAATACTCATTTAAGCATCGGAGAGGGATTCTGGGTCACCGCCCGGTCTATCCCCTCTTGCAGGATTGCGTGGAGCAAAGGAGCTAGGATTGCCGTCAAAGTCCGTACCGGAGTTCCACCGTGATCCAACAGGCACTACACAGGTTTGCGCTACCCAACACATGTTTATCATGAGATTTTCATCGACAACATATCAGGAGGCCTAACACCTCGCGACTAAGGGGCAAGTGCCCCTACTTGGCCACGTCACTACATATACTCTCCCTCTGGGGGCATTCACCTCAATGATCTTGGGGGCAATACTATATCAACAAGGGTCATGTCCCTCGGCATATACATTGAGAACATACTTCTGTTGTAAGATGTTCATCGACGACGCGTCGGATGCATGGCACCTCGCAAGTCCAGGACCCTCATGTCCGCGACACACCTTCCCTTATATAGGTACACACTTCCATGTTCATGATACATCCATGTTCACTCAAGGTAACATCCTATAGGCATATTTTCTAGTATCCCATACTTAGAAAAAATTTGGACCCGTTTAGCTGTACTCATATTGCATCCCCACGCGAGCATATATTTTTCAAGTATACGCCCATGGCGGGGATAGATTTATTATTTCCATCTCAGACGGACACGTGCTCGGACACGTGTCCGTGCTATTCTGACATTTACAATTCCTCTATCTTATAAGGCAGGGGGCAGAGTCAGAGGCACACATCCATGGGTAAGTAAACATTAAGACAAGAAGGTAAAATCCCGGTTTCAAATTGCGCGTGTCATACCATCCAAAAATAGAGTAAATCAAGGATTAGGCCATTGGTTGACTCGGGGGCATGTGATGGATATACGCCAAATTTGAACCCATTGACTCCCGATTCGTTTCATTTTGATTACCCCGTTAATGATTGTAAATCGAAACTTCAACCCGAACACTTCGCGAAAACACCAACGGTCCGGACGAGGCCGAAGCGCTCGTCCGGCCAAGTTAGACTCACCTAGGTGAGGTCGGGTGGCCACACCCGACCTCCCCTAGGGAAGATCGGGTCAGCCAACCCGATCTCCCCTAGGGGAGATCGGGTGGGCCAACCCTATCTCCCCTAGGAGGGGTTGGGTGGCCTCACCCAACCCCTACGCTTGGGGGTCGGATTTTCCTTCCCCCCCAAGGGCCCCGACACCATTCTTGGACTCCCATACTCGGTTTATTTCCGCCAACCTTCTCCGTACCCTAAGGTCTTAATTACGTGATTAAAGGATAATTAATTGTGTTTAAAGGTTAACGATGTCATTAAGTCACCTTAATGACACCGTTGCCTATAAATACAACTCTCTCACTATTCATTTGAACATCTTTGATCATCTTGGCAAGTTGGATAATTTTGCTCTGACATCTCTCTAGCTTTATCTCTCTAAAACCATACTGACTTAGGCATCGGAGAGGGTTCATCAGGCACCACCCCCCTCCCCTCTGTGCCTGGTATTGCCCCTTCTGCAGGGCGAGAGGAGAAGAGAAGCTAAGGAAAGAAGGACACAAGCTAGGACAATGCAACCCGAGAGCACAAAACCCGCAACATCTCCAGTGAGGGACAAGCCTTAGGTCGACCGCCCGTTGACCCAAGACTTTGGAACCTAACATTCCTCTCGGTTTCCGTGGAGGAATGCAGTCTTAACATCCATTTGGTGCAGCTCTAAATCAAGGCTTGCAACCAGGGCCGTAATGGCCCGGACTGGTATGTAACGCACAGTCGATGAGTATGTCTCATCAAAGTCCACTCCGTGAATTTGGGTATATCCTTTCGCAAAGATACGAGCTTTTTACCCCTCGACATTTCCATCAGTAGTGAGTTTCTGCTTCAGAACCCACTTTACCCCTATGCGGTTAGCAGGTAAGTCAACTAAAGACCATACCGAATTGGCTTTCATAGAGGCGATCTCTTCTTCAATTTATTTCCTACATTCCTTCGCTTGAGGTCCTTCCAAGGCTTTTTTAACCATTACCGGTTCATCAACCAAAGTAAGAGTGAATAACTCACCCTTTTCGATGAGATACTTCTTGGGAGAAGTTAGTCCTATCTTGAACTTGAACAACCCTTCCACTAGGAATAATGCTCCTTATTGGAATAATACTCCCTCTGGGAACAAGAGCGTTATTTGAACCTTCACAAACAACTTTTCTTGGTCTTGGGATTCTACCTCCGAGATGAATTCCATGGTTACTAGGACCAGGAACCAAGTTGGTAGTGCCACTCCCACTGTCACCAGTAGGTAGTTGAGGAAATATAGGATTTTCATCCAACGGTTCAGCAACATGATTATCAGGTTCGACTTGATTCGCACATGCAGCAACAGTTATCTGTGTGGCTGGATTGACTCCTCCCACTGGATTTATTATTAAAATGTCCCCATTCTCATTTACCATGTCATTCACTTGCGTTGCTACCTCAAATCTCTCACTCGAATTAAGTGGGACCTGATCATCATTATCCTACTCTAGTTCAATCAAGACTTCATTTACGTTGATGTTACAAAGCTTAGGAATTTATCCTCAAGGAACGTAACGTCTCATGTTCGACCACACCACAAATTTCCTGAGCTACCAGAAACATGTATGCCATAGAGAAGAATTCATAGTACCTTATAAAGATACCTTTCAGTAATCTAGTTTCCAACTTTGCCTTAACAGCTGTTGGTTCAATACATGTTTGAATTCCAACCGTGAGGTCGCAAATTTGGGAAGTGATGGGTTTCGATATAGCCGTCAGGCCCATTAACGGCGACTAAACGGCGAAGAAGGCCCACTGGGCCCCAAAGAGGCTTAGAAGACCAATACGAGGGGACCCGACAAGGTCGGTCCCGACATACGAGCTGAACGCTCCCGATCCTATGCCTTTAAGTAGGCCCCGATGATATGCCTTTAAGTAGGCTCCGATATTGAATCCCTAAGAATGCTGGCCCTGTCCCGAGGACGAGGGGCCCCGAGCGGTGACGAAAAGGAGATAACTATGGAGTCCCCGACATTCGTCGGGACTTGCCACCAGAGAACGAGGCCGAGAAACACGCCCACTATCAACATAGTGGGGAAGTGGCCTGAAAAGACGGAACGTGGGCTACATGGCCGAGATTAACGGAACGTGGCGGTTATCTCCCAGGTAACTGAGGTGACCCCTCCTCTATATAAAGGAAGGAGTTACCTCAGGATCATTACGTTGAACATACATACTGATACTTTCCAGTTTACATCGAGATACTCATTTAAGCATCGGAGAGGGATTCTGGGTCACCGCCCGGTCTATCCCCTTCTTGCAGGATTAGTTGGAGCGAAGGAGTTCAGACTTTCGTCAAGAACGTACCGGAGTTCCAATCGTGATCCAACATTGGCGCCGTCTGTGGGAACGAAGAAAAAAGCAAAAATGGCTTCTACCCGTTCGATGGCTGGCAAGCAAAAGAAGAGACAAGGACAATCTAGTGGTTCACGCCACCCTGCCGGGACTCTGAATTCAGGGCCGCCGGAGCGCACTATTGATCGGAATGATCCTCCCCCTACTGTTTCCCAAACAAGGGGGCATCATGAGGATCGCGAAGATTCCATTCGAAACTCGTCGGAGAGTCGGGAAGAGATCCCAAGGAGGGACCAGGATGCACCTGCATATCCGAACTTGGGCAAAGGTTGTGATGGATGCCATGCCGTATTTTTGGAAGCTATGGAGGCTCTCCTTGACCGAAGGGAGTCCGCCAAGAAGAAGGAGGAGGAGTTACCTCCACCTCCGCCGATGGAGAATCGGGACGGGCAGGAGGCCCAACATGGGCACCAGGACAAGGGCAAGGAGCCCGCTCAGACGGAGCAATTCGTGATTGATGGGCCTGAACCTGTGCAGCATAGGACCATTCCTCTCAATGGCCCTATCACCCCTGATCAAGTGGTGAAGATCGTGAATATTTGTATGGGGGACCAGAAGAAGATGATGTCGGAGCTGAGGGATCGATCCACTCATCACTTTGTTCCCCGATTGGTGAACACCACTGCCCCGCCAGGACTGGGCATCCCGACAATCAAGGAGTATGATGGCAAGGGAGATCCAATTCGCCATGTCCAGAAGCATGTCATGGCTTGTCTAGGCAGAGCCCCTAATGATGATATAGTGTGCGTTTTGTTCCCAGGTACACTTGGTGAGAGGGCCCTGACGTGGTTCTTCAGCCTTCCCCCAGGATGTATCTCTAGCTGGACCCAGATGCATGATCGCTTTATCCAGCAATACCAGGGCCGTCGGCGCCTCCTGAAAAGCGCAAGGTCCCTGGCTGAGGTGGTACAGAGGCCCGACGAATCTCTGGCGCATTACTACCAGAGGTACATTGCCAGCGTAGCCGAGATTGATGAGGAAATGTCGGAGGGAGAAACCATCGCACCTTCATTCGGAACCTGACTGCACCGTATGGTTCCGACCTGATGCACAGCGTGGCTGAGAAGGCAGTGTGGAACATGGAAGCGCTGCAGAAGAGGGTGAAGCAGCAAATCGACGTACAGGAGTCGAAGATAGCTGCTGGAGATCTTGACCCTCCGAAATCAAACAAGGGGAAACAGTCGTCCAAACCCTCGGACGATCACAGGAAGAAAGATAAACCCGAGAGCAGTCGGGGTCGAGGCCTTCCCGATCGGAGGGAAGACAAGCGTTCCTCGAAGTCGGACAGGCGGAAGGACCACTACACCCCTCTCATTTGTTCCATGGGTGCTGTGTTGGCGGTGATGGACCGACAGGGTATCGCCAGGTATCCCCCGAAAAAATATGGAGAGTCCATGGGAGCCCGCACTGATCGTTATTGTCGCTTTCACCGTGCCAACGGTCACGACACTAACCATTGTCGGGATTTGAAGAAAGAGATTGAGAAGCTGATCCAGAAGGGGAAGCTCAAGGAATTTGTGGCTGGACAACGGGGCCGATCCCGTTCCCGGTCCAGATCGCGGTCCCGTTCCCGATCCTGTGGTTGATCGACGAAGAAGGATAAGCCTGAGTCTTCCAATGCCCGCAAGGAGAAGCAGGGAACTATTAATGTGATTCACGGAAGACACGCTGCAGGAGGAGATACTACGACAGCTCGGGAGGTCTACGCTTCTCGAATTCCCATTGCTATGGTGCTGGGCAAGAGGGCCCGAAATTGGACTTCGAAAGAAGAAATGGTGATTCCCATCTCAGCGGAGGATCTGATAGGTGTGGAGACCCCGCCCGATGATGCTCTGGTCGTGACCCTGAACGTGGATGGGTACGAGATGAAGCGGATTCTGATTGATGGAGGGAGTTCCTCCGATATTTTGTTCATGGACGCACTGCAGGCCATGGGGAAAACCAAGAAGGACTTGAAGCCTGCTGACTTCCCGATGGTCGGATTTTCTGGCTCTACCCCTTACCCGGTCGGGATGATTAAATTACCGGTCGAGTTCGGAAGTGGTTGGAAGTCGGAGAAAAGGAACGTAGAGTTCGTGGTGGTCGAGTGTGCGGGGACCTACAACGCCATTATCGGGAGGACTACCATCGACCCGTTGGGGGCAATTACCTCAACTGTCCACCAGAAACTGAAGTTCCCGACTGACCACGGAATCGGGGAGGTCCAGGGCGATCAGATAGCCTCCAGGAAGTGCTACGTCAATGCCACTCGAAGGAAGAATCGGGAGGTTATGACTGTTTTTCAGACAGATACGGATCCTCGAGAGGAGTTTGGGCATCCCGCCCCGATGGAAGACTCGAAGGAGGTTAAGATCGATGGACCTCAAAGAAAGGTGACAGTCGGACCCGCTCTGACTAAAGGGACGGCCTGAGAATTGATTGATCTGTTGAAGGAGTTCAAGGAGCTGTTTGCCTGGTCCCTGAGCGACATGCCAGGAATCAGCCCCGACGTAATTACTCACGAGCTGAAGATTGATCCCGCGATCAAGCCGATCACACAGAGAATACGCCCGATGGGTGCCGACGAGAAGATCGTGATCCAGCAAGAGGTGGGCAGGCTGCTCGACGCTGGATTTATTAAGGAGCTCCGATTCCAGACCTGGGTCGCAAACCCAGTCCTGGTGAAGTCCCGACAGGCCAAGGATGTGCTGGGAAAAACGATGGAGGCCTATGTGGACGACATGCTGGTGAAGTCCTAACAGGCCGAGGATCATGTTCACAACTTAGCCACAGCGTTCGAGCGAATGAGGCTTCATCAAGTTCGCTTGAACCCGACAAAATGCGCCTTGAGTGCAATGAGGGAAGTTTCTGGGCTTCATGGTGAGCCAGAGGGGAATCGAGGTGAACCCTGAGAAGTTGAACGCGATCGAAGAGATGAAGTCCCCGACGAACCATCGGGAGGTGCAGGTGCTGAATGGCCGGTTGGCCGCGATGAATCGCTTTCTGTCCAAGGCAAGCGACCGATCCATGCCATTTTTTGAAGTGTTGAGGGCCAATAAGAAGTTTGAGTGGACTGCCAAGTGCGAAGAGGCGTTCCAGGCACTCAAGCAGCACCTCCGTGCCCTCCCGCCAATGGCGAAGCCCATCCCAGGCGAGCCACTCTATCTGTATTTGGCTGTTTCTGAATTTGCTGTGAGCTCTGTCTTAGTGAAAATTTTAGTGGGTAGCCAAGTCCCCGTCTATTATGTAAGCAAGGCACTTGCCATGTCTGAAATGAATTATCCTGCCGTTGAGAAGTATCTCTATGCGTTGATTGTTACTGCTCGGAAGCTGAGGCCTTACTTCATGCGCATGCAATTATCGTTTTGACAAATCAGCCCTTAAAACATTTTTTGAACCGACTTGATGCGTCGGGGAGATTAGTTAAATGGGCGGATTTCCTAGCAGAGTCTACAGCCCCCGATTTGGAAGAGGCGGGCCCTGTAGAGGGGGCAACTATGGAAGTCCCGATAACAGAGGTCCCGATAGCAGAGCACTCAGATCACCCCGACGCCGAAAGCACTAGGTCGAGGAGACCCAGGCTCGGATGCGCTTGGCAACGGCCTGATATTATATATTATAAGTTGGAAGACCTCGACGGCAATATGTTGAAGCATTCTTTTGGTGGCTAACACTTGAAGAAATGTCGTGCTTGATATTAAGTCGCCTTCAGTGGTGCAAGTTGTTCATTAAGTCGCCTTCAGTGGTGCAAGTTGTTCATTAAGTCGCCTTCAGTGGTGCAAGTTGTTCATTAAGTCGCCTTCAGTGGTGCAAGTTGTTCATTAAGTCGCCTTCAGTGGTGCAAGTGGTTCATTAAGTCGCCTTCAGTGGTGCAAGTCGTTCATTAAGTCGCCTTCAGTGGTGCAAGTCGTTTATCAAAGTCACCTTCAGTGGTGCAAGTTGTTTAATAAAGAGGTTGCTTCCGACCAGATTGTGCTTAGACTTATCGTTCTAAGTATGCTTAAATAGCCTTAAGTGGTGTAGATAAGTTGCCTTAAGTGGCACAATTAAATTGCCTTAAGTTGGTGTGGTTCCGCCTTAGATGGCACGATTAAATCGCCTTAAGTGGTGTAGATAAGTTGCCTTAAGTGGCACAATTAAATCGCCTTAAGTGGCGTGGTTCCGCCTTAGATGGCACGATTAAATCGCCTTAAGTGGTGTAGATAAGTTGCCTTAAGTGGCACAATTAAATCACCTTAAGTGGCGTGGTTCCGCCTTAGATGGCACGATTAAATCGCCTTAAGTGGTGTAGATAAATTGCCTTAAGAGGCACGATTAAATCGCCTTAAGTGGTGTGGGTAAAATGTCTTAAGTTACGCGTCGAAATTACTCTTAAGTTATATGATCGAATTGCCTTAGGTGGCAAAGTTAATTCACCTTAAGTGGTACAGTGGTGATCGGAACAAAAAAAGATTGATATTATAAAGATCCAAAGGTTCGCGACAAAAAGGAAATTACAAGGATTCGAAAATAAAGCGATTAAGCTTGATCCTTGGCAGCGTCGAGGGGAGCAGGGTCCACGAGATCTGTGGCAGAAAGCTCCGTGACCGGAAGATCGGATCCTGGAAGATCGGCCGCGGGAGGATCAGACTCTGAAGGATTAGCCGCAAGAGGGTCGATCATCGGGGGATTTGTCGTCGGGATGTCTGCACTTGGAGGCTCCACCATGCCTTCAGCCCCTAAAGTCCCCTCGGGGGTGTTGCCCCCGTCACTCTCCTCAGAAAGGCTGAAATACCTCTCCGCGAAGGGGGCGAGAGTCTGAGACTTGGTGAAGTCGATGGCACCACCATACTCCAGATGGAGCTCCTTGACAGCATTCAGCAAGGTGGTCTCCACCTCCGCCGTATAGAACTTCACCGCGTCCGCTTGGAAAGCCTCGGAGCCCCGATAATCCTCCCGACCTTTGGCTTCAGCTTCAGCCAGCTTGGCAGGAAACTCAGCAACCTTCCGTTCCACCTGTCGGGACCGGTTGGCGAGGAGGACTTTCTCAGCCTCCAGCCCCGCCTGGGCATCCTCCAGAGCCTTCTTCTCGAGGACATATCTGTCCCGATCCTCCGCACGCCCCTTCTGCTCCTCACTGAGCCTTTGGCGCTCCTGCTGCAGCAACCTCTCGAAATCGTGGACCTGCCTCAAGAGGTCCCGAGTCTTCTGGTTAAGGAGGGCCTGCTCCTTAACCAACTTCTCCTTTGACGACTCGGAGGTAGCTAGATCCTCCTCGAGCTTGGCCAAGACCTCGGGGGCCGCCTTGGCTCGCTCCTCCTTCAGGGCCTCCTCCAAGGCCAGGATATACCCAAAGCAGCGGTGCTGATCCGCCATTTCCTGTAGAAAAGAAAGGAGGTTAGTACATGAAAGTATTTTGCATTATTATATACTAAGTGTGAAAACAGGAAGACTTACCTCAGCACGGCGACAGCCATAGCGCGAATTTCCGCATGGATGTCCTCGGGGGCCAGGGAGAGTGCAAGCTTCATAGACGGCGGAACTGAACCTTCCAGTAGGTGCAGATCCAGTTCCGGTGACAAATTGTCCAGACGTAGCGGGACCCCCTGTAACGACTCGATTGGGGTCCAGGGAGCTGCCGCCTGGTCGGGGACGTAAAGACAATAGAAGCTCCCGTCTAAGGGGAGAGGAGGAGGAACGGCCTGAGCGTCGGAGGTGAGTGCATCCGAGCCGCCATGAGAACCCGTCGGCTCCTCGGGAGTCAGGCTCAAGACCGGCGAAGGCTGCTGCGCCGGAGAAGATGGAGGCGGCCCTTCGGGAGTCAGCTCCAGCGGGGTCTTCCTCGCCCCCCGACGACGAACCAGGGGCTGGCCTTCGCTTGCCTCCTCAGAAGAATGGGAGACGTCCAAGTCCATCACCCGACGAAACTGGCCGTCCGTCGGGGCGTCTTCGGTCCCCGATCTGGTCGGGGCAGGATGTGACATGAGGGGCTCCCCGACCCGGGCGTCGGAGGGTGGCGTCCCCGCAGAAGCTCCAGCTCCCGATCGACTTGCAGCTGGAGGACGAGAAGCTTCAGAAAGAAAATCAGGAAGTTGATCGGGATCCTTACACCAGATGACGCGACGGGAGAGGTACTGGTCCTTCCCGTAATAATTGTACTAACCCGCTTTGAGAATGCAGGGAGTTTCCCCTTGAAGGATGCGTTTGATCCCTTCGATCCGGGCTCCCTTATCGGAGGGGATTAACTCCTTGGGAATACGCCTCCTGTATAATCGAATTGCTAAGCGGAGCTGTTTACCTTCCTCGGGAGTTTTGGCTTTGAAGATCTGATCCATCTTCTCCACCCAAGCCCGCTTGATCTGCTCTGAAGTCGGAGGTGCCGATGAGGTGGTCCCCCTCTTCGAAGACTTCCTCTTCCTCGCGGGGCGTGGGACAGCATCAGTCTCCGCCTGCTTAAGCATGATATTGGTCAGCAGTGATACCTTCTTAGCTGCAAGGATGAAAACGAAAGTACAGTTAGAATATTACCCAAGGAACGATGTTAGAAGGGCCGTCGAAGAGTTGACTCCCGGAGACGATATCAAGGAGTCGGATCCCAGTCAGAACCAGGTCTCGCTCCCCGATGGAGTTGGCGTCGAGGGGAGTGAAAGAGTCCCCCCAACGATAAAGCTGGATGCAGTGGAGAATCTGGAAATCCTCCTCGGAGTAAGTGTGGAAAGCGGTGGCAGGGTCCGCTTCGACCTCCCATCGAGGCCACGAAATGGAGCTGTTGCGGATGAAGAAATAATTCCTCTTCCAGCTACTGTTGTCGGGCCCCGAGTAGGTGATGAGTCCCCGACCCTTGGCGACCTTCCAGGTGTCACCATTCTAGCTGTACCGAGAGAGCTGCGCCTTGCTCCATTTAGGCATCCGTGGGTAGAAGGCGCAGACCCCGGCATCATTGCACTTCAGCCCGTAGAAGGTCCGGAAGAGTCGGAGGCTATAGGGCGCGGAAGCAAAGGACGCGGAAGGCATTCCACACGCGGATGGCATGAGGGGAGAAAGTAGTCGGATGTGTTTTGTAATATGTACACATCTCGACTATGTCCCCACAGAAGGTTAGTCGGATTCCTGCCGATATTTGCCCTGTGGATACAAATACCTCCCCTTCCCGGGGACGGGTAACCACAGGGTCACCCGGGACGCGAGGCCAAGGAAAAGGGAAGCGAGGCTCCCAGGTGGAAGTAATGCACCCCTCCCGGAGAACTGCATCATAGGCGGTGTCTGAAATCTCATTACAAGCGTAATCGAACTTGAAGGGTTTCCTCACCCCGGAACTTGATTCACCGTCTGGAAAAGGATCAGAGCAAGAAGAGGCACAGATGATTTCCGAAAAAGTCTGGGTAAGTTAATGGAGATAAAAGGAAAAACTATGCTAACAAGTTTCTCCGGAATCGAAAGAGGAAATCTTACCAGACATGTCGAATCGGAGAGGAAAGGATGAGCTTGATGGTCGGAGGTTCTGGTCGCCCGAGTGCTGATCAGAGACCAGAAAGGAGAGCTTGAGCTTTTGAAAACACAGAGAATGAAACGGTAGAGAAGAACTGAATAGTGCCAAGATTTGGGTTTTTATAGGAGAGAGGATAGGCAAAGAGACGTTGCGATCTGGAGCGTTGAAGATGAAGCGCCTCCACCTGAATCGTCGAAACACTAGGGACAAAACGGCTATAAAGCGTTTTTTTCAGAAAAGTAGGCACGGGCACTCAAGCCGTCACTTCATCACTCATCGCATTTAATAGGTGAGTAATCGAGAAATCTTTTCAGATTCAGTGGTTATCCTCGGAATATCGAATGTTCCGGAGTTGGAAGACACGACGAACTATAAGTCCCTCGTGCCTTGGGGGAAAATGATGGGTTTCGATATAACCGTCAGGCCCATTAACGGCGACTAAACAGCGAAGAAGGCCCACTGGGCCCCAAAGAGGCTTAGAAGACCAATACGAGGGGACCCGACAAGGTCGGTCCCGACATACGAGCTGAACGCTCCCGATCCTATGCCTTTAAGTAGGCCCCGATGATATGCCTTTAAGTAGGCCCCGATGATATGCCTTTAAGTAGGCTCCGATATTGAATCCCTGAGAATGCTGGCCCTGTCCCGATGACGAGGGGCCCCGAGCGGTGACCAAAGGAGATAACTCTGGAGTCCCCGACATTCGTCGGGACTTGCCACCAGAGAACGAGGCCGAGAAACACGCCCACTATCAACATAGTGGGGAAGTGGCCTGAAAAGACGAAACGTGGGCTACATGGCCGAGATTAACGGAACGTGGCAGTTATCTCCCAGGTAACTGAGGTGACCCCTCCCCTATATAAAGGAAGGAGTTACCTCAGGATCATTACGTTGAACATACATACTGATACTTGCCAGTTTACATCGAGATACTCATTTAAGCATCGGAGAGGGATTCTGGGTCACCGCCCTGTCTATCCCCTTCTTGCAGGATTACTTGGAGCGAAGGAGTTCAGACTTTCGTCAAGAACGTACCGGAGTTCCAACCGTGATCCAACAGGAAGATCCGTCTCATTACCAGTTTACAGCATATATGGTGTCGTGTCAACCGATATTGCAGGACCAAAGTTCTACATAAGTGGAAATCAACATCATATCATCCTTGAAGTAGATCGGATGTTGAATAGTCAACACCATGTTTCAAACCATGTCCTTTAAGTGTATGATTATAAATGCTCCACCAATCTTGTCATTAGAGGCGTACATTAGGATAGTCATTTGTCATACAATATCCTTTTTCATTGCATACTCTTTTTTCATTACCATGTCTAACACCACACCTGGAAATATTCACGAGTGAATCACATCAGATGATCTGTGTCTGAATAAAACCTTTACAACTTTATATACATGGAAAAAGAGGCATCTCTAAGACGCACTTTATAAACGGTGTTTGACCCACCAGATTATCGTTTAGGATCTCTTGTTGCTCGATTCTTTAAACATCATGTGCATGTGAGAGAAGTTGTCCCTCGACTCATTGGATTCATCTAAGACTGAGGTTTCTCTGTCATGGTCACTCTCGAACAAATATACATTTTTTTTACTCAATTTGATCAGACTTGTGAGTTTGTTGTAATCGGCGAACCACAAGAGAGATAAGGAATCTTTGAATTATAAGACGAATCCTCTGCCATGCGTCTCTTTTGTCATGAGGGTCATGATTGTTTTTCACATCGCATATGTGCATATAAAACCATCATAGTTTAGCATGAGGTCTCTGGGCATTTTCCTCCAATAAAACGAAAGGCGTAAGGCTCACCAAAGGTTTAATGCACTAATGCTCATGACCCCTTCCTCAATCTCACCTGCCAGGGTTGAATGGATCAACCCTTTCGCAATATGATCTTGTCGTGACCTTTCCAAAGTAGTACGAATTATTATATTTATCCATAGGTATCCTCTGCGTTTGCGAATTTATGCATTCGTCAATATCCGCAGCAGAGAGGAGTTACAAAAACATAGTCATTTCCATTCATCATATTTCACACCATCAAGATTGCGAGAAATATCGAATCGCACTCATTCAGCCATTCACATATTGATAATCAAGCATAATCAGGGAGACAATAACATTTTGAAAAAAGAATTGCATACATCAGATATATATGAGATAGAAGGCGACAACTAATGATTCCTCAATCGCTTTTACCGGAACGGGGAGTTTTTACATACACCCGATCTTGGCTTTCCCAAGGCCCTTTTTAAAAAGTTTCGAGGATTTCATGCATGCATACATAATTATACTACACAATTAAATTATCATACGGAGGTCACATCCATGAAACAAACCACTTATCATGCATATGCGTCATGCGTCTAATGTTTCGAGGAACTCATGCTTGCATATATAATTCTATTACTTAAGTAAATTATCACATGCGGCTACATCCTCAACATTCATGCATACGCATCATGCGTGATGACACCAAATTAAACATGCATATTTGGCGACTAATTTTCGATTTTAAAACATTTGAGGCTGACTTACAATTCATGCAATCAATCAAACATGCGTACTTTAAGACATGAATCCTAGGCATTGGCAACCATCACAGCATGTTTATCCTAGTGCGCAACTCATTAATTGAAATCCAGGGCTCTGCCCCCAACATGTATTATCCAGATAGCTTGACATAGTCAAGACGACAGTTCTAATCATGCAATAATATTAATTAAATAGCAATTGCATTTCAGCCCACTAAATGACTCAATCCCAAAATCATGTATTTTCGAGATCCACCCCTATATTCGAAATAGGTATTGGGTTTAATTATAATTTTAAAATATTAAACCTATGAGCTTTGTGTAGGTAATTTTAAAGTTCGAAAATATTTGGATTTTAAAATTTGACCATCCTATTTTTAGTTGACTCGGGTCGGTCCGGTTTAAAGGTTTGGTTCAGTCAAATCCGGTCCAGTTTGGTTCGGTCCGGTTAAACCGGTTCAGCCGGTCTGGACCGGTTCGGTTCAAAATAGGAATTTGGTTCGGTTCTTCACGCAAAACAGGTCGGCTTGGTTCGACCAATTTAGTTGCCCGGTTCGACCCGACCGGCTCCGGTTTTGACCCGTGAAATCCGACCCAATTCGGTTCGGTTCGGCTCGGGTTCCCTTGGTTCTCTAGGTCAGTTGACCCATTTCGGATATGCAAAATTGGACCGTCCCATTAACCCAATAGGGTTCGGTCAAATTTATACTTGTGGGCTAAGTAGGGTTTTAAAATCCACTACAAACTTAACTTTGCCACCAAGTAATAATTAATATTAAATTATTTCCAATATTTGCAGATATATATATATGTAAATTTTTGGCAACATATATATATATATATATATATTATCTATAGTCAAGAATCTATTTAAGGATAAAATCTATCTATAATAAATTCTTAATATTAGGTAACCAAGGGTTCTGGTTAAGGAAGCCCTTTGCGGATTTGTCTCCACAACAAAGCCTCTTGTCAACTCTTATGTATGTATGGATCTCCGGAGTAATTTGCTCGAAGCAATTTGGCACCTCCAAGGCAAGGGAGCAGTTCGGCCGAAATCTTGTGTGTAGAGAGGAGAGATTTCTTTTTGTATCACCAGAAAGGAAGAAAGTGATGAACCTTTAAATAAACCCTAACACTCCCTATTTATAACAGGATGTGGAAAAAACCCACCTAACCACTCTTGATGTTTCGGCTGGCCATATGTGAGAGAGGGAGGCCCAATTTTAGGCCTCTTATGTCAATTGGGATTTTAGGCCTAGCCCAAATTGACTTATATAACAGTCTCATATAAATGAGCTCCTTTTAACGGCAGCCCAATATCCAAATGCCAACAAATCAGGAAACAGTTTAAAACGTTTTTAAAAGTGAATTGCATACATGGGACATCTATGAGATAGAAGGAGAACAAAAATGATTACTCAGCCATCTAGCCAATCCTACAACCAGTAAACCCATGGAAGGAGGCTCTGAAAGAGTTCACACTGCCAACGTATCCTTTATAATAGGTCAGTCTCTTTAAAAAACGGTTTAATCGCTTTCACCAGAACGGGGAGTTTCTAAAAACATACACCCGATCTTGGATTTCCCAAGGTCCTTTTAAAATTGTTCCAAGTATTTATCATGCAAGCATACATAATTCTACTACATAAGCAAATTATCATACACAGCCTCATCCAAGAAACTATCATACATACGCATTGATGGGACAAGCTTGTCGGGTCTCCGATCTTGGCGGCCTTCCGTCCCGTCGTGTTCCGTTGGTCTTCGTGTTACGTTCGTCCGATCCGTTCCAAGCTTACCTGTACAAGGGGTAATATGGGGGGTTTCCGGCGAACTATCTCCGATGCCTAACTGAGAGTTCGGTTTTTAGAGAGATAAAGCTGGAGAGAAGTCAGAGCTCCGATGTGAAAATCAGAGATCAAGTTCTAAATGAAGGATACCTTGCCTTATTTATAGGGATTGGGATTTTGGTACCGGATGGGCCCACATTTACGGGTGGGAACCGTGTATCAAGTATTACGAATATGCCTAGCGCGTAACCCGGGTGTCAATCACCCGGGCGTCGCGGACCGAACGTGGGACGCGCCGGTCCCGTTAATACCGGACTAGTCAGGTGTGTAATACCACACCGGAACAGTCCGGTGTGTTTCTTTGAGCAACACATTCTGTGTTCTCAAAGAAACATAATGTGATGCTTTGAGCAACACAACACCGTACTAGTCTGGTCCCGTTAGTCCGAGTTAGTCCGTTGTTTTCGACACCGGACTAGTCCGGTTGGGAGGACTAGCGCGTGATAAAATAAAAAAGGCCTCGACCATTTACCATGTCCGGGGTCGACGGTGCGACCAAGTCGAGCCTTAATGAGGTCAATTCGGGTGTGTTGGATCACGGTGGAACTCCGGTAGGGACTTTGACGGCAATCCTAGCTCCTTTGCTCCACGCAATCCTGCAAGAGGGGATAGACCGGGCGGTGACCCAGAATCCCTCTCCGATGCTTAAATGAGTGTCTCGTATGACTGGCAAGCAAGTAATCTCAAAGTGTATTGAATTCAACGTAAGTTATCTGAGGTGACCTCTTGCCCTTTTATAGGCGAAGAGATGCCTCAGGTACCTGATGAACCGTTGGGGGTGGTTAGCCCGTATCCCGCATATCTCGGACGTGATCCCGCCTATCTAGGCCATGATCTCGTGTATCTCGGCCACGCCCCGCGTATCTCGGCCACGCCCCGTGTATCTTAACCACGTTCCGCGTATCTCGGCCACACCCCGCGTATCTTGGCCTTATCCTCTGATAACGAGTCCCGACTTCTGTCGGGGATTCCAGAGTTGTCTCGTTGTGTCACCGCTCGGGGCCCCTCGTCATCGTGACAGGGCCAATCATTCTCAGGGATTCATCATCGGGGCCTACTTAAAGGCTTCTCATCGGGAGCTTCCAGCTCCACTGTCGGGACCGACTCTGTCGGGACCTTACCTTGTCGGGACTCCCTTCGTCGGGACCCTTCTCCTAGGTCATCTTGACCTTCACTTTGGGCCTGGTGGGCCTGTTTTCCGTTTCCTCCCCGTTAAAGGGCCTGACGGCTGTAATCGAACCCATCATTTGCCCCCAAGACATTAGGGACTTTTAGTTCGTCGTGTCTTCCAACTCCCGATCTTCTGATGCTGGGGTCGGGTATCTTTCCCTTGGTTTAATTACTCAATTATCAGTCTTCTCCTTCACGTTTCCTCAATGTTTTGTAGATACTGGTAAATCCTAGGGGTCTCCTCGGTTCTCCAGTTCATTAAATGCAGTAGATAATGAAGTGACGTCATCAGTACCCGTGCCTGATTCTCTGTGTCTGCTTTTTCTGAAAAGTGCTTTTCAGGCTATTTCATCATTGCACCTGCTACTGTGCCGCACGTTTCATCTCAACGGTCCAGATTAGAACGCTTCAACTTCGACGGTTCAGATTAAAGCGCCCCTTCGACTGTCCTCTTCGCCTATAAGAACCTCACTCAGGGTACACTTTCCTCTTATCATCTACAAATTTTCGAAAGCTTACTGCAACTCTTGAAACCTTAGTGTTTCTTCGGCCATCTTTCCGGCAATGTCAGGTTCATTCTTCCAGCCTCCAATTATCATGTCAGGTAAGGGTTTCTTCTCCATTGTTCGCCTTCGTCTTTGCTTAGTTTGATTGTAATTTTCCGGAAAAACCTAACGTCCCTTTCAATGGCTGATTTCAAACGGTGGATCTAGTTTCGAGGTAAGGAAGCCTTTCAACTTCGACTATGTTCTGAACGAAATTTTCAGCACTGCTTATGATGCAGCTCTCCGGGAAGGATATATCATTTCCACCAGAGAATCCGATGCTCAAGGCCGGAAATGCATACCACAAGTTCAGAGTGAAGAGGAGCTACTTCTTCGTCGGAAACTCCTCGATCCCATGACCCCGATAGCCAATCCTCCAACGGCTGACCCAGTGGAGCCTTCTGCCCTAGACCTTGCGGACCCTGTTCCCGTTGATGCCGCTAACCAGGATTAGGCCTAACTGCTCATCGCTAGAATCTTTGTATTCTCCCCCTTTTGTAATCATCGGGCCTTCGAGCCCCATTAATATCAGACTTTCTTAGTTCCGATTCTTTCATTGCACTTCTCCCAGTGGCTTTACTATACTTTCTTAAGTCGAAACCTCGACACTTAAGATATTTTCGCACATCACTTAAGACGATTTACTAGCTTGCACCACTTAAGGCGACTTACTATCGTGCACCACTTAAGGCGACTTTTCTCGTGCACCACTTAAGGCGACTTAATTCCGCGCACCACTTAAGGTGACTTAGTCCTGTGCATCACTTAAGACGACTTAACAATACTTAGAATAAATCTAAAGATCGTGCACCACTCAAGGCGACTTAGTATCGTGCACCACTCAAGGCGACTTTTTGATACTTTGAATAAATCTAAGGATCGTGCACCACTCAAAGCGACTTAATATCGTGCACCACTCAAGGCGACTTTATATCGTGCACCACTTAAGGCGACTTTTTGATACTTAGAATAAATCTAAGGATCGTGCACCACTCAAGGCGACTTAGTATCGTGCACCACTCAAGGCGACTTAATATTACTTAGAGTAAATCTAAGAATCACGCATCACTTAAGACGACTTAATATCGTGCACCACCTAAGGCGGCTTAATCTCGTGCACCACTGAAGGCGACTTTACATCGTGCACCACTTAAGGCGACTTTTCAACTTGCGCCGTCTAAGGCGACTTAATATCGTGCACCACTGAAGGCGACTTTATATCGTGCACCACTTAAGGCAACTTTTTCAACTTGCGCCATCTAAGGCGACTTAATATCGTGCACCACTGAAGGCGACTTTACATCGTGCACCACTGAAGGCGACTTTACATCGTGCACCACTTAAGGCGACTTTTTCAACTTGCGCCATCTAAGGCGACTTAATATCGTGCACCACTGAAGGCGACTTTACATCGTGCACCACTGAAGGCGACTTTACATCGTGCACCACTGAAGGTGACTTTTCAATGCTTAGAATAAATCTAAGAATCATGCACCACTTAAGGCGACTTTCCTCGTGCACCACTCAAGGCGACTTTGACACTTAGCATAAATCTAAAGATAACTCTGATTGGAAGCAACCTCTTTATTTATTGACGGCACAAAATTGGCTTATATCGAATTAAACGATAAACAGCATACACCACTTAAGGCGATTTTACATCGGGCACCACTTAAGGCGACTTTATCGGGCACCACTTAAGGCGACTTTATCGGGCACCACTTAAGGTGACTTTCTTCAAGCATGGTGTTTCTTCAAGTGTTCGCCACTAAAAGAATGCTTTAACGTTCTGCCATCGAGGTCTTCCAACTTGTACGCATTTGGAGCTGGCATCCCTACGACCTTATAAGGTCCTTCCCATTTTGGTGACATCTTGTTGATTCGATCCAAAAGGGTGAACTCGTTGCGACGCCAAACCAGCTCCCCGACGAAGAACTGTCGGGACTTCACTCGCCGATTGTAGTACCTGGCCGTCGCCAAACGCATTCGAGCTTGGACTTCATCGGCTTCCCGCCTCTTCTCTTCGAGTAAGTCCAAGTCCAGACGTCTCATTTCATCGTTCGTCAGGGGCTCGTAATATCTCATCCGATGGGACACCACAGCTACCTCCACAGGGGCGACAGCTTCCGTGCCATAAACAAGGCCAAACGGAGTCTCCCCCGTTGATCGTTTGGGTGTCGTTCTAACAACCCAAAGCACGTTTTCCAGTTCGTTCAGCCATTTGCCCTTCAAAGCATAGACCCTCTTCTTGAGGCCGTCCATCACGATTTTGTTGGCTGATTCTACCTGGCCGTTAGTCTGAGCATGGCGTACAGAAGCAGTCCGATGCTCGATGTTCAACTCCTCCAGATACTCCCTCACCTGAGAGCCGTTAAACGGTGGACCATTGTCGCTGATCACCACCTTAGGAATCCCGTATATTGACCTTGTGCTTGTGGAAGAGGTCCCACCAAGTCGATGCCCCACTGCGCGAAGGGCCACGCGCTCTTGATGGATGTCAGATTAGCGGCCGGAGCCACGATACTCGGGGCGTACCTCTGGCACGCGTCGAAGGATCAGATCATCGCCGTCGCTTCTTTGTTCATCGTGGGCCAATAATAGCCCAAATTCAGCACTTTCCTCATGATGGATCGAGCCCCTTCATGGCAAGCCGCGACCCCTTCGTGCACCTCCTTCAGAATCAAATTGGTGTCGGGTTCTACCACACACTTCAAGTACGGAGTCGAGAACAAGCCCTTCTTGTATAGCTGATTGTCCAGCATTACATAATTGGCCGCGATTCGACGTATCCTGTCCGCTGCTACTTGATCATCGGGGACTGCCCCCGTAGTTAGGTACGCAACTATCGGGGTCATCCAAGTTGGCTCCTCCTCCGATCTCGCTTCAATGGCGCACACCTGTGTTGGGTCGATGTTTGATAAGATCACCTTTTCTAAGAAGTGTACCTTCCGACTTTCTTCCAAGGGTGCCCCCAAGGCAAATTTGCTCAAGGCGTCTGCTTCTATGTTTTCCTCCCTCGGGATTGCCTCGATGTCGAACTTTTAAAGTTCTCCTTCAAGGTTTGTACCTCTCGTAGATACTTCTTCATTATCGGACTCCTAGCTTCGTATCGCCCTAGGACCTGGTTTACGATTAAAGCTGCGTCACACTTCACTCTTAAATGATCGACCCCCGTGCCTCTAGCAATTTTCAGGCCCGTGATGAGAGCCTCATACTCCGCTTCGTTGTTTGTGGCCTTGAATGTTAAAGCCAAGGCGTATCGGAGCGGTTCACCTTCACCCGGTGGTATCAACAAAAAGACCGCTCATGATCCGTCCGAACTCGCGGAGCCATCCGTGTACATCTCCCAGGTATTTTCCTTGTTTGGCTGTTCTGATTGCTCTGCCCTCTCTGGTTGTTCTGATTGCTCTGCCCTCTCTGGCTGTTCTGATTGCTCTGCCCTCTCGGGACCTCCACGGCTGCCCGTTCTACAGGGCCCGCATCTTTCAGATCGGGGGCTGTAGATTCTGCAATAAAATCCGCCAATGCCTGGCCCTTAATTGCCGTTCTTGGAGCAAAGTGTATTCGAAACTCACTAAGCTCTACTGCCCACTTCACTAATCTTCCCGATGCGTCCGGTCGGTTCAAGAAATGCTTCAGAGGCTGGTTTGTCAGCACAGTAATCTTGTGTGCGTGAAAATAAGGCCTTAGCTTCCGAGCAGTAATAATCAACGCAAAGAGGTACTTCTCAACTGCGGGATAGTTTAATTCAGACTTGGAAAACGCCTTGCTTACATAATAAACGGGGACTTGATTACCCTCGACAATTTTTACTAACACAGAGCTAATGGCAAATTCAGAAACAGCCAAATAAAGGTAGAGCGGCTCGCCTGGAACCGGTTTCGCCAACGGCGGGAGGGTGCGAAGGTGCTGCTTGAGTGCTTGGAACGCCTCTTCACACTTGGCGGTCCATTCAAATTTCTTGTTGGCCCTCAGGACTTCAAAAAATGGCATTGATCGGTCGCTGGCTTTCGATAAGAAGCGATTCATTGCAGCTAGTCGGCCATTCAGCACTTGTACCTCCCGATGGTTTATCGGAGACTGCATCTCCTCGATTGCCCTCAGCTTCTCAGGATTCACCTCAATTCCTCTATGGCTCACCATGAAGCCTAAGAACTTACCTGAGTGGACTCCGAAGGCGCATTTCGTCGGGTTCAAGGGAACTTGATGGAGTCTCATCCGCTCGAATGCCATGGTTAGGTTGTGCACATGATCCTCGGCTTGTCGGGACTTCACCAGCATATCATCCACGTAAGCTTCCATGGTTTCTCCCAGCATATCCCCAAACAGCTTGTTCACCATCCGTTGGTAGGTGGCCCCAGCATTGATCCACCCGAAAGGCATGACATCGTAGTGATAGATGTCACTGTCCGCATAGAATGCTGTATGGGGAGCGTCTTCCTTGGACATCTTGATCTGGTTGTAGCCTGAATACGCATCCATGAAACTCAACAGCTCATGTCCCGACCAACTGGTCGATTCTCGGGAGTGGATAACAGTCCTTTGGGCAAGCCTTGTTTAAGTCGCGAAAGTCCACACACATTCGCCATTTCCCGTTAGTCTTCTTCACCAGCACTGGATTAGCAACCCAAGTCTGGAATCGGAGCTCCTTAGTGAACCCAGCATCGAGCAACCTGCCCACCTCCTGCTGGATCGTGATCTTCTTGTGCGTGCCCATCGGACGCCTTTTCTGCGTGATAGGCTTGATCGCGGGGTCTATCTTCAGCTCGTGTACGATCACATCGGGGCTGATTCCTGGCATATCGCTGGGGGACCAGGCAAATAGCTCCTTGAACTCCTTCAACAACTCCACCAATTTTTGGGCTGTCTCCTCGGTCAGAGCAGACCCGATTTTCACCTTCCTCTGGGGCCCGTCGATCTCGACTTCTTTCAGATCCTCTACGGGGGCGGGACGCCCAAACTCTTCTCTGGGATCTGTGTCTGTCTGGAGGACAGTCATGGCCTCTCGTCTCCTCCTTCGGGTGGCGTTAACATAACATTTTCGAGAAGCCACCTGGTCACCCTTAACCTCTCCGACTCCGTGGTAGGTCGGGAACTTCATCTTCTGGTGCACTGTCGAGGCGACCGCCATCAGGGGATTAATAGTGGTCCTCCCGATAATCGCGTTGTAGGTCCCCACAGAATCGACTACCACGAACTCTACGTTCCTCCTTTCTGATTTCCACCCGCTACCAAACTCCACTGGTAAGGTGATTACTCCTAGCGGATAGGAGGTTGAGCCAGAGAATCCGACCATCGGGAAGTTGGCCTCCTTCAGATCTTTCTTCGTTTTCCCCATAGCCTCCAGCCCGTCCATGAATAGGATGTCGGAGGAGCTCCCCCCGTCGATTAGAATTCTCTTCATTTCGAACCCATCTACATCCAAGGTTACCACCAAGGCATCGTCGTGCGGAGTCTCTACGCCTATGAGGTCTTCCGACGAAAAGGAGATTACCATCTCTTCTTTCAAGGTCCAGGATCGGGACCTCTTACCCAGCACCACCGCAGTAGGGATTCTAGAAGCATAGACTTCTCGGGCGGATGAGGTATCACCTCCAGCAGCAAATCCTCCGTGGATCACATTGATAGTGCCCCGTCTCTCCTTGCGAGCACCGGACGACTCTGGATCGGTTCTCTTCTTCTTTGGGGACCGATCGCGGGATCGGGAACGCGACCACGATCGGGACCGAGAGCGAGATCGACACCGCTTATCCCCGACAAATTCTTTGAGCTTCCCCTTCTGGATCAGCTTTTCGATCTCCTTCTTCAGTTCTCGACAGTTGTTGGTGTCATGACCGTTCGCGCGGTGAAATCGGCAGTAGCGATCCGTGCGTGATCCCAAGAATTCTCCATCCTTCTTTGGGGGGTACCTGGAGATACCTTGTCGTTCCATGACTGTCAGCACTTCCGCCATGGAGCAGTTGAGAGGGATGTCGAGATCAGCCTCCCGCCTATCCTTCCTTGAAGAAGGTTTATCGTCCCTTCGATCAGGTCGGCCTCGGTTTCGACTACTCTCAGGTTTGCCCTTTGACTTACGATCGTCGAAGGGCTTAACCGACGGCTTTCCTTTGTTCGACTTTGGGGGCTCCAACTCTCCTGCGGCTATCTTCGACTCCTGGACATCGATTTGCCGTTTCACCCTTTTTTGTAGCGCCTCCATATTCCACACAGCTTTCTCAGCCACGCTGTGCATCAGGTCGGAACCATAGGGGGCTGTCAGGTTCCGAATAAAGGTGCGGATGGTTTCGCCCTCTGAGATTTCCTCGTCTATCTCTGCTACGCTGGCTGTGTACCGCTGGTAATAGTGAGCCAGTGATTCGTCGGGCCTTTGCACCACCTGGGTCAGGGACCTCACGCTCTTCAATAGACGCCTCCGACCATGGTACTGCTGAATGAATCGGTCGTGCATGTCTGCCCAGCAAGTGATGCAGCCTGGGGGCAGACTAAAGAACCAGGTCAGGGCTCTTTCTCCCAGTGTGTTCGGGAACAGCGTACACACTATGTCCTCGCTCGGGGCTCTTCCCAAACACTCCATTAGGTGCTTCTGGACATGGCGAACTGGATCTCCTTCGCCATCGTACTCCTTGATCGTGGGGATGCCTAGCCCAGGCGGGGCTAGGGTGTCGATGAGTCGGGGGACGAAGGGATGAGTGGATCGATCCCTTAGCTCCGACACCAGTGGCTTCTGTTCTCCCATACAGATGTTCACGATTTTTACCACCTGGTCGGGAGTGATGGGACCATTCAGGGGAATGGTCCTGTGCTGTACTGGTCCTGGCCCATCAACCACGAACCTCTCCGGCTGACCCGTTGCCCTACTCCCGTCCTGGCCTCGGGGCGGGGCTTCCTGTGCGTTCCGACCCTCTGTTGGCGGGGCCACTTCCTCCAACGGGGGCATCTCCTCCTGCCTCCTCGCAGCTTCTCTCCGATCCAAGAGAGCCTCTACGGCTGCCAGGAACATGGGCATGGCTTCCGCCACGACCCTTGTCAAGTCTGCAGTTGGGGGAGCCTCCTACCCCCTATTGCCCTGGTGCTGAGGAGCAATATCTTCGGGATCTCCATTGTGCCCCCCTGTCTGGGAGAGCTCAGCCGGGGGATGGTTCTGGTTTTCCTCCTGTTCTGGTACTGAATCCAGATTTGTTGCAGCGGGGTGACGGGAACTACCGGATTGTCCCTGTCTTCTGTGCTTGCCAACCGCCATTGATCGAGTAGAAGGCATATCAGCTTTTTGTTTGATTCCCACAGACGGCGCCAATGTTGGATCACGGTGGAACTCCGGTACGGACTTTGACGGCAATCCTAGCTCCTTTGCTCCACCCAATCCTGCAAGAGGGGATAGACCGGGCGGTGACCCAGAATCCCTCTCCGATGCTTAAATGAGTGTCTCGTATGACTGGCAAGCAAGTAATCTCAAAGTGTATTGAATTCAACGTAAGTTATCTGAGGTGACCTCTTGCCCTTTAATAGGCGAAGAGATGCCTCAGGTACCTGATGAACCGTTGGGGGTGGTTAGCCCGTATCCCGCATATCTCGGACGTGATCCCGCCTATCTAGGCCATGATCTCGTGTATCTCGGCCACGCCCCGCGTATCTCGGCCACGCTCCGTGTATCTTAACCACGTTCCGCGTATCTCGGCCACGCCCGCGTATCTTGGCCTTATCCTCTAATAACGAGTCCCGAGTTCTGTCGGGGACTCCAGAGTTGTCTCGTTGTGTCACCGCTCGGGGCCCCTCGTCATCGTGACAGGGCCAATCATTCTCAGGGATTCATCATCGGGGCCTACTTAAAGGCTTCTCATCGGGAGCTTCCAGCTCCACTGTCGGGACCGACTCTGTCGGGACCTTACCTTGTCGGGACTCCCTACGTCGGGACCCTTCTCCTAGGTCATCTTGACCTTCACTTTGGGCCTGGTGGGCCTGTTTGCCGTTTCCTCCCCGTTAAAGGGCCTGACGGCTGTAATCAAACCCATCAGGGTGTATAACCATCATTTTACCCCGAGTTAAGCATAGGGTTTACCTTTACTTGACTCTATTTATTAAAAGGATTTACACACGATTGTAGATCGGCTATACTTTACCTCTTTTTTATGAGTCTGTCATTGTCAGTGTCGATGTCCGACGGTCATTCCTTCCGTGCTAGGAAGTCGACCTATATTAATGTTATGCTCATAGATTGACATTCACTCAAGTATGAGGTAAGTCATGTAATATCATGGATGTAATCATTGATATGGATCATACGTGTTTGTAATGGATGCTATGTAATAATGCAAGTAAATTCAAGTAAAATTGAGCATGTCAACATGGGTATGTGCATCTGTATGTAATAGAGCATGTACGGATGAATGTTTGTATGTCATGATAGGTGTGTATATGAGTATGTCGACAGTCATGCGATATGTATGCATAGGTATGACAAAATTGTCTCACATTGTGTAAGTGAGTGTACACATGTAATGGTCATGGAAAAAATTATAAATCCTCATCAATGGGAATGTTAACTCATATGGATGCTATCATGAGTAGTAATAGAAAAAAATTCTATGTGTTTAACAATGCTAGTGTTGCTGCACATGGATTCATACATGGTGATCATGAAAAAATTACTACGTGTCGGACAACACTAGAGATGATGCATATGAGTGTGATTATGGTCATGAGTGAAATTTTTTCTAAGTGTTATGAAACACTATCAATGATGTATAGTAATGCATTGTATGTAATCACATGTATATGCCTTAGTGAAAAATCACCAACACTATAGTTGATGGCAATGGTGTAAATAATGAGATTTTTTTATAATAGCCATTAGATCTTAATTTTTAAATGAAGGGTGGAGATTATATCTCCTCAAATACCCTAAGTCAACTTCTTTATATAAGGGTCCTTAGCTTTTACCATCACCATAGCCACCATTGCCTCAACCTCTAAAAATTCGCTCTTTTACCTTGCTTAGTCACAAGGAAATCACCTTAGTTCGGTTTTAGGAACCCGATTTGGTTTTATTTCGGTCTTTGTTTGGTCAAGTGGTCCAAATTTTGAACCAAACCGAACTATGCGGTCTGGTCCAGGCGTTGCGCGGCGGTTCCTGACGGGAAACCAAGCTCGTGGCGGCTTTTGGGGCGAGGCAGAGCTCCAATTTCAAGATGCGGCAGGCTCGCGGTGGCTCTCGGTGGAGCGGAATCTTGAGGCGTGCGTGCGGTTAGTGGTGTGTCAGCTGAAGCAAAGACGAGGAGGGGCGACAGGTGGCGGTGGTGCTAGCTCGCGGCGGTGGTGGTGCCCGGTCTTCTTTTTAGGCTAGGCGGTGGCCCGGGTGGTTGTCGGCGAGGGCGGTCGCGGCCAAACGGGGACGGCGGCGTCTCCGATGGCCTTGATTTTGTCAGCAGAGGTGGACTCCGACGAAGGCGTGTTATTTCTTAGGTAGCGTGATTTTTCCGGTGGCCCTATTCCGGTTTGGCTGAACCGGTTTGGTTCAACCCGGTTTGACTAAGTCGGTTCCATGTCTGGTTTCGACTTTGAAGGTCCACTCTTTTCCTTTTTGTGTTCTATTTTTAATCATAGACTACACAAATACTTGCAATATATTGTCATATAATAATTATTGGAAAGGGGTTACCTTTAGTCTGGTTTACATAAATTTTTTATTTATTCCGAGTAAAATTGTCATTGCTTCAATTTGTGTTGTCATTCATATTGGTCATCATAATCATAACCTGCAATTAATGATATTGACATGTAATGATTTTCCCCCGTAATGGGGTGTTTGTACCTTAGACGTGAGTTGTTGATCTCGCGTTGATGGTGTCGTATGCTATGTTTGCATTGCCATGGTATGTTGATCATAGGAAGATACCATTATCATTCATCGTATATTATCATTCCAGACCTGGGGTGTTGCCCAGTGTGTCTACTATGCAATACACCATAGGTGTTATATTACCCCTTAGTAGGCTAGGTGATCATTCATATACTTATGGGGTTACCCTTTGCATTGTCGTAGTCATCGTCATTGGTACAATGTTGTATTTCCCCCGAAGTAGGCGTCGTTGTTCTAGTCATAGGGTATTGACCCTTGTATCTAGCGTGTCGCATAGTATATACATGTCGTTGTGTATTTCAGATGGTCGTAGTAGTAGTCGCGGACATAGGGTGTCACCAATATAGGGTGTCGACCCTTGCTTCCTTCATTCATCATACTGTGTTCATGTGGCATTGTCCTTATAGGGGTGTAGTTGTCGTTGGCGTCGTAGGGTTCGACCCTTTCATTCATTGTGCTTCATAGCACGATTTCATCATGTTGCCCCCGTAGTACACATTGTCATTACCATGGGGATAGGGTGTTAACCCTTGTGTTAATCATACCATCTAGTGTGCATATATCGTCACGCTGTCTCTGTTTGTACGAGTTAATGGAGTCATGGACATAGGGTGTTGACGTGGGTTTCAACGTCGGTGTTGACGTTGGTGTCGACGTTTGGAGTCGTCATGGGTGTCGACATGGGATATCAATCCTTTTGCTTGCCATGATTCACGGCGAGTGTTAATCATATTGCTCTTGTATTAGGCACTATCGTTGCCATGGATATAGTTTGTCTTCCTTTATGTATATCGCACCTTGTTGGTGCGTGTCTGTTGCTTTACCCCCGAAGTAAGCATAATAGTCACTTGTTCTGTATAGAACGTTGATTCATTATATTTTTACTAAATATTCTATTCGTGTTGTAGGCTATTCGCGATACTTTGCTCGTTGAGGCTTTAGCTGTAGGTGTGGAATTGGGATTGTACTCACCTTCTTTGGATTGTCGTCTTCACGATGCGTAAGTCTTCTTTTCGAACAGACAATCTTCCTGAATTTCCTGCTCATTCTTTGATTTTAGATTTTGACGAGGATTGGGAAACCTTAGTTGAGTCTGAGTAAGTATCTGGGTTGTTGCCCATATCCGATTATGAGCCTAAGGATTTTGAGGCCTCAGCGGCGTCTTTTGATCATGAGTCTTCTGCCGAGTTGTCTGCCGAGTCTTCGTTTCCGATGAAGATTTTCAAGCGGAACAGTTGGCTAAAGAATTTTACTCCGACGAGGATATTGAGGAGGAAGAGTTAGAGGTGGCGCCGGAGTTGGAGGTTGATCACCAGGGTCGTAAGTATATTAGGAACCAGCTTCATTTGAAGGACTATCTTTCCATCCATGCTTTAACGGGTTTGAGTGAGGTTGACTCTGCTATTTATCCCTTTAAACGCTACCGAAAGTCTTCTATTTGGAGTATTACCTTACCCCCACCTGGCATGTCGACGTTGTATGCCGTTCAGGTGCGTAGCGGCTTGCGCTTTATGTATTCTCCGGCTCTTCTTTAGCAGTGTCAGTATTATGGGATATCTTCCCTGGACCTTGCTCCTAATACGATACGATATTGGGTTAGCTTTCGAGTATTATGCTATCGGGAGCGTTGGAATTATTCACTTGTTCTTTTATGATGTTTCTATCGGATTCACTATCAGAGGTCAAGTGGTGTGTACGGCATATGTTTGCACACGAGTTTCTTTTGTGGGCTTCTTCTTCATTTCTCTCCTTCTTCCTAGGCTTCTCCTTTTAGTATTCCCGCTTTGTGGGCTTCTTCTTCCTGTATCCCTATAGATGGGTGTTGGATCACGGTTGGAACTCCGGTGCGTTCTTGACGGAATTCCGAACTCCTTTGCTCCAAGTAATCCTGCAATAAGGGGATAGACCGGGCGGTGACCCAGAATCCCATCCCGATGCTTAAATGAGTATCTCGATGCAGGTAAGCAAGTATTAAGTATGTGAGTGTTCAACGTATTGATCCTGAGGTAACTCCTTCCTTTATATAGGGGAGGGGTCACCTCAGTTACCTATGAGATAACTGCCACGTTACGTTTATCTCGGCCAGTAGCCCACGTTCCGTCTTTTCAGGCCACTTCCCCACTATGTTGATAGTGGGCGTGTTTCTCGGCCTCGTTCTTTGGTGGCAAGTCCCGACGGATGTCGGGGACTCCAGAGTTATATCCTTTAGTCACCGCTCGGGGCCCCTCGTCATCGGGACAGGGCCAGCATTCTCAGGGATTCAATATCGGGGCCTACTTAAAGGCATTTCGTCGGGGCCTACTTAAAGGCATATCATCAGGGCCTACTTAAAGGCATATGATCGGGAGCGTTCAGCTCGTATGTCGGGACCGACCTTGTCGAGTCCTCTCGTATTGGTCTTCTAAGCCTCTTTTGGGGCCCAGTGGGCCTACTTCGCCGTTTAGTCGCCGTTAATGGGCCTAACGGCTATATCGAAACCCATCATTTGCCCCCAAGACACGAGGGACTTATAGTTCGTCGTGTCTTGCAACTCCGGACTTCTCGATATTCCGAGGATAACCACCGAATCCGAAAAGATTTCTCGATTACTCCACTATTAAATGCGATGGGTGATGAAGCGACGACTTGGGTGCCCGTGCCTGCTTTTCTGAAAAAGCGCTTTCTAGCCGTTTTGTCCCTAGTGTTTCAACGATTCAGGTTGAGGCGTTTCATCTTCAACGGTCCAGATTGCAACGTCTCTTTGGCTATCCTCTCTCCTATAAAACCTCAAATCTTAGCACTATTCAGTTCTCCTCTACCGTTTCCTTCTCTGTGTTTTCAAAAGCTCAAGCTCTCCTTTCTATCTCTGATCAACACTCCGGCGACCAGGATCTCCGACCATCAAGATCGTCCTTTCTTCTCCGATTCAACATGTCTGGTAAGATTTCCTCCTTCGATTCCGAAGAAACTTGTTAGCATAGTTTTCCTTTTATCTCCATCAACTTACCCGAACTTTTGCGGAAATCATCTGTGCCTTTTCTTGCCATGATTACTTTCCAGCTGGTGAGTCCAGTTTCGGGGGGAGGAAGCCCTTCAATTTCGATTATGCTTGTAATGAGATTTGAGACACCGCCTATGATGCAGCTCTCCGGGAGGGGTGTATTACTTCCACCTGGGAGCCTCGCTTCCCTTTTCCTTGGCCTCGCGTCCCGGGTGACCCTATGGTCACTCGTTCCCGGGAAGGGGAGTTATTTGTCTCCACCGGGAAAATATCGCCAGGGATCCAATTCCCTTTCTGTGGGTATTTAGTCGAGATGTGTGAATATTACAAAACACATCCGACTACTTTTTCCCCCCATGCCATCCGTGTGTGGAATGCCTTCCTTGTTCTCTGCCTTCGCCAACAGTGGACCTACAGCCTCCGACTCTTCCGGACCTTCTACGGGATGAAATGCAATGATGCCGGGGTCTTCGCCTTCTACCCGCGGATGCCTAAATGGAGCAAGGCGCAGCTCTCTCGGTACAGCTGGAATGGCAACACCTGGAAGGTCGCCAAGGGTCGGGGGCTCATCACTGACTCGGGGCCCGACAACAGTGGCTGGAAGAGGAATTATTTCTTCATCCGAAAAAGCTCTATTCCGTGGCCCCGATGGGAGGTTGAAGCGGACCATGCTCCCGCTTTTCACACTTACTCCGAGGAGGATTTCCAGATTCTCCACTGCATCCATCTTTATCGCTGGGGGGACTCTTTCGCTCCCCTCGACGCCAACTCCACCGGGGAGCGGGACCTGGTTTTGACCGGGATCTGACTCCTTGATGTCGCCTCCGGGGGTCAACTCTTCGACGGCCCTTCTAACCTCGTTCCTTGGGTAATATTCTAACTGCACTTTTCGTTTTCATCTTTGCAGCTAAGAAGGTATCATTGCTGACCAAGCTCATGCTTAAGCAGGCGGAGACCGATGCTGTCCAACGCCCCGCGAGGAAGAGGAAGTCTTCGAAGAGGGCCACCTCCTCACCGGCACCTCCGACCTCGGAGCAGATCAAGCGGGCCCGGGTGGAGAAGATGGAGCATATCTTCAACACCAAGACTCCCGAGGAAGGTAAACAGCTCCGCTTAGCAATTCGATTATATAGGAGGCGTATTCCCAAGGAGTTAATCCCCTCCGATAAGGGAGCCAGGATCGAAGGGATCAAACGCATCCTGCAAGGAGAAACTCCCCGCATTCTCAAAGCGGGTTACTACAATTATTACGGGGAGGACCAGTATCTCTCCCGTCGCGTCATCTGGTGTAAGGATCCTAATCAACTTCCTGATTTTCTCTCTGAAGCTTCTTGTCCTCCAGCTGCAGGTCAATCGGGAGCTGGAGCTTCCGCGGGGACGCCACCCTCCGACGCCCGGGTCGGAGAGCCCCTCCTTTCTCTTCCAGCCCCAGGAGGATCGGGGGCTGAAGACGCCCCGACGGACGGTCAGTTCCGTCGGGTGGTTGACCTGGACGTCTCTCACTCTTCTGAGGAGGCGAGCGAGGGTCAGCCCTTGGTTCATCGTCGGGGGGCGAGGCAGACCCCACTGGAGCCGACTCCCGAAGGGCTGCCTCCATCTTCTCCGGCACAACAGCTTTCGCCGGTCTTGAGCCTGACTCCCGAGGGGCCGGCGGGTTCTCATGGCGGGTCGGAGGCCCGCACCTCCGATACTCAGGGAGTCGTTCCTCCTCTCCCCTTAGACGGGAGCTTCTACCAGCTTTACTCTCCCGACCAGGCGGCGGCTCCTTGGACTCCGATCGATTCGTTGCGGGGGGTCCCGCTGCGTCAGGATGATGTATCATCGGAACTGGGTCTGCACCTGCTGGCAGGTTCAGTTCCGCCATCTATGAAGCTTCCGCTCTCCTTGGCTCGAGAGGACATCCACGCGGACATTCGCGCCATGGCCGTTCGTCGCGTGGAGGTAAGGTTTCCTGTTTTTACACTTAGTACATATAAGGCAGAATATTTTCGTGTACTGACCTCTTCCTTTCTTCTTCACATGAAATAGCGGACCAAAACCGCTCTTTCGGGTACGTCCTGGCCTTGGAGGAGGCCCTGGAGTAGGAGCGAGCCAAGGCGGCCCCCGAGGTCTTGGCCAAGCTCAAGGAGGATCTAGCCACCTCCGAATCGTCGAGGGGTAAGTTGGTTAAGGATCAGGCCCTCCTTAACCAGAAGACTCGGGACCTTCTGAGGCAGGTCCACGACTTTGAGAGGTTGCTGAAGCAGGAGCGTCAAAAGCTCCAGGAAGAGCAGCAGGGGCGTGCTGAGGATCGGGACAAGATTGTCCTCGAGAAGAAGGCCCTTGAGGACGCCAAGGCGGGGCTGGAGGCTGAGAAGGTCCTTCTCGCCAACCGGTCCCAACAGCTGGAGCGGGAGGTCGCCGAGTTCCCCGCCAAGCTGGCTGAAGCTGGAGCCAAAAGTCGGGAAGATTATCGGGGCTCCGAGGCTTTTCAAGCGGACGCGGTGAAGTTCTGTACGGCGGAGGTGGAGACCACCTTGCTTAATGCTGTCGAGGAGCTCCATCTGGAGTATGGTGGTGCCATCGACTTCTCCAAGTCTCAGACTCTCGCCCCCTTCGCGGAGAGGTATTTCAGCCTTTCTGAGGAGAGCGACGGGGTCGACACCCCCGAGGGGACTGCGGGTGCTGAAGGCATGGTGGAGCCTCCAAGTGCAGAATTCCCGACAACTGATCCCCCGATGATCGACCCTTCACCAGAGTCCGATCCTCCCGCGGCCAATCTTCCAGGATCCGATCCTCCGACTTTGGAGCCTTCTGCCACAGACCTCGTGGACCCTGCTTCCCTCGACGCTGCCAAGGATCAAGCTTAGTTGCTTTATTTTCGAATCCTTGTACTTTCCTTCTTTTGCCGTGAACCTTTTAGATCTTTATATATCAATCTCTTTTGGTTCCGATTACCGCTGCACCTCCAAGGGTGAATTAAACCCACCACTTAAGGCAATTCGATCATATCACTTAGAGTGATTTCGACGCGTCACTTAAGACGTTTTTCCCTACGCCACTTAAGGCTATTTAATCGTACCGCTGCCACTTAAGGCAATCACACCACTTAAGGTAATTTAATCACGCCACTTAAGGCTATTTATCCACACCACTTAAGGCGATTTGATCGTGCCACTTAAGGCGAAACCACGCCACTTAAGGCGATTTAATCGTGCCAATTAAGGCAATCACACCACTTAAGGTAATTTAATCACGCCACTTAGGGCAATTTATCCACACCACTAAAGGCGATTTCATCGTGCCACTTAAGGCGAAACCACGCCACTTAAGGCGATTTAATCGTGCCACTTAAGGCGAAACCACGCCACTTAGAGCATCCACAATGGTATTACGTAAATATTACGTAAACGTGGGTCCTACATGTTTATTTAAGTAAAACAACAAAAACTATCTACAGTGGTTTTACATAGCATTCCTTAAAGATGGGACCCACACGTAAATTTTTGTTTTTACATAAAGCATTCCTTAAATTTAAGTAATGCACTATGTATTACGTAACCAATTTTTTATTATAAATTAATTCATTTTATAATTAATGCTAATATCTTATTGGTGGTTGTTGGAAAATTTAATAATAAAATATATTTAAGGAATATGTTTAAGTAATACGATTGCAGAGAAAATATTTTTTACGTGTGTCTTAAATTTAAGTATTACTTAAAGTGTACATAAATGTCTACGTGTCAACTTTAAAGAATACAATTTATGTAAAACCATTGTGGATGCTCTTAAGGCGATTTAGGTACACCACTTAAGAGGATTTAAGCATAGTTAGAACAATAAGTCTAAGCACAATCTGGTCAGAAGCAACCTCTTTATTCAACAACTTGCACCACTGAAGGCGACTTTGATAAACGACTTGCATCACTGAAGGCGACTTAATAAACAACTTGCACCACTGAAGGCGACTTAATAAACAACTTGCACCACTGAAGGGGACTTAATAAACAACTTGCACCACTGAAGGCGACTTAATATCAAGCATGACATTTCTTCAAGTGTTCGCCACTAAAAGAATGCTTCAACACATTGCCATCGAGGTCTTCCAACTTATACGCGTTTCGAGCAAGCATCCCCACGACCTTATAAGGCCCTTCCCATTTTGGTGACATCTTGTTAATCCGATCCAAAAGGGTAAATTCGTTCCGACGGCAGACCAGTTCCCCGACAAAGAACTGTCGAGACTTGACTCGTCGATTATAATATCCGGTCGTTGCCAAGCGCATCCGAGCCTGGGACTCCTCGACACTCCGCCTCTTTTCTTCGACCAAGTCCAAGTCCAGGCGCCTCATTTCATCATTCGACAGAGGTTCATAATACCTCGTCCGATGGGATGCCACAGCTATTTCGACGGGAGCGACTGCTTCCGTGCCATACACAAGGCCAAACGGAGTCTCCCCCATTGACCGTTTGGGTTTCGTTCTAACAGCTCAAAGCACATTTTCCAGCTCATCCAGCCATTTGCCCTTCAAGGCGTGGACCCTCTTCTTCAGGCCATCCATCACAATCTTGTTGGCTGACTCCACCTGTCCATTAGTTTGGGCATGACGGACAGAGGCTGTCCGATTCTCAATTTTCAGTTCCTCCAGGTACTCCTTCCACTGGGCCCCGTTGAACGAAGGGCCATTATCGCTGATCACCACCTTGGGGATCCCGTATCGGGATATGATATGGGTCTAGAGTATTTTGAGGAAGTGGTTCCCCGTTGTCTTGGCCAATGCCTTGGCTTTTATCCATTTCGAAAAATAATCAATAGCCACGACTAAGTATCGACACTGACCTTTTGCAACCGGAAGAGGTCCCACCAAGTCGATTCCCCATTGCGCGAAGGACCAAGCGCTCTTGATGGATGTCAGATCGGCAGCTGGAGTCACGATGTTCAGGGCATACTTCTGGCAAGCGTCACAGGATCGGACTAGCATCGTTGCCTCTTTGTTCATCGAGGGCCAGTAATAGCCCAGGTTCAACACTTTCCTCACGATGGATCGGGCACCTTCATGACAAGCCAAGTGTCCTTCGTGCACCTCCCTAAGGATCCGATCTGTGTCGGGCTCAGCCACACATTTCAAGTAGGGAGTGTTAAGTTATGGGATCTAGGTCAACGGGGTGTCGGCTTTGATCTCACTCCTTACGGGGGGATGTGTATGATCTGGTCTTCTCGAGTCGCCTTGCCTTTGTCTATGTCCTTCTTCCTTTCCTTCTTCCCTTGGTTCCTTCTCTTCTTCTCTCCCTTTGCCCTGCAAAAGGGGCAGTACCAGACACGGAGGAGGGGGGGGAGGTGCCTGGTGAACCCTCTCCGATGCCTAAGTCAGAACTATATTTCTAGAGAGATAAAGCTAGAGAGATGTCAGAGCTAAATTGTTCAAATGGCCAAGATGATCAAATGAGTTGTGAAGGTGGGGTATTTATAGGCAACGGTGTCATTAAGGTGGCTTAATGACATCGTTAGCCCTTAAACACAATTAACTAACCTTTAAGCGTATAATTAAGACTTTAGGATTCGGATGAGGCAGGCGGAGTGGACCAAGCATGGGCGTCTGAAAGGGGTGCCGGGACCCTTGGGGGGGGGAGAAATCCGACACCCAAGGGTAGGGGTTGGGTGAGGACACCCAACCCCTCCTAGGGAGGGTGGGGTTGGCCAACCCCATCCCTCCTAGGAGGGATCGGGTTGGCCGACCCGATCTCCCCTAGGGGAGATCGGGTTGGCCAACCCGATCTCTCCTAGGAGAGATCGGGTTGGCTGACCCGATCTCTCCTAGGAGAGATCGGGTTGGCTGACCCGATCTCTCCTAGGAGAGATCGGGTTGGCCAACCCGATCTCCCCTAGGGGAGGTCGGGTGTGACCACCCAACCTCACCTAGGTGAGTTCGCCTCTGTCGGACGGGCGCTTCGGCCCCGTCCGAGCCGTCGATGTTCTCGCGAAGTGTCCGGGTTGAAGTTTCGATTCGCAATCATAAATGGGACGATAAAAATACAACGGTTCGGAAGTCAACGGGTTCAAATTGGGCGTATATCCATCACATGCCCCCGAGTCAACCAATGGCCTAACCCTTGATTGACTCTATTTTAGGATGGTATGACACGCGCAATTTGAAACCGGGATTTTACCTTCTTTGTCTGAATGCTTGCTTACCCGTGGATACGTGCCTCTGACTCTGCCCCCCTGTCTACTGAGATAGAGGAATTGTAAACGTCAGAGTAGCACGGACGTGTGCCTAGACACGCGTCCGTCTGAGGTGGGAGTAATAAACTTATCTTTGCTACAGGTGCCTACTCAAAAAATACAAACTTGCACAGGGGTGTGTTACAAATGTAACTAAATAACTTACACTTCAATTTCGTGCCGGGATTCCATCTAAATAAGGAGAAATTTCAATTTTGGCCAAAAATTTTCCTAAGTATGGAATGCTCAAAAATAAAACTATCTTGATAATTTTTCTAAGTATAGAGGTATACTTAGCCATAGGTGAAAAGGATAAAAATAATGGTTTTTCCTTGGCCCTTAGATTTTATTTAAGGCTAGATGGATGGTGGTGATTAAAACCCTCTAAAAAACCCTATCATCTTTTAATATAGAAAGGAGTTAGAAAAATACCTCCAAAAGTCACCTTAGCCACCATCTTCCTTCTTCACTTACCCTTGGAGAGCAAGAAAGGTTGGAGAGCACCCCCAAGGTAAGGGCCGGCCGGAATTTCCACCAAGGGGCAGAAATCCGACCAGCAATTCAGCCGGGACCAGCGACGGGAGGGAGTTTGGCCGGAGGGGACGACACAGCTCCAGGCGGGAGGCGGCCCACGGCGACGCGGAGGCGGCCAGGGGCTTGATCGACGACGACGACGGCGGCGTGGCTCTGGACGGACGGCTGTGGTCAACGACAGGCTCGCCTCTGACGACGACGACACCAAATCCGGCGGGGGTTGTCGACGGCGAAGGGAGACGACTCCGGTGTGGCGTGCAGGGCCCTCCGTCGACGGCGAGGCGAGCGATATCATCTCCGGCGGCGAGGGAATCACAGCTCCGGCGAGGACCTGATTTCCGGCAACGTTCAAATTTGAATTCCGGACCCGTTTATCACATCGGGTCGGGTTTTCCGAAGGTCCATTCTTTTCCTTTCCGCTACCGTATAAAATGTCGATTTTCGAATCGTTGATATTTGATTGCCGATGTTTGATTGCCGATGCTTGATTGCCGAAATTTGATTGAATGTGGGATTGCCGTAGATAGCCGTTGGTAGTTGTGGATTTTGGGGAAAAATGTTTGCCGGTCGTCCGGATATGGTTTCTTGTCCGATTGGGCTATCCCGGTCTTGAATTTGATGTCGTGCCGCCGTTGGTGTGTTAATCTTTGTTGGAGGGTATAATGGTAATTTTTTTTTCAAAACCCGACCTTAGGCTTGGATAAGACTATTTGACTCGGCTGTTGTCGTTGGTAGAGTGTCGGGGTATTTCCGGTTCCTCGAAAATTTCTCTTATCTTGATATTCGTCGTGTCGTGGCAGGTACTATACTCCTGGTGGTGTCCACGTACGCAGACTCTTCAGAGACGCCGTATTCTCCGAAGGATGAGTGAGTTCCTTTTTCTCTTCCTTTTCGGTCGCGTTACTTCCTTTCCTATTGCTAGCTTAGTATCGTGACCTTCATTGGGGTGTTAGTCGAAATTTGATTCGTGCTTTGGGGTTTCTTGCTATCTTTGCCTTAGGTTTTGCTATTCTGTCAGAGAACCATATCACTAGGTCCGATTACAACGAACATGTCACCCTAGGAGATATCAGTCCCCTAGATGAGCCTCTGTATCCTTTTCTCCCCTCCTTGGGGAATACTCGCGGGACGGCGACGGAGCCTCCTATAGGGAAGGTCGCCGTGTATCCCTCTCAGATCCGATTCGGGCTGAGACTGCCTTACTGTGACGAGCTTATAGAGTTGAGCAGGTTTTTCAGGATTTCTCCTGTGAACCTTGCCCCCAGTGTCCTCCGCGTCTGGGTGGGCTTCCGGGTATTGTGCCATTGGTACTCCTGGAAGTACTCTCTCGTTCTATTCCGATGCTTCTATCGGTTCCAGTACCAGACGAGGGTGGGGTTTGCGAGTTTCGTAACTCGCCATCCGACCTTCAAAGATCCCCGATTTTCTGACTTCGGGTTGAGTGGGATCGAGTGGGATACCTCCCTCCGTTTCGTGACCCAGATTGACAATTCGGCCAGTCACTGGGCTAAGCATTACTTCTTCATTACGGACCGATACGTCACTTGGTCGGTCCTGAATGAGGATCGGTCCGATGGTTGGCCTGCTTTTGGAGAGTTCTCTTCGGATGATTTGAAGACTATGAAGATCATTCACGAGAGCAACAGGACCCGGTCTTACTGCCCCGTGTCTTTAATAACTGAGACGGATCTTTACGAGGCCGGGATCAGTCTGACTCCTGACTCCGGGGGTTCGGTATGTCACTTGGTCTTTCCATCTTTATTTACCTTCTGCTCTTCCTTTGTAGGTTGGTTTCATGGAAAAACCTATAACATGCAGGGAGCCCCTGTTGACCTGAGCAAGAGGAAGGCTCCTTCTAGTTCTGCTTTGAAGAAATCCCCCCTTCCTGGGAAGAAGGCTGGGGCCTCTGGTATGCTTTCTCCTATTTGCTTCTTTATGATGTAACTTATGTTTTCCTTATCTTGTTTTTCTTACTTTGCTAGTGCGCTCCCCCTTGGTGACTGAGAGGGTCGTCTCCGTTGGCAGAGATTCTGGACCTTCCAAGTCCAAGCCGCGGCGATCTGATTCTGAGGCCGGGGCCTCGGCTGCTAAGAGGAAGAAGGTTGTGGATCCTGCTTCGCCTACTGCTCGTCCTCCGACCCTATCTCGTGATAAGGAGATGGTGGTCGAAGAGGTGCCTTCCCTGGCTGACAAAGGGAAGCGACCTGCTGGTGGTGGTTCCCCTGCCCCCCAGCCGAGGGCACGGTCCTCAGGTATGATCTCTACCTTGTGCTGATCCTTGTATGTTTATACTCTCCTTTGACTTGCTTTGCTTGTGTAGGTGGGCCTCCGACTTTAAGTCGGAAGGATTTCACACGGCTCACTGATGAAGATGTTATTGGGTCTGAGTGGACTCCCTTCGCTGGTCTGAAGGAGTTCCACCTTGATAGCACTTCCTCTTTGCGGACTCCTGAGGTTGGTGTCCGCGTCCTCCGCGGTGCCGTTCCCCCTGGGGATCGTGTTGCTCCGCCCAAGTCTCCTGGGGAGACTCGGCGCTTTGTTCAAGGGGTACTCTCTCGTTATGCACCTGTAAGTTGTTCTTTGCTTTCCTCTTATTTCTTTCATAATGTCTATCTTTCGGTTATTCATCCCTTGTTTGAATTGTTAGGGCATATCTGACATGGTGAACATGTCCTCGCTCGTGCTCGAGTTATCTGACGAGAGGAAGACCCTTGAGGACAGCCAGGTTTCTCTCAAGGCGGAGGTCGCCACTGCTGCCGAGAAGGCGCGTATATCTGATTTGAGGCTGCAAGAGCTCCAGGACCAGGTGTCCTTGCTTGAAACCACTGTGGGCAGTTTGCGCCGGGAAGCTGAGGTTGCCGCGTCTGTCCATTCTGAGGAGCTGCGGAGGTTGGAGACTAAGTGTCGGGCGGAGGAGAGGGCTGTCGCGGTATCTGAATACAAGGCCTCCTCTGCCTTCACCGCCGATTATAGCACGCGTCTCACCCAGGAGATGAACCAGTTCGGTGAGTATCTGGTTGATCACATATACCGGATTGATCCTCAGTTCCCCTTTGGTGACCTTGGTGACTTTGGGCCATATGCCACTGGCTATGCGACTGTTCTGATGGGTCAGGCTGCCGTTGCAGACGAGCCTGCCCCTGCCCAGGTGGATGCTACACCTGTGGAGATTGGTACCTCAGACTCCTCCTCTTCATCCATTTCCGCTGGCGGTTCAGCTTCAGGGGGTGAGGGTGACTCCCCTGAAGGTTCTGACTGACGTGTTTATCTCATGCTATCCTTGTATATAATTACACTCCTTCTCCCCTTGTGTGGGTTGAGTGTCCTTTGAGATTGTGATGGTGTTTGTTGTTACTTTCCTTTGCCACATTGTGTTTGTTGACTACGTGGTTCGTTTGCCTTTACATTAGTGCTTCTCATGTTTTTATATATATCTCTTCTCATGATGGCTCCCTATGCCTTGTGTATGTCTCTTTGGGTATGGACTCTTTCCTTGGTGTGTTTCCTTTACTTATCCTTCTTTCGTGCTTTCCTTCATGTCTTACCTGCCATTTCATAAAGAAAAACATTACTTGTTCTTCACATTACTTTACTTAGAAATTTCTTTCCCATGGTATCCTTCTGAGCATGGTATCCTTCTAAGAATGGTATCCTTCTAAACATGGTGTGATGATCTCTTCTGATACCCCTTACACGGTATACGTTGTACTGTTAGACCAAAGATACGCTCTTGGTGGGCGTCGAAATCTTTTCACGAGACAGGCTCTCGGACGGCACTTAACGTTTCACAGGATAGGCTCCCGGAGGGCACAGGTTAGTCCACCGATACCTTCTTGACGGGTGTCAAATCTGTTCACGAGACAGGCTCTCGGATGGCACTTAACGTTTCACAGGATAGGCTCCCGGAGGGCACAGGTTAGTCCACCGATACCTTCTTGACGGGTGTCAAACTGTTCACGAGACAGGCTCTCGGACGGCACTTAACGTTTCACAGGATAGGCTCCCGGAGGGCTCAGGTTAGACCAAAGATACGCTCCTGGTGGGCGTCGAACTGGTAGTTTGAAATCTACCTCAAGATACGCTCTTGGGGGCGTCGAACTGGTAGTGTTTTTTCTACCTCAAGATACGCTCTTGGGGGCGTCGAAGGTCGTAGTATGAACACTACTCTCAAGATACGCTCTTGGGGGCGTCGAAGTTCGTAGTTTTTGGAAACCACTCTCAAGATACGCTCTTGGTGCGTCGAAGGTCGTAGTGTAATAACTACTCTCAAGATACGCTCTTGGGGGCGTCGAAAGTCGTAGTATGAACACTACTCTCAAGATACGCTCTTGGGGGCGTCGAATGTCGTAGTATGAAAACTACTCTCAAGATACGCTCTTGGGGGCGTCGAATGTCGTAGTATGAAAACTACTCTCAAGATACGCTCTTGGGGGCGTCGAACCTGTCATTGACTTGAAGTCATATCTGTGTAAGGATAACTTCGTGGTTATACCACTGCATTCACTGGAAAATACTTTTGAGTAACTACTACTCCCTTAGGAGCATTCATGTTTTTGTACACTTGGGATGCCTTGGTGCACCAAGACATCCTTTGTAGGAATGAAAGATAGTTGTAGAGTTGGAGGAACTTCGTGAGTTCTCCTTCTCCAAAGTTGTTTTTTGAAAAGCTTGTAGAGGTGAAACATGCAAAGTGCTAGATATGAAAACTAAGGATATGGGGTGGCCATTACGTCTGTTGCCACGTACTCCTTGAAGCCTCCATTGTAAATTATTTCTTCCACTTCCACCTTCAACACCATGCAGTCATTGGTTTGATGCCCCCAGGTCTCATGGTATTCACACCAACCCTGTGCATCTCTTCCTAGGAAGGCCTTGCCTTCCTCCCTACATGTTGGTAGCTCTTGCTTGAGGTGCTTGTGGAAAATTTCTTCTATGTTGAGTGTGAGGGGTGTGAATGTGAAATTGACACCTCCTCCCAATGTGTCTGTTTCTCTTCCTCTTTCTGGAACTTTATCCAACTGTTCCGCCTCTTGTTCAAATGCCCTGTCCAGCTTCGCCTTGAGCTCTCTCATTGTGCTTGTCATGACTATCTCATAGAGCCCTCCATAGGCCTCGAATGAGCTTGGATGCATGTTTCTGATGAATGCTCTGACTGCTTCTCTCCTTGTGACGTCCATGTTGGCACCATAATCAAAGAATCTCTAGAAATAGCTTGATATAGACTCCTGCGGCATTTGCTTGATATCATCTATGTAGCGGAAGCCTTTTAGGATGGAGTTCCTTGTCCTGTTCCCTATTATAGTGTCTGGCTGCCAAGGTATGGATGTCACCTTCACAGCCTTGTTCCTGTGTCTCCTTGTAGGCACTGTTTGAAAAAACTGCCTGCTGAAACGGAGTGTTACTCCACTCCTCCTCCTTCCTCTATTCTGGTTGGCTCCTGCCATGACCACAGCCACTGTGTCTGTCCTGTGTGATCCATGTCTCATTGAATTGACATAGCATTGTCTTGCCGTGCGTTGATCACCCAGGACTTCTCCAACTCCGTTCTCCGTGATGTACTTCAGCTTCTGGTGAACAGTGGATGGCACTATTTCATATGGATTTATGGTTGTCCTTCCTAGGATCCCATTGTAGGCTCCCAGGCTTTCAACCACCAAGAAATTGACATTTACCTTCAGCTGGGTCCATCCTTGGCCCATGGTCACTGGCAATGTTATCATCCCCAGGGGGTAACTTGTTGCCCCTGAGAAGCCAACTAGGGGGAAGTTGACCGGATTGATGTCTGCTTTGGTTTTCCCTATCTCTTCCAACACTCTCAGGCTTAGGAGGTCAGCTGAGCTGCCCCCATCCACCAAAATTCTTTTTACATCAAAATTATCAATATCTAAAGTAATAACTAGAGCATCGTCATGTGGAAAGACGATGTGGCTTTTGTCCTTCTCCGAGAACTCTATCTTCACTTCTTCTCCTTCTCTTGGTCTTTTTCTCCACCTTGGTACTGAGCTTAGCTTGGATGCATAGACCTCTCTTGCATTAGCAGTTGGGCCTCCTGATGCTGCTCCTCCATGTATCATGTTGATGACTCCTCTTTTGTTGGGTGGAGGGTTATGGTCTACCTTTCCCTTGCCCTTGTCTTTCTGTGGTGGCCCCAGTTGCATACTATTGCCCCCATGGTCTACGAATTGCTTCAGTTCTCCCCTCTGGACGATGTTGTTTATGCTTAGCTTTAAGCTAAAGCATTCATTTGTGTCGTGACCATAAGCCTCGTGGTTGTCACACCATCTATCCTTGTGATTTCCTACCATTGGGGCTCTCCACCTTGCAGGGGGTGACCAAAGCTTTTGGTTCCGCATCTCTCTAAGTACGGTGGCTGGAGTGGCGTTCAGTGGGATGAACTTAATGACGTTTATTTCTCTGGCCTTTAAAGGTTCACCCATTTGGTTTCTTTGCTGTGGTGGACGCCACTCCTGCTGTGGCGGACGCCACTCCTGCTGCCTTGCATGCTGTGGTGCCTGGGGTGGCTTGCCTTTGTTTGGCCTTTGATTATCCTCCTTGGCTGCCTGGATTTTGGCCTTCTTGCTTGCCCTGTGCCTCTCAAGGTCAATATGCGTTTTAACTCTCCCTGCAAGCTCCTCCAAGGTGCTTGCTGGTTTTTTGGCCATCTTTTCAGCCAATGTTGACCCAAAGCGACCTAAGTTTCTGATAAAGGCTCGGATTATCTCCCCTTCAGTGATGTCTCCCTGGATGTCTGCGATATTCTGGTTGAACCTAGTATAGTAGCTGGCCAGGGATTCATCATATTCTTGTTTTACGTCATCAATGGAGCCTGTTCCCTTGAGGAGTTTCCTCTCCCCTAGGTATCTCTGCAGAAACTTAGCTTTTAGCTGCTCCCATGAGTGGATGCCCTCAGAGGGCAGGCTGAAGAACCAATGTGAGGCCACCCCTGATAGGGTGTTTGGGAAAAGGAGTGCCTTGTATCTTTCGTCAGTTGTCCTCCCGAATAGAGAGGCCTCATGCTGTTGGATATGCTCTAGGGGGTCTCCTTTCCCATTGTACTTTGCAATTTGCACAGTGTGTAGGGAGTTTGGCACCCTATTCATCTCCAGCTCCTTTGTGAAAGGGTGGTTCGTCTTGTCACTTAGACAATGCAGGCTGGGTTTCTTTGACTCATTCAATTTCCGGGTTATCATGGCTTCTATCTCTTCCGGGGTGATCACTACCTGTGCCGGAGTATAATCCCTCTGATATCCATTGTAGTTGTAGACTGGGCTTACTGGGTTCCCTTGTCCCTGCTGGTATGGACTGTAGGTGTACTCTTGATACGCCTGCTGGGGTGCTTCATAGAAGTCCTGCCTCCTTGGAGGTCTTGCTTGTCTTTCATCCCCAAGCGGGGTGTAAGCCCTGTTGTTCTGCTGTTGCCTAGGAGGCACGAATTGTTGCCTTCCCTCTGGGGGTGGCTCCTGGTAATATCTTCTTTGCTCCTCTCGCTGCCCTGCTCGGGGGTGCGAGTAGTGCTCTTCTGTCGGGATCTGCTCCTCCTCATGAGCTTCAGTGTAAGTCCCTTGGGTGTATGCTGGCCTTGCATATGCTGTGTGGGCGCGGTTATCATTTCTTTGTTCCGGCATCCCATACGGGTATCCTTGGGGTTGCTCTTCATAATAGTATCCCTCAGGGGGTGCCGTGTTGTGGGAAGGCACTCCCTGTTGTTCTCTTTCTCTGTGTGGCCTTCTTGCCCGGGGGGTGGAGGCTGTGGAGGACTCAGCCCCAGCTGGGCGTGAAGGTCCTCCCTCCTGGTTGTTCTGTTGCTGAGGAGGTTGTGGTATCTCTTGTGGCTCTGGATGCATTGGCTGCTTCCCAAGGTTAGGCCGCCTCCCTGGGGGTATGGGTTCTCTTCTCCGCCCATTGCCCCCGGGTGGGTGTTGGGGCCTGGACACCCTACTGTTCGTCATAGCTCGTGTAATAGCCAGGCTTTCTGTCCGAAGCCTACAGACGGCGCCAAGTGTTATGTTATGGGATCTAGGTCAACGGGGTGTCGGCTTTGATCTCACTCCTTACGGGGGGATGTGTATGATCTGGTCTTCTCGAGTCGCCTTGCCTTTGTCTATGTCCTTCTTCCTTTCCTTCTTCCCTTGGTTCCTTCTCTTCTTCTCTCCCTTCTCCCTGCAAAAGGGGCAGTACCAGACACGGAGGAGGGGGGGGTGGTGCCTGGTGAACCCTCTCCGATGCCTAAGTCAGAACTATATTTCTAGAGAGATAAAGCTAGAGAGATGTCAGAGCTAAATTGTTCAAATGGCCAAGATGATCAAATGAGTTGTGAAGGTGGGGTATTTATAGGCAACGGTGTCATTAAGGTGGCTTAATGACATCGTTAGCCCTTAAACACAATTAACTAACCTTTAAGCGTATTATTAAGACTTTAGGATTCGGATGAGGCAGGCGGAGTGGACCAAGCATGGGCGTCTGAAAGGGGTGCCGGGACCCTTGGGGGGGGAGAAATCCGACCCCCAAGGGTAGGGGTTGGGTGAGGACACCCAACCCCTCCTAGGGAGGGTGGGGTTGGCCAACCCCATCCCTCCTAGGAGGGATCGGGTTGGCCGACCCGATCTCCCCTAGGGGAGATCGGGTTGGCCAACCCGATCTCTCGTAGGAGAGATCGGGTTGGCTGACCCGATCTCTCCTAGGAGAGATCGGGTTGGCCAACCCGATCTCTCCTAGGGGAGATCGGGTTGGCCAACCCGATCTCCCCTAGGGGAGATCGGGTCGGCTGACCCGATCTCCCCTAGGGGAGGTCGGGTGTGACCACCCAACCTCACCTAGGTGAGTTCGCCTATGTCGGACGGGCGCTTCGGCCCCGTCCGAGCCGTCGATGTTCTCGCGAAGTGTCCGGGTTGAAGTTTCGATTCGCAATCATAAATGGGACGATAAAAATACAACGGTTCGGAAGTCAACGGGTTCAAATTGGGCGTATATCCATCAGGGAGTTACATACCCCTTTTTGTACAGTTGATTGTCCACCATCACATAATTGGGCGCTATTCGGCGTATTTTGCCGGCTGCTACTTCATCATCGGGGACTGCCCCCGTAGTCAGATACGCGACTATCGGGGTCATCCAAGTGGGCTCCTCCGATTCGATCTCGATGGCACATACCTCTGATTGATCGGTGTTGACAGGATCACCTTTTTCCAAGAAATGCACCTTCCGACTTTCATCAAGGGGTGCCCCCAAGGCGAACTTGCTTAAGGCATCTGCTTCCGCATTATCCTCCCTCGGGATCGCCTCAATATCTAAGCTCTTGAAACTCTCCTTCAGGGTTTGCACCTCGCGAAGATACTTTCTCATCATCGGGCTCTTTGCTTCGTATCGCCCCTGGACTTGGTTTACGATCAGGCTAGCATCACACTTCACCTTTAAGTGACCAACTCCCATTCCTTTAACAATCTTGAGGCCAGTGACGAGAGCCTCATATTCAGCTTCATTGTTGGTAGCCCTAAACGTCAAGGCCAAGGCATATCGGAGGGGCTCGCCTCCGTCTGGTGGTATCAGTACGAAACCTGCTCCCGATCCTTCTGAATTTGAGGAGCCATCGGTGTACATCTCCAGGTATTTTCGGCGTCGGGCTGTTCTGACTGCTCTGTTATCAGGACTTCCATAGTTGCCCCCTCTACAGGGCCCGCTTCTTCTAGATCGGGGGCTGTAGACTCTGCTATGAAATCCGCCAACGCCTGGCCCTTAATAGCCGTTCTCGGAGCAAAGTGAATGCGGAACTCACTAAGCTCGATTGCCCATTTCACTAATCTCCCCGACGCATCAGGTCGGTTCAAAAAACGTTTCAAGGGCTGATTCGTCAAAACGGTAATCTCATGCGCATGGAAGTAAGGTCTCAGCTTCCGAGCAGTAACAATCAACGCTTAGAGGTACTTCTCAACGGCAGGATAATTTATTTCAGACTTGGCGAGTGCCTTGCTTACATAATAGACGGGGACTTGGCTACCCTCTACAATTTTCACTAAGACAAAGCTAACAGCAAATTCAGAAACAGCCAAATACAGATAGAGTGCTCGCCTGGGATGGGCTTCGCCAATGGCGGGAGGGTGCGGAGGTGCTGCTTGAGTGCCTGCAACACCTCTTCGCACTTGGCGGTCCACTCAAACTTCTTGTTGGCCCTCAGCACTTCAAAGAACGGCATGGATCGATCACTTGCCTTGGACAGGAAGCGATTCATCGCGGCCAATCGGCCATTCAGCACCAGCACCTCCCGATAGTTCGTCGGGACTTCACCAGCATGTCGTCCATATAGGCCTCCATCGTTTTTCCCAGCATATACTCGAACATCTTGTTCACCATCCTCTGATAAGTTGCGCCTGCATTGATCAATCCAAAGGGCATAACATCATAATGATAGATTTCACTATCTGCATAAAAGGCGGTGTGGGGGGCGTCCTTCTTGGACATCTTGATCTGATTGTAGCCGGAGTAGGCATCCATAAAGCTCAGCAGCTCGTGTCCCGATGTGGCATCCACCGGCTGGTCGATCCTCGGGAGCGGGTAGCAATCCTTCGGGCATGCTTTGTTCAAGTTACGGAAATCCACGCACATCCACCACTTGCCATTGCTCATCTTCACCAGGACTGGGTTGGCGACCCAGGTCTGGAATCGGAGCTCCTTAATGAATCCAGCATCGAGCAACCTGCCCACCTCCTGCTGTATCGCGATCTTCTTGTCGGCACCCATTGGGCGCCTTCTTTGTGTGATCGGTTTGATCGCGGGATCAATCTTCAGCTCGTGAGTAATTTCATCGGGGCTGATTCCTGGCATGTCGCTCGGGGACCAGGCAAACAGCTCCTTGAACTCCTTCAGCAAATCAATCGGTTCTCGGGCTGTCTACTCCGATAGGGCGGACCCGATTTTCACCTTTCTTTGAGGTCCATCGATCTCGACCTCCTTCAAGTCCTCCATCGGGGCGGGACGCCCGAACTCGGGGATCCGTATCAGTCTGGAAGACAGTCATAGCCTCATGATTCCTCCTTCGAGTGGCATTGACGTAGCACTTCCTGGAGGCTATCTGATCGCCCTTGACTTCCCCGATTCCATGGTCAGTCGGGAACTTCAGCTTCTGATGGACAGTTGAGGCAACTGCCCCCAGTGGGTTGATGGTAGTCCTCCCGATAATTGCATTATAGGTCCCCGCAGACTCGACCACCACGAACTCCACGTTCCTCTTCTCAGACTTCCAGCCACTACCGAATTCAACAGATAAAGTAATCATCCCCACCGGGTAAGAAGTAGACCCAGAAAATCCAACCATCGGGAAGTCCGCACGCTTCAAGTCCTTCTTGGTTTTTCCCATGGCCTCCAGTGCATCCATGAATAGAATATCGGAGGAGCTCCCTCCGTCTATCAGGATCCGCTTCATCTCGTGCCCATCCACGTTCAGGGACACGACCAAAGCATCATCGTGCGGGGTCTCCACACCTATCAGGTCCTCCGCTGACAAGGGAATCACCATTTCTTCTTTCGAAGTTCAATTTCGGGCCCTCTTGCCCATCACCACAGCAATGGGAATCCGAGAAGCATAGACCTCTCCCCTCCGATCGGGACGACCTCGACCCCGACTGCTCTCGGGTTTATCTTTCCTCCTGCGATCGTCCGAGGGTTTGAACGACTGTTTCCCCTTATTTGATTTCGGAGGGTCAAGATCTCCGGCAGCTATCTTCGACTCCTGTACGTCGATTTGCTGCTTCACCCTTTTCTGCAACGCCTCCATGTTCCACATAGCCTTCTCAACCACGTTGTGCGTCAGGTCGGAACCGTATGGTGCTGTTAGGTTCCGAATGAAGGTGCGGATGGTCTCTCCTTCTGACATTTCTTCATCAATCTCGGCCACGCTGGCAGTGTACCTCTGGTAATAATGCGCTAGAGACTCGTCGGGCCTCTGTACCACGTCAGCCAGGGACCTCGCGCTTTTCAGGAGACGCCGACGGCCCTGGTATTGCTGGATGAACCGATCATGCATCTGGGTCCAGCTAGAGATGCACCCTGGGGGAAGGCTGAAGAACCACGTCAGGGCCCTCTCGCCAAGTGTGCCTGGTAACAAAACACACACTATATCATCATTCGGGGCTCTGCCTAGACAAGCCATGACATGCTTCTGGACATGGCGAACTGGATCTCCCTCGCCATCATACTCCTTGATTGTCGGGATACCCAGCCCTGGCGGGGCCGTGGTGTTCACCAATCGGGGAACAAAGGGATGAGTGGATCGATCCCTCAGCTCCGACATCATTTTCTTCTGGTCTCCTATACAGATGTTCACGATCTTTACCACCTGGTCGGGGGTGATAGGACCACTAAGAGGGATGGTCCTATGTTGTACCGGTCCAGGCCCATCAATCACGAACTGCTCCGACTGAGCGGGCTCCTTGCCCTTGTCCTGGTGCTCGGGTTGAGCCTCCTGCCCGTCCCGATTCTCCATCGGCGTAGGCGGAGGCAACTCCTCCTCCTTTTTCTTGGCGGCCTCCCTTTGGTCCAGGAGAGCCTCCATAGTTTCCAAAAATATTGGCATGGCATCCATCACAGCCTTTGCCAAGTCCGGCTTTGTAGGTGCATCCTGGTCCCTCCTCGGGATCTCTTCCCGGCTCTCCAACAAGTTTCGATTGGAATCTTTGCGATCATCATGATGCACCCTTGTTTGGGAAACAGCAGGGGGAGGATCATTCCGATCAACAGTGCGCTCCGGCGGCCCTGAATTCAGAGTTCCAGCAGGTGACGGGAACCGCCGGATTGTCCTTGTCTCTTCTTTTGCTTGCCAGCCATCGATTGGGTAGAAGTCATTTTTGCTTTTTGTTACGATTCCCACAGACGGCGCCAATGTTGGATCACGGTTGGAACTCCGGTACGTTCTTGACGGAAGTCCGAACTCCTTTGCTCCAAGTAATCCTACAAGAAGGGGATAGACCGGGCGGTGACCCAGAATCCCTCTCCGATACTTAAATGAGTATCTCGATGCAGGTAAGCAAGTATTAAGTATGTGAATGTTCAACGTATTGATCCTGAGGTAACTCCTTCCTTTATATAGGGGAGGGGTCACCTCAGTTACCTGTGAGATAACTGCCACGTTCCGTTTATCTCGGCCAGTAGCCCACGTTCCGTCTTTTCAGGCCACTTCCCCACTATGTTGATAGTGGGCGTGTTTCTCGGCCTTGTTCTCTGGTGGCAAGTCCCGACGGATGTCGGGGACTCCAGAGTTATCTCCTTTGGTCACCGCTCGGGGCCCCTCATCATCGGGACAGGGCAAGCATTCTCAGGGATTCAATATCGGGGCCTACTTAAAGGCATATCATCTGGGCCTACTTAAAGGCATATCATCGGGGCCTACTTAAAGGCATATGATCCGGAGCGTTCAGCTCGTATGTCGGGACCGACCTTGTCGGGTCCTCTCGTATTGGTCTTCTAAGCATCTTTTGGGGCCTAGTGGGCCTACTTTGCCGTTTAGTCGCCGTTAATGGGCCTAACTGCTATATCGAAACCCATCAATGGGCACCGGGAAGGGGGTTCCCGGTAAGCCCATTGTTTGCACACGATGTCCTGAGTGCTTTCTTGCCTCGGACCTCTGCTCTTCCTTCTCCTCGAGATACCTGCAAAATGGGTGATACCGAGACTAAAGGGGGGGTGGTGCTCGCTGTGCCCTCTCTGATACTTAAATGAGTATATGCTTTAGAGAGATGGAGTGATCTTAGAGAGAGAGTGAGAGATTGCCCTCAAATGAGGGGATGACGTCTCTATTTATAGAGCTCCTATTGAACCACCCCGATTCTAGTGGTTTCCAGCTGAAGGGTCGCGGCTTGTCATGAAGGGGCCCGATCCATTATGAGGAAAGTGCTGAATTGGGAAATTATTGGCCTATGATGAGCAAGGAAGCAACGGCGTTGGTCCGATCCTGTGACGCGTGCCAGAGGTACGCCCCGAGTATCGCGGCTCCGGCCGCTAATCTGACATCCATCAAGAGCGCCTGGCCTTTCGCGCAATGGGGCATCGACTTGGTGGGACCTCTTCCACAAGCACAAGGTCAATGTAAGTATTTACTTGTAGCAATCGATTATTTTTCGAAATGGATAGAGGCAAAGGCGTTGGCCAGAACGACGGGGAAGCAGATCGTCAAGTTCCTTCAGACCCATATTGGATCACGGTGGAACTCCGGCACGGACTTTGACAGAGATCCTAGCTCCTTCGCTCCAGGCAATCCTGCAAGAGGGGATAGACCGGGCGGTGACCCAGAATCCCTCTCCGATGCTTAAATGAGTATCTCGTACGGACTGGCAAGCAGTAATCTCAAGTAAGTATTTTCAACGTAAAATGATCTGAGGTGATCTCTTGCCCTTTTATAGGCGAAGAAGTACCTCAGTTACCTGGTGAACCGTTGGGGGTGGTTAGCCCGTATCCCGCGTATCTCGGGTGTGATCCCGCCTATCTAGGCCGCGATCTCGCTTATCTCGGCCACGCCCCGCGTATCTCGGCCACGCTCCGTGTATCTTAACCACGTTCCGCGTATCTCGGCCACGCCCCGCGTATCTCGGCCTTATCCTCTGATAGCGAGTCCCGACTCCCGTCGGGGACTCCAGAGTTATCTCGTTGCGTCACCGCTCGGGGCCCCTCGTCATCGTGACAGGGCCTATGATTCTTAGGGATTCTTCATCGGGGCCTACTCAGAGGCATTTCATCGGGAGCGTTCAGCTCACTTGTCAGGTTCGACTCCGTCGGGACCTCTCATCCTCGGGCTCTCTTCGTCGGGATCCTTTGTCTGGGCCATCTTGGTCTTCGTTTTGGGCCCACCAGGCCTATCAGTCCTTTCCTCACCGTTAAAGAGCCTAACAGCTGTAGTCGAATCCATCATCTACCCCCAAGACATGAGGGACTTTTAGTTCGTCGTGTCTTTCCAACTCCCGACCTCCCGACATTAAAATCGGGGATCCTTCCCTTGACATAGTCACTCAATACTAGTCTTCTCCACGTTTCCTCGATGTTTTGTGGATAAATGCCAAATCTGAGGGGCTTTTCGATTCCCCCGTTAATTAAATGCAGCAGCTAGTGAAGCGACGTCTTCTGTACTCGTGCCTGATTTTTCACGCCTGTTTCTTCTGAAAAGTGCTTTTCAGGCCGTTTCATCATTACGCCCGTTAGCCTTCTGCACGTTCCATCTCAACGGTCCAGATTAAAACTCTTCAACTTCGACGACTCGGATCGAAGTGTCCCTTCAACTGTCCTCTTCACCTATAAAACCCTAGCCATGGGCACTGTTTAATGTTTACCGTTTCCGAATTCTCAAAAGCTCTCTGTAACTTCTCTGCGAATTCAAGCTCTGCAATTCTGAAGGTCTCAGAGTTTCTCCGGTCATCTTTCCGGCAACGCCAAGTTCATTCCTTCAACCTCTAATCGCCATGTCTGGTATGGGTCTCTTCTCTATTGTTCGTTCATGCTTTCCTTGCTTATAGCTTTCCGAAAATCCCACTGTGCCTTCCTTGCCGTTGCTGCTTTTCAGACAGTGGATCCAGCTCTGAGGGGAGAAAGCCCTTCAACTTTGATTATGCTCTGAATGAGATCTCCAACACTGCTTATGATGCAGCTCTCCGAGAGGGGTGCATCACTTCTACTTGGGAACCTCGTTTCCCGTATCCCTGGCCTCGCCCCTCGGGTAGCCTTGAGGTTACTCGTCCCCGAAAAGGGGAGGTATTTGTCTATACGGGGCAAATATCAGCGGGGATCAGATTCCCCTTCTGTGGCAATCTGGTCGAGATGTGCCAGCATTACAAAACTCATCCGACCACCTTCTCTCCGCACGCCATTCGCCTGTGGAATGCTTTCCAGGTCCTCTGCTTCCGACAGCGGTGGGTATACAGCCTCAAGCTTTTCAGGACCTTCTATGGGATGAAGTGCAACGGGGCGGGGGTTTGCGCCTTCTACCCCCGAATGCCAAAGTGGAGCAAGGCACAACTTGGACGATGCAGCTGGACCAGTGACACCTGGAAGGTGGTCAAGGGTCGGGGACTCCTGGTGGATACGGGGTCCGATAACAGCAGCTGGAAAAAGAGCTACTTTTTTATTCAACATTCTTCGATCCCCTGGCCCCGATGGGAGGTGGAAGCAGATTCTCCGCCTGCCTTCCACACCTACATCGACGAAGATTTTCAAACTCTTCAACTCATCCAGCTCTACCGATGGGGGGAGTCCTACACTCCCCTCGACGCCAATTCTCTCGTGGAGCGGGACCTGATGAACGCCGGGATCTGACTCCTCGATATAATCTCTGGGGGGCAGCTTTTCGATGGCCCCTCCCATGTGGTTCCTTGGGTAAACTTCTAACTCTTTTTCGTTTACTGTTTGCAGCCAAGAGGGTATCTGTGCTGATCGATCTGTTCCTTAAGCAGGGGGAGACTGATGCTGTCCGCCCTCACGGAAGAGGAAGTCCGCCAAGAAGGCTGCTGCTCCGTCGGGGTCTCCTTCTGCGGAGCAGCCTAAGCGGAAGCGTGTGGATCTGGACCAACTCTTCGACGTCCAGAATGCTGAAGAAGGTAAAAAGCTCCGACTTGCTATTAAATCATATAGGAGGATGGTCCCGAAGGATTTGATTCCTTCAACCAAGGAGGCCCGTATTGCTGACGTCAGACGAATCCTTCGAGGCGAAACTCCTCGTGTCCTGAAGGCGGGCTACTACCACTACCGCGGGAAGGATAAATATGTCTTTCGACGTATTGTTTGGTGTAAGAATCCTGATGAACTTCCTGACTACATATCTGAAGCCTCTCGTCCTCTAGGTGCAGGTCGCTCAGGGGCTCCATCGGGTGCTGAAGCTTCTGCGGGTGCACCGTCTTCAACAGGGGCGCCTCCCTCAGCTGGGGAGAAGACCCCGACCGGCGAGCAGTTTCGTCGGGTGGAAAGCTTGGACTCCTCCGAGGAGACCGATGAGGGTGGCTCCCTCCGTCGTCGTCAGAGGACGGGGCAGTCTCCCTTGAAACCAACCTCTCAGGGGCTGCCCCCTTCATCTTCTCCGCAGCAGCGACAGCCGTCGCCCATCCACAACTTCACTCCTTCCCCTGTCCGGGTCGAGCCGGAGGCGTGCCCCTCCACGATTCGTTCTCCTCCTCCTGTCCCTCTCGATGGGAGTTTCTACAGGGCCTTCGACCCCGCACAAGTGAATACCCCCTGGACTCCAATCCAAACACTGCAAGGAGTCCCGCTCCGAAAAGGGGACCAGCACCAGGACCTGGCTCTGCATCTGCTGGCAGGCTCGATCCTGCCCACCATGCGGTACCCGATTTCCCTGAATCGGACTGCTATGCATCGGGATGTCAGAGAGATGTCCCTGCGTCGGATAGAGGTAAAACTTCGCTTCTCTCTTTTCATTGGTAAATCTGGTTGTTTGTCTATTAGCACTTTTCTTTCTTCTATTGTAGGAGCTCGGGGACTTCAACCGTCTTTTCGGGTACCTCATCACCTATGATGAGTCCCGGGAGCGGGACCGGGCGGCCATTGACAAGCTTAAGGAGGATCTTGCAGCCTCCAAGTCTTCGCGGGGGAAACTTGCCAAGGAGCAAGTCGCCCTCTTCTAAAAGGTTCAGGACCTCCAAAAGCAGGTCGGGGACTTCGAGGGGGCTCCTGAGGCAGGAGCGACAGGAGCGGCAGGAGCGGCAGGCTGCTGAGGAAAGCTGGTCCTCGAGAAGAAGACTCTGGAGGAGCAAGTCGCGGGGTTTCCTGCGCAGCTGGTCGAGGCTGAGGCCAAGGGCCGGGAGGATTATCGGAGGTCTGAGGACTTCCAGGCCGATGCTATGAAGTTCTTTGGCGCGGAGGTGGAGAACACTCTCTTCAATGCGGTTGAGGAGCTCCACCTGGAGTATGGCGACGCCATTAATTTTGACAAGTCTCCTTCCCTCGCCCCCTTCGCGAAGAAATACTTTGCTCTTTCTGAGGAGAGTGATGGGGGGAGTACTCCCGCAATTGCCGAAGACGCAGCAGATGCCCCGATAGTCGATCCTCCCGAGGCCAACCCTGTGGAACCTTCTGCTACCGACTCCGTGGACCCAGCTCCTGCCGATGTTGCCGACAAGGGCCAAGCTTAACCGTTTATCTTTAGAGTCCTTGTATTTTCTTCTCTTTTGTCATCGTCGGGCTTTTGAGCCCTTATCAATTATCAGACTTTCTCAGTTCCGATTTTCTCGATGCACTTCTTCAACTGGATTTACTATACTTGCTTAGGTCGATACTTCGACACATAAGACATGTTCGTACGTCATTCCCGACGATTTACTAATTTGCGCCACTTAAGGCGACTTATCATCATGCACCACTTAAGGCGACTTAATCTCGTGCATCACTTAAGACGGCTTAATATCGTGCACCACTTAAGGCGACTTTTCAAGACTTAGAATAAATCTAAAACACATGCATCACTTAAGACGACTTAATCTCGTGCATCCCTTAAGACAACTTAATCTTGCGCATCACTTAAGACGACTTTTTTCGTGCACCACTTAAGGCGACTTTTCAATACTCAGAATAAATCTAAGAATCGTGCACCACTTAAGGCGTCTTTTCTCGTGCACCACTCAAGGAGACTTTATAAAGCTTAGAGTAAATCTAAGAATAATTCTGATCGGAAGCAACCTATTTATTCATTGATGGCACAAATTTGGCTTACATCGAATTAAACGATACACAGCATACACCACTTAAGGCGATTTTACATCGGGCACCACTTAAGGCGACTTTATCGGGCACCACTTAAGGAGACTTTCTTCGGGCACCACTTAAGGCGACTTTCTTCGGGCACCACTTAAGGCAACTTTCTTCAAGCATGGTGTTTCTTCAAGTGTTCGCCACTAAAAGAATGCTTTAACGTTCTGCCATCGAGGTCTTCCAACTTTTACGCATTTGGAGCTGGCATCCCCACGACCTTATAAGGTCCTTCCCATTTTGGTGACATCTTGTTGATTCGATCCAAAAGGGTGAACTCGTTGCGACGCCAAACCAGCTCCCCGACGAAGAACTGTCGGGACTTCACTCGCCGATTGTAGTACCTAGCCGTCGCCAAACGCATTCGAGCTTGGACTTCATCGACTTCCCGCCTCTTCTCTTCGAGTAAGTCCAAGTCCAGACGTCTCATCTCATCATTCGTCAGGGGCTCGTAATATCTCATCCGATGGGACGCCACAGCTACCTCCACGGGGGCGACAGCCTCTGTGCCATAAAAGAGGCCAAACGGAGTCTCCCCGGTTGATTGTTTGGGTGTCGTTCTAACAGCCCAAAGCACGTTTTCCAGTTCGTTCAGCCATTTGCCCTTCAAGGCATAGAACCTCTTCTTTAGGCCATCCATCACGATTTTGTTGGCGGATTCTACCTGACCGTTAGTTTGAGCATGGCGTACAGAAGTTGTCTGATGCTCGATGTTCAACTCCTCCAGATACTCCCTCACCTGAGAGCCGTTAAACGGTGGACCATTGTCGCTGATCACCGCCTTAGGAATTCCGTATCTGGACTCAATATGGGTCTGAAGGAACTTGACGATCTGGTTCCCCGTCGTTCTGGCCAACGCCTTTGCCTCTATCCATTTTGAAAAATAATCGATTGCTACAAGTAAATACTTACATTGACCTTGTGCTTGTGGAAGAGGTCCCACCAAGTCGATGCCCCATTGCGCGAAAGGCCAGGCGCTCTTGATGGATGTCAGATTAGCGGCCAGAGCCGCGATACTCGGGGCGTACCTCTGGCACGCGTCACAGGATCGGACCAACGCCGTTGCTTCCTTGCTCATCGTAGGCCAATAATAGCCCAAGTTCAGCACTTTACTCATAATGGATCGGGCCCCTTCATGACAAGCCGCGACCCCTTCATGCACCTCCTTCAGGATTCGATTTGTGTCGGGCTCTGCCACACACTTCAAGTACGGAGTTGAGAACCAGCCCTTCTTGTATAGCTGATTATCCAGCATCACATAATTGGCCGCGATCCGACATATCCTGTCGGCTGCTACTTTTTCATCGGGGACTGTCCCCGTAGTCAAGTATACGACTATCGGGGTCATCCATGTGGGCTCCTCCTCCGATTTTGCGTCAATGGCACACACCTGTGTCGGGTCGATGGTCGATAAGATCACCTTCTCAAAGAAGTGCACCTTCCGATTTTCTTCCAAGGGTGCCCCCAGGGCAAATTTGCTCAAGGCGTCTGCCTCTACGTTTTCCTCCCTCGGGATTGCCTCGATATCAAAGCTTTTAAAGCTCTCCTTCAGGGCTTGTACCTCGCGTAGGTATTTCTTCATTATCGGACTTCTCGCTTCGTATCGCCCTCGAACCTGGTTCACGATTAAAGCTGCGTCACACTTCACTCTCAAATGATCAACTCCAGTGCCTTTAGCAATTTTTAGGCCCGTGATAAGAGCTTCATACTCCGCTTCGTTGTTTGTGGCCTTGAATGTTAAAGCCAAGGCGTATCGGAGCGGTTCACCTTCACCTGGTGGTATCAACAAAAAGCCTGCTCCTGATCCGTTTGAACTCGAGGAGCCATCCGTGTACATTTCCCAGGTATTTTCCCCGTTTGGCTGTTTTGATTGCTCTACCCTCTCTAGTTGTTCTTTTGTCGGGACCTCCATGGTTGCCCCCTCTACAGGGCCCGCTTCTTCTAGATCGGGGGCTGTAGATTCTGCTATGAAATCCGCCAATGCCTGGCCCTTAATGGCCGTTCTTGGAGCAAAGTGTATGCGAAACTCACTAAGATCTACTGCCCATTTCACTAATCTTCCCGACGCATACGGTCGGTTCAAAAAATGCTTCAAAGGCTGGTTCGTCAACACAGTAATCTCGTGTGCGTGGAAATAAGGCCTTAGCTTCCGAGCAGTAATAATCAACGCAAAGAGATACTTCTCAACGGCAGGATAATTTAATTCAGACTTGGGAAACGCCTTGCTTACATAATAGACGGGGACTTGATTACCCTCTGATGGATATACGCCCAATTTGAACCCGTTGACTTCCGAACCGTTACATTTTTATCGTCCCATCGCCAATTGTAAATCGAAACTTCAACCCGGACACTTCGCGAGAACATCGACGGCTCGGACGGGGCCGAAGCGCCCGTCTGACAGAGGCGAACTCACCTAGGTGAGGTTGGGTGGCCACACCCGACCTCCCCTAGGGGAGATCGGGTCAGCCGACCCGATCTCCCCTAGGGGAGATCGGGTTGGCCAACCCGATCTCTCCTAGGAGAGATCGGGTCGGCCAACCCGATCCCTCCTAGGAGGGATGGGGTTGGCCAACCCCACCCTCCCTAGGAGGGGTTGGGTGTCTTCACCCAACCCCTACCCTTGGGGGTCGGATTTCTCCCCCCCCCAAGGGTCCCGACACCACATTCGGACTCCCATGCTCGGTCCACTCCACCTACCTCCTCCGAATCCTAAGGTCTTAATTATGTGCTTAAAGGTTAATTAATTGTGTTTAAAGGTTAACGATGTCATTAAGCCACCTTAATGACACCGTTGCCTATAAATACCCCACCTTCACAACTCATTTGATCATCTTGGCAAGTTGCACAATTTTGCTCTGACATCTCTCTAGCTTTATCTCTCTAAAATCATACTGACTTAGGCATCGGAGAGGGTTCATCAGGCACCACCCCCCCCCTCTGTGTCTGGTATTGCCCCTCTTGCAGGGTAGCAAGGAGAAGAGAGCCAAGGAAGCAGAAGAGCATAGAGCAAGAAGTACAAGCCCCAGGAGGTCAGAAGGAGAGAAGGAAAGGAGGTCAGAAGGAGAGAAGGAAAGGAGGTCAGAAGGAGAGAAGGAAAGGAGGTCAGAAGGAGAGAAGAGAAGGACATATATCAAAACGACTACCCCAAGGGAGCAGAAGGGCATGTATCAGAATGACTAGTCCTAGGAACAGTGAACCCGACATTTCATTAGTGGGAGATAAATTCTAGATTGACGACCCGTTGACCTAGACTTTATAACCTAACACTTGGCGCCGTCTGTGGGCTTCGAACAGAAAGCCTGACAATCACGAGAGCGAAGACGAACAACTTAGTGTCTAGAGATAATCGCCCACCTGGGGGCAATAGGCAAGAAAGACATCCTATACCTCCAGCAAGGCAGCCTAACCCAGAGAAACAGCCTGCACACCAGAGCCTCAGATAGCCCCACAGGCACCCCAACCTAACAAGCAGGGAGGAGGCTTCCACAGCTCCAACTCCATTGACTAGGAAGCCACAGGGACAGGGGGGCAACAAGGAGTGCCATCCCAATACACGGCACCTCCACAGAGGTACTACTATGAGGCACAACCTCAAGGGTATCCATATGAAATAATGACTCAAAGGAACGACAATCGTGCCCACACAACCAACATAAGGCCCGCATACTCGCAAGGAGCACAAACAGTGATTCCGAGGTTGATGAACGCATTGGATGAGCTGCTAGCCCATATAGAGACTCTGAGGAACAGGCAGAGAAGGAAACACCAGCATGAAGAAGAAGAAGTCCATGAGGAAGAACAAGACCCAGAAGAAGAACACCACTTGCACCCTCGAACAGGGCAGTGAGAAGAACAAAGGAGAGACAACCAAAGGCCACCCCCAGAGGGAAGGCAGCAGTCTGTGCCTCCAAGGCAGCAACAGACACAGCAGGATGCCAGGGCATACACACCTCTGGGGGCAGATAGACAGGCAAGACCTCCAAGGAGGCATGGATTCAACCAAGTACCCCAACAGGGACATATACCGCACTAAGGGAGGACATACATGCCAGACCAACAAGGATATAGGAGTTCCAACATCAACCATGGAAATGTACACATACAGTCCGTATCACCACAGACATGCCTAAGGGACATACCAAGGAAAGCTCAAAGGGAGGGACATAGTTCCAACAACACAATAAAGCAACCACCTACCCATGATACAGCACGACAGGTCCAAACCCCTTGTGCATGACAACCCTTGGCACACGTCCTCCTAGGACAGAGGAGGAGTTGAAAAGACAAGGATTTGAACAGGGAACTAATAGAGTACCACACCACGTCAGCACATAGCTACTACAATGGGAAGTCTCATGGAGAGACATAGTAGAGTGAGACCGCACATAGCATACATGAAGGATACACCTCCACCTAGTCTGCCTTGCAAGGATGCAACCTCATATTCCTCAAGTGGAAGGAATACACACAGACTAATGGAGGAAGACAGTTACATTACCAAGGAAGCAGGGGATTTCAACACCCCACACCCATATCCTTCCCATATCCTCTTATTTAATTTAACTGCATAACAAGTCAACTCCCTAAAAGGAGTAGATTATGATACTTGATATCAACATGTTTTCCAAGAATGACCATACCGGACGCCTTCGGGCTCCGTGATATATATATACACAGGTGGACCACTAGAAGAATCAGTAAAAGGCCGTCGCCAATCAAGAGATGCACAAGCAACAGATTCCTCAATCCCAAAGAACACCTATAAGGTCAAGTTTCTGGGAAAGATCACAAGATGGAAGGCTCACTTACAAAAATAAGTTGAGCACTCCCAACATCCTATAGAGGAACTACCATGAAGGTCACAAATGATTACCCCTACTACAACCTTCCACTAAGCATCCTAGGGCCAAGCCCGTCAAAGGATCCCATCTGGCATTGGTATGCAAGGGGGGCACCAGTCACAACATGCCCTCCCCACAAACGCCCATTAGCACAAGAGGGGGTAGCCGCGAACACATCCCTCCAAAAATGGAGGAAACCATATCACATGGATAACACCCACCATCAGAGGCAAACACCTCCAGCGGATCTTTGTGATTTCACAAAATAGCCAGGAGATACAACTACACTTAGAAAGCTCATCCCAGGTAATGGAATACACCTCCATCAAAAACCCTCAAGGACACCAAGCCTAGCAAAGGAAGAACGGTGACACCATCATCAAGCTTTTAAAAAGGGACATGGAAAACATAGTATTTCCACACAAGGATATGTTAGTCATAAGAGAGGGAATCACCAACTTTGACATGAACAGAACCATAGTACATGAAGGGAGTCCGTCAGAAATCTCCCATGACCAACCATTAATGATACTAGAGAAGAGTCAGGCATACCTAATATCAAGGGACCCCCTACTAGTAAAGGTAGTCAGAACATCAACACACCCATTAGGGACACGGCACTGCAAATGAACCAGGAAAAGGATGGAACACATATCCTTACAAGTATCCTTACAAGTATCCCTGCATTTATCCTTGCAAAAATAAACTCCGTAGATAAAGAAGTTATCTAATAGATGACTATATCTCTGTTCTCAAACTATGATCCTAACCCGGAGATCCTTGGACTCCGTACTATATATGTAATGAATAACATGTTCATCAGAGATAGGTACACGAAGATTCAAGACAGCGCCATAAAGATTAGGCGCATACCTCTACCAAGTACGACACATTTGAGTGTTCATAAACACTCCCTCGCCGTCGTACAAGAAAGGAAGGCAACCAAGGATACAAGTCCTAATAGAATAAACATCGGTAGAAAATCCTGTCATTGAAGTCATGCACCAAGAGAGAAACTCTAAAGATGCAAGTTTAGCAAAAGAGATAGTGCAAGAACTAGAGTGTGAAAAAGGAGATACATCTCCTACCAAGAGCCTTAGGGCAGGATAATAGTTCTACAAGATCAACCAAAGAAGAGCTCTAAAGCTTGGGGAGTAAGGTTTCAAGATCGACCTTCATACTAGACGCACATCCCGATCAACCACCTTGTCTGCAAATGATAAGACATTCGACTCTGGCATCCCATCAAGAGGAGAACCACGATAAAAGGGGCACTAGAAAAATATCCCGCCTTTAAGGCCATACGCCGAATACATGATGAATGAAGGTTATGACAAAAAAAAAAAAAAAAAAAAAAAAAAAAGGAGGGACTTGTCAGCTCAACATACCTCAAACACGTATACGTACGTAATACAAAGGCAGTCTCTAATGAAGCTATCCAACAAGGAATAGCCAATACGGGAACAAACCCAGGGAAAATCAGGGAGCATCACCTGCAAACCTAAAGGAAAACGCCCTTTTTAGATTCAAGTCCTAATTCGAAGGAAGTCTACAATCAACATTCAAGGTGGGAGGAGCATGACCAATGGGACACCCCCTAAGGGCAGTGAAGAATACTCCAGTGTGAAGGAAAAGGCAAGGCACACTAAGTGCCACAACACTCCAAGAAGATACAACCCGATCAGACCCCCACACCCCCATGCACGAGCAAAGAGCATGGATCAGATTGACTAGTCTGAAACACACCTACGAGATTAACAACTCAAGACACCATTCTATGAGAGAGCTCTTCAACCTACACAAGGAAAGGGGGGAAAAATTTACAAGCCCCCTAGGATACAGACATTGCCACATCCTAGTTACCAAGAGAATGAAATCCACCCCCACCCACCCAAAGCAAAAGCCCTTCCACACAACCTCCAAAGACACATCCGACAAAGGCATCATTTAGACCATGCCTGTGACTGAAACAAGCAAGCATGAGAAAGAGTAGATCCTACAAGGGACACTCATCGCATTCAAAGAGGCAGACAAGGGAGCCCCGAGCGTAAGGGGTACCCAACCAAGAAAATGAACGAGGGGCCTTCAACGGCCAAATATGAAAGGAGGTATGACCACCAAGCAACTTGGGGGGCACCAAACGAATAAGTGCTTGGTAGTCCACCTAAGTGTAAAAGAAGAGATTAGAGGCAGAAGATCACAATAACATGCAATACCACCTTTCCCAGAAAAGGTCACATAGGAGGAAAGCATCTTCAACTTCCTATATGAACTCGCCCTAAGTTGGCAACACACAAACATCGCCCTCGAGAGGTGATCTCCCATACTGAAGGAAAAGCGTGATAGCATGCAATATCATAAAAGGAAAAGTCAAGTAAAGACTCGAAAAGCATACCAAAGATGCACCCTACATGAGAAAGGACACAAGGTAAGGTAATATTATGAGCCCTCCGGGAGCCTATCCCGCGAACAGATTTCGACGCCCCCAAGAGCGTATCTTGAGAGTAGTGTTCATACTACGACCTTCGACGCCCCCAAGAGCGTATCTTGAGAGTAGTTTATATACTACGACATTCGACGCCCCCAAGAGCGTATCTTGAGAGTAGTGTTCATACTACGACCTTCGACGCCCCCAAGAGCGTATCTTGAGAGTAGTTTATACACTACGACCTTCGACGCACCAAGAGCGTATCTTGAGAGTGGTTTCCAAAAACTACGAATTTCGACGCCCCCAAGAGCGTATCTTGAGAGTAGTGTTCATACTACGACCTTCGACGCCCCCAAGAGCGTATCTTGAGAGTAGTTTATACACTACGACCTTCGACGCACCAAGAGCGTATCTTGAGAGTGGTTTCCAAAAACTATGAATTCGACGCCCCCAAGAGCGTATCTTGAGGTAGATTTGCAACCTACCAGATTCGACGGCCCCAAGAGCGTATCTTGAGGTAGAAAAAACACTACCAGTTCGACGCCCCCAAGAGCGTATCTTGAGGTAGATTTCAAACTACCAGTTCGACGCCCACCAGGAGCGTATCTTTGGTCTAACCTGAGCCCTCCGGGAGCCTATCCTGCGAAACGTTAAGTGCCGTCCGAGAGCCTGTCTCGTGAACAGATTTGACGCCCGTCAAGAAGGTATCGGTGGACTAACCTGTGCCCTCCGGGAGCCTATCCTGCGAAACGTTAAGTGCCGTCCGAGAGCCTGTCTCGTGAACAGATTTGACGCCCGTCAAGAAGGTATCGGTGGACTAACCTGCGCCCTCCGGGAGCCTATCCTGCGAAACGTTAAGTGCCATCCGAGAGCCTGTCTCGTGAACAGTTTTCGACGCCCACCAAGAGCGTATCTTTGGTCTAACAGTACAACGTATACCGTGTAAGGGTATCAGAAGAGATCATCACACCATGCTCAGAAGGATCCCATGAGAAAGTAATCTTAAAATAAGGTTGTATAAAGAACACATAATGTTTTTTCTTGATAAGATGGCAGGTATGGCATGAAGGAAAACACAAAAGAAAGATAAGGAAAGGAAAGCATATTCAAAGGAGAAGTCCATGACCAAAGGATCATATACAGAAGCACAAGAGGTTATCATGAAAAGTAACGAGTTATACTACCACCCATATCACAAGTCAAGAGAAGTATCTCAAAGGAACCCAACACCACCAAGAAGGATAGCAAAGACATGAAATCCGAAGGTCAAAGCTCTCAAAATAAGTTCGACCCATCAAGAAGAGAATTGCCTTACAAGTCACACAAATCAACCTCCGACAAATATTATTGTCATACATGTCGCCCTCGCGTGACCTATGCTCGTATCAGACTTGAACGTCGTCAAGCACAACTCATGAAGGAGACATCTAAAGAGCGTAAAAGATAAAACATCCGACAAGACGAGACATCGGGACCTAACCCAACAAACATAGCCCACACAAAAGGCAACTATAGCAATGAAGGCTCTCCAATGAGAAAGGAATACTAAAGCACAACTCCATACATCGTGATGTGGCTATCATGTCCACATACACTGAAGTGGCTATCATGTCCACATACCTTGAGGTGGCTATCATGTCCACATACACTGAAGTGGCTATCATGTCCACATACCTTGAAGTGGCTATCATGTCCACATACACTGAAGTGGCTATCATGTCCACATATCTTGAAGTGGCTATCATGTCCACATACCTTGAAGTGGCTATCACGTCCACATACCCTGAAGTGGCTATCATGTCCACACACTACAAAAGGGCTATCACTCCCACACATCAGGAAGTGGCTATCATGTCCACATACCTCGAAGTGATTATCATGGCAGCACATCATAAAACATCTGTCAAAGACATGCATTGTAAAGACACCATCCCGACCACGAACATCAAAAGGCTACGCCTAGCCTTAGGAGGAGTTTCAAGAAAAAGGAAAAACAACACCCTTCGTACGCTCATCAAAGGTAGGCACTTATATTTCAATCCACTGGGTGATACCAGGAAGGAGACGTCCTTATTATGAAGACAACCTCCATATCTCACGAAATCAATCATGAAGCAAAGAATCACGACAAGCACTATTGAGGACATATAACAAAACGATCCCCACAACGATCACAACTACGATACTAGCAGAGGCTAACTCAAGAGCAGTCTCCACCAAACTCCAAAGCAAGAATTCACTATCTTAATCAGAGCCATGGCAAGAGAAAGGAACCTCAACGAAAGGCGATGATCACACCCATCACCAAAAGAAAAAATTTCAACGCAGGGGTTAATAACATAACCCATAGGAAAGCCAAAGACACCTTCGAAAGTCGTCAAATCTACATGCAGACGAAATGAACCTGAGTCTCGGTCCCTCGGCTGGGGGGCAGAGGATAAAGAAGAGACATCAAGACCTATGATCACCCCATCGCCAGCCACAGGTTGTTTCTTTTTGTCAAGCAAAGGGGGGCCTCTTCAACCACTACCTCCTTACCATGGGAGGGAGTCAGCAAGGGGGCACTTGAAGGAGAGCCTCTCGCGGTTTCTTTCTCCTCGGCAGCCGAGGGCCCGACCTCAGAGTCAGGTTTCCGCGCCTTGGATTTAGATTGACTTGAACTCTCACCCACCACAAGAACCATTCGGTAACCAAGGAAGAACGCTCTAACAACAAAAAGGAAGCAGCATGAGAACAATCATAAGTATATCACAAAGAAAAAAGAAGGGAAAAAGAACGTACGGAAGCATTAGCAGTCACCCCTGACTTAGAAAATTTCTTGGTCTGATAAGCAGAACTAGAGGGTCCTTCCCTCTCATCTGATTCAACGGTCTCCCTGTCTGAAGAAGAAAGCTCCCCAAAAGTGAGTCATCTATACAAGCAACCAACACAAAGATCAACCCTTACTCATGGAGGGGCGAGATACGCCTACTACGGGGGCAACCTTAACACCAAGGGAAGAGGGCGAACTTTTAGTTTCCCCAAATGGAGCAACGCTCCAGCACATCCGAAGGAAGGGTCAACCCTTAACACATGTCAATAGACCCCTTCGCTCGCGGCGGTAAGAAGAAAGCTTGTAAGCTTTTTCACCCTCACTTTTATGGGGAACAAATTGCAGGGTAAAGGTCAAGAGCTATACACACGCTCCAACGAATGAAGGAAAAATGATACACATGCCGAAGGTCGAGGTTAATGGACAATGCTCATGCTAGTACAAGGGAGGCGGAACGTTATGTCCCATTGAGTGGCAGAGTCCCCACCCTCAGGTAAAGGAGAGGTCTATGCTCTCACCTTTGCATTTATGCTCATATTCATGATAACATCTACGGGTACGTCAATGTCATCACTCATGCTTATACTCACAACCCATCCATACATACATATTCATGCATACATTCATGACTACAATCGCAGCATGTCTCTACTCACTCCCATCCTTATGTTCCTACTTGCATGTATGCTAGTACACATCCTCATGTTCATGATATGTCCATGTTCACTCCTAGTTAACATCCTATAGGCATATTTTCTAGTATCCCATACTTAGAAAAAATTTTGGACCAAAATTAAATTTTTCTTCACTTAGACTTATCCCGGCATGAAATTGAAGCATAAGTCACTTAGTTGCATTCACATTGCATTCCTATGTGAACATGTATTCTTTGAGTATACGCCTGCGGCAAAGATAGGATTATTACTCCCACCTCAGACGGACATGTGCCTAGGCACACGTCCGTACTACTCTGACGTTTACAATTCCTCTATCTCATAAGACAGGGGGCAGAGTCAGAGGTACGCATCCATGGGTAAGCAAGCATTCAGACAAAGAAGGTAAAACCCCGGTTTCAAATTGCGCGTGTCATACCATCCTAAAATAGAGTCAATCAAGGGTTAGGCCATTGGTTGACTCGGGGGCATGTGATGGATATACGCCCAATTTGAACCCGTTGACTTTCGAACCGTTACATTTTTATCGTCCCATCGCCAATTGTAAATCGAAACTTCAACCCGGACACTTCGCGAGAACATCGACGGCTCGGACGGGGCCGAAGCGCCCGTCCGACAGAGGCGAACTCACCTAGGTGAGGTTGGGTGGCCACACCCGACCTCCCCTAGGGGAGATCGGGTCAGCCGACCCGATCTCCCCTAGGGGAGATCGGGTTGGCCAACCCGATCTCTCCTAGGAGAGATCGGGTCGGCCAACCCGATCCCTCCTAGGAGGGATGGGGTTGGCCAACCCCACCCTCCCTAGGAGGGGTTGGGTGTCCTCACCCAACCCCTACCCTTGGGGGTCGGATTTCTCCCCCCCCCCAAGGGTCCCGACACCACATTCGGACTCCCATGCTCGGTCCACTCCGCCTACCTCCTCCGAATCCTAAGGTCTTAATTATGTGCTTAAAGGTTAATTAATTGTGTTTAAAGGTTAACGATGTCATTAAGCCACCTTAATGACACCGTTGCCTATAAATACCCCACCTTCACAACTCATTTGATCATCTTGGCAAGTTGCACAATTTTGCTCTGACATCTCTCTAGCTTTATCTCTCTAAAATCATATTGACTTAGGCGTCGGAGAGGGTTCATCAGGCACCACCCCCCCCCCCCCCTCTGTGCCTGGTATTGCCCCTCTTGCAGGGTAGCAAGGAGAAGAGAGCCAAGGAAGCAGAAGAGCATAGAGCAAGAAGTACAAGCCCCAGGAGGTCAGAAGGAGAGAAGGAAAGGAGGTCAGAAGGAGAGAAGGAAAGGAGGTCAGAAGGAGAGAAGGAAAGGAGGTCAGAAGGAGAGAAGAGAAGGACATATATCAAAACGACTACCCCAAGGGAGCAGAAGGGCATGTATCAGAATGACTAGTCCTAGGAACAGTGAACCCGACATTTCATTAGTGGGAGATAAATTCTAGATTGACGACCCGTTGACCTAGACTTTATAACCTAACACCCTCGACAACCTTCACTAACACAGAGCTAATGGCAAATTCAGAAACAGCCAAGTAAAGATAGAGCGGCTCGCCTGGAACCGGTTTCGCCAACGGCGGGAGGGTGCCAAGGTGTTGCTTGAGTGCTTGGAACGCTTCTTCACACTTGGCGGTCCACTCAAACTTCTTGTTGGCCCTCAGGACTTCAAAAAATGGCATTGATCGGTCGCTAGCTTTGGACAGGAAACGATTCATTGCAGCTAGTCGGCCGTTCAGCACTTGTACCTCCCGATGGTTTATCGGAGACTGCATATCCTCAATTGCCCTCAGCTTCTCGGGATTCACTTCAATTCCTCTCTGGCTCACCATGAAGCCCAAAAATTTCCCTGAATGGACCCCGAAGGCGCATTTCGTCGGGTTTAAACGAACCTGGTGAAGCCTCATCCGCTCAAATGCCAGGGTTAGGTTGTGCACATGATCCTCCGCTTGTCGGGATTTTACCAGCATATAATCCACGTAAGCTTCCATGGTCTCCCCCAGCATATCTCCGAACAGCTTATTCACCATCCGCTTGTAGGTTGCCCCAGCATTGATCAACCCGAAAGGCATGACATCGTAGTGATAGATGTCACTGTCTGCATAGAATGCTGTGTGAGGAGCATCCTCGTTGGCCATCTTGATCTGGTTGTAGCCTGAGTATGCGTCCATGAAGCTCAACAACTCATGTCCCGACGTGGCATCCACCAACTGGTCGATTCTCGGGAGTGGGTAAAAGTCCTTTGGGCAAGCCTTGTTCAGGTCGCGGAAATCCACACACATCCACCATTTCCTGTTAGTCTTATTCACCAGCATTGGATTAGCGACCCAAGTTTGGAATCGGAGATCTTTAATAAACCCAGCATCGAGCAACCTGCCCACTTCCTGCTGGATCGCGATCTTCTTATCTGTGCCCATCGGACGTCTTTTCTGCGTAATAGGCTTGATTGCAGGGTCTATCTTCAGCTCGTGTACGATCACATCGGGACTAATTCCTGGCATATCGCTCGGGGACCAGGCAAACAGTTCCTTGAACTCTTTCAGCAATTCAATCAATTTTTGGGCTGTCTCCTCAGTCAGAGCAAACCCGATTTTCACCTTCCTCTGGGGTCCGTCGATCTCAACTTCTTTTAGATCTTCTACGGGGGCGGGACGCCCAAACTCCTCTCTAGGATCTGTATCTGTCTGGAGGACAGTCATGGCCTGTCGCCTCCTCCTCCGGGTGGCGTTAACGTAGCATTTTTGGGAAGCTACCTGGTCGCCCTTGACTTCTCCGACTCCGTGGTCGGTCGGGAACTTCATTTTCTGGTGTACTGTCGAGGCAACCGCCATCAGGGGGTTGATGGTGGTTCTCCCGATTGTTAGGTTATAAAGTCTAGGTCAACGGGTCGTCAATCTAGAATTTATCTCCCACTAATGAAATGTCGGGTTCAGTGTTCCTAGGACTAGTCATTCTGATACATGCCCTTCTGCTCCCTTGGGGTAGTCGTTCTGATATATGTCCTTCTCTTCTCTCCTTCTGATCTCCTTTCCTTCTCTCCTTCTGACCTCCTGAGGCTTGTACTTCTTACCCCTGGGGCTTGTCCTACTGCTCTATGCTCTTCTGCTTCCTTGGCTCTCTTCTCCTTGCCACCCTGCAAGAGGGGCAATACCAGGCACAGAGGGGGGGGTGGTGCCTGATGAACCCTCTCCGATGCCTAAGTCAGTACGGTTTTAGAGAGATAAAGCTAGAGAGATGTCAGAGCAAAATTGTGCAACTTGCCAAGATGTCCGAATGAATAGTGGAGGCGAGGTATTTATAGGCAACGGTGTCATTAAGGTGGCTTAATGACATCGTTAACCTTTAAACACAGTTAATTAACCTTTAAACGCATAATTAGGACCTTAGGATACGGAGAAGGTAGGCGACGTGAACCGAGTGTGGGTGTCCGAAAATGGCGCAGGGGCCCTTGGGGGAGGAGAAATCCGACCCCCAAGGGTAGGGGTTGGGTGAGGGCACCCAACCCCTCCTAGGGAGGATGGGGTTGGCCAACCCCATCCCTCCTAGGAGAGATCGGGTTGGCCGACCCGATCTCTCCTAGGAGAGATCGGGTTGGTCCACCCGATCTCCCCTAGGAGAGATCGGGTTGGCTGACCCGATCTCTCCTAGGGGAGGTCGGGTGTGGCCACCCAACCTCACCTAGGTGAGTTTTCCTCGGCCGGACGAGCGCTCCGGCCTCGTCCGAGCCGTTGATGTTTTCGCGAAGTGTTCGGGTTTGAAGCTTCGATTTACAATCGTTAATGGGATGATAAAAATACAACGGTTTGGAAGTCAACGGGTTCAAATTGGGCGTATATCCATCACATGCCCCCGAGTCAACCAATGGCCTAACCCTTGATTGACTCTATTTCAGGATGGTATGATACGCGCAATTTGAAACCGGGGTTTTACCTTTCATCTGAGTGTTTGCTTATCCACGGATGCGTGTCTCCGATCCTGTCCCCTGTCTTATGAGATAGAGGAGTTGTAAACGTTAGAGTAGTGCGGACGTATGCCTAAGCACGTGTCCGTCTGAGGTGGGAGTAATAAACCTATCTTTGCTACCGGCGTATACTTAAAAAATACACGCTTGCATAAGGATGCAATACGAATACACCTAAGTGACTCATGCTTCAATTTCATGCCGGGACTTGTCTAAGTGGAGAAAAATTTCAATTTTGGTCCGAAATTTTTCTAAGTATGGGATACTAGAAAATATGCCTATAGGATTTTAACTAGGAGTGAACATGGATACATCATGAACATGAGGATGTGTACTAGCATACATGCAAGTAGGAACATAAGGATGGGAGTGAGTAGAGACATGCTGCGATTGTAGTCATGAATGTATGCATAAATATATGGCGGCCATGTGCATGGACGTCTAAATGTTTGAACACACGGGAGTGTGTATGTGGGCATGCATATGAGTGCAAGCATGAACATGTATGTATGTATGGACGGGTTGTGAGTATAAGCATGAGTGATGACATTGATGTACCTGCAGATGTTAATCATGAATATGAGCATAAGTGCAAAGGTGAGAGCATAGACCTCTCCTTTACCTGAGGGTGGGAACTCTGCCACTCAATGGGACACAACGTTCCGCCTCCCTTGTATTAGCGTGAGCATTGTCCATTAACCTCGACCTTCGGCATGTGTAACATTTTTCCTTCATTCGTTGGAGCGTGTGTATAGCTCTTGACCTTTACCCTGCAATTTGTTCCCCATAAAAGTGAGGGTGAAAAAGCTTACAAGCTTTTTTCTTACCGCCGCGAGCGAAGGGGTCTATTGACATGTGTTAAGGGTTGACCCTTCCTTCGGATGTGCTGGAGCGTTGCTCCATTTGGGGAAACTAAAAATTCGCCCTCTTCCCTTGGTGTTAAGGTTGCCCCCGTAGTAGGCGTATCTCGCCCCTCCATGAGTAAGGGTCGATCTTTGTGTTGGTTGCTCGTATAGATAACTCACTTTTGGGAAGCTTTCTTCTTCAGACAGGGAGACCTTGAAGATCGTTCTCCAAGGTAGTCAGACCAAATCTGACCGTCCTGTGTCTTGGGTGTCCGAGGTGAACTCGTATGAGGCAGGGACTCGTATGACCCCTTGTAGGTTGATTTCATGGAGAAACATACAAGGTGTAGGCAGAGCGTTCCGAACGTACCGTTGAATCAGATGAGAGGGAAGAACCCTCTAGTTCTGCTTATCAGGCCAAGAAATTTTCTAAGTCAGGGGTGGCTGCTAATGCTTCCAGTATGTTCTTTTTCCCTTCTTTTTTCTTTGTGATATACTTATGATTGTTCTCATGCTGCTTCCTTCTTGTTGTTAGAGCGTTCTTCCCTGGTTACCGAATAATTCTTGTGGTGGGTGAGAGTTCAAGTCAATCTAAATCCAAGGCGCGAAAACCTGACTCTGAGGTCGGGCCCTCGGCTGCCAAGGAGAAGGAAACAGCGAGAGGCTCTCCTTCCAGTGCCCCTTTGCTGACTCCCTCTCATGATAAGGAGGTAGTGGTTGAAGAGGCGCCCTCTTTGCTTGACAAAGGGAAACAACCTGTGGCTGGTGATGGGGTGATCATAGGTCTTGATGTCTCTTCTTTATCCTCTGCCCCCCAGCCGAGGGACCGAGACTCAGGTTCATTTCATCTTCATGTAGATTTGACGACTTTCGAAGGTGTCTTTGGCTTTCCTATGGGTTATGTTATTAACCCCTGCGTTGAAAATTTTTCTTTTGGTGATGGGTGTGATCATCGCCTTTCGTTGAGGTTCCTTTCTCTTGCCATGACTCTGATTAAGGTAGCGAATTCTTGCTTTGGAGTTTGGTGGAGACTGCCCTTGAGTTAGCCTCTACTAGTATCGTAGTTGTGATCGTTGTGGAGATCGTTTTGTTATATGCCCTCAATAGTGCTTGTCGTGATTCTTTGCTTCATGGTTGATTTCGTGAGATATGGAGGTTGTCTTCATAATGAGGACGTCTCCTTCCTTGTATCACCCAGTGGGTTGAAATATAAGTGCCTACCTTTGATGAGCGTACGAAGGGTGTTGTTTTTCCCTTTTTCTTGAACCTCCTCCCAGGGCTAGGCGTAGCCTTTTGATGTTCGTGGTCGGGATGGTGTCTTTACAATTCATGTCTTTGACAGATGTTTTATGATGTGCTGCCATGATAATCACTTCGGGGTGTGTGGACGTGATAGCCACTTCGTGATGTGTCGGAGTGATAGCCCTTCTGTAGTGTGTGGACATGATAGCCAGTTCAGGGTATGTGGACATGATAGCCACTTCAAGGTATGTGGACATGATAGCCACCTCAAGGTATGTGGACATGATAGCCACTTCAGTGTATGTGGACATGATAGCCACATCACGATGTATGGAGTTGTGCTTTAGTATTCCTTTTTCATTGGAGAGCCTTCATTGCTATAGTTGCTTTTTGTGTAGGCTATGTTTGTTGGGTTAGGTCCCGATGTCTCGTCTTGTCGGATGTTGTATCCTTTATGCTCTTTAGATGTCTCCTTCATGAGTTGTGCTTGACGATGTTCAAGTCTGATACGAGCATAGGTCACGCGAGGGCGACATGCATGACAATAACATTTGTCGGAGGTTGATTTGTGTGACTTGTAAGGCAATTCTTTTCTTGATGGGTCGAGCTTATTTTGAGAGCTTTGACCTTCGGATTTCATGTCTTTGCTATCCTTCTTGGTGGTGTTGGGTTCCTTTGAGATACTTCTCTTGACTTGTGATATGGGTGGTAGGATAACTCGTTACTTTTCATGATAACCTCTTGTGCTTCTGTATATGATCCTTTGGTCATGGACTTCTCCTTTGAATATGCTTTCCTTTCTTTATCTTTCTTTTGTGCTTTCCTTCACATCATACCTGCTATCTCATCAAGAAAAAACATTATGTGCTCTTTATACAACTTTACTTTGCAATTATTTTTTCATGGAATCCTTCTCAGTATGGTGCGATGATCTCTTCTGATACCCTTTAAATGGTATACGTGGTACTGTTAGACCAAAGATACGCTCTTGGTGGGCGTCGAATCTGATCACGAGACAGGCTCTCGGAGGGCACTTAACGTTTCACAGGATAGGCTCCCGGAGGGCACAGGTTAGACCAAAGATACGCTCCTGGTTGGCGTCGAAAACTGTTCACGAGACAGGCTCTCGGAGGGCACTTAACGTTTCACAGGATAGGCTCCCGGAGGGCACAGGTTAGACCAAAGATACGCTCCTGGTTGGCGTCGAAAACTGTTCACGAGACAGGCTCTCGGAGGGCACTTAACGTTTCACAGGATAGGCTCCCGGAGGGCTCAGGTTAGACCAAAGATACGCTCCTGGTGGGCGTCGAAGCTGGTAGTTTGAAATCTACCTCAAGATACGCTCTTGGGGGCGTCGAATCTGGTAGTGTTTTTTCTACCTCAAGATACGCTCTTGGGGGCGTCGAATCTGGTAGGTTGCAAATCTACCTCAAGATACGCTCCTGGGGGCGTCGAAATTCGTAGTTTTTGGAAACCACTCTCAAGATACGCTCTTGGTGCGTCGAAGGTCGTAGTGTAATAACTACTCTCAAGATACGCTCTTGGGGGCGTCGAATCTGTTCGCGGGATAGGCTCCCGGAGGGCACAGGGTTCGTAGTTTTAGAACTACTCTCAAGATACGCTCTTGGGGGCGTCGAATGTCTTCGCGGTATTGGCTCCCGGAGGGCTCATAATGTTACCTTATCTTGTGTCCTTTCTCATGTAGGGTGCGTCTTTGGTATGCTTTTCGAGTCTTTACTTGACTTTTCCTTCTATGATATTGCATGCTACCACGCTTTTCCTTTAATGTGGGAGATCACCTCTCGAGAGCGATGTTTGTGTGTTGCCAACTTAGGACGAGTTCGTATAGGGAGTTGATGATGTTTTCCTCTTATGTGACCTCTTCTAGGAAAAGTGGTATTGCATGTTCTTGTGATCTTCTGCTTCTAATCTCTTCTTTTACACTTAGGTGGACTACCAAGCACTTATTCGTTTGGTGCCCCCCAAGTTGCTTGGTGGTCACACCGCCTTTCATATTTGGCCGTTGAAGGCCCCTCGTTCATTTTCTTGGTTGGGTACCGCTTATGCTCGGGGCTCCCTTGTCTGCTTGTTTGAATGCGATGAGTGTCCCTTGTAGTATTTACTCTTTCTCATGCGTGCTTGTTTCAGTCATAGGCATGGTTTGGATGATGCTTTTGTCGGATGTGTCTTTGGAGGTTGGGTGGAAGAGCTTTTGCTTTGGGTGGGTGGGGGTGGATTTCATTCTCTTGACAACTAGGATGTGGCAATGTTTGTATCCTAGGGGTGCTTGTAAATTCTTTCCCCCCCCCCCCCCCTTCCTTGTGTTTTAGGTTGAAAAGCTCTCTCATAGAATGGCGTCTTGAGTTGTTAATCTCGTATGTGTGTTTCAGACTAGTCAATCTGATCCATGCTCTTTGTTCGTGCATGGGGGGGTCTGACCGGGCTGTGATAATCTTGGAGTGTTGTGGCACTTAGTGTGTGTTGCCTTTTCCTTCACATTGGAGTATTCTTCAATGCCTTTAGGGGGTGTCACATTGGTCATGCTCCTCCCACCTTGAATGTTGATTATAGACTTTCTTTGCATTAGGACTTGAATCTAAAAAGGGCGTTTTTCTTTAGGTTTGCCGGTGATGTTGCATGATTTTCCATGGTTTTGCCTCCGTATTGGCTATTCCTTGTTGGATGACTTCATTAGGGGCTGCATTTGTGTTGCGTACGTATACGTGTTTGAGGTGTGTTGAGCTGACAAGTCCCTCCTTTTTTGTTTTGTCATAACCTTCATTCATCATGTATTTGGCGTATGGCCTTAAAGGCGGGATATTGTTCTAGTGTCCCTTTTACCGGGGTTCTCCTCTTGATGGGATGCCAGAGTCAAATGTCTTATCATTTGCAGACAAGGTGGTTGATCGGGATGTGCGTCTAGTGTGAGGGTCGATCTTGAAACCTTACTCCCCAAGCTTTAGAGCTCTTCTTTGGTTGATCTTGTAGAACTATTATCCTGCCCTAAGGCTCTTGATAGGAGATGTATCTCCTTTTTCATACTCTAGTTGTTGCACTATCTCTTTTGCTAATCTTGCATCTTTGGAGTTTCTCTCTTGGTGCATGACTTCGATGACAGGATTTTCTACCGATGTTTATTCTATTAGGACTTGTATCCTTGGTTGCCTTCCTTTCTTGTGAGATGGCGAAGGAGTGTTTGTGAACACTCCAATGTGTCGCACTTGGTAGAGGTATGCGCCTAATATTTATAGCGCTGTCTTGAATCTTCGTGTACCTATCTCTGATGAACATGTTATTCATTACATATATAGTACGGAGTCCAAGGATCTCCGGGTTAGGATCATAGTTTGAGAACAGAGACATAGTCATCTATTAGATAACCTCTTTATCTACGGAGTTTATTTTTGCAAGGATAAATGCAAGGATACTTGTAAGGATACTTGTAAGGATTCTTGTAAGGATATGTGTTCCATCCTTATTCCTGGTTCATTTGCAGTGCTGTGTCCCTAATGGGTGTGTTGGTGTTCTGACCACCTTCGTACTAGTCGGGGGTCCTTTGGTATTAGGTATGCCTGACTCTTCTCTGGGAGATGTCTGACGGACTCCCTTCATGCACTATGGTTCTCTTCATGTCAAAGTTGGTGATTCCCTCTTTTATGACTAATATATCATTGTGTGGAAATATTATGTTTTCCATATCCCTTTTTAAAAACTTGATGATGGTGTCACCATTCTTCCTTTGCTAGGCTTGGTGTCCTTGAGAGTTTTTGATGGAAGTGTATTCCATTACCTGGGGTGAGCTTACTAAGTGTAGTTGTATCTCCTGGCTATTTTATGAAATCATAAAGATCCGCTGGAGGTGTTTGCTTCTGATGGTGGACGTTGCCCATGTGATATGGTTTCCTCTATTTTTGGAGGGATGTGTTCGCGGCTACCCCCTCTTGTGCTAATGGGCGTTTGTGGGGAGGGCATGTTGTGACTGGTGCCCCCCTTGCATACCAATGCCCGATGGGATCCTTTGACGGACTTGGCCCTAGGATGCTTAGTGGAAGGTTATAGTAGGGGTAATCCTTTGTGACCTTCATGGTAGTTCCTCTATAGGATGTTGAGAGTGCTCAACTTATTTTTGTAAGTGAGCCTTCCATCTTGTGATCTTTCCCAGAAACTTGACCTTATAGGTGTTCTTTGGGATTGAGGAATCTGTTGCTTGTGCATCTCTTGATTGGCGATGGCCTTTTACGTATTCTTCTAGTGGTCCACCTGTGTATATATATATCACGGAGCTCGAAGGCGTCCGGTATGGTCATTCTTGGAAAACATGTTGATATCAAGTATCAAAATCTACCCCTTTTAGGGAGTTGACTTGTTATGCAGTTAAATTAAATAAGAGGATATGGGAAGGATATGAGTGTGGGGGTGTTGATATCCCCTGCTTCTTTGGTAATGTAACTGTTTTCCTCCATTAGTCTGTGTGTATTCCTTCCACTTGAGGAATATAAGGTCGCATCCTTGCAAGGCGGACTAGGTGGAGGTGTATCCTTCATGTATGCTATGTGCAATCTTACTCTACTACGTCTCTCCATGAGACTTCCCATTGTAGTAGCTATGTGCTAACGTAGTGTGGTACTCTATGAGTCCCCTGTTCAAATCCTTGTCTTTTCAACTCCTTCCCTGTCCTAGGGGGATGTGTGCCAAGGGTTTTCATGCACAAGGGGTTTGGATCTGTCGTGCTGTATCATGGGTAGGTGGTTGCCTTGTTGTGTTGTTGGGACTATGTTCCTCCCTTTTAGCTTTCCTTGATATGTCCCTTAGTCATGTCTGTAGTGATACGGACTGTATGTGTACATTGCCAGGGTGGATGTTGGAACTCCTATATCCTTGTTGGTCTGGCATGTATGTCCTCCCTTAGTGCGGTGTATGTCCCTGTTGGGGTACTTGGTTGAATCCATGCCTCCTTGGAGGTCTTGCCTGTCTATCTGCCCCCAGAGGTGTGTATGCCCTGGTATCCTGCTGTGTCTGTTGCTGCCTTGGAGGCACAGACTGCTGCCTTCCCTCTGGGGGTGGCCTTTGGTTGTCTCTCCTTTGTTCTTCTCATTGCCCTGTTCGAGGGTGCAAGTGGTGTTCTTCTTCTGGGACTTGTTCTTCTTCATGCTGGTGTTGCCTTCTCTGCCTGTTCCTCAGCGTATCTCTATAGGCTAGCAGCTCATCCAATGCGTTCATCAACCTCGGAGTCACTGTCTGTGCTCCTTGTGAGTATGCGGGCCTTATGTTGGTTGTGTGGGCACGATTGTCGTTCCTTTGAGTCAGTATTCCATATGGACACCCTTGAGGTTGTGCCTCATAGTAATACCCCTGTGGAGGTGCCGTGTATTGGGATGGCACTCCTTATTGCCCCCCTGTCCCTCTGGTTTCCTAGTCAATGGAGTTGAAGCTGTGGAAGCCTCCTAGCCAGCTGGGCGTGAAGGTCCTCCTGCCTGCTTGTTAGGTTGGGGTGCCTGTGGGGCTACCTGAGGCTCTGGGTGTGCAGGCTGTTTCTCTGGGTTAGGCTGCCTTGCTGGAGGTATAGGCTGTCTCCCTCGCCTACTGCCCCCAGGTGGGCGGTTATGCCTAGATGCTAAGCTATTCGTCATCGCTCTTGTGATTGCCAGGCTTTCTGTTCGAAGCCCACGGACGGCGCCAAGTGTTAGGTTATAAAGTCTAGGTCAACGGGTCGTCAATCTAGAATTTATCTCCCACTAATGAAATGTCGGGTTCAGTGTTCCTAGGACTAGTCATTCTGATACATGCCCTTCTGCTCCCTTGGGGTAGTCGTTCTGATATATGTCCTTCTCTTCTCTCCTTCTGATCTCCTTTCCTTCTCTCCTTCTGACCTCCTGAGGCTTGTACTTCTTACCCCTGGGGCTTGTCCTACTGCTCTATGCTCTTCTGCTTCCTTGGCTCTCTTCTCCTTGCCACCCTGCAAGAGGGGCAATACCAGGCACAGAGGGGGGGGGTGGTGCCTGATGAACCCTCTCTGATGCCTAAGTCAGTACGGTTTTAGAGAGATAAAGCTAGAGAGATGTCATAGCAAAATTGTGCAACTTGCCAAGATGTCCGAATGAATAGTGGAGGCGAGGTATTTATAGGCAACAGTGTCATTAAGGTGGCTTAATGACATCGTTAACCTTTAAACACAGTTAATTAATCTTTAAACGCATAATTAGGACCTTAGGATACGGAGAAGGTAGGCGACGTGAACCGAGTGTGGGTGTCCGAAAATGGCGCAGGGGCCCTTGGGGGAGGAGAAATCCGACCCCTAAGGGTAGGGGTTGGGTGAGGGCACCCAACCCCTCCTAGGGAGGATGGGGTTGGCCAACCCCATCCCTCCTAGGAGAGATCGGGTTGGCCGACCCGATCTCTCCTAGGAGAGATCGGGTTGGTCCACCCGATCTCCCCTAGGAGAGATCGGGTTGGCTGACCCGATCTCTCCTAGGGGAGGTCGGGTGTGGCCACCCAACCTCACCTAGGTGAGTTTGCCTCGGCCGGACGAGCGCTCCGGCCTCGTCCGAGCCGTTGATGTTTTCGCGAAGTGTTCGGGTTTGAAGCTTCGATTTACAATCGTTAATGGGATGATAGAAATACAACGGTTTGGAAGTCAACGGGTTCAAATTGGGCGTATATCCATCACCGATGATCGCGTTGTAAGTCCCTGCGGAATCAACTACCACGAACTCCACGTTCCTCCTTTCTGATTTCCACCCACTACCAAACTCCACTGGTAAGGTGATTACTCATAGCGGATAGGAGGTTGAACCAGAGAACCCGACCATCGGGAAGTTTGCCTCCTTCAGATCTTTCTTTGTTTTTCCCATGGCCTCTAGCGCGTCCATAAATAGAATATCGGAGGAGCTTCCCCCGTCGATCAGAAATCGCTTCATTTCGAACCCGTCTACATCCAAGGTTACAACCAAGGTGTCGTCGTGCGGAGTTTCCACGCCTATGAGATCCTCCGACGAAAAGGAGATCACCATTTCTTCCTTCAGGGTCCAGGATCGAGACCTCTTACCCAGCACCACCGCCGTAGGGATTCTAGAGGCATAAACCTCTCGGGAGGATGAAGTATCACCTCCAGCAGCAAACCCTCCGTGAATCACATTGATAGTGCCCCGTCTCTCCTTACGAGCACCGGATGACTCTGGGTCGGTTCTCTTCTTCTTTGGGGACCGATCGCGGGATCGGGAACGGGACCGCGATCGGGACCGAGAGCGGGATCGACACCGTTTATCCCCGATGAACTCCTTGAGCTCCCCCTTCTGGATCAGCTTTTCGAAAATGGTTGGTGTCGTGACCATTTGCGCGGTGAAATCGGCAGTAGCGATCCGTGTGAGATCCCAAGAATTCTCCATCCTTCTTTGGGGGGTACCTGGAGATACCTTGTCGTTCCATGACCGTCAGTACCTCCGCCATGGAGCAGTTGAGAGGAATGTCGAGATCCTCCCGCTTATCCTTCCTTGAAGAACGCCTATCGTCCCTCCGATCAGGGCGGCCTCGATTCCGACTACTTTCGGGTTTACCCTTTGACTTACGATCGTCAAACGGTTTAACCGACTGCTTCCCCTTGTTCGACTTTGGGGGCTCCAACTCTCCCGCGGCTATCTTTGACTCCTGGACATCGATTTGCCGTTTCACCCTCTTCTGTAGTGCCTCCATATTCCACACAGCTTTTTCAGCTACACTGTGCATTAGGTCGGAACCGTAGGGGGCCGTTAGGTTCCGAATGAATGTACGAATGGTTTCGCCTTCCGAGATTTCCTCGTCAATCTCCGTCACACTGGCATTGTACCGCTGGTAATAGTGTGCCAGCGATTTGACGGGCCTTTGTACCACCTGGGTCAGGGACCTCACGCTCTTCAGCAAACGTCTACGACCCTAGTACTGCTGAATGAACCGGTCGTGCATATCTGCCCAGCAAGTAATGCAACCTGGGGGCAGACTCAAGAACCAGGTCAGGGCTCTTTCCCCAAGTGTGTTCGGGAACAGTGTACACACTATGTCTTCATTCGGGGCTCTTCCCAGACACGCCATGAGGTGCTTCTGGACATGTCGAACCGGATCTCCTTCGCCATCGTATTCCTTTATCGTGGGGATACCTAGCCCTGGCGGGGCTAGGGTGTCTATGAGTCGAGGGACGAAGGGATGAGTAGATCGATCCCTCAGCTCCGATACCAGCGGCTTCTGCTCTCCCATGCAGATGTTCACGATCTTTACCACCTGATCGGGGGTGATGGGACCATTCAGGGGAATGGTCCTGTGCTGTACTGGCCCTGGCCCATCAACCACGAACCTCTCTGGCTGAACGGACACCCTACTTCTGTCCTGGCCCCGGGGCGGAGCCTCCTGTACGTTCCGAACCTCTGCTGGTGGGGGTGCTTCTTCCAATGGGGGCATCTCCTCCTGCCTCTTCGCAGCGTCTCTCCGATCTAAGAGAGCCTCCACAGCTGCTAAAAACATGGGCATGGCTTCTGCCACGACTCTTGCCAGGTCAGTAGCTGGGGGAGCCTCCTGCTCTCTATTGCCCTGGTGCTGAGCGGCAATCTCTTCAGGACCTTCATTGTGCCCCCCTGTCTGGGAGAGCTCAGCAGCGGGATGGTTCTGGTTTTCCTCCTGTTCTGGTAGCGAATTCAGAGTTGTTGCAGCGGGGTGACGGGAACCACCAGATTGTCCCTGTCTTCTTTGCTTGCCAGCCGCCATCGATCGAGTAGAAGGCATCTCAGCTTTTTGTACGCTTCCCACAGACGGCGCCAATGTTGGATCACGGTGGAACTCCTGCACGGACTTTGACGACGATCCTAGCTCCTTCGCTCCACGCAATCCTGCAAGAGGGGATAGACCGGGCGGTGACCCAGAATCCCTCTCCGATGCTTAAATGAGTATCTCGTACGGACTGGCAAGCAGTAATCGAAAGTAAGTATTTTCAACGTAAAATGATCTGAGGTGATCTCTTGCCCTTTTATAGGCGAAGAAGTACCTCAGTTACCTGGTGAACCGTTGGGGGTGGTTAGCCCGTATCCCGCGTATCTTGGGTGTGATCCCGCCTATCTAGGCCGCGATCTCGCTTATCTCGGCCACGCCCCGCGTATCTCGGCCACGCTCCGTGTATCTTAACCACGTTCCGCGTATCTCGGCCACGCCCCGCGTATCTCGGCCTTATCCTCTGATAGCGAGTCCCGACTCCCGTCGGGGACTCCAGAGTTATCTCGTTGCGTCACCGCTCGGGCCCCCTCGTCATCGTGACAGGGCCTATGATTCTTAGGGATTCTTCATCGGGGCCTACTCAGAGGCATTTCATCGGGAGCGTTCAGCTCACTTGTCAGGTCCGACTCCGTCGGGACCTCTCATCCTCGGGCTCTCTTCGTCGGGATCATTTGTCTGGGTCATCTTGGCCTTCGTTTTGGGCCCACCAGGCCTATCAGTCGTTTCCTCACCGTTAAAGAGCCTAGCAGCTGTAGTCGAATCCATCAGGCACTGGGAAGGGGGTTCCCGGTAAGCCCATTGTTTGCACACGATGTCCTGAGTGCCTTCTTGCCTCGGACCTCCGCTCTTCCTTCTCCTCGAGATACCTGCAAAATGGGTGATACCGAGACCAAAGGGGGGGTGGTGCTCGCTGTGCCCTCTCTAATACTTAAATGAGTATATGCTTTAGAGAGATGGAGTGATCTTAGAGAGAGAGTGAGAGATTTCCCTCAAATGAGGGGATGACGTCTCTATTTATAGAGCTCCTATTGAACCACCCCGATTCTAGTGGTTTCCTGGTCCGGTTGTGGAAGGTTCGTAATATAAGTTGGCCTTGACCGTAAATAAGGTGCATTTGACCCCGGTTCAACCGTAGATATGTTTATCATAGCTAAATGTTAGTGCGTAGCCTCCAAGGGTGAGCCCCGAGCGAAATATAGTCCGGGGGTAGGGGTCCGGACGAGGGGGACTCGTCCAGATGGAGGGGGGGTACCCGTCCAGGTACCCCTATGGTCTTGCTCGGGTTACCCGGGCAAGGTCCTTGCTCGGGTAACCCAAGCAAGGGTCCCCTGCTTGGGTTGCCCCCGAGTTGTTTTTCCACTTGGGGCCTTCTCGAGTTGTTTTCCCCACTCGGGGTGTTTTTCGGGGCTATTTGGTGGGCCTCGCGTCTTCGTGATCCAACTTTTGAATTATACTCGGTTATTGCCCAGTTATTGGGTCCAATTCGTGATAGCTTTGGCGTATATCCAACAGCATAGTCGTCTGATATCTTGCCTTTTATGGAAAGTATGGTGAAGCTGTTTGGGATTTAAATTTCCAGTTTTATCCTACTGTTGATCGATCGAAGGCTCAGTGGAAGGTGCATTATATTTTTGTCAAAGATTACCAGGCTTCCTGGCCAGTCAACCTATCTGGTATTAAGGAAGGTGTTCCGACCCGTTCAGAGTTCTCATCTTCTGATCGATCAACTATTCGAGATATATATGCTGCCCATCGGGCTCAGAGTTATTAGCTTGTGCGGGCTTCTTCCGAGAAGTATCTGTGCCATGTTGGAGTGTTAAAAACTACTTCCTTGGCATGCTGTTTCTTTATTATGCTTTATGCCTTCTTTTTCCCCTCCTCATAGGTTTGTTTGCTGACAGAATCCCACGGTCACAGGTGTGTGGATCCATTCGAGGTGATAGTAAGGATGCTGAGGAGGTTGCTCCCTCTCCTTATGCTCATAAAGTTCACAATGTTTCCAAGTCTTCCAAAGCTGCTATGGCTCCAAGTATGTATGCATGCTTACTGTCATTGTCATGCACTTCATGTTATAATTCTTCTCATATAAAATTCCTTGTTATTTCAGAGCACACTGCCACTACTGACAAGGCTTTGTCTACTTCAAGGTTGAAGAAGACGATTCCTTAGACTGATGGTTCTAAAGACTTCTCCAAATCTAAAGTGGAAAGTGATTCACATTGATGATCCTCAGCCGATTTCTCCCTACGATAAAGAGAAAGAAGTCGTTGCTCCTGAGGTCGTTGTTGACAAAGGTAAGGCGCGTGCCTTAGATCTTAAGATTTCTTCTACCGGCAGTTATCATTTCGACCGATGGTCGACTCTTGCGACCCGGAGGTCGGCGTTCGTATGCTCACCACGTTTATGCCCCTAGTTGATTGGAAGCCTGTCCCTGACTCTGGTCCAGCTGGACTTCGTCTCGCTCGCTCTTGATGTGTTATCTCGATATGTCCCTATAAGTCTTGTTCAATTCAATATTATTTTGTCATATCGTTATGGTTTTAGCGTATGCTTGTTGTTTCCAGGTCGTTGCCGACATGGTAAACATGGTATCGTTCATGGTCTAGCCGACCGAGAAGATAGATGTTCAGAAGTCTGAGATAGAGCAGCTGAAGAAGACAGTGTGTTCCATGAAGGCAAAGATTGCCACTTTCTACTCCTCTGAGTTTGTATATCAGGGTCGCATTGCCTCCCTCGAAGCTGAAGTCGCTCGACTTTCAAAGGAGAAGGAAGACGCGGCCATTGCGGCTCGTGACCACTTGGCGAAGGCTCTCTTGAAGAACTCTGATGAGGCACCACTCCGTGGAGTTGCTCAGTAAAATTCATCTTCTGAGTTCGAGGATGACGCCACGTTGAAGTGACATGATCTTATCACTGCATATGGTGAGGAGATTGCTGTCAAGATTTACACTATCGGCCCACTCTTTGATTTCAATGAGCTAATAACATTGCTGGCTTTGCTTCCGCGCACTTATCGACGCTCTGTGATGAGGAATCTTCCCCTCCAAGCGGTGTGAAGCGTGCTTCTGCTTTGACTTCCTTATGTGATGTTGCGGACACCACTCCCTTGGGTTACGAGGACGGTGACGATCATGCCACTTCTGATTGATGTGCTGACTACTCTATTATGCTTGTAGATGGCCGCTTTATTTTCATTACGCTTATCGTGCTTCGTTATATTGAAACACTTGTTCCGGGATTGAACATGTATGTCATCCATCTATCTTTTGCATTAGATCGTTCGAAAACATATATAGATATTATGTATATATAGACATAAGTAGTGTTTCATACCCTTGTTGTCATGATTGTCCCCGTTGTTTCGGGTTGTGATTGCTGGGTTGTGTGTGTTAAGTCTGCTTCCACTTGGGTAGCTTCGGGCTTCTTTTTTCACGAACGGGATCGAGATGTCTATACAAGGACGGGAACGCCGCGATCCTTAAAACACAATCACCGAGCTAATCTTCCAGTCCTCGATCTCAAACCTTCGGATCCTGCACGAGGGGCAGTAACCAGCGTGGGAGAGGGGGGGATGCTGGTTGGGCCCTCTCCGACGCTCAAGTCAGAATTTGTAGAGAGAGAAAGCCTTAGAGAGAAGTCAGAGCATCCAAAGTCCAAAATGAGGGAGTTATTTAAAATGAGAGACATAGACCCCTATTTATAGGGAACCTAAGGATCATGCCCAGTTTTGAACGGCTTGATGCTGGTATGAAGGAAAACGTATAGCGTCATCAAGGTGGAATGTGCGTGCGCCGACTTCTCGCAATTGGAAAAATAATTGGGATGAGCGCGGAGAACATAAAAAATTCGGACCTCCGAATTATTTAGCAATCTGGACCGGTCCGGATTGTCTTGTGGCAATCCGGAAGTCCCCCGGTCACGTATCGCACGTATTCCGGACCGTTTTTTAAATTGGGTGTCCGCGGAAGAATTCTTTTACGGGTTTTGGAGTATTTTTCGAGGCCTGAAATGTAAACACGAACCCGAATTGGACAGATATCTAACACTTGCCCCCGAGTCAAGTAGTTGTTTAAAACCCGTGCTTGACTCTTTTTAAGATAAGATATTCGTCCAATTTAGGTTCGGTACTGACCTCAGGGTTGGCCTGTTTGTCAATTCGAGTGTAGAGATCATAAATTTGACCAACATCAATTTTCCGCCGTACGTATGTAATCTGTTTATAGGGTTAGCGTAGCGGACAATATACGTATAACAACATGCAGTTATATTCGCAATATCGTGTAATGAGCGAAATAAAGATTTATACAACCTGATAATATCATGGTACACGATGTAAGCATATAACACATTGTCAACATGTAGATGACGACATAGTAAACGGATGACGTAATCATGCAATAAGCAAAACACTTAGAATAATATGAAACTGGAAAGCATGCTTTTCAACATTGAGCATGATCTAAACATAGTAAATAATGCAAGGATGTAGTATGATGCAAACATGAAGTATGGTGTAAACGTGAGACATGATATAAACATGAGATTCATATTTAGATTATGAAAATAATCATGTAACGATCATAAATAATAAACGTGTATGATAAATTCTATGTACGTAATGTGTAATAATAATTACGTGTTGTGTGTCATGAAGCATTGTGTAGTACGTATGCAATATGAACATAGAAGAGATGCAAAGATGCTTGTAAAGGTTGCTAAGGACTTATATGAAAATACATGAAAGTTTAGTCCTTAGCACATGGTGTATGATTGGTTCTGCTATGGCCGTTAGGCCCTTTAACGGTGAGGAAACGGTGAATAGGCCCACTGGGCTCTAAAAGGAGGTCAAGAAGACCAAGGCGAAGGGTCTCGACAGAGGGAGTCCCGATGATAAAAGGTCCCGACAGAGTCGGTCCCGATAGGTGAGCTGGACGCTCCCGATGAGATGCCTTTAAGTAGGCCTCGATGATGAATCCCTGAGAACAATTGGCCCTGTCACGATGACGAGGGGCCCCGAGCGGTGACACAACGAGATAACTCTGGAGTCCCCGATATTAGTCGGGAATTGCTATCAGAGGTTAAGGCCGAGATACGCGGGGCGTGGCCGAGATACGCGGAGCGTGGTTGAGATACACGGAGCGTGGCCGAGATACGCGGGGCGTGGCCGAGATAAGCGAGATCATGGCCTAGATAGGCGGGATCGTGCCCGAGATACGCGGAATATGGGCTAACCACCCCAACGGTTCACCAGGTAACTGAGGTATCTCTCTGCCTATAAAAGGGCAGAGGTTACCTCAGATCACATTACGTTTGGAGATACACACTTTAAGTTTACTGCTTGCCAGTTCATACGAGATACTCATTTAAGCATCGGAGAGGGATTCTGGGTCACCGCCCGGTCTATCCCCTCTTGCAGGATTACGTGGAGCGAAGGAGCTTGGATCGCCTTCAAAGATCGTACCGGAGTTCCACCGTGATCCAACATTGGCGCCGTCTGTGGGAAGCGTGACAAAAAGCTAATATGCCTTCTACTCGTTCAATGGCGGCTGGCAAGCAAAGAAGACAAGGACAATCTGGTGGTTCCCGTCATCCTGCTGGGACGACTCTGAATTCACCACCGGAGCATGCTGAGGACCAAAGTCTCCCCGCTGAGGTCTCCCGAATAGGGGGGCACAACGAAGCCCCTGAAGATACTGCTCAGCACCAGGAGAATAGGGAGCAGTAGGCTCCTCCAAACGCGGACCTGACGAAGGCTGTGGCGGATGCCATGCCGCTGTTTCTGGCAGCCGTGGAGGCTCTTCTAGATCGAATAGAGGCTGCATGGAGGCAAGAGGAGGTGTCCCCACCAAGGGAGGAAGTGCCCCCGCCGGCAGAGGTTCAGAATGTGCAGGAGGCCTAACCCCGGAGCCAGGACAGGGGTAAGGAGCTTGCTCAGACAGAGCGATTCGTGGTCGATGGGCCGGGACCAGTGCAGCACAGGATCATTCCCCTCAATGGTCCCATCACCCCCGATCAGGTGGTGAAGATCGTGAACATCTGCATGGGAGAGCAGAAGCCGCTGCTGTCGGAGCTGAGGGATCGATCCTCTCATCCCTTTGTTCCCCGATTGATAGACACCCTCGCCCCGCCAGGGCTGGGTATCCCCACGATTAAGGAGTATGATGGGGAGGGAGATCCGGTTCATCATGTCCAGAAGCACCTCATGGCGTGTTTGGGCAGAGCCCCGAATGAAGATATCGTGTGTACACTGTTCCCGAACACACTTGGTGAGAGAGCCCTGACCTGGTTCTTCAGTCTGCCACCAGGGTGCATCACTTGCTGGGCTGATATGCACGACCGCTTTATTCAGCAGTACCAGGGTCGCCGACGTCTGTTGAAGAGTGTGAGGTCCCTGACCCAGGTGGTGCAGAGGCCCGATGAGTCGCTGGCGCATTATTACTAGCGATACACTACCAGCGTAGCAGAGATTGACGAGGAGATTTCGGAGGGTGAGACCATTCGTACCTTCATTCGGAACCTAACAGCCCCCTATGGTTCCGACTTAATGCACAGTGTGGCCGAGAAGCCTGTGTGGAATATGGAGGCATTGCAGAAAAGGGTGAAGCGGCAAATCGACGTCCAGGAGTCGAAAATAGCTGCTGGAGAACTTGAGCCCCCAAAGTCAAATAAGGGAAAGCAGTCGTCCAAACCAATGGACGACAGTAAGTCGAAGGATAAATCTGAGAGCAGTCGGAGTCGAGGCCGCTCTGATCGAAGGGAGGATAGGGGTTCCTCGAGGAAGGATAGGCGGGAGGATCATAACATTCCTCTCAACAGCTCTATGGCGGAGGAGTTAACAGTCATGGAGCGACAGGGTATCTCCAGGTACCCCCCCGAAGAAGGAAGGAGAATTTTTGGGGTCCCGCACCGATCGTTACTGTCGATTTCTCCGCGCAAATGGTCACGACACTAATCATTGTCGGGAGCTGAAGAAGGAGATCGAAAAGCTGATCCAGAAGGGGAAGCTTACGGAGTTTGTCGGGGAGAAGCGGTGTCGATCCCGTTCTCGATCCGCGATCGGTCCCCAAAGAAGAAGAGGTCTGAGCCGGAGTCTTCTGGCGCCCATAAGGAGAAGCGGGGCACTATCAATGTGATTCATGGAGGATTTTCCGCAGGAGGTGACACCACAGCCTCTCGGGAGGTCTACGCCTCCAGAATTTCTGCTGCTGTGGTGCTGAGCAAGAGGTCTCGATCCTGGACCTTGAAGGAAGAGATGGTAATTTCTTTTTCAGCGGAGGACCTAAAGGAGTGGAGACTCCGCATGATGACGCTCTGGTCGTGACCCTCGACGTGGATGGGTACGAGATGAAGCGGATTTTGATCGACGGAGGAAGCTCCTCCGATATTCTGTTTCTGGATGCACTAGAAGCCATGGGGAAAACGAAGAAGGATCTCAAGGAGGTGAACTTCCCGATGGTCGGGTTCTCTGGTATTACCTCCTACCTGCTGGGAATGATCACCTTACCAGTGGAGTTTGGTAGCGGGTGGAAGGCGGAGAGGAGAAACGTGGAATTCGTGGTGGTCGAGTCCGCGGGGACGTACAACGTGATTATCGGGAGAACCACCATCAACCCTCTGATGGCAGTTGCCTCGACTGTGCACCAGAAGATGAAGTTCCCGACTGACCACGGAGTCGGGGAGGTCAAGAGCGACCAGGTGGCTTCCAGGAAGTGCTATGTTAATGCCACTCGACGGAAGAGACGAGAGGCCATGGCTATCCTCCAGACCGATGCCGATCCGAGGGAGGAGTTTGGGCGTCCCGCCCCTGTGGAGGATTTGAAGGAGGTCGAGATTGACGGACCTCATAGGAAGGTGAAAATCGGGTCTGCTCTGACCGAGGAGACAGCCCGAGATTTGATCGACCTACTGAAGGAGTTCAAGGAGCTGTTTGCCTGGTCCCCGAGTGACATGCCAGGAATCAGCCCCGATGTGATCGTACACGAGCTGAAGATTGATCCCGCGATCAAGCCGATCGCGCAGAAGAGGCGTCCGATGGGCGCAGACAAGAGGATCGCAATCCAGCAGGAAGTAGGCAGGCTGCTCGACGCTGGGTTTATCAAGGACCTCCGATTCCAGACTTGGGTCACTAACCCGGTGCTGGTGAAGAAGAGCAATGGGAAATGGCGGATGTGCGTGGATTTCCGCGATCAGAATAAGGCCTGCCCGAAGGATTGTTACCCGCTCCCGAGAATCGACCTGCTGGTGGATGCCACATCGACACATGAGTTGTTGAGCTTCATGGATGCGTACTTGGGCTATAATCAGATCAAGATGGCTAAGGAGGATGCCCCCCACACTGCCTTATATGCCGATAGTGACATCTATCACTACGATGTCATGCCTTTCGGACTGATCAATGCCGGGGCAACCTACCAGCGGATGGTGAACAAGCTGTTTGGCGACATGCTGGGGAAAACCATGGAGGATTACGTGGACGATATGTTGGTGAAGTCCCGACAAGCTGAGGATCATGTGCACAACCTAGCTACGGCGTTTGAGCGGATGAGGCTTCATCAGGTTCGCTTGAACCCGAAAAAGTGCGCCTTCGGAGTCCACTCGGGGAAGTTTTTGGGCTTTATGCTAAGCCAGCGAGGAATTGAGGTGAACCCCGAGAAGCTGAGGGCGATCGAGGAGATGCAGTCTCCGGTAAATCATCGGGAGGTGCAAGTGCTGAATGGCCGACTGGCTGCAATGAATCGTTTCTTGTCTAAGGCAAGTGACCGATCCATGCCATTTTTTGAAGTGTTGAGGGCCAACAAGAAGTTTGAATGGACTGCCAAGTGTGAAGAGGCATTCCAGGCACTCAAGCAGCACCTTCGCACCCTCCCGCCGTTGGCGAAACCAGTCCCAGGCGAGCCGCTCTATTTATACTTGGTTGTTTCTGATTTTGCCATTAGCTCTGTGTTAGTGAAGGTTGTCGAGGGTAATCAAGTCCCCGTTTGTTATGTAAGCAAGGCGTTTGCCAAATCTGAAATGAATTATCCCGCCGTTGAGAAGTATCTCTTTGCGTTGATTATTACTGCTCGGAAGCTGAGGCCTTACTTCCACGCGCATGAGATTACTGTGTTGAAAATCAGCCTTTGAAGCATTTTTTGAACCGACCTGATGCGTCGGGGAGATTAGTCAAATGGCAGTCGAGCTTAGTGAGTTTCGCATACACTTTGCTCCGAGAGCGGCTATTAAGGGCCAGGCGTTGGCGGATTTCATAGCAGAATCTACAGCCCCCGATCTGGAAGAAGCGGGCCCTGTAGAGGGGGAAACCATGGAGGTCCCGATAGCAGAACAACCAGAGATGGCAGAGCAATCAGAACAGCCAAACGAGAAAAATACCTAGGAGATGTACACTGATGGATATACGCCCAATTTGAACCCGTTGACTTCCAAACCGTTGTATTTTTATCGTCCCATCACCGATTATAAATCGAAACTTCAACCCGAACACTTGGCGAACACATCAACGGCTCGGACGAGGCCGGAGCGCTCGTCCGACCGGGGCAAAACTCACCTAGGTGAGGTTGGGTGGCCACACCCGACCTCCCCTAGGAGAGATCGGGTCAGCCAACCCCTCCTAGGTGAGGTTGGGTGTCCGAAAAATGCGCAGGGGCCCTTGGGGGAGGAGAAATCCGACCCCCAAGGGTAGGGGTTGGGTGAGGGCACCCAACCCCTCCTAGGGAGGATGGGGTTGGCCAACCCCATCCCTCCTAGGAGAGATCGGGTTGGCCGACCCGATCTCTCCTAGGAGAGATCGGGTTGGCCAACCCGATCTCTCCTAGGAGGGATGGGGTTGGCCAACCCCATCCTCCCTAGGAGGGGTTGGGTGCCCTCACCCAACCCCTACCCTTGGGGGTCGGATTTCTCCCCCCCAAGGGCCCCTGCGCCACTTTCAGACACCCGCACTCGGTTCACGCCGCCTACCTTCTCCGAATCCTAAGGTCTTAATTGTGCGCTTAAAGGTTAATTAATTGTATTTAAAGGTTAACGATGTCATTAAGCCACCTTAATGACACCGTTGCCTATAAATACCCCACCTTCACAACTCATTTGATGATCTTGGCAATTTAGATTATTTTGCTCTGACATCTCTCTAGCTTTATCTCTCTAAAAACGATACTGACTTAGGCATCGGAGAGGGTTCATCAGGCACCACCCCCCCTCTGTGCCTGGTACTGCCCCTTCTGCAGGGCGAAAGGAGAAGAGAAGCTAAGGAAGGAAAGACGAAAGCTAAGACAGTACAACCTAAGAGAACCGGATCATCCACATCTCCAGTGAGGAACGAGATTTGAGCCGATCACCCGTTGACCCAGATCCCGGAACCTAACACTTGGCGCCGTCAGTGGGCTTCGAACAGAAAGCTTGGCTATTACACGAGCTATGACGAACAGTAGGGTGTCCAGGCACCAACGCCCACCCGGGGGCAATGGGCGGAGAAGAGAACCCATACCCCCAGGGAGGCAGCATAACCCTGGGAAGCAACCAATGCATCCAGAGCCCCAAGAAATACCACAGCCTCCTCAACAACAGAACAACCAGGAGGGAGGACCTTCACGCCCAGCTGGGGTTGAGTCCTCCACAGCCTCCACCCCCCGGGCAAGAAGGCCACAGAGAGAAAGAGAACACCAGGGAGCGCCTTCCCACAACACGGCACCCCCTGAGGGATATTATTATGAGGAGCAACCCCAAAGGTACCCGTATGGGATGCCGGCACAAAGAGATGATAACCGCGCCCACACAGCATATGCAAGGCCGGCATACACCCAAGGGACTTACACTGAAGCTCATGAAGAGGAGCAGATCCCAACAGAAGAGCACTACTCGCACCCTCGAGCAGGGCAGCGAGAGGAACAAAGAAGATATTACCAGGAGCCACCCCCAGAGGGAAGGCAACAATTCGTGCCTCCTAGGCAACAGCAGAGCAACAGGGCTTACACCCCGCTTGGGGAGGAAAGACAAGCAAGACCTCCAAGGAGGCAAGACTTCTATGAAGCACCCCAGCAGGCATACCAAGGGTACACCAACAGTCCATACCAGCATGGACAAGGGAACCCAGTAAGCCCTGTCTACAACTACAATGGGTATCAGAGGGATTATACTCCGGCGCAGGTGATGATCACCCCGGAGGAAATAGAAGCCATGATAACCCGGAAATTGAATGAGTCAAAGAAACCCAGCCTGCATTGTCAAAGTGACAAGACAAACCACCCTTTCACAAAGGAGCTGGAGATGAACAGGGTGCCAGACTCCCTGTACACAGTGCAAATTGCAAAGTACAATGGGAAGGGAGACCCCCTAGAGCATATCCAACAGCATGAGGCCTCCCTATTTGGGAGGACCACTGATGAAAGGTACAAGGCACTCTTATTCCCAAACACCCTAACAGGGGTGGCCTCACATTGGTTCTTCAGCCTGCCCTCTGAGAGCATCCACTCATGGGAGCAGCTAAAAGCTAAGTTTCTGCAGAGATACCTAGGGGAGAGGAAACTCCTCAAGGGAACAGGCTCCATTGATGACGTCAAACAAGAATACGATGAATCCCTGGCCAGCTACTATACTAGGTTCAACCAGAATATTGCAGACATCCAGGGAGACATCACCGAAGGGGAGATTATACGAGCCTTCATCAGAAACTTAGGTCGCTTTGGGTCAACATTGGCTGAAAAGATGGCCAAAAAGCCAGCAAGCACCTTGGAAGAGCTTGCAGGAAGAGTTAAAACGCATATTGACCATGAAAGGCACAGGGCAAGCAAGAAGGCCAAAATCCAGGCAGCCAAGGAGGATAATCAAAAGCCAAACAAAGGCAAGCCACCCCAGGCACCGCAGCATGCAAGGCAGCAGGAATGGCGTCCGCCACAGCAAAGAAACCAAATGGGTGAACCCTTAAAGGCTAGAGAAATAAACGTCATTAAGTTCATCCCATTGAACGCCACTCCAGCCACCGTACTTAGAGAGATGCGGAACCAAAAGCTTTGGTCACCCCCTGCAAGGTGGAGAGCCCCAATGGTGGGAAATCACAAGGATAGATGGTGTGACAACCATGAGGCTTATGGTCACGACACAAATGAATGCTTTAGCCTAAAGCTAAGCATAAACAACATCGTCCAGAGGGGAGTACTGAAGCAATTCATAGACCATGGGGGCAACAGTATGCAACTAGGGCCACCACAGAAAGACAAGGGCAAGGGAAAGATAGACTACAACCCTCCACCCAACAAAAAAGGAGTCATAAATATGATACATGGAGGAGTAGCATCGGGTGGCCCAACTGCTAATGCAAGAGAGGTCTATGCATCCAAGCTAAGCTCAGTGCCAAGGTGGAGAAAAAGGCCAAGAGAAGGAGAAGAAGTGAAGATCGAGTTCTCGGAGAAGGACAAGAGCCACATCGTCTTTCCACATGACGATGCTCTAGTTATTACTTTAGATATTGACAATTTTGATGTAAAGAGAATTTTGGTGGATGGGGGCAGCTCAGCTGACCTCCTAAGCCTGAGAGTGTTGGAAGAGATAGGGAAAACCAAAGCAGACATCAAGCCAGTCAACTTCCCTCTAGTTGGCTTCTCAGGGGCAACAAGTTACCCCCTGGGGATGATAACCCTGCCAGTGACCATGGGCCAAGGATGGACCCAGCTGAAGGTAAATGTCAATTTCTTGGTGGTTGAAAGCCTGGGAGCCTACAATGGGATCCTAGGAAGGACAACCATAAACCCATATGAAATAGTGCCATCCACTGTTCACCAGAAGCTGAAGTACATCACGGAGAACGGGGTTGGAGAGGTCCTGGGTGATCAACGCACCGCAAGGCAATGCTACGTCAACTCAATGAGACGTGGATCACACGGGACAGACACAGTGGCTGTAGTCATGGTAGGGGCCAACCAGGACAGAAGAAGGAGGGGAAGGAGACAAAGGCAAGGAAGGAGGAGGAGTGGAGTGACACTCCGTTTGAGCAGGCATTTTTTTCAAACAGTGCCTACAAGGAGACACAGGAGCAAGGCTGTGAAGGTGACATCCATACCTTGGCAGCCAGACACCATAATAGGGAACAGAACAAGGAACTCCATCCTAAAAGGCTTGCGCTACATAGATGATATCAAGCAAATGCCACGGGAGTCTATATCAAGCTATTTCAAGAGATTCTTCAATTATGGTGCCAACATGGACATCACAAGGGGGGAAGCAGTAAGGGCATTCATTAGAAACATGCATCCAAACTCATTCGGGACCTATGGAGGGCTCTATGAGATGGTCATGACGAGCACAATGAGAGAGCTCAAGGCAAGGCTGGACAAGGCATTTGCACGGGAAGCGGAGCAGTTGGATGAAGTTCCGATGAGAGGAAGAGAAATGGACACATTGGGAAGAAGTGTCAATTTCACATTCACACCCCTCATACTCAGCATAGAAGAAATTTTCCACAAGCACCTCAAGCAAGAGCTACCAACATGCAGGGAGGAAGGCAAGGCCTTCCTAGGAGGAGATGCACAGGGTTGGTGTGAGTACCATGGGACCTGGGGGCATCAAACCAACAACTGCATGGTGTTGAAGGTGGAAGTGGAAGAAATGATTTACAATGGAGGATTCAAGGAATACGTGGCAACAGACACAGTGACCACCCCATATCCTTAGTTTCATATTTAGTATTTTGCATGTTTCAGCTTTACAAGCTTTTCAAAAAACAACCTTTGGAGAAGGAGAACTCACGAAGTTACTCCAACTCTACAACTATCTTTGATTCCTACAAAGGATGTCTTGGTGCACCAAGGCATCCCAAGTGTACAAAAACATGAATGCTCCTAAGGGAGTAGTAGTTACTCAAAAGTATTTTCCAGTGAATGTAGTGGTATAATCACAAAGTTATCCTTACACAGATATGACTTCAAGTCAATGACAGGTTCGACGCCCCCAAGAGCGTATCTTGAGAGTAGTTATCACACTACGTCATTCGACGCCCCCAAGAGCGTATCTTGAGAGTAGTGTTCATACTACGACATTCGACGCCCCCAAGAGCGTATCTTGAGAGTAGTGTTCATACTACGACCTTCGACGCCCCCAAGAGCGTATCTTGAGAGTAGTTATTACACTACGAATTCGACGCACCAAGAGCGTATCTTGAGAGTGGTTTCCAAAAACTACGAACTTCGACGCCCCCAAGAGCGTATCTTGAGAGTAGTTATTACACTACGAATTCGACGCACCAAGAGCGTATCTTGAGAGTGGTTTCCAAAAACTACGAATTCGACGCCCCCAGGAGCGTATCTTGAGGTAGATTTGCAACCTACCAGATTCGACGCCCCCAAGAGCGTATCTTGAGGTAGAAAAAACACTACCAGTTCGACGCCCCCAAGAGCGTATCTTGAGGTAGATTTCAAACTACCAGTTCGACGCCCACCAGGAGCGTATCTTTGGTCTAACTTGAGCCCTCCGGGAGCCTATCCTGTGAAACGTTAAGTGCCGTCCGAGAGCCTGTCTCGTGTACAGATTTCGACGCCCACCAAGAGCGTATCTTTGGTCTAACAGTACAACGTATACCGTGTAAGGGGTATCAGAAGAGATCATCACACCATGCTTAGAAGGATACCATGCTCAGAAGGATACCATGCTCAAAAGGATAACACAAGAAAGAAATTTCTAAGTAAAGTAATGTGAAGAACAAATAATGTTTTTTCTTTATGAAATGGCAGGTAAGACATGAAGGAAAGCACGAAAAAAGGATAAGTAAAGGAAACACACCAAGGGAAGGGTCCATACCCAAAGAGCCATACACAAGGCATAGGGAGACATCATGAGAAGAGATATATACAAAAAGATGAGAAGCACTAATGTAAAGGCAAACGAACCACGTAGTCAACAACACAATGCGGCAAAGGAAAGTAACAACAAACACCATCACAATCTCAAAGGACACTCAACCCATACAAGGGGAGAAGGAGTGTAGTTATATATACAAGGATAGCATGAGATAAACACATCAGTCAGAACCTTCGGGGGAGTCACCCTCACCCCCCGAAGCTGAGCCACCGGCAGAGATGGATGATGAGGATGAATCTGAGGTACCAATCTCCACTGGTGTAGCATCCACCTGGGGAGGGGCAGGCTCGTCTGCCACAGCAGCCTGACCCCTCAGAACAGCCATGTAACCATTGGCATAGGGCCCGAAGTCACCAAGGTCACCAACTGGGAACTGAGGATCAATACGGAAGATGTGATCAACCAGATACTCACCGAACTGGTTCATCTCCTGAGTGAGACGCACGCTATAATCGGCAGTGAAGGCAGATGAGGCCTTGTACTCAGAAACCGCAACAGTCCTCTCCTCAGCACGACACTTAGCCTCCAACTTCCGTAACTCCTCAGAATGGAGCGACGCTGCAACCTCAGCTTCCCGACGCAAACTCCCCACAGTGGTCTCAAGAAAGGACACCTGGTCCTGGAGCTCCTGCATCCTCAAATCAGATAATCGCGCCTTCTCAGCAGCAGTAGCGACCTCCGCCTTGAGAGAGACCTGGCTGTCCTCAAGGGTCTTCCTCTCGTCAGATAACTCGAGCACGAGCGAGGACATGTTCACCATGTCAGATATACCCTAACAATTCAAACAAGGGATGAGTAACCGAAAGATAGCCATTATGAAAGTAATAAGAGGAAAGCAAAGAACAACTCACAGGTGCATAACGAGAAAGTACCCCTTGAACAAAGCGCCGAGTCTCCCCAGGATACTTGGGCGGAGCAACACGATCGCCAGGGGGGACGGCGCCGCAGAGTACGCGGACACCAACCTCAGGAGTCCGCAAAGAGGAGGTGCTATCGAAGTGGAACTCCTTCAGACCAGCGAAAGGAGTCCACTCAGACCCAATAACATCTTCATCAGTAAGACGGGCGAAATCCTTCCGACTTAAAGTCGGAGGCCCACCTACATAAGCAAAGCAAGTCAAAGGAGAATATAAACATAGAAGGATCAGCAACAAGGTAGAGATCATACCTGAGGACCGTGCCCTCGGCTGGGGGGCAGGGGAACCACCACCAGCAGGTCGCTTCCCTTTGTCAGCCAGGGAAGGCACCTCTTCGACCACCATCTCCTTATCACGAGATAGGGTCGGAGGACGAGCAGTAGGCGAAGCAGGATCCACGGCCTTCTTTCTCTTAGCAGCCGAGGCCCCGGCCTCAGAATCAGATCTCCGCGGCTTGGACTTGGAAGGTCCAGAATCTCGGCCAACGGAGACGACCCACTCAGTCACCAAGGGGGAGCGCCCTAGCAAGGTAAGGAAAACAAGATAAGGAAAACATAGGTTATACCATAAAGAAGCAAATAGGAGAAAGCATACCAGAGGCCCCAGCCTTCTTCCCAGGCAGGGGGGATTTCTTCAAAGCAGAACTAGAAGGAGCCTTCCTCTTGCTCAGATCAACAGGGGCTCCCTGCACGTTATAGGTTTTTCCATGAAACCAACCTACAAAGGAAGAGAAGAAGGTAAATAAAGATGGAAAGACCAAGTGACATACCGAACCCCCGGAGTCAGGAGTCAGGAGTCAGGCTGATCCCGGCCTCGTAAAGATCCGTCTCAGTCACTAAGGACACGGGACAGTATGACCGAGTCCTGTTGCTCTCGTGAATGATCTTCATAGTCTTCAAATCAACTGAAGAGAACTCTCCAAAAGCAGGCCAACCATCGGACCGATCCTCATTCAAAATCGACCAAGTGACGTATCGGTCCGTAATGAAGAAGTAATGCTTAGCCCAGTGACTGGCCGAATTGTCACTCTGGGTCACGAAACGGAGGGAGGTATCCCACTCGACCCCACTCAACCCGAAATCAGCGAATCGGGGATCTTTGAAGGTCGGATGGCGAGTTACGAAACTCGCAAACCCCACCTTCGTCCGGTACTGGAACCGATAGAAGCATCGGAATAGAACGAGAGAGTACTTCCAGGAGTACCAATGGCACAATACCCGGAAGCCCACCCAGACACGGAGGGCACATGGAGCAAGGTTCACAGGAGAAATCCTGAAGAACCTGCTCAACTCTATAAGCTCGTCACAGTAAGGTAACCTCAGCCCGAATCGGATCTGAGAAGGGTACACGGCGACCTTCCCTATGGGAGGTTCCGTCACCGTCTCGCGAGTATTCCCCAAGGAGGGGAGAAAAGGATACAGAGGCTCATCTAGGGGACAGATATCTCCTAGGGTAACATGTTCATTGTAATCGGACCTAGTGAGATGGTTCTCCGACAGGATAGCAAGACCTAAGGCAAAGGTAGGAGGAAATCCCAAAGTACGAATCAAATTTCAACTAATACCCCAACGAAGGTCACGATACTAAGTCAGCAATAGAAAAGGAAGTAATGCGACTGAAGAGGAAGAGAAAGGGAACTCACTCATCCTTCGGAGAATACGACGTCTCTGAAGAGTCTGTGTGCGTGGACACCACCAAGAATATAGCACCTGCCACGACACGACAAATATCAAGACAAGAAAAATTTCCGAAGAACCGGAAACACTCCGACACCCGATCAACGACAACGATCAAGGATCCAAAGACACCCAGCAAAGATAGTCAACTTGAGCCAAGGACACCACGGCAACCGAGTTGAATAATTTTATCCAAGCCTAAGGTCGGGTTTTGGAAAAAATTACCGTTATACCCTCCAACAAAGATTAACACACCAATGGCGGTACGACATCAAATTCAAGACCGGGATAGCCCAATCGGACAAGAAACCATATCCGGACAACCGGCAAACATTTTTCCCCAAATCCACATCTATCAACGGCTATCCGCGGCAATCCCACATTCAATCAAATTTAGGCAATTAAACATCGACAACCAAGCATCGGCAATCAAATATCAACGATTCGAAAATCAACATTTCACACGGTAACGGAAAGGAAAAGAGTGGACCTTCGGAAAACCCGACCCGATGTGATAAACGGGTTCGGATTTTAAATTGTGAAGCTGGCCGGAATCACCCCCCTCGCCGGAGCTGTGATTTTTTCGCCGCCGGAGCTTCGATTTTTCCGCCGCCGGAGTCGAGCCACGTCCGTCCCCGCCCGTCCTGCTGCCGTGGCCGTCCGTCGAAGTGGTGAACTCCCTCGCCGTCGTGAATGGCGTCGCCTCCGCCGTACCCAGCACCACCGGCAGCCGCTGTCCGCCTGAAGCCGAGCCTCCGTCTCCGGCTGGGCTGTTCCTCGTCGCCGTCCTGGTCAAGCTGCTGGCCGGAATTTCGTGTCTCTCGCCGGAATTCTGGCCGGCCCTAACCTTGGGGGTGCTCTCCAACCTTTCTTGCTCTCCAAGGGTGAGTGAAGGGGGAAGATGGTGGCTATGGTGACTCTTGGAGGTATTTTTCTAACTCTCCTTTTTTATGTTAAAAGGATGATAGGGTTTTTTAGAGGGTTTTAATCACCACCATCCATCTATCCTTAAATAAAATCTAAGGGCCAAGGAAAAACCATCATTTTTATCCCTTTCACCTATAGCTAAGTATATATCTCCATACTTAGAAAAATTATCAAGATAGTTTTATTTTTGAGCATTCCATACTTAGGAAAATTTTTGGCCAAAATTAAAATTTTTCCTCAATTAGATAAAATCCCGGCACGAATTTGAAGCATAGATCATTTAGTTGCATTCGTATCACCCCCTTGTGCAAGTGTGTATTTTTTGAGTATGCATCTATAGCAAGGGTAAGTTTATTACTCCCACCTCAGACGGACGCGTGCCTAGGCACACGTCCGCGCTACTCTGACGTTTACAATTCCTCTATCTCATAAGGCAGGGGGCAAAGTCAGAGGCACGCATCCATGGGTAAGCAGGCATTCAGACAAGAAGGTAAAATCCCGGTTTCAAATTGCGCGTGTCATACCATCCTGAAATAGAGTCAATCAAGGGTTAAGCCATTGGTTGACTCGGGGGCATGTGATGGATATACGCCCAATTTGAACCCGTTGACTTCCAAACCGTTGTATTTTTATCGTCCCATCACCGATTATAAATCGAAACTTCAACCCGAACACTTGGCGAACACATCAACGGCTCGGACGAGGCCGGAGCGCTCGTCCGACCGGGGCAAAACTCACCTAGGTGAGGTTGGGTGGCCACACCCGACCTCCCCTAGGAGAGATCGGGTCAGCCAACCCGATCTCTCCTAGGGGAGATCGGGTGGACCAACCCGATCTCTCCTAGGAGAGATCGGGTTGGCCAACCCGATCTCTCCTAGGAGAGATCGGGTCGGCCAACCCGATCTCTCCTAGGAGGGATGGGGTTGGCCAACCCCATCCTCCCTAGGAGGGGTTGGGTGCCCTCACCCAACCCCTACCCTTGGGGGTCGGATTTCTCCCCCCCAAGGGCCCCTGCGCCACTTTCGGACACCCGCACTCGGTTCACGCCGCCTACCTTCTCCGAATCCTAAGGTCTTAATTGTGCGCTTAAAGGTTAATTAATTGTATTTAAAGGTTAACGATGTCATTAAGCCACCTTAATGACACCGTTGCCTATAAATACCCCACCTTCACAACTCATTTGATGATCTTGGCAATTTAGATTATTTTGCTCTGACATCTCTCTAGCTTTATCTCTCTAAAAACGATACTGACTTAGGCAACGGAGAGGGTTCATCAGGCACCACCCCCCCCTCTGTGCCTGGTACTGCCCCTTCTGCAGGGCGAAAGGAGAAGAGAAGCTAAGGAAGGAAAGACGAAAGCTAAGACAGTACAACCTAAGAGAACCGGATCATCCACATCTCCAGTGAGGAACGAGATTTGAGCCGATCACCCGTTGACCCAGATCCCGGAACCTAACACACACGGATGGCTCCTCAAGTTCAGACGGATCAAGAGCAGGGTTTGTGTTGATACCACCAGGCGGGGGTGAGCCGCTTTGATATGCCTTGGCTTTAACGTTCAGAGCCACGAACAACGAAGCTGAGTACGAGGCTCTTATCACAGGCCTGAAAATTGCTAAAGGTACGGGAGTTGCTCACTTGTTATTGAAGTGTGACGCGGGCTTGATCGTATATCAAGTCCAAGGGCGATACGAGGCGAAGAGCCCGATAATGAGAAAGTACCTTCGTGAGGTACAAGTCTTGAAGGAGAGCTTCGACATTGAGGCGATCCCGAGGGAAGAAAACGTGGAAGCGGATGCCTTGAGCAAATTTGCCTTGGGAGCACCCCTAGAGGAAAATCGGAAGGTGCATTTTCTGGAGAAGGTAATCTTGTCGACCCCTGACCCATCGGAGGTATGTGCTATTGGAGCAGGATCAGAGGAGGAACCCACTTGGATGACCCCGATAGTCGTGTACTTGACTATGGGGGCAGTCCCCGATAATGAAGTGTTAGCTGACAGGATACGTCGGATCGCGGTTAACTATGTGATGCTGGACAGTCAGCTATACAAGAAGGGTTGGTTTTCGACTCCGTACTTGAAGTGTGTGGTGGAGCCCGACACAAATCAAATCTTGAGAGAGGTGCATGAAGGGGTCGCGGCTTGTCACGAAGGAGCCCGATCCATTATGAGGAAAGTTCTGAACTTGGGCTATTATTGGCCTACAATGAGCAAGGAGGCGACGGCGTTGGTCCGATCCTGTGACGCGTGTCAGAGGTACGCCTCGAATATCGTGGATCCAGCCACTAATCTGACGTCCATCGAGAGTGCTTGGCCCTTTGCGCAGTGGGGCATCGACTTGGTGGGACCTCTCCCGCAAGCACAAGGTTAGTGTAAATATTTGCTGGTGGCTATCGATTATTTTTCGAAATGGATAGAGGCTAAGGCATTGGCCAATACGACGGGGAACCAGATCGTCAAGTTTCTCCAGACTCATATTGTATTCAGATACGGGATTCCTAAAGTGGTGATCAGCGACAATGGTCCACCGTTTAACGGGGCTCAGGTGAAGGAGTATCTGGAGGAGTTGAATATCGAGCATCGGACAGCCTCTGTCCACCATGCTCAGACTAATGGCCAGGTGGAATCGGTCAACAAAATTGTGATGGATGGCCCGAAGAAGAGGGTCTATGCCTTGAAGGGCAAATGGCTGAACGAGCTAGAAAACGTGCCTTAAGCTGTTAGAACGACACCCAAACGATCAACTGGGGAGACTGCGTTTGGCCTTGTTTATGGCACGGAGGTTGTTGCTCCCGTGGAGGTAGCTGTGGCGTCCCATCGGATGAGATATTATGAGCCTTTGACGAACGATGAAATGAGACGTCTAGATTTGGACTTGCTCGAAGAGAAGAGGCGGGAAGCCGATGAAGTCGAGGCTCGAATGCGTTTGGCGACGGCCAGGTATTACAATCGGCGAGTTAAGTCCCGACAATTCCACGTCAAGGAGCTGGTTTGGCGTCGCAACGAGTTTACCCTTTTGGATCGAGTCAACAAAATGTCACCAAAATGGGAAGGACCTTACAAGGTCGTGGGGAAGCCAGCTCTGAATGCGTACAAATTGGAAGACCTCGATGGCAGAGTATTGAAGCATTCTTTTAGTGGCGAACACTTGAAGAAACACCATGCTTGATGAAAAGTCGCCTTAAGTGGTGCCCGCTGAAAAGTCGCCTTAAGTGGTGCCCGATGTAAAATCGCCATAAGTGGTGTAAGATATTTATCGTTTGATTCGATGTAAGCAAGTTTTGTGCCATCAATGAATAAAGAGGTTACTTCCGATCAGATTATTCTTAGATTTATTCTAAGCGTCGTTTAAAAGTCGCCTTAAGTGGTGCACGAGATAAAGTCGCCTTAAGTGGTGCACGAGAAAAGTCGCCTTGAGTGGTGCACGAGAAAAGTCGCCTTGAGTGGTGCACGAGATAAAGTCTCCTTGAGTAGTGCACGAAGTTAAGTCGTCTTAAGTGATGCCTGATTCTTAGATTTATTCTAAGTGTTGTTAAAGTCGTCTTAAGTGATGCATGATTCTTGGATATATTCTAAGTATTGGAAAGTCGCCTTAAGTGGTGCGTGATATTAAGTCACCTTAAGTGGTGCAAGTTGGTAAATCGTCTTAAGTGATGTGTGAGAATATCTTAAGTGTCGAGGTTTCACCTTAAGTAAGTATAGTTAAGTCGCTTTGAGAAGTGCAATGGAAAATCAGAACTAAGAAAGTCTGATATTCATGAGGACTCAAAGGCCCGAAGATTACAAAAATGAGGAAAATACAAGGACTCTAAAGATAAGCATTTAGGCTTGGTCCTTGTCGGCAGCATCAGCGGGAGCAGGGTCCACAAGGTCTGTGGCAGAAGGCTCCACAGGTTCAGCCGTTGGAGTGTCGATTATCGGGGCGTCAGCACATGGAGGCTCCGCTGTGTCTTCAACAATCGCGGGAGTGCTCCCCTCATCACTCTCCTCCGAGAGAGCAAAGTATTTCTTCGCGAAGGGAGCGAGAGATGGAGACTTGTCGAAGTTGATGGCGTCGCCATACTCCAGGTGGAGTTCCTCAACTGCATAGAAGAGGGTGATCTCCACCTCCGCGCTGCAGAACTTTACAGCATCAGCCTGGAAGTCTTCAGACCTCCGATAATCCTCCCGGCCCTTGGTCTCGGCCGCGACCAGCTGCGCGGGAACCTCAGCAACTTGCTCCTCCGGAGCCTTCTTTTCAAGGACCAGCTTGTCCTCAGCAATCCGCCGCTCCTGCCTCTCCCGTTTCAGGAGCCCCTCGAAGTCACGCACCTGCTTTTGGAGGTCCCGAGTCTTTCGGTCGAGGATGGCCTGCTCCTTGGCCAGTTTTCCCCGCGAAGACTCGGAGGCCGCGAGATCCTCCTCAAGCTTGGCTATGACAGGAGCCCCTTTAGCCCGCTCCTGCTCCAGGGCGTCTTCATAGGCGAAGATGTACCCCAGGAAACGGTTGATGTCCCCCATCTCCTGTGAAGGAAGGAAGAGAAGTGTTATTAGAAGAGCAAGCGGCCTTATTGATGAAGAAGAGAAAAGTGAAAGTCTTACCTCTACCTGACGCATGCACATCTCGGCGCATCTCCTCCCGATCCAAGGAGATCGGATACCTCATAGTAGGCAGGATTGAGCCTGCTACTAGGTGTACCGCCAGCTCCGGGTATGTGTCCCCTTGTCGAAGCTGGACCCCTTGCAGCGTTTGGATCGGGGCCCAGGGAGCATCCTTCTGTGCGGGGTCGAGGACCTTGTAAAAACTCCCGTCGAGGGGGAGAGGAGAAGGGCCAACTTGAGTCGTGGAGGGGCGTGCCTCCGACTCACCCCGGGCTGGGGAAGGAGTGAAGTCGTGGGTGGGCGACGGTTGTCACTGTTGTTGTGAACAAGGCGATGGGGCAGCCCCTTGGAGGCTGGTTTCAGCGGGGACTGCCCCGTCCTCCGACGATGGCGAAGGGAGCCGCCCTCATCAGTCTCCTCGGAGGAGTCCAGGCTCTCCACCCGACAAAATTGTTCGCCGGTCGGGGTTGCTCCACCAGAGAAAAGTGGTGCCCCCGCTAAAGGAGGCGCCCCTGCTGAAGGTGGTGCACCTGCCGAAGCTCCAACAACCCGACGGAGCTCCTGAGTGACCTGCACCTAGAGGACGAGAGGAGGCTTCAGAAACAGAATCAGGAAGTTCGTTAGGGCCCTTACACCAGACGATGTGCCGAGAAACATATTGGTCCTTCCCGCGGTAGTTGTAGTAGCCCGCCTTCAGGACACGAGAAGTTTCCCCTCGGAGGACACGTTTGACATCGGCGATGCGGGCCTCCATGGTCGAAGGGATCAATTCCTTCGGAACTAGCTTCCTGTACGATTTAATTGCGAGGCGGAGCTTTTTACCTTCTTCAGCGCTCTGGACATCTAAGAGTTTGTCCACCTCCACGCGGCTCCGCTTTGGCCTCTCCGTGGAAGGAGATCCCGACGGAGCAGCAGCCTTCTTGGCTGACTTCCTCTTCCGCGTAGGGCGGACAGCATCGGTCTCCCCCTGCTTAAGGATCAGATAGGTCAGCACGGATACCTTCTTAGCTGCAAACAGTAAAAAACAAAGGTTAGAGACGTTACCCAAGAAACCATATTGGAGGGGCCGTCGAAGAGCTGACCCCCGGAGACTATGTCGAGGAGTCGGATCCCGGCATTCACCAGGTCCCGCTCCACGAGAGAATTGGCATCAAGGGGAGTATAGGACTCCCCCCATCGGTAGATTTGGATGAGATGAAGAGTCTGGAAGTCTTCATCAGTGTAGATGTGGTAAGCGGGAGGAGAGTCCGCTTCCACCTCCCATCGGGGCCACGGGATTGAGGAGTTCTGGATGAAGAAGTAGCTCCTCTTCCACCCACTGTTATCGGACCCCGTGTCGACCAGGAGCCCCCGACCCTTGACCACCTTCCAGGTGTCATTGGTCCAGTTGCACAACCCGAGTTACGTCTTGTTCCACTTCGGCATACGGGGGTAGAAGGCACAGACCCCCGCCTCGTTGCACTTCATCCCGTAGAAGGTTCTGAAGAGCTTGAGCCTGTAAACCCACTTCTGTCGGAAGCAGAGCACTTGGAAGGCGTTCCATATAGGAATTTATATTCCATACATTCCATACTTGACACATTTGTGCATACTAGTCTAGCTTACTTACACTCTAAGTTAGTTAGTTAGATGCTCTCTTCTCCTATATATACCTTGATCTACCAATTGTACAAACTGATTTTGGTTGTTAATACATTTGATATTCATCCAAGATCCTCTCCACTCATATGGTATCAGAGCAAACGGCAATTTCTTGCTAGTCAAGCAACATCCATTTCCGGTGAACTTTGAGCTTCATTTCCAGATTTTCAGCTGGAATTCGTGGCTTCAATCATCAATACGTTGGATTCCGACTCTTTGTGAGTCTTCTACATCATCAATTGAGTTGTGTTTCAGCTCAATTGAATCTGCATTTGGATCATATCAGCCTAGATTGATCAGTTCTTGCTTTTCAAGCAAAGTTCTTCGGCGTTTGCTTCGTCTCCAAGCTTCGACTGATTAAGTGGTTGATTAGCTGTTTTTCTTGATTACGATCATTGATTTCGTGATCTTGATCCATTTTCTACTGTTTCTGGATTGGATTCATGCCTAGATTCATTCTGGATCGTTGCGTGATCTTGTTTCTGTTGCGCATACCTGGTGTTCTTATTAGCATTGCTTCTTGTTGAAGATTCATCAACTTCTGGGAATTCCGTTGGGTTTCAGCTGTTGTGGTTGATACATTGTTGAAGTTTGTTGTTCTTTACGTCAAATTCAGTTGAGTTTCTGGAAATTTGGTCATTGGAACATGGCTACCTACTCGATTGAAGATCCACTATCCTTGCATCCCTCGGACACCACTGGATTGTTGCTGATTCCTTTTCAGCTTCAAGGATCAAGCAATTATCATGCATGGAGCATAGCTATCAAGGAGGGACTGCTTGTAAAGAACAAGATTGGATTTATAGATGGTACATGCTCACGTTTGAATGTGCCTGTAGCTCAACATGTGAGATGGGACAGAGCCAATGCTTTGGTTAAAGCTTGGTTAAGGAACACAGTTGCTAAGGAGTTGGTGAATGGGCTGGTTTACAACACCACTGCTTTGTCTATTTGGCTTGATCTCAAAGAAATGTTTGAGAAGATTGATGGAACACAAATTTTTCAACTCACAAGGGAAATTTATCAATGTTCACAAGGTGCTCAGTCTATCACTAAATACTTTGGGAGGATGAAACAACTTTGGGATGCTTTGGGTTCCATTGATGACCTAAGGCTTGAATATTCGGCTGATAATAAGTTGATCAATGAGCATAAGGAGAAACAGAAATTGATTGCTTTTCTCTTAGGCTTGAATGAATCGTTTGCTCATGTTAGAAGCAGTCTCCTAATGAGGCAACCATTGCCTTCATTGAGTGTGGCTTTTTCTGTATTGCTACAAGAGGAAAGCCAACGTGCTATCTCTTGTTCTATAGGGGATTTAGGGGAGGCCAGAGCATTATATTCTCAAAGGAACTTCATCAATACAAGAGGTAGTGGAGGATATAACTCAGGAAGCAATGGCTTTAACAATGTTGCTTCTTTCCCAAGGAATTACAATGACAATGGCTCTTCTTCTAATGGAGCTAACCAAGGATCCTATTCAGGTGGTTTCAATGGCAAGGGAAGCAAAGTTGATAAGTCAACTTGGTTTTGTTCATTTTGTGGTAAGAAGGGACACAAGTTAGATACTTGTTGGAAAAAGCATCCACACCTTGCACCCTCCACAGCCTTGAAAAGACCTTGGAATGCAGCCAATATGAGCATGGATGATGAGACTCCTTCCTCTACTTTGGTGAAACATGTGGCTGCAGGGGACAATAGAATTTTTCATGGAACTAAGGAGCAAACAATTCTTCACACTGGCTTGGATGGAAGGGTTCAAAACATTGCTATTCAAGATGACTTTGATCCTCTTTCATTTCAAGAGGATGAGCCTATTTGTGTGAACATGGCAGGTATATCCTCTACATCTAGTTCATCCATGATTTGGATTGTAGACTCAGGTGCTACTAACCATATTACTCACCATTTAAGCTGGTTGCACAATATAAGGAAGGCTGATTCCCCTCATCAATTTGTTCACTTACCAAAAAGGTCACTCATATTGGGAGCTGCTCCTTTTCCTCTGGTTTTACCTTGGATGACATCCTTTATGTGCCTGATTTCAACTTCAACTTGATCTCAGTGTCTAAGCTTTCTACTCAGTTGAATTGCAAAGTTATATTTACTTGTGCAAATATGTTGATTCAGGGCCATGTTGGGAAGCCAATGGTGATTGGTGAGAGATCCAAAGGTCTTTACATACTCAGGAATTCACTACCTTCATGCTCAAGCAAGGTGGTGGCAGCTCATACTACTTCTAAGGCAAATAAAGAGGATGCTTCTTGGCTTTGGCATAGGCGTTTAGGACACATATCATACACTCATTTAGGTCATTTGAATGAAGTATTATGTTTAAATGACTCTTCAAATAAATGAGTCAAACATTGTACCATTTGCCCTTTGGCCAAGCAATCAAGATTATCTTTCCCTATTAGTCATTCTCATGCCTCTGTTCCTTTTTCCTTGATACATTTGGATCTTTGGGGTCCATACAAAGTTCCTACAATCAAAGGTTATCAATACTTCCTCACCATTGTGGATGACTTTTCCAGGGCAACTTGGGTCTTTCTAATGAAGAACAAAAGTGATACCTTCATTCATATTCAAAGCTTCTTATTGATTGTTCAGACTCAGTTTGGAACTATAGTGAAGATTGCTAGGAGTGATAATGGATCTGAGTTCATCAATTCTATTTGCAAGGATCATTTCCTTCTTTTGGGAATTTAACATCAAACTAGTTGAACATACACTCCTCAGTAGAATGGTAGAGTGGAGCGCAAGCATAGACAAATTTTGAATGTGGCAAGGGCATTGAGGTTCCAAGCTTGTATGCCTATCAAGTATTGGGGCTATTGTGTTCTCACTGCTTGTTATTTGATGAATATGTCACCTTCATCTTTTTTGGGGTTCAAGTCTCCTATGGAGGTTCTTTATGGCAAGCCACCTTCCATTAATCATTTGAGTATCATGGGTTGCCTATGTTTTGCCACAAACTTGAACAACTCTGACAAGTTTAGTTCAAGAGCTGAGCCTTGCATCTTCATGGGATACTCTACTTCTCAAAAAGGTTATCTTGTGATGAAGATTTCCAATTCAGCATTTCAAGTTTCAAGGGATGTTGTTTTTCATGAGCATATCTTTCCTTTTGGCATGTCTAAGGCAGAATTGAGATCCTTATTACCTACTTGCTTGGGGTCCAAGTTATTAGTTGAGGAGTCTTCTTCTAGTTCACCAATGGTTGAGGATGTTCTTCCTCAGCACTCCACAATTGAGGATGCTCTTCCTCAGCTCCGCATAGTAGAGGATGTTCCTTTGGTTGACACTCCACAAGTACCCATCTTAAGGAGTGCAAGGATTGCTCAGTTAAGAAAGGATTCTTCTTCAAATGTTGCTTTTGGTATGGAGAAATACATTGCCTATGATCATCTTAATCCTACCTTCAATTGCTTCTTGGCCACCATTGACAAGATCAAGGAGCCTTCTACATATAAGCAAGCAATCAAAGACTCAAATTGGGTGATTGCTATGAAGGAGGAGATCAAGGCCTTACAAGATAACAATACATGGAAGATTATGGAGCTGCCCCATGGGAAGTTTTCTATTGGGTGCAAATGGGTGTTTAGGGTCAAGTACAACTGTGGTGGATCTATTGAGAGATATAAAGCTAGGCTTGTTGCCAAAGGCTTTACCCAAATAGAAGGGACTGATTTCAATTAGACCTTTTCTCCTGTGGTGAAGATGACAACTGTGAGAATTGTTTTGGCTATGACAGCCTCTCATTCTTGGGGACTCTTTCACATGGATGTCAACAATGCTTTTCTTCAAGGTGATTTGCATGAAGAAGTTTATGTGGGCAAGTTATTGTATTTGACAATGATTAGGCCAGATATTAGCTTTGCAGTTAAAGGATAAGTCAATTTGTTGACAAGACTAAGAAATCCCATCATGATGCAGCTATAAGGGTGATCAAGTACATCAAAGGTACTCCTGGCCAAGGACTTCTCTATCCAACCAACATTGCACTTGACTTGAGTCTTTATTGTGATTCAGATTGGGCAGCTTGTCCATTTAGTAGGAAGTCCATTAGTGCATATTGTGTAAAACTTGGTGGAGCTATGGTAGGGTGGAAAGTGAAGAAACAAGACACGGTTTCCCTTTCAAGTGCAGAAGCAGAATACAGATGTTTGAGGGCAGCTATTCAGGAAGCTCTTTGGGTTACTAGACTTCTAAAGGAGCTTGGGGTGCATGTCACTTAGCCCATTCCTATATTCACTGATAGTGAGTCTGCAGTGAAGATAGCCAAAAACCCAATGTTCCATGAACGTACCAAGCATATTGAATTAGATTGCCATTTTACTAGGCACCACATTCAATCTGGGCAAGTTGCTCCAACACATGTTGCTTTTAGAAATCAGCTGGCAGATTTGTTGACAAAGGCTCTAATCAAGAAGCAACACATTGCCTTGCTTAGGCTCTATGGTATCAAGGATGTTTTTCATGAAAAGACAAGAGAAGAAAAGGATGGGAGCATATAGGAATGTATATTCCATACTTGACACATTTGTGCATACTAGTCTAGCTTACTTACACTCTAAGTTAGTTAGTTAGTTAATTAGATGCTCTCTTCTTATATACCTTGATCTACCAATTGTACAAACTGATTTTGTTTGTTAATACATTTTGATATTCATCCAAGATCCTCTCTGTTCATATTCCATAGGCGGATGGCATGAGGAGAGAAAGTGGTCGGATGCGTCTTGTAGTGCTGGCACATCTCGACCAGGTTGCCACAGAAGGGGAATCTGATCCCCGCTGATATTTACCCCGTAGAGACAAATACCTCCCCTTTCCGGGGATGAGTAACCTCAAGGTTACTCGAGAGGCGGGGCCAGGGGTATGGGAAGCGAGGTTCCCAGGTAGAGGTGATGCATCCCTCCCGGAGAGCTGCATCGTAAGCAGTGCTGGAAATCTCGTTGAGTGCATAGTCGAAGTTGAAGGGCTTTCTCCCTTAGGAACTGGACTCACTGTCTGAAATCAGCCATGGCAAGGAAAGGTACATTGGGTTTTTCGGAAATCGCAAACAAGCTAGGCAAAGATGAAGGAAAAGACATAGGAACGAGGAAGAAATCCTTACCAGACGTGATGATTGGAGGAAGGAAGGATGAACTTGACGTTGCGGGAAAGTTGTTCGAAGAACACTGTTGGATCACGGTGGAACTCCGGTACGGACTCGAACGGCAATCCTAGCTCCTTTGCTCCACGTAATCCTGCAAGAGGGGATAGACCGGGCGGTGACCCAGAATCCCTCTCCGATGCTTAAATGAGTATTTCGTATGACTGGCATGTAATAATCTCAGAGTATATTCAACTCAGCGTAAGTCTTTCTGAGGTGATCTCCTGCTCTTTTATAGGCAAAGAGATGCCTCAGGTACCTGGCGAACCGTTAGGGGTGGTTAGCCCGTATCCCGCATATCTCGGACGTGATCTCGCGTATCTTAGCCATGCCCCGCGTATCTCGGCCACGCTCCGTGTATCTTAACCACGTTCCGCGTATCTCGGCCACGCCCCGCACATCTTGGCCTTATCCTCTGATAACGAGTCCCGACTCCCGTCGGGGACTCCAGAGTTATCTCGTTAATGTCACCGCTCGGGGCCCCTCGTCATCGTGACAGGGCGAATCATTCTCATGGATTCATCATCGGGGCCTACTTAAAGGCTTCTCATCGGGAGCTTCTAGCTCAATCGTCGGGACCGACTCTGTCGGGACCTTTCATCATCGGGACTCCCTACGTCGGGACCCTTCGCCTGGGTCATCTTGACCTTCATTTGGGCTTGGTGGGCCTGTTTGCCGTTTCCTCGCTGTTAAAGGGCCTGACGGTTGTAGTCGAACCCATCATTTGCCCCCAAGACATGAGGGACATTTAGTTCGTCGTGTCTTCCAACTCCCGATTTTCCAATACTAGATTCGGGGATCTTTTCCTTGGTTCAATTACTCAGTTTCAGTCTTCTCCTCTACGTTTCCTCAGGGTTTTGTGGATAACTGTTATATCCCAAGGGTCTCCTCGGTTTCCCAGTGCATTAAATGCAGTAGATAATGGAGTGACGTTTTCGGCCCACGTGCCTGATTTTTCGCGCCTGTCCTTTTCTGAAAAGTGCTTTTCAGGCCGTTTCATCATCACGCCCGTTGTCCTTCTGCACGTTTCATCTCAACGGTCCAGATTAAGACTCTTCGACTTCGACGACTCGGATCGAAGTGTCCTTTCAACCATCTTCTTCGACTATAAAACCCTAGCCATGGTCACAATTTAACTTTTACCGTCTTCGAATTCACAAAAGCTCTCTGCGATTCCTCTGTGATTCCAAGCTCTGTGATTTCGAAGGTCTTTGGAGTTTCCTCGATCATCTTTCCGGCGACGTTTCGCTCATCTCCTTCAACCTTTACTTCATCATGTCTGGTAAGGTATCCCTCTTCGTTGCTTGTTTGTCTTTTCCTTTCTAATTTTCCAAGAGTCCCACTGTATTTTCTTGCCCTGGTTGCTTTTCAGACAGCGGTTCCAGCTCTGAGGGGAGAAAACCCTTTAATTTTGATTATGCTCCAAATGAGATTTCCAATACTGCCTATGATGCAGCTCTCCGAGAGGGTTGCATCACCATCACCTGGGAACCTCGTTTCCCGTATCCTAGGCATCGTCCCTCGAGTAACCCTGAGGTTACTCGTCCCCAGAAAGGGGAGGTATTTGTCTCTACGGGACAAATATCAGCGGGGATCAGGTTCCCCTTTTGCGGTAATCTGGTCGAGCTGTGCCACCATTACAGAACACACCCCACTACCTTTTCTCCCCATGCCATCCGCCTCTGGAACGCCTTTCAAGTCCTCTGTCTCCGACAGAAGTGGGTCTACAGCCTCCAATTCTTCAGAACCTTTTATGGGATGAAGTGCAATGAGGCGGGGGTTTGCGCCTTCTACCCCCGGATGCCCAAGTGGAGTAAGCAGCAGCTTGCCCGGTACGGTTGGACCAGTGACACCTGGAAGGTGGTCAAGGGTTGGGGACTCTTGATTGATACAGGGTCTGACAACAGTAGCTGGAAGAAGAGCTACTTCTTTATCCGTCACTCCTCAATTCCCTGGCCTCGTTGGGAGGTGGCAGCGGACCCTCCGCCTGCTTTCCACACTTATGCTGATGAGGATTTCGAGACTCTCCAACTTATCCAGCTCTATCGGTGGGAGGAGTCTTACACTCCTCTCAACGCCAACTCACTCGTGGAGCGGGACCTGGTGCACGCCGGGATCCGACTCCTTGACATTGTTTCTGGGGGGCAGCTCTTCGACGGCCCTTCCAATATGGTTCCTTGGGTAAACTTCTAATTCTTCTTTGTTTACTGTTTGCAGCCAAGAAGGTATCTGTGCTGACCGATCTGTTCGTTAAGCAGGGGGAGACCGATGCTGTCTGCCCCTCGCGGAAGAGGAAGTCCGCCAAGAAGGCTGCTGCTAGGTCGGGGTCTCCTTCAGCGGAGCAGCCCAAGCGGAAGCGGGTGGATCTGGACCAGCTCTTCGATGTCCAGAACGCTGAAGAAGGTAAACAACTTCGACTTGCTATTAAATCGTACAAGAGGATGGTCCCGTCAGATTTGATTTCCTCGACCAAGGAAGCCCGCATCGCTGACCTCAAAAGAATCCTTCGAGGCGAAACTCCCCGAGTCTTGAAGGCAGGCTACTATCATTATCGTGGGAAGGATCAATACGTCTCCCGACGTATCATTTGGCGTAAGAATCCCGATGAACTTCCTGACTACCTTTCTGAAGCTTCTCATCCTCCAGGTGCAGGTCGCTCGGGAGCTACCTCGGGTGCTGCAGCTTCCGCAGACGCACCACCTTCAGCGGGGGTGCCTTCCTCAGCTGGAGAGAAGGCTCCAACTGGCGAACAGTTTCGTCAGGTGGAAACTTTGGACTCCTCCGAGGAGACTGACGGGGTTGACCCCCCTTAACAGCGTCGGAAGGCGGGGCAATCCCCCTTGAAACCAACCCCTCAAGGGCCGCCTCCTTCGTCTTCTCCGCAGCAGCGGCAGCTCTCGCCCATCCATGACTTCTCTCCTTCCCCTGTTCGGGTCGAGACGGAGGCCTGCCCTTCCATTCCTCGTCCTCTTTCTCCTCTTGCTCTCGATGGGAACTTCTACAGGCCCTTTGATTCTTCACAAGGGAATGCCCCCTGGACTCCTATCCAGACGCTTCAAGGAGTCCCGCTCACACAAGGGGAGCAAGATCGGGAGCTGGCCCTGCATCTGCTGGCAGGCTCGATCCTGCCTACTATGCGGCATCCGATTTACCTCAATCGGACGCGTATGCAGCGGGATATCAGGGATATGGCTGTGCGCCGCATAGAGGTGAGACTTCGCTTCTTTCTTTTGATGATAAATCGGGTCGTCTGTTCATTAACACTTTTCCTTCTTATTGTAGGAGCTTGGGGACTACAACCGTCTCCTTGGGTACGTTATTGCCTATGATGAGTCCCGGGAGCGGGACCGAGGGGTCCGCGAGCAGCTTCAGGTGGATCTCAAGGCCTCCCAGTCTCTGCGGGGGAAGCTTGTCAAAGAGCAGGCTGCCCTCAATCAGAAGATTCGGGACCTTCAGCAGCAGATCGCGGACTTTGAGGGGCTCTTGAGGCAAGAGCGGCAGGAGCGGGGGGCGATTGTGGACAGGCTGACCCAGGAGAAGAAAGCTGCCGAGGACAAACTGGTCCTTGAGAAGAAGGCTTTGGAGGAGCTAATTGCGAGATTTCCTGCGCAGCTGGCCGAAGCGGAGGAAAAGGGCCGGGAGGACTATCGGAGGTCGGAGGGCTTCCAAGCTGATGCCATGAAGTTCTTTGGCGCAGAGGTGGAGAACACTCTCTTCAATGTGGTTGAGGAGCTCCACCTGGAGTATGGCGACGCCATCAACTTTGACAAGTCTCCTTCCCTCGCTCCTTTTGCGAAGAAGTATTTTGCTCTTTCCGAGGAGAGTGATGGGGGGAGTACTCCCATAATTGTCGAAGACGCTTCTGAACTTCCAAGTGCGGACGCCCCGATAGCCAATCCTCCCGAAGCCAATCCTGTGGATCCCTCTGCTACCGACTCCGCGGACGCAGCTGCTGCCAATGCTGCCGACAAGGACCAAGCTTGAATATTTACTTTTAGAGTCCTTGTATCTTCTTTTCTTTTGTCATCGTCGGGCCCTTGAGCCCTTATTAATATCAGACTTCTTTAGTTCCGATTCTTTCGTTGCACTTCTCCGAGTGACTTTACTATACGCGCTTAGGTCGAAACTTCGACACTTAAGACATTCTCGTACGTCCTTCCTGACGATTTTATCTCGCGCGCCCCTTAAGGCGACTTAATATCGTGCACCACTGAAGGCGACTTTACATCGTGCACCACTTAAGGTGACTTAATTATTACTTAGGATAAACCTAAAGATCGTGCACCACTCAAGGCGACTTTACATCGTGCACCACTTAAGGCGACTTCTCGCGCGCCCCTTAAGGCGACTTAATATCGTGCACCACTTAAGGCGACTTTACATCGTGCACCACTTAAGGCGACTTGATTATTACTTAGGATAAACCTAAAGATCGTGCACCACTCAAGGCGACTTTACATCGTGCACCACTTAAGGCGACTTTTTGCTACTTAGAATAAATCTAAGGATCGTGCACCACTTAAGGCGACTTAGTCCCGCGCATCACTTAAGACGACTTAATTATTACTTAGAGTAAATCTAAGAATCGTGCACCACTTAAGGCGACTTTTCTCGTGCACCACTGAAGGCGACTTTTACACTTAGCATAAATCTAAGGACAACTCTTATTTGGAAGCAACCTCTTTATTTATTGACGGCATAAGATTGGCTTACATCGAATTAAAAGATAAACAACATACACCACTTAAGGCGATTTTACATCGGGCACCACTTAAGGCGACTTTATCGGGCACCACTTAAGGCGACTTTATCGGGCACCACTTAAGGCGACTTTCTTCAAGCATGGTGTTTCTTCAAGTGTTCGCCACTAAAAGAATGCTTTAACGTTCTGCCATCGAGGTCTTCCAACTTGTATGCGTTCGGAGCTGGCATCCCCACGACCTTATAAGGTCCTTCCCATTTTGGTGACATCTTATTGATTCGATCCAAAAGGGTGAACTCGTTGCGACGCCAAACCAGCTCCCCGACAAAGAATTGTCGGGACTTCACTCGCCGATTGTAGTATCTGGCCGTCGCTAAGCGCATTCGAGCTTGGACTTCATCGGCTTCCCGCCTTTTCTCTTCGAGTAGGTCCAAGTCCAGACGTCTCACTTCATCGTTCGTTAGGGGCTCGTAATATCTCATCCGATGGGACGCCACAGCTACCTCCATAGGGGCGACAGCTTCCGTGCCATAAACGAGGCCAAACGGAGTCTCCTCTGTTGATCGTTTGGGTGTCGTTCTAACAGCCCAAAGCACTTTTTCCAGTTCGTTCAACCACTTGCCCTTCAAGGCATAGACCCTCTTCTTCAGGCCATCCATCACGATTTTGTTGGCTGACTCCACCTGGCCATTAGTCTGAGCATGGCGTACAGAGGCGGTCCGATGCTCAATGTTCAATTCTTCCAGATACTCCCTCACCTGAGAGCCGTTAAACGGTGGGCCATTGTCGCTGATCACCACCTTAGGAATCCCGTATCTGGACACGATATGGGTTTGGAGGAACTTGACGATCTGGTTCCCCGTTGTTCTGGCCAATGCCTTCGCCTCTATCCATTTCGAAAAATAATCGATAGCTACAAGTAAATACTTACATTGTCCTTGTGCTTGTGGAAGAGGTCCCACCAAGTCGATGCCCCACTGCGCGAAGGGCCAAGCGCTCTTGATGGATGTCAGGTTGGCGGCTGGAGCCACGATACTCGGGCGAACCTCTGGCACGCGTCGCATGATCGGACCAACGCCGTTGCTTCTTTGTTCATCGTGGGCCAATAGTAGCCCAAGTTCAACACCTTCCTTATAATGGATCGGGCCCCTTCGTGACAAGCCGCGACCCCCTCATGCATTTCCTTCAGGATTCGACTGGTGTCGGGTTCTGCCACACACTTCAAGTACGGAGTCGAGAACCAGCCCTTCTTGTACAGCTGATTGTCCAACATCACATAATTAGACGCGATCCGACATATCCTGTCTGCTGCTACCTTATCCTCGGGGACTGCCCCCGTAGTCAGATACGCGACTATCGGGGTCATCCAGGTGGGCTCTTCCTCCGATTTTGTCTCAATGGTGCACACCTGCGTTGGGTCGATGTTCGATAAGATCACCTTTTCCAGGAAGTGCACCTTCCGATTTTCTTCCAGGGGTGCCCCCAGGGCAAATTTGCTCAAGGCGTCTGCCTCTACGTTCTCCTCCCTCGGGATAGCCTCGATATCGAAGCATTTGAAGCTCTCTCTCAGGGCTTGAACCTCTCGCAGATACTTTTTCATTATCGGACTCCTTGCTTCGTATCGCCCTTGAACCTAGTTCACGATTAAAGCTGCGTCGCACTTCACTCTCAAGTGGTCGATTCCAGTGCCTTTAGTGATTTTTAGGCCTATTATAAGAGCTTCGTACTCCGCTTCGTTGTTTGTGGCCTTGAATGTTAAAGCCAAAGCATATCGGAGCGGTTCACCTTCACCCGGTGGTATCAACAAGAAGCCCGCTCCTGATCCGTCTGAACTCGCGGAGCCATCCGTGTACATCTCCCAGATATTTTCCTTGTTTGGCTGTTCTGATTGCTCTGCCCTCTCTGGTTGTTCTTCTGTCGGGACCTCCATGGTTGCCCCCTCTACAGGGCCCGCTTCTTCCAGATCGGGGGCTGTAGACTCTGCTATGAAATCTGCTAATGCTTGGCCCTTAATGGCTGTCCTTGGAGCGAAGTGTATGCGAAATTCGGTAAGCTCTACTGCCCATTTCACTAATCTCCCCGACGTATCCGGTCGGTTCAAAAAATGCTTCAAAGGCTGGTTCGTTAGCACAGTGATATCGTGTGCGTGGAAATATGGCCTTAGCTTCCGAGCAGTAATAATCAACGCAAAGAGGTACTTCTCAATAGCGGGGTAGTTCAATTCAGATTTGGCAAATGCCTTGCTTACATAATAGACGGGGACTTGATTACCCTCGACAATCTTTACTAACACAGAGCTAATGGCAAATTCAGAAACTGCCAAATAAAGGAAGAGCGGCTCGCCTGGAACCGGTTTCGCCAGCGGCGGGAGTGTGCGAAGGTGCTGCTTGAGTGCTTGGAACGCTTCTTCACATTTGGCGGTCCATTCGAACTTTTTGTTGGCCCTCAAGACTTCAAAAAACGGCATTGATCGGTCGCTGGCTTTGGACAAGAAGCGATTCATTGCAGCTAGTCGGCCATTCAGCACTTGCACCTCCCGATGGTTTATCGGAGACTGCATCTCCTCGATTGCCCTCAGCTTCTCAGGATTCACTTCAATTCCTCTTTGGCTCACCATGAAGCCCAAGAATTTCCCTGAGTGGACTCCGAAGGCGCATTTCGTCGGGTTCAAACGAACTTGATGGAGCCTCATCCGCTCAAACGCCATGGTAAGGTTGTGCACGTGATCCTTGGCTTGTCGGGACTTCACCAGCATATCATCCACGTAAGCTTCCATGGTTTCTCCTAGCATATCTCCGAACAGTTTGTTCACCATCCGTTGGTAGGTTGCCCCGGCATTGATCAACCCGAAAGGCATGACATCGTAGTGATAGATGTCACTGTCTGCGTAGAACGCTGTGTGGGGGGCATCTTCCTTGGCCATTTTGATCTGGTTGTAGACTGAATACGCATCCATGAAACTTAACAGCTCATGTCCCGATATGGCATCCACCAACTGGTCGATTCTCGGGAGTGGATAGCAGTCCGTTGGGCAAGCCTTGTTCAATTCACGGAAGTCCACGCACATTCGCCATTTCCCGTTGGTCTTCTTTACCAGAACTGGGTTGGCCACCCAAGTCTGGAATCGGAGCTCCTTAATGAACCCAGCGTCGAGCAACCTGCCCACATCCTGCTGGATCGCGATCTTCTTATCCGTGCCCATCGGACGCCTTTTCTGCGTGATAGGCTTGACCGCGGGGTCTATCTTCAGCTCGTGCACGATCACATCGGGGCTGATTCCTGGCATATCACTGAGGGACCAGGCAAACAGCTCCTTGAACTCCTTCAACAACTCCACCAATTTTTGGGCTGTCTCTTCAGTTAGAGCAGACCCGATTTTCACCTTCCTCTGGGGTCCGTCGATCTCGACTTCTTTCAGATCTTCTACGGGGGCGGGACGCCCAAACTCTTCTCTGGGATCTGTGTCTGTCTGGAGGACAGTCATGGCCTCTCGCCTCCTCCTCCGGGTGGCATTAACATAGCATTTTCGGGAAGCCACCTGGTCGCCCTTGACCTCTCCGACTCCGTGGTCGGTCGGGAACTTCATCTTCTGGTGCACAGTCGAGGCAACCGCCATCAGGGAATAAATGGTGGTTCTCCCGTTAATCGCGTTGTAGGTCCCCGCGGAATCAACCACGACAAATTCCACGTTCCTCCTTTCTGATTTCCACCCGCTACCAAACTCCACTGGTAAGGTGATTACTCCTAGTGGGTAGGAGGTTGAGCCAGAGAACCCGACCATCGGGAAGTTTGCCTCCTTCAGATCTTTCTTTGTTTTCCCCATAGCCTCCAGCGCGTCCATGAACAGAATGTCGGAGGAGCTCCCTCCGTCGATTTGAATTCTCTTCATCTCGAACCCGTCTACATCCAAAGTTACCACTAAGGCATCGTCGTGCGGGGTCTCTACGCCTATGAGGTCTTACGACGAGAAGGAGATTACTATCTCTTCTTTCAAGGTCCAAGATCGGGACCTCTTACCCAGTACCACCGCCGTAGGGATCCTAGAGGCATAGACCTCTCGGGCGGATGAGGTATCACCTCCAGCAGCAAATCCTCCATGAATCACGTTGATAACTCGTCTCTCCTTGCGAGCACCGGATGACTCTGGATCAGTTCTCTTCTTTTTCGGGGACCGATCGCGGGATCGGGAACGGGACCGCGATCGGGACCGAGAGCGGGATCGACACCGTTTATCCCCGACGAATTCCTTGAGCTTCCCCTTCTGGATTAGCTTTTCAATCTCCTTCTTCAGTTCCCGACAGTGATTGGTGTCGTGACCATTTGCGCGGTGGAATCTACAGTAGCGATCCGTACGGGATCCCAGGAATTCTCCTTCTTTCTTCGGGGGGTACCTGGAGATACCTTGTCGTTCCATGACTGTCATCACCTCCGCCATGGAGCAGTTGAGAGGAATATCAAGGTCCTCCCGCTTATCTTTCCTTGAAGAACGCCTATCGTCGCTCCGATCCGGACGGCCTCGATTCTTGCCACTGTCGGGTTTACCCTTTGACTTACGATCGTCGAAAGGCTTAACCGACTGCTTCCCTTTGTTCGACTTTGGGGGCTCCAGTTCTCCCGCGGCTATTTTTGACTCCTGGACATCGATCTGCCGCTTCACCCTCTTCCGTAATGCCTCCATATTCTACACAGCCTTCTCAGCCACGCTGTGCATCAAGTCGGAGCCATAGGGGGCTGTCAGGTTCCGAATGAAGGTTCGGATGGTTTCGCCCTCTGAGATTTCCTCGTCTATCTCTGCTACGCTGGCTGTGTACCGCTGGTAATAATGAGCCAGCGATTCGTCGGGCCTCTGCACCACCTAGGTCAGGGACCTCACGCTCTTCAATAAACGCCTCTTACCCTGGTACTGCTGAATGAATCGGTCGTGCATGTCTGCCCAGCAAGTGATGCAGCCTGGGGGCAGACTAAAGAACCAGGTCAGGGCCCTTTCTCCCAGTGTGTTCGGGAACAACGTACACACTATGTCTTCACTTGGGGCTCTTCCCAGACACGCCATGAGGTGCTTCTGGACATGGCGAACTGGATCTCCTTTGCCATCATATTCCTTTATCGTGGGGATGCCTAGCCCAGGCGGGGCTAGGGTGTCAATGAGTCGGGGGACGAAGGGATGAGTGGATCGATCCCTTAGCTCCGACACCAGCGGCTTCTGCTCTCCCATACAGATGTTCACAATCTTTACCACCTGGTCGGGAGTGAATGGACCATTCAGGGGAATGGTCCTGTGCTGTACTGGTCCTGGCCCATCAACCACGAACCTTTCCGGCTGACCGGTTGCCCTACCTCTGTCCTGGCCTCGGGGCGGGGCTTCCTGTGCGTTCCGACCCTCTGATGGCGGGGCCGCTTCCTCCAACGGGGGCATCTCCTCCTGCCTCCTTGCAGCCTCTCTTCGATCTAAGAGAGCCTCTACAGCCGCCAGAAACATGGGCATGGCTTCCGCCACGGCCCTCGTCAAGTCTGTAGCTGGGGGAGCCTCCTGCCCCCTATTGCCCTGGTGCTGAGGAGCAATATCTTCGGGATCTCCGTTGTGCCCCCCTGTCTGGGAGAGCTCAGCCGGAGGATGATTCTGGTTTTCCTCCTGTTCCGGTACTGAATCCAGATTCGTTGCAGCGGGGTGGCGGGAACTGCCGGATTGTCCCTGTCTTCTATTCTTGCCAGCCGCCATCGATCGAGTAGAAGGCATATCAGCTTTTTGTTTGATTCCCGCAGACGGCGCCAATGTTGGATCACGGTGGAACTCCGGTAAGGACTCGAACGGCAATCCTAGCTCCTTTGCTCCACGTAATCCTGCAAGAGGGGATAGACCGGGCGGTGACCCAGAATCCCTCTCCGATGCTTAAATGAGTATTTCGTATGACCCTTCGCCTGGGTCATCTTGACCTTCATTTGGGCTTGGTGGGCCTGTTTGCCGTTTCCTCGCTGTTAAAGGGCCTGACGGTTGTAGTCGAACCCATCATTTGCCCGCAAGACATGAGGGACATTTAGTTCGTCGTGTCTTCCAACTCCCGATTTTCCAATACTAGATTCGGGGATCTTTTCCTTGGTTCAATTACTCAGTTTCAGTCTTCTCCTCTACGTTTCCTCAGGGTTTTGTGGATAACTGTTATATCCCAAGGGTCTCCTCGGTTTCCCAGTGCATTAAATGCAGTAGATAATGGAGTGACGTCGCTCCATTATCAGGCCCGGGTGCCAAAGACGTCGCTTCGTCATCTGCTGCATTTAATGGCAGGGGAACCGAGGAGTCTTCTCAGATTTGGTAGTTATCCTCAAGGCATCAGGGAAACGTGAACGAGAAGATTTGTATCAAGTGATTGTGTCATGGGAAAGGTCCCCGACTCCGATGTCGGGAGGTCGGGAGTTGAAAGACACGACGAACTGTAAGTCCCTTATGTCTTGGGGGCAAATGATGGGTTCTGCTATGGCCGTTAGGCCCTTTAACGGTGAGGAAACGGTGAATAGGCCCACTGGGCTCTAAAAGGAGGTCAGGAAGACCAAGGCGAAGGGTCCCGACAGAGGGAGTCCCGATGATAAAAGTTCCCGACAGAGTCGGTCCCGATAGGTGAGCTGGACGCTCCCGATGAGATGCCTTTAAGTAGGCCCCGATGATGAATCCTTGAGAACGATTGGCCCTGTCACGATGACGAGGGGCCCCGAGCGGTGACACAACGAGATAACTCTGGAGTCCCCGATATTAGTCGGGACTTGCTATCAGAGGTTAAGGTCGAGATACGCGGGGCGTGGCCGAGATACGCGGAGCGTGGTTGAGATACGCGGAGCGTGGCCGAGATACGCGGGGCGTTGCCGAGATAAGCAAGATCATGGCCTAGATAGGCTGGATCGTGCCCGAGATACGCGGAATATGGCCTAACCACCCCAACGGTTCACCAAGTAACTGAGGTATCTCTCCGCCTATAAAAGGGCAGAGGTTACCTCAGATCACATTACGTTTGGAGATACACACTTTAAGTTTATTTCTTGCCAGTTCATACGAGATACTCATTTAAGCATCGGAAAGGGATTCTGGGTCACCGCCCGGTCTATCCCCTCTTGCAGGATCACGTGGAGCGAAGGAGCTTGGATCGCCGTCAAAGATCGTACCGGAGTTCCACCGTGATCCAACAGTGTAGACATTATTAGTAAAAATTAGGAAAGAGAATACTCATTAGCTTACATCCTTTATAGATAAATCTCCATGAAGCTCTCCATCCTTGATGAAGATGAAGCTTTTGCGATCATAGATTTGGAGTAGACACATCATTGTTGATATCAATTGGATTCCGGCGTGGCACGTGTCAATTCAGACTCGCTTCATGTTGGTGAGTTCAATTCCGTACATGGTTGGACTTTTCGTGATTTATTTTGGCCTTGATTCAATCTTGAAATCACTATGTACCTAGTGCTGATAAAATGCATACAAGGTGTTTGATAAAATGCATTAGAGAACTTAGCCCCCAAATTGGCCAAAAAAAGTTTAAGTGTTGAAATTTTTAGAAAAGTGCAAATGAATCGTTATACTTCCCTTATGCATAGTGTTTATTGCCGACATGTTGTTCCATGCCTTAGCCGTTGTTTTAGTATGCCCGATATTGATGATTGGTAGTTGTACGTACATGGCCGTCAATGGTTGTATGTTGGTAATGATAGATTAGGCAATGTATGTTGAGCATGATGTATAGACTTTCGGCCATTGTCTGCAAACATACTAAAACACTAAGAAAATATTTTAACAATATCTAATGCGTGTTACCATAGATGTCGTCGTATGAACTTTGTCGATAAGTGTCGCATAATGCTTAGGAGGCATTGTGTAGAAGTTGATAATAGCTACTTGATGCATGCAATCCATCCTTGTCGACATGTATGTACGTACATGGAAACACTTAGAAAATATTCTCCCCTTGTCGACATCAATTCTCGTCGACATGTATGTACGTCCATGGAAACACTTAGAAAATATTCTCCCCTTGTCGACATGTATGTACTTACATGGAAATACTTAGAAAATATTCTTCTCTTGTCGACATGCATCCTTGTCGACATGTATGTACGTACATGGAAATACTTAGAAAATATTCTTCACTTGTCGACATGCATCCTTGTCGACATGTATGTACGTACATGGAAATACTAAGAATATATTCTTCACTTGTCGACATGCGTCCTTGTCGACATGTATGTACGTACATGGAAATACTTAGAAAATATTATTCACTTGTCGACATGCATCCTCGTCGACATGTATGTACGTACATGGAAATACTTAGAAAATATTCTTCACTTGTCCATGTTAGGTTATAAAGTCTAGGTCAACGGGTCGTCAATCTAGAATTTATCTCCCACTAATGAAATGTCGGGTTCAGTGTTCCTAGGACTAGTCATTCTGATACATGCCCTTCTGCTCCCTTGGGGTAGTCGTTCTGATATATGTCCTTCTCTTCTCTCCTTCTGATCTCCTTTCCTTCTCTCCTTCTGACCTCCTTTCCTTCTCTCCTTTTGACCTCCTGAGGCTTGTACTTCTTACCCCTGGGGCTTGTCCTACTGCTCTATGCTCTTCTGCTTCCTTGGCTCTCTTCTCCTTGCCACCCTACAAGAGGGGCAATACCAGGCACAGAGGGGGGGTGGTGCCTGATGAACCCTCTCCGATGCCTAAGTCAGTACGGTTTTAGAGAGATAAAGCTAGAGAGATGTCAGAGCAAAATTGTGCAACTTGCCAAGATGATCAAATGAATAGTGGAGGTGGGGTATTTATAGGCAACGGTGTCATTAAGGTAGCTTAATGACATCGTTAACCTTTAAACACAATTAATTATCCTTTAAACACGTAATTAAGACCTTAGGGTACGGAGAAGGTTGGCGGAAATATACCGAGTATGGGAGTCGCAAAATGGTGCCGGGGCCCTTGGGGCGGTTGAAAAATCCGACCCCTAAGGGCAGGGACCGGGTGTCGGAACCCTCGGGGTCGGATCGAGGATCCGACCCCGAGGACTTGGGATCGGGTGAATGGGCCCGGTCAAACAAGTTTGACCGGGTGAGGGGGGTCTCCCAGTCAAACCAAGTTTGACTGGGAGCCCCCCTCCCTCTCCCCTTCCACCCGATCTCTCAATAGAGAGATCGGGTGGGGGGACCCGATCTCTCAGTTGAGAGATCGGGTGGGAGGACCCGATCTCTCAACTGAGAGATCGGGTGGGAGAGGCCCCCTCCCAGTCAAACTTTTGACTGGGAGCCTCTCCCTCCTCCCAATCTCTCAACTGAGAGATTGGGAGGGGGCCACCTCCCAATCTCTCTTACGAGAGATTGGGAGGGTCTCCACCCGGTCAAACCAAGGTTTGACCGGGTGCTCCCACCCAGTCAAACCTTGGTTTGACCGGGTTCACCCACCCGGTCAAACCATGGTTTGACCGGGTTCACCCACCCGGTCAAACCATGGTTTGACCGGGTCGGAAAATTCGGAAGTTCGGGGCTGGCGCGTTTTTTCTGGTTCGGACCGTTTCTTTTTGTGGGTAACATACTTGGGCCAAAAGTTTCGATTTACAATCATTAACGGGGTGATAAAAATGTAACGGTTCGGAAGTCAACGGGTTCAAATTGGGCGTATATCCATCACATGCCCCCGAGTCAACCAATGGCCTAACCCTTGATTGACTCTATTTTAGGATGGTATGACACGCGCAATTTGAAACCGGGGTTTTACCTTCTTTGTCTGAATGCTTGCTTACCCATGGATGCGTGCCTCTGACTCTGCCCCCTGTCTTATGAGATAGAGGAATTGTAAACGTCAGAGTAGTACGGACGTATGCCTAGGCACATGTCCGTCTGAGGTGGGAGTAATAAACCTATCTTTGCCGCAGGCGTATACTCAAAGAATACATGTTCACATAGGAATGCAATACTGATACATCTAAGTGATTCATGCTTCAATTTCATGCCGTGATTTGCCTAAGTGGAGAAAAATTTAATTTTGGCCCAAAATTTTTTCTAAGTATGGGATACTAGAAAATATGCCTATAGGATGTTAACTAGGAGTGAACATGGACATATCATGAACATGAGGATGTGTACTAGCATACATGCAAGTAGGAACATAAGGATGGGAGTGAGTAGAGACATGCTGCGATTGTAGTCATGAATGTATGCATGAATATGTATGTATGTATGTATGGATGGGTTGTGAGTATAAGCATGAGTGATGACATTGACGTACCCGTAGATGTTATCATGAATATGAGCATAAATGCAAAGGTGAGAGCATAGACCTCTCCTTTACCTGAGGGTGGGGACTCTGCCACTCAATGGGACATAACGTTCCGCCTCCCTTGTACTAGCATGAGCATTGTCCATTAACCTCGACCTTCGGCATGTGTATCATTTTTCCTTCATTCGTTGGAGCGTGTGTATAGCTCTTGACCTTTACCCTGCAATTTGTTCCCCATAAAAGTGAGGGTGAAAAAGCTTACAAGCTTTCTTCTTACCGCCGCGAGCGAAGGGGTCTATTGACATGTGTTAAGGGTTGACCCTTCCTTCGGATGTGCTGGAGCGTTGCTCCATTTGGGGAAACTAAAAGTTCGCCCTCTTCCCTTGGTGTTAAGGTTGCCCCCGTAGTAGGCGTATCTCGCCCCTCCATGAGTAAGGGTTGATCTTTGTGTTGGTTGCTTGTATAGATGACTCACTTTTGGGAAGCTTTCTTCTTCAGACAGGGAGACCGTTGAATCAGATGAGAGGGAAGGACCCTCTAGTTCTGCTTATCAGACCAAGAAATTTTCTAAGTCAGGGGTGACTGCTAATGCTTCCAGTACGTTCTTTTTCCCTTCTTTTTTCTTTGTGATATACTTATGATTGTTCTCATGCTGCTTCCTTTTTGTTGTTAGAGCGTTCTTCCTTGGTTACCGAATGGTTCTTGTGGTGGGTGAGAGTTCAAGTCAATCTAAATCCAAGGCGCGGAAACCTGACTCTGAGGTCGGGCCCTCGGCTGCCGAGGAGAAAGAAACCGCGAGAGGCTCTCCTTCAAGTGCCCCCTTGCTGACTCCCTCCCATGGTAAGGAGGTAGTGGTTGAAGAGGCACCCCCTTTGCTTGACAAAAAAAAAACAACCTGTGACTGGCGATGGGGTGATCATAGGTCTTGATGTCACTTCTCTATCCCCTGCCCCCCAGCCGAGGGGCCGAGTCTCAAGTTTATTTCATCTTCATATAGATTTGATGACTTTTGAAGGTGCCTTTGTCTTTTCTATGGGTTATGTTATTAACCCCTGCGTTGAAGATTTTTCTTTTGGTGATGGGTGTGATCATCATCTTACATTGAGGTTCCCCTCTCTTGCCATGGCTCTGATTAAGATAGCAAATTCTTGCTTTGGAGTTTGGTGGAGACTGCTCTTGAATTAGCCTCTACTAGTGTCGTAGTTGTGATCGTTGTGGGGATCGTTTTGTTATATGCCCTCAATAGTGCTTGTCGTGATTCTTTGCTTCATGATTGATTTCGTGAGATATGGAGGTTATCTTCATAATGAGGACGTCTCTTTCCTAGTATCACCCAGTGGGTTGAAATATAAGTGTCTCCCTTTGATGAGCGTACGAAGGGTGTTGTTTTTCCTTTTTCTTGAACTTCCTCCTAAGGCCAGGCGTAGCCTTTTGATGTTCGTTGTCGGGATGGTGTCTTTACAATGCATGTCTTTGACAGATGTTTTATGATGTGCTGTCATGATAATCACTTCGGGATATGTGGACGTGATAGGTACTTTGTGATGTGTCGGAGTGATAGCCCTTCTGTAGTGTGTGGACATGATAGCCATTTCAGGATATGTGGACATGATAGCCACTTCAAGATATGTGGACATGATAGCCACTTCAAGATATGTGGACATGATAGCCACTTCAGGGTATGTGGACATGATAGCCACTTCAGGGTATGTGGACATGATAGCCACATCACGATGTATGGTGTTGTGCTTTAGTATTCCTTTCTCGTTGGAGAGCCTTTATTGCTATAGCTGCCTTATGTTTAGGCTATGTTTGTTGGGTTAGGTCCCGATGTCTCGTCTTGTCGGATGTTGTATCCTTTATGCTCTTTAAATGTCTCCTTCATGAGTTGTGCTTGACGATGTTCAAGTCTGATACGACCATAGGTCACGCGAGGGCGACATGCAAGACAATAACGTTTATCGAAGGTTGCTTTGTGCGACCTGTAAGGCAATTCTTCTTCTTGATGGGTCGAGTTTACTTTGGGAGCCTTGAACTTTGGATTTCACGTTTTGCTATCCTTCTTGGTGTGGTTGGGTTCCTTTGAGATACTTCTCTTGACTTGTGATATGGATGGTAGGATAGCTCGTTACTTTTCATGATAACCTCTTGTGCTTCTGTATATGATCATTTGGTCATGGACTTCTCCTTTGAATATGCTTTCCTTTCTTTTTCTTTCTTTTGTGCTTTCCTTCACATCATACCTGCTATCTCATCAAGAAAAAACATTACTTGTTCTTCACATTACTTTACTTAGAAATTTCTTTCTTATGGTATCCTTCTGAGCATGGTGTCCTTCTAAGAATGGTATCCTTCTAAGCATGGTGTGATGATCTCTTCTGATACCCCTTACACGGTATACGTTGTACTGTTAGACCAAAGATACGCTCTTGGTGGGCGTCGAAATCTGTTCACGAGACAGGCTCTCGGACGGCACTTAACGTTTCACAGGATAGGCTCCCGGAGGGCACAGGTTAGTCCACCGATACGTTCTTGACGGGTGTCAAAATCTGTTCACGAGACAGGCTCTCGGACGGCACTTAACGTTTCACAGGATAGGCTCCCGGAGGGCTCAGGTTAGACCAAAGATACGCTCCTGGTGGGCGTCGAACTGGTAGTTTGAAATCTACCTCAAGATACGCTCTTGGGGGCGTCGAACTGGTAGTGTTTTTTCTACCTCAAGATACGCTCTTGGGGGCGTCGAATCTGGTAGGTTGCAAATCTACCTCAAGATACGCTCCTGGGGGCGTCGAAATTCGTAGTTTTTGGAAACCACTCTCAAGATACGCTCTTGGTGCGTCGAAGGTCGTAGTGTATAAACTACTCTCAAGATACGCTCTTGGGGGCGTCGAAGGTCGTAGTATGAACACTACTCTCAAGATACGCTCTTGGGGGCGTCGAAATTCGTAGTTTTTGGAAACCACTCTCAAGATACGCTCTTGGTGCGTCGAAGGTCGTAGTGTATAAACTACTCTCAAGATACGCTCTTGGGGGCGTCGAAGGTTGTAGTATGAACACTACTCTCAAGATACGCTCTTGGGGGCGTCGAAGATCGTAGTATAAAAACTACTCTCAAGATACGCTCTTGGGGGCGTCGAATCTGTTCGCGGGATAGGCTCCCGGAGGGCACAGGGTTCGTAGTTTTAGAACTACTCTCAAGATACGCTCTTGGGGGCGTCAAATGTGTTCGCGGGATTGGCTCCCGGAGGGCTCCTAATATTACCTTATCTTGTGTCCCTTCTCATGTATGGTGCATTTTTGGTATGCTTTTCGAGTCTTTACTTGACTTCTCCTTCTACGATATTGCCTGTTACCACGCTTTTTCTTCAATGTGGGAGATCACCTTTCGAGGGCGATGTTTGTGTGTTGCCAACTTAGGACGAGTTCGTATAGGGAGTTGAGGATGCTTTCCTCTATGTGACCTCTTCTAGGAGAAGTGGTATCGCATGTTATTGTGATCTTCTGCCTCTAATCTCTTCTTTTATACTTAGGTGGACTACCAAGCACTTATTCGTTTGGTGCCCCCCAAGTTGCTTGGTGGTCACACCGCCTTTCATATTTAGCCGTTGAAGGCCCCTCGTTCATTTTCTTGGTTGGGTACCCCTTATGCTCGGGGCTCCCTTGTCTGCTTCTTTGAATGCGATGAGTGTCCCTTGTAGGATTTACTCTTTCTCATGCTTGCTTGTTTCAGTCATAGGCATGGTTTGAATGATGCCTTTGTCGGATGTGTCTTTGGAGGTTGGGTGGAAGAGCTTTTGCTTTGGGTGGGTGGGGGTGGATTTCATTCTCTTGATAACTAGGATGTGGCAGTGTCTGTATCCTAGGGGTGCTTGTAAATTTTTCCCCCCTTTCCTTGTGTAGGTTGAAGAGCTCTCTCATAGAATGGTGTCTTGAGTTGTTAATCTCGTAGGCGTGTTTCAGACTATTCAATCTGATCCATGCTCTTTGCTCGTGCATGGGGGTGTGGGGGTCTGACCGGGCTGTATCTTCTTGGAGTGATGTGGCACTTAGAGTGCCTTGCCTTTTCCTTCACATTGGAGTATTCTTCAATGCCTTTGGGGAGTGTCACATTGGTCATGCTCCTCCCACCTTGAATCTTGGTTATAGACTTCTTTTGAATTAGGACTTGAACCTAAAAAGGACGTTTTCCTTTAGGTTCGCCGGTGATGTTCCCTGAATTTCCATGGGTTTGCCCTCGTATTGGCTATTCCTTGTTGGATAACTTCATTAGAGGCTGCATTTGTATTGCGTACGTATACGTGTTTGAGGTGTGTTGAGCTGACAAGTCCCTCCTTTTTTGTTTTGTCATAACCTTCATTCATCATGTATTCGGCGTATGGCCTTAAAGGCGGGATATTTTTCTAGTGCCCCTTTTATCGTGGTTCTCCTCTTGATGGGATGCCAGAGTCAAATGTCTTATCATTTGCATACAAGGTGGTTGATCGGGATGTGCGTCTAGTGTGAGGGTCGATCTTGAAACCTTACTCCCCAAGCTTTTGAGCTCTTCTTTGGTTGATCTTGTAGAACTATTATCCTGCCCTAAGGCTCTTGATAGGAGATGTATCTCATTTTCACACTCTAGTTGTTGCACTATCTCTTTTGCTAATCTTGCATCTTTAGAGTTTCTCTCTTGGTGCATGACTTCAATGACAGGATTTTCTACCGATGTTTATTCTATTAGGACTTGTATCCTTGGTTGCCTTCCTTTCTTGTGAGATAGCGAAGGAGTGTTTGTGAACACTCCAATGTGTCGTACTTGGTAGAGGTATGCGCCTGATCTTTATGGCGCTGTCTTGAATCTTCGTGTACCTATCTCTGATGAACATGTTATTCATTACATATATAGTACGGAGTCCAAGGATCTCCGGGTTAGGATCGTAGTTTGAGAACAGAGACATAGTCATCTATTAGATAACGTCTTTATCTACGGAGTTTATTTTTGCAAAAATAGATGCAAGGATACTTGTAAGGATACTTGTTCCATCCTTACTCCTGGTTCATTTGCAGTGCCGTGTCCTTAATGGGTGTGTTGATGTTCCTCTATAGGATGTTGGGAGTGCTCAACTTATTTTTGTAAGTGAGCCTTCCATCTTGTGATCTTTCCCAGAAACTTGACCTTATAGGTGCCCTTTGAGATTGAGAAATCTGTTTCTTGAGCATCTCTTGATTGGCGACGGCCTTTTACGGATTCTTCTAGTGGTCCACCTGTGTACATATATACCACGGAGCCTGAAGGCGTCCGGTATGGTCTTTCTTGGAAAACATGTTGATATCAAGTATCAAAATATACCCCTTTTAGGGAGTTGACTTGTTATGCAGTTAAATTAAATAAGAGGATATGGGAAGGATATGAGTGTGGGGGGTTGATATCCCCTGCTTCGTTGGTAATGTAACTGTCTTCCTCCATTAGTCTGTGTGTATTCCTTCCACTTGAGGAATATGAGGTTGCATCCTTGCAAGGTGGAGGTGTATCCTTCATGTATGCTATGTGCGATCTCACTCTACTATGTCTCTCCATGAGATTTCCCATTGTAGTTGCTATGTGCTGACGTGGTGTGGTACTCTATGAGTCCCCTGTTCAAATCCTTGTCTTTTCAACTCCTCCCCTGTCCTAGGGGGATGTGTGCCAAGGGTTGTCATGCACAAGGGGTTTGGACCTGTCGTGCTGTATCATGGGTAGGTGGTAGCCTTGTTGTGTTGTTGGGACTATGTCCCTCCCTTTGAGCTTTCATTGGTATGTCCCTTAGTCATGTCCGTGGTGATACGAACTGTATGTGAACATTGCCAGGGTGGATGTTGGAAATCCTATATCCTTGTTGGTCTGTCACGTATGTCTTCCTTTAGTGCGGTGTATGTCCCTGTTGGGGTACTTGGTGGAATTCTTGCCTCCTTTGAGGTCTTGGCTGTCTGTCTGCCCCCAGTGGGGTGTAGGCCCTGGCGTCCTGTTGTGTCTGTTGTTGCCTAGGAGGCACAAATTGCTCTGGGGGTGGCTCTTGATAATTTCTTCTTTCTTCTCCTCGTTGCCCTGTTCGAGGGTGCGAGTGGCGTTCTTCCGTTGGAATTTGCTCCTCTTCATGAGCTTCTTCTGCTTCCTGTTGGTGTTGCCTTTCCTGTCTATTCCTTAGGGTCTCTCTGTAAGCTAGTACCTCATCTGAGGCGCTCATCAGCCCTGGAGTCACTGTATGTGCTCCCTGTGTGTATGCCGGCCTTGTGTTGGTTGTGTGGGCACGATTGTCGTTCCTTTGAGTCAGTATTCAATATGGGTACCCTTGAGGTTGTACCTCATAGTGGTATCCCTGTGGAGGTGCCGTGTATTGGGATGGCACTCCTTGTTGCCCCCCCTGTCCCTGTGGCTTCCTAGTCAATGGAGTTGAAGCTGTGGAAGCCGCCTAGCCAGCTGGGCGTGAAGGTTCTCCTCCCTGCTTGTTAGGCTGGGGTGCCTGTGGGGTTACCTGAGACTCTGGGTGTGCATACTGTTTCTCTGGGTTAGGCAGCCTTGCTGGAGGTATAGGCTGTCTTTCTTGCCTATTGCCCCCAGGTGGGCGATTATCTCTAGACACTAAGTTGTTCGTCTTCGCTCTCGTGATTGTCAGGCTTTCTGTTCGAAGCCCACAGACGGCGCCAAGTGTTAGGTTATAAAGTCTAGGTCAACGGGTCGTCAATCTAGAATTTATCTCCCACTAATGAAATGTCGGGTTCAGTGTTCCTAGGACTAGTCATTCTGATACATGCCCTTCTGCTCCCTTGGGGTAGTCGTTCTGATATATGTCCTTCTCTTCTCTCCTTCTGATCTCCTTTCCTTCTCTCCTTCTGACCTCCTTTCCTTCTCTCCTTTTGACCTCCTGAGGCTTGTACTTCTTACCCCTGGGGCTTGTCCTACTGCTCTATGCTCTTCTGCTTCCTTGGCTCTCTTCTCCTTGCCACCCTGCAAGAGGGGCAATACCAGGCACAGAGGGGGGGTGGTGCCTGATGAACCCTCTCCGATGCCTAAGTCAGTACGGTTTTAGAGAGATAAAGCTAGAGAGATGTCAGAGCAAAATTGTGCAACTTGCCAAGATGATCAAATGAATAGTGGAGGTGGGGTATTTATAGGCAACGGTGTCATTAAGGTAGCTTAATGACATCGTTAACCTTTAAACACAATTAATTATCCTTTAAACACGTAATTAAGACCTTAGGGTACGGAGAAGGTTGGCGGAAATAAACCGAGTATGGGAGTCGCAAAATGGTGCCGGGGCCCTTGGGGCGGATGAAAAATCCGACCCCTAAGGGCAGGGACCGGGTGTCGGAACCCTCGCGGTCGGATCGAGGATCCGACCCCGAGGACTTGGGATCGGGTGAATGGGCCCGGTCAAACAAGTTTGACCGGGTGAGGGGGGTCTCCCAGTCAAACCAAGTTTGACTGGGAGCCCCCCTCCCTCTCCCCTTCCACCCGATCTCTCAATAGAGAGATCGGGTGGGGGGACCCGATCTCTCAGTTGAGAGATCGGGTGGGAGGACCCGATCTCTCAACTGAGAGATCGGGTGGGAGAGGCCCCCTCCCAGTCAAACTTTTGACTTGGAGCCTCTCCCTCCTCCCAATCTCTCTTACGAGAGATTGGGAGGGTCTCCACCCGGTCAAACCAAGGTTTGACCGGGTGCTCCCACCCAGTCAAACCTTGGTTTGACCGGGTTCACCCACCCGGTCAAACCATGGTTTGACCGGGTTCACCCACCCGGTCAAACCATGGTTTGACCGGGTCGGAAAATTCGGAAGTTCGGGGCTGGCGCGTTTTTTCTGGTTCGGACCGTTTCTTTTTGTGGGTAACATACTTGGGCCAAAAGTTTCGATTTACAATCATTAACGGGGTGATAAAAATGTAACGGTTCGGAAGTCAACGGGTTCAAATTGGGCGTATATCCATCAGTCCACATGCATCCTTGTCGACATGTAGGTACGTACATGGAAACACTTAGGAAATATTCCTTGCTTGTCGACATCCATCCTTGTCGACATGTAGGTACGTACATGGAAATACTTAGGAAATATTACTTGATTGTCGACATCCATCCTTGTCGACATGTATGTACGTGCTTGTATGTGCGCACTTGCCCCCACACTTAGAATCTTTTCTCTATCCTTTGTTATGTACGCTGTATCCATATGCATGATGTAAACACAGGTTGTATGCCAACACGTTGTTGTATGCTAACACTTGGTAATATGCTTACACATAGTAGCATGCTGACAGCTTGCAATATGCTGACTGTCATCCTGAGCAAAACACTTAGAGAATATTTCGCCCTTGTAATCATGTATGCTGCGAGTATGAGCTCGATGTCGACATGTATGGTTGACGTGTTGAAGAAGTTGCCCCCCTTGCATGATGCTTTTTACTTGATTAATTGATGTCGGTACACATATACGTCCTTCTGAAGATTTGGTATGTTGATGATCTTTATGACTTGTATCATGTTGTAATGTAGGTCGGACTGATGGAAAAAGCTCGTCTTTGCCGATAGCCAATGTATACAGTAATCAACTTGTTGGAAAGAATGTCCGTACGATTTCCCCCGCTACTCTGGAGTCTCCGGACATGGTCGCGGTAAAAGATTTGTGAGTAAGGTACCTCCTTGTATCTTCTTTGAACTTGTTGATTTTCCAAGTTGTTGTCTTCATGTTGGTGAATGCGTGAGTGCAGTTCCTGGCTTTAGCACAATTCTCAAGAGATTCGACGCAGGGGCGCGTTCCTCGAGCGACTCTAAGTTCTTTATGCCAAGTACGACCGTGCTAACTCTTTCTTGCGATAAAGGGAATAGAGTTGAGGGTCGTGCGGTGGTGCCTTCTGCCCCCCGGTCGAGGGACCAGCCCAAGGAGGAGCATTCCTCCCATTGAGGTAAGCGTTGTTTACTTCTTCACACTTGAAACTTAATCTTGAAGACGGCTGATTTTGATGTACGCATTGCTGATTGTCACACTTATGTTGAAGAGCTATGTCGTATTGAAATTAAAACGACCATTCTTGTCGTATCTTTTGCGCGGATGACGACATTGCCTTTGATGTTGACATTATGAACTTTTTGCAATAGACCCTTAGAGATGATGTTATCTCTTGGTTGGTATCAGTTTGTCCGCTTCCAGCATGTTGAACCCTTTGTGAATGGGTTGATGTTGTTTTGAGGTTTTTGATAATTCTTTGTTTACACCTCTGCTTGCATGATATTTCATCACTTGGACCTGTTTTCAATAATAATAAACATGTGATAACCTGTTAGTAATATTTCATACCTTGCATTTTCTTCCTTGTCCGTATGTATTGGACTTGCATGATAGGATTGAACTCCTTGTTGTGATGGATAGAACATAGGATGTTGCGCTTGCGCAGTCGGGTGTTATGTACACTTGGTACTTGTGGCATTGTAGGTAGTAATGTACTTGGCACTTGGCCTTTGAGCAGTGTCAACTTGTAAGTTTGATGAGTTTTGTACAAGGTTCGCTTTAAAAACCGTATAACATGAAGCTATCCTTTTCCAGGCCTAAGTCTTCATGGTGTATGAACCCTTAAGATAGTATGCATACTTTTAGTGTGTGGGGTTGTCGTCTAACAAGAGGACTTCCGCCACGGTGGGGTGATCAATCCCATCATTGCATTTGCCGCATCCTGTTTCTATCAGGGAATGGCTATGAACATGAGGATTTGCCCGAAGGATTTCACAACATGTCATTTTTTAGAAGTAAACATGGGGTTTGCCCTTACAAAGAGGATACTACAACATGCTACTTTTGATAGTAAATCTTGGTGTTTATCCAAGATATTGCTTGCTATTGACGCCTTTTGGAATAGTCGTCACTTTGAGTAGAGAATTTTATAAGTCCCTTTTTGTAGATAACCCGCAAGTTGTCATCGCCACATATAAGTTGACTGTGCACATAGCGTAATGGCTTTGTGTTGCCGACATCTTCTTGATATAGACGCTATTATGGATGGAGTAATAAACTCCATGTTGGTGTAGATAATAGATATGTTGGCGTTGTATGCCATAAATCCCTCCTTGAACATAATGCTTAGCTTGTATTGTTGAAGTAGATATTATGTGCATAGGTTACTACTTGGCATAATCCCAATGTAGTAATCATAGTGTAGCATGTACCTACGAACAGAGTTGCTCTCTGTCAGATAGTTGCAATGTTTACAAGTTTGCAAAAATATGGAGTTCTGAAATTTTCTTTTTCGTAATGCATATGATAGATAAAGTAAAGGAGTCTGATACGAGGACTCCTTATTTGTGCAGGAAACTTCCCTAAGTTCGGACTTGATAGGTGCATATCGTGACAGGTTCGCATATGTCGGGAGCGGAGCTTTTCCAAGTATCACCCGCTATATGTGATTGTGAACATGTACGTACGAACAGCGATTATGCATTATTGTATGCGTCCTCTAGTTGATTCGCGTTGATGTCTCCTTAGCATGTTGTACATACCTATATATGATCATTGCTTGGTGTTTCCTTCTTAGAAGAATGGTACCGTGTGTTCTTGCAATTATTCGTTTCTTCACTTCGGTGGAATGCCGAGCACTTGTCAGCTTGGTGTCCCCCAAGTCGCTTGGCAGTCGTACCGCTGTTTCCTGATAGTTTCTATTACTTCATCTTTTTACAGTGATGCGCCTACTTGGACCATCCTTTCTGTCTCATCTATCATGATTTCTTGTAATGCTTTCAATGAAAGCAAGACGTGCATGATCTACCCTTGGGTTTTCATCAATGACGGGAATTCCGATATTGTTTGTCTTGACATTATGTTGGAGTGCAACCTTGTAGCAGTCTTTTGATAGCTGCTGATCTTCCTTCATTTCCCCATTCCTGCCTTTGTTGGGAACTTGATCTTTTGGTGTGATGTTGACGCTCATCATACCCCACTTGTTCATGGTTGTATACCCTTCTTGCATTGCGCGGTGTTGAATTTAATGTGCTGGTTTTGCGATGTATGCTTCATGTGTTCACTTTCTAGGGGCTTGCGTTTATTTGATGTGTTTCTTCATATACTTGTGACTCTTCCCGAGGTTGTGTCTGTGTGACGATTGTGCATATGGTTGAGAGATGTTATACTGGTGGAATCTTCATCTTCTCCTTTTTTTTTCCCGAAGATTAGGTTTCTCTGTCGGCGTACGTTTTGAGTGGTACGATCCTTCTTGTGTTCTTGACAAGGGTAAACTTGCTGGATGTTGGAAATAATTTTCTAACTCTTTTCTCGTGATGGGTTTGGCACAGGCGTGCGTATAACATAGGAGCGTATCCTGATTTCCTATCTTCCACAATGTTGATGACATTGTCACTTGGGTAATGCCCCCGTCTTATTTATTATTGCAACGCGATTTTTAGTCTTGGCGTATAGAATGCTTGAGGCTCCCTTGCTTGGGGGATGTTGTATGACCTAAGCCGTTTGTTGTTCATAGTGTGATAGCTTGTGTTGTTGACGCAATTAATATGTGTGTAGTTGTTACTTGGCGTTATTCCAGGGTAATATGCATGATATAGTAATGTACCTACGAAAGTAGATTTAACCTTCATTAGATATTTGGAGTTCGTACAACTGATTACAGGAAGGCGTCTACTGATCGCTCCTTTTGAAAAGTACTAAGGTTAATAAACATAAGTTGTACTTAATCTAAGAAGACTTAAAGTAGATATGCAAAAATGGAGATAAAAGGATTGATGATATGTTTGACGTCTTCATAGGTGATTTGTCGGCAAGTTGATTCTGCCACGTGCCACATAGTTCTTCAGTGCATCTAGCGTGTTGAGCTCTTCAATCTCCTCCTTTGGAGATTCACAAATGTTGGTGTCATGCCCCCCAATTTTATGGTTCAAGTGGATGGGGAAGTTGGTTTTCCCGGAGTTTGAAATTTGTTTCCTCCACATTTGTGCTCCAAGGATTGTATAAGTCGTCATAATTGTTTCCATGAGTGACGTTGTTTTTCCGGCGCTTGGTGATGGGTGGATTATCATTCGCCTTTTCTTTTCCTTTTCCTTTTCCTGAAGACTTCACATGAGACTTCTTTTGGTGCTTATTTCCTTGGTCGATATACTTCTTCATTTCTCCTTTTAAAATTAAGTTGTTTACGTGAAACTTTAATCCAACACAGCTTTCCGTCTCGTGGCCATACACTTCGTGATTTTCACACCATTTGCCTTCTTCTTTTCCTAATGGGCCCTTGCGGAAATTAGAGGGCTTTTTCCATAGCTTGGTCTCCTTTATCTCTTTCAAGATGACGGACAACGGTGTGTTCAATGGAACATGTTATGTTCGTTTCACCACTTGGGCGGCTTAGGGCTTTTTCCTTCACGAACTGACTTCTTCCTTCACGATCGGGCTCGAGATATATGTATAAGGACGGGAACGCCGCAATCCTTAATACACAATCACCGAGCTGAATTCCCAGTCCTCGACCTTGAGGTCCTGATCTTCGGGTCCTGCACGAGGGGCAGTAACCAACGTGGGAGGGGGAATGCTGGTTGGGCCCACTCTGACGCTCAAGTTAGCACTTCTAGAGAGAGAAAGCCTTAGAGAGAAGTCAGAGCATTTCAAGTTCAAAAGTGAGGGAATTGATTAGAATGGGAGACCTAGGCCCCTATTTATAGGGAACCTAAGTATCATGCCCAATTTTGAACTACTTGATGTCGGTATGTAAGGAAGACGTATACCGTCATCAAGGCGGACTATGTATGCACCGACTTCCCGCACTTGGCAATTTAATCGGGGTGGACGTACGAGGTAAAACGGTAATCCGGACCTACCCGGATTGTTTAACAATCCGGGACGGGTCCGGATTGCCTGGTCCAGATTGCCTTAGGCAATCCGGAGGTCCGGATGGCCCTTCGGCCCGGGAATTACGCGTATCCCGGACCGTTTTTAGACTTGGGTGTCCGCGAAAGGGTTTTTTACGGGTTTTGGGATATTTTACGAGGCCCGAAATGTAAATAAGAACCCAAATTGGACAGATATCTAACACTTGCCCCCGAGTCAAGTAGTGGGCCAAAACCCGAACTTGACTCTTTTTCAAAGATAAGATATTCGTCCAATTTAGGTTCGGTACTGACCTCAGGGGTGGCCTGTTTGTCAATTCGAATGTTGAGATCATAAATTTGAACAACTTTTAATGTCCTGTCTTACGTATGTAATCTATTCACAGGGTTAGTATAGCGGACAATATGCGTACAATGACATGCGATGTGATAATATCATGATATATGAAGTAAGCGTATAAAACGTTGTCAATATACCAATGATGACATAATATATGGATGTCGTGATCATGCAATAAGCAAAACACTTAGAGAATTGGAGAATATGTACGTAATCATGAAGCATGATGTAAACACGGAAAATGATGCAAGCATGTAGTATGATGCAATCATGGGAGATGATGCAAACATTCAATTCATACTTAGATTATAAAAATAATCACGTGACCATCATGAATTTGCATCATATACATATGAAAACGATAACATGCATGACGATCTACGAAGCGCTATGCAATACTAGAGAGCATGTATGTAAAACAAGCATAAAAGAGGTGTAGGTATGTGATACTAAGGACTTGTGTGAAAATAAATATTAGTTTAGTCCGTAGCACATGGTGTAGGCACTATTAATGAGAATTAGGAGAAAGAATACCCATTATCTTACATCCTTAATAGATAGATCCTCAAGAAGCTCTCCATTCTTGATGAAGAGGGAATTCATGGAGGTGTGAATTTGGAGCAATTACATTACTTTTGACATCGATCAAGATCGAATCCGGGCAAGGAGGGAATTGAGGCGGTGCGTGAGGCAAAGGGGGACGGCGCGTGAGGCATCGGCAGCGGCGCGTGAGAGCGACGGCGGCGGCGCGTGTGGACGGCGGCGACGCGTGGGTCTTCGGGTGAGGGCGAGTAGTAATTCGAACTTGCTTCGTGTCGGTGAGTCCAATTTGGTACATGGATAGACCTTTCATGACTTCGTTTGGCCTTGATTTAGTCTTAAAATCATCATGTACCTAGTCATCTTATCATGCATACAAGGTGTTTGATAAAATGCATTAGAATACTTAGCCTCAAATCGGGCAAAATTTTCCTAAGTGCTGAAAATTTTAGAAAAGTGTAAATGAATCGTTATACTTCCCTTATGCATAGTGTTCATTGTCGACATGTTTTCCCATGCCTTAGTCGTTATTCTAGCATGCCCGATATTGATGATTGATAGTTGTACGTACACGGTCGTCCACGGTCGTATGTTGGTAATGATAGCATATGTTGTCGTATGAGCTTTGTCGATAAACATCGTAGGAATGCTCAAGAGGCATTGTGTAGAAGTCGATAGTAGCTACTTGATGTGTGCAATCCATCCTTGTCGACATGTACGTACGTACATGGAAACACTTAGAAAAGATTTTCCTCTTGTCGACATGTATGTACGTACATGTAAACACTTAGAAAATATTTTTCACTTGTCGACATGCATCCTTGTCGACATGTATGTACGTACATGTAAACATTTAGAAAATATTTTTCACTTGTCGACACGCATCCTTGTCCACATGTATGTACGTACATGTAAACACTTAGAAAATTATTTTCACTTGTCGACACGCATCCTTGTCCACATGTATGTACGTACATGTAAACACTTAGAAAATATTTTTCACTTGTCGACATGCATCCTTGTCGACATGTATATATGTACATGTAAACAGTTAGAAAATATTTTTCACTTGTCAACATGCATCCTTGTCGACATGTATGAACGTACATGTAAACACTTAGAAAATATTTTTCACTTGTCGACACGCATCCTTGTCGACATGTATGTACGTACATGTAAACACTTAGAAAATATTTTTCACTTGTCGACACGCATCCTTGTCAACATGTATGTACGTACATGTAATCACTTAGAAAATATTTTTCACTTTTCGACATGCATCCTTATCGACATGTATGTATATACATGTAAACACTTTAGAAAATATTTTTCACTTGTCGATATGCATCCTTGTCGACATGTATGTACGTACATGTAAACACTTAGAAAATATTTTTCACTTGTCGACACGCATCCTTGTCGACATGTATGTGCGCTCTTGCCCCCATACTTAGAATTTTTTTCTCTTTCCCCGACTATGTACGTTGTATCCATGTACTTGATGTAAATGCAGGTTGTATGTCAACACCTTGTTGTATACTAACACTTAGTAATATGCTTGACACATAGTAGCGTGATGTCCACTTGCAATATGCCGACTGTCATCCTGAGCAAATTACTTCGAAAATATTTCGTCCTTGAAACCATGTGCCCATGTCGTTATGCATGTACATACATAGAGCTTGCACACTGATTGACTTGTTACTTGTAATTTTCAGGATTCCGAGTTACGCAGACTTCTTTTCAGAGTTAGCCTTCTTGCCGTGGTTATTATGAGTAAGTCTTCTATCCCCGTTCCACAAGTGAGATTATGTCCAGATGTTGGTGACGAGGCGGGTATCAACACAGTTGAGACTCTTAAGGATACAATGAGGGATGTGAGTTACTTCTTCAACTATATTGACGAAGATATGTTTGAGCTATACGCGACTTGTTGTGGACTTGATTCTGCTTTGGAGGCTATTCTTCCTTATGATGTGCTTCCGGACTCCAAAAAAGGGCAAGTTACTATTCATCCAAGTGACCTATCCGCATTTTATACCTCGCAAATTAAGAAAGGCTGCGCTTTCCCTATTGTCCTGACTTGGTGGACCTTTGTCGCTATTACCAGATATCACCCTTGAGCCTATATCCTGCTGGCCTCCGTGTATGGACCTGTTTTCGAGTTTTGTTCCACAGGCAATTTTGGCACTATTCTACCACTCTTTTCCGATGCTTCTATCAACTGATGTGTCAAGACGCAACGGGGTTATGTGGAATGAAAATGCGTTGGCCGAACTTGCAAGATAAGGGCTTCGAGAAGCTTTGTCTTGGAGATGCCGAATGGGATCACAAACAACGTCTAGCTGCCCCGGCTGATCGTTCTGGTTCTCATTGGCGACACCACTACTTCTTCGTATGCGATGTCGGGATTATTTGGGATGTTGAGAACGTGGAGAAAACTGATCCGGCTCCTATTTTTTCTTACCTTTCCTTGGTTGATAGGGAAGCGGTGAAGAGCATTTTTCGATGTTAACAAGAGCGCCGTTATCGTTGTTTATTGCGTGCTTCAGATCAGGATTTGATTGATGCCGGGATTCATATAATTCCTTCTGAAGATTTGGTATGTTGATATCTTTTATAACCTGTACTATGTTGCAATGTAGGTCGTATTGATGGAAAAAGCTCGTCTTTGCAGACAGCTAGTGATCGTGACAACCTGTCAGTTGGGCGTCGTGCTCGTAAGTTTGCCCCCACTATTCTTGAAGGTTCCGGACATGATCGTGGCAAAGGACCTAAGGGTAAGGCATCTTCTTGTTTCCTCACTTGACTTGCTGATTTTTCAAGTTTTGTTATACTCACGTTGTCTTTTCCCTTTTAGGTAACTCCGTGCATGTGACTGAGCGTGTTGTTTCAGTACATGCCACTAGTGTTCTTCCCAAGATATCTGCCGCAGGGGCGTGTCCCTCGAGTGACCCGAAGCGCTCTAAACCGAGTGTGGCTATTCCAGCTCTTTCTTGCGATAAAGGGAAGAGAGTTCAGAGTCGCACGATAGCGTCTTCTGCCCCCCGGTCGAGGGACCGGCCCGAGGAGGAGCGTTCTTCCCGCTGAGGTATGCATTGTTCTACTTGACATACTCCTTATACTTAGTATATTTTGCTAATGTCTTCTTTGTTTTACTTTGTTATTATTGTAGCGTTGCCACGTATTAAGCGTGATGATTTGATCCTTTCTGATGGTATTGATGTTTAAGGAGAAAACCGGTCGCCTTTCTCCGCTGGTAGTCTTCATTTCCCGAAGGACTCCAAACTTAGCACCCCAGGAGTTGGTGTGCGTGTGCTTCAAAGATGTGTTCCTCCCGGTGATCATGATGTTAAACCGTCTACTGATGAGGAGGCACAAGCATACGTTAAGAATGGCCAAGCTGAATTTGCACCGGTAGATCTTTCTCTAACTTTTTGCCTTCCTGTTGTACACATATGCTTTGTTGTCGTTGTTGATCATGGTTGCTTTGTTTGCTACACTTAGGCTATTTCAAGGATGATGAACATGTCTTTCTTTGTGTTTGAGCTTGTAAGTGAGAGGAAGGGTGCTATCAAGAAGTGAAGTACAGTTTCTCGCGAGCTTGCACAGTATGAAGAGGAAGTGCAGAATTTGAACTCCAAGGTTGCCGATATTGATGCGCGTATTGCTGCTCGTCGCGTCCATGCTGAACAACTTGAGGCCGAGATTGCTACTCTCAAGCAGCAAATTGCGGAGAACAACAGTGTTCATGATGCCGCGCTTGCTTCTGTTCGTGACGAGGCACATAGAGCAGGAGTTGAGAAAGGATTGGCTGAGTATCCTAGTACCCCCTGCCTATTTTGCCGCCATCCTTGCAGTTGCTAAAGCGGATCTTGCACCTTTGGTTGATGAGTTTGCCAAAGATTACATTGGCAGAGTTCATGCACTTTCCCCCGGGTTTCCGTTCGACAAGCTGGGTCCTTAATCTTCTTTTGTTGTTGACCAAGTTGCGGATATGCAACGTAAGGCAGCTGAAGCGGCTTCTATTGCTTTGACCTTTGGATATGACAATGCTGATGTTGAACTTGGTGTTGATTTTCTGGACATGTTGTCTTAGTCCTTTGGAGATGATGATATGTTTGAGGATTTTGCCCAAACCTTTATTTGTGTGTTTGCTTTGTATGGAACTTCGTCCTTTTGACCTATTTTTCAATAATAAAAATCATGTTATACCTTGTTTGTAATATTTCATACCTTGAGTATCCATGTTGTCCGTATGCTTCGGACTTGGAAGATAGGATAGATATCCTTAGATGATGAACATGGTGTCCGTAGTTGCGACTGTATGTTGCGCATTGCTGAGTGTTATGAGCGCCCCTCTTGGTTAGAACCAAAGGCATGACAAGATGCGTATGCTAGGTATTTGTAGTGTTGTAAGTAGTAATGTACTTGGCGCGGGCACTTGGCTCTCGGCACTAGCACTTGACGTATAGCAGTGTCGTCTTGACGAAGCAAGACTTAAGTTTATACCGTCTCTTAGTTCCACTCTAAGGCGACGTTGTTACAAGATTCCTCTTGTTTATTTTGCTGTTTTTGCGTTAAATGCTAAAGAGCAACATAACTTTATACAAGACTCGACTTGTAAATTTGATGAGTTTTGTATAAGATTTGCTTTTAAAAAGCGTATAAAATGAAGCTATCCCTTTTCGAGCCTAAGTCTTCATGGTGTATGAACCCTTAAGAGAGTATGCATACTTTGAGTATGTGGGGTTGTCGTCTATTAAGAGGATTCCCACCAGGTGGGGTGATCAGTCCCATCATTGCATTTGCCGCATCCTGTTTTTTACTCAGGGAATGGCTATGAACATGAGGATTTGCCCGAAGGATTTCACAACATGTCATTTTTTAGAAGTAAACATGAGGTTCGCACTCTTGGAAAGGATGTCGCAACATGTTACTTTTGATAGATGTGAACATGGGTATTGTCCTTATGAGAAGGATATTGCACCATGTCACGTTTGGAATATTGCATGATATTGCTTTTGAATTTGTTGAAGATGCATTTGTTGATGTCGCCTATTATAAGTTGCATGGCGTGATGATTATGAGTAGTATGCACGTTGTTTTCTACTTGAAGTTAATCCAGAGTATAATGCATAATGTAGAGATGTACCTACGAAAGTAAATTGATCATCATTAGATACTTGTCATGTTTACAATAGCTTTGCGGGAAGGCGTCTATTGACTGCTTCTTCCGAAATACTACTGATTACAAAGGCATGAACTGCACTTATATTCCTAAAGGTGCACTGAAAAAGATAGATTAGAAGTGGAAAGTCTATCTCACTCAAATATATCTTGGCGGCTGATAAGAACTGTTGTTCGCGACATAGCTTCCCAGAGCTCCATGCTCAATAAATTCTTCAATCTCCATCCTCAAGGTCAAACAATCATTGGTATTATGCCCCCAAGTTTGGTGATATCAGCACCAATCTTTAATATCCCTGCCTAAGAAGGCGGTTTCCGGCTCAAGTGCTCAAGTGCTCTTGGAAGCTTGTTTTCCAAAAGCTTGACGTAGATTTCTTCCACCTTCGTGTTCAAAGGGGTGAAGATGTTAGCATAATCCATGCTTGAGCCTTCTGATTTCCTTGATGTTTGAGCTTCTACACTTGCGTTGAGAGGTGTGCCCCATCTCAATTCACGCTCACAAGAGATCGCCGTCTCCATCCTGTCTTTTAAGCACTCCATTGTCTTAGTTGTGCGCCATCCAAATTCCCCTCCGAATAGCAGAAATCTTGGTGCGTTCATGTTCAGGAAAATGCGTTGATTACATCCTTCTTGATTGCTCTCAGTGCAGTTGCATTTGAGCAAACCTCCGGGAAGTAGGACATGATGGATTCTTCTTCTCCTTGTCTGACATCAGGTACACTCCACTTAGGCGAACAAAAAATCCTGCCCAGTTCGGACCTTGGTGATAACTTTTCCTTCTTTCCTTTTTCATCGTCGTTCGAGGTGAACAGCTTTCTTTTTGCACCATCTCCTATCATGGCAATTGATACTTGTTTCATCTTCCCCAGGGCATTGACATAGAACTTTCGTGCGGCTGTCTGATCACCTAGCACTTCCCCAATCCCGTGAGGAGTTAGGAACTTCATTTTCTGGTGACCTGTAGATGGCACAATGTCATGTGGGTTGATCGTTGTTCTCCCTAGGATGCTGTTATACGCCCCCAGGTTGTCTACCACCACAAATGTGACATCTATATGCAATGCCTTCCACCCGTCTCCATGGATAACTGGAAGTGATGGATATACGCCCAATTTGAACCCGTTGACTTCCGAACCGTTACATTTTTATCGTCCCATTTATGATTGTAAATCGAAACTTCAACCCGGACACTTCGCGAGAACATCGACGGCTCGGACGGGGCCGAAGCGCCCGTCCGACAGAGGCGAACTCACCTAGGTGAGGTTGGGTGGCCACACCCGACCTCCCCTAGGGGAGATCGGGTCAGCCGACCCGATCTCCCCTAGGGGAGATCGGGTTGGCCAACCCGATCTCTCCTAGGAGAGATCGGGTCGGCCAACCCGATCCCTCCTAGGAGGGATGGGGTTGGCCAACCCCACCCTCCCTAGGAGGGGTTGGGTGTCCTCACCCAACCCCTACCCTTGGGGGTCGGATTTCTCCCCCCCCCCCAAGGGCTCCGACACCATTTTCGGACTCCCATGCTCGGTCCACTCCGCCTACCTCCTCCGAATCCTAAGGTCTTAATTATGTGCTTAAAGGTTAATTAATTGTGTTTAAAGGCTAACGATGTCATTAAGCCACCTTAATGACACCGTTGCCTATAAATACCCCACCTTCACAACTCATTTGATAATCTTGGCAAGTTGCACAATTTTGCTCTGACATCTCTCTAGCTTTATCTCTCTAAAACCGTACTGACTTAGGCATCGGAGAGGGTTCATCAGGCACCACCCCCCCCTCTGTGCCTGGTATTGCCCCTCTTGCAGGGTGGCAAGGAGAAGAGAACCAAGGAAGCAGAAGAGCATAGAGCAGTAGGACAAGCCCCAGGGGTAAGAAGTACAAGCCTCAGGAGGTCAAAAGGAGAGAAGGAAAGGAGGTCAGAAGGAGAGAAGAGAAGGGCATGGATCAGAACGACTACCCCAAGGGAGTATAAGGGCATGGATCAGAACGACTAGTCCTAGGAGAACGGAACCCGACATTTCATTAGTGGGAGATAAATTCTAGATTGACGACCCGTTGACCTAGACTTTATAACCTAACACTTGGCGCCGTCCGTGGGCTTCGAACAGAAAGCCTGGCAATAACAAGAGCGATGACGAACAACTTAGTATATAGGCATCACCGCCCACCTGGGGGCAATAGGCGAGGGAGACAGCCTATACCTCCAGCAAGGCAGCCTAACCCAGAGAAACAGCCTGCACACCAGAGCCTCAGGTAGCCCCACAGGCACCCCAGCCTAACAAGCAGGGAGGAGGCTTCCACAGCTCCAACTCCATTGACTAGGAAGCCACAGGGACAGGGGGGCAACAAGGAGTGCCATCCCAATACACGGCACCTCCACAGGGGTACTACTATGAGGCACAACCTCAAGGGTATCCATATGGAATACTAACTCAAAGGAATGACAATCGCACCCACACAACCAACATAAGTCCCGCATACTCGCAAGGAGCACAGACAGTGACTCCGAGGTTGATGAACGCATTAGATGAGCTGCTAGCCCATATAGAGACTCTGAGGAACAGGCAGAGAAGGCAACACCAGCATGAAGAAGAAGAAGTTCATGAGGAAGAACAAGACCCAGAAGAAGAACACCACTCGCACCCTCGAACAAGGCAGCGAGAAGAACAAATGAGAGATAACCAAGGGCCACTCCCAGAGGGAAGGCAGCAATTTGTGCCTCCAAGGCATCAACAGACACAGCAGGATGCCAAGGCATACACCCCCGTGGGGGCAGATAGACAGGCAAGACCTCCAAGGAGGCAGGAGTTCAACCAAGTACCCCAACAAGGACATACACCGCACTAAGGGAAGACATACATGCAAGACCAACAAGGATATAGGAGTTCCAACATCCACCATGGCAATGTACACATACAGTCCGTATCACCATAGACATGCCTAAGGGACACACCAAGGAAAGCTCAAAGGGAGGGACATAGTCCCAACAACACAATAAGGCAACCACCTACCCATGATACAGCACGACAGATCCAAACCCCTTGTGCATGACAACCCTTGGCACACATCCCCCTAGGACAGGGGAGGAGTTGAAAAGACAAGGATTTGAACAGAGGACTCATAGAGTACCACACCACGTTAGCACATAGCTACTACAATGGGAAGCCTCATGGAGAGACATAGTAGAGTGAGATCGCACATAGCATACATGAAGGATACACCTCCACATAGTCCACCTTGCAAGGATGCGACCTTATATTCCTCAAGTGGAAGGAATACACACAGACTAATGGAGGAAAACAGTTACATTACCAAGGAAGCAGGGGATATCAACACCCCCACACCCATATCCTTCCCATATCCTCTTATTTAATTTAACTGCATAACAAGTCAACTCCCTAAAAGGGGTGGATTTTGATACTTGATATCAACATGTTTTCCAAGAATGACCATACCGGACGCCTTCGGGCTCCGTGATATATATATACACAGGTGGACCACTAGAAGAATCCGTAAAAGGCCGTCGCCAATCAAGAGATGCACAAGCAACAGATTCCTCAATCCCAAAGAACACCTATAAGGTCAAGTTTCTGGGAAAGGTCACAAGATGGAAGGCTCACTTACAAAAATAAGTTGAGCACTCCCAACATCCTATAGAGGAACTACCATGAAGGTCACAAAAGATTACCCCCACCATAACCTTCCACTAAGCATCCTAGGACCAAGTCCGTCAAAGGATCCCATCGGGCATTGGTATGCAAGGGGGGCACCAGTTACAACATGCCCTCCCCACAAATGCCCATCAGCATGAGAGGGGATAGCCGCGAACACATCCCTCCAAAAATGGAGGAAACCATATCACATGGGCAACGCCCACCATCAGAAGCAAACACCTCCAGCGGATCTTTATGATTTCATAAAATAGCCAGGAGATACAACTACACTTAGTAAGCTCACCCCAGGTAATGGAATACACTTCCATCAAAAACCCTCAAGGACACCAAGCCTAGCAAAGGAAGAACGATGACACCATCATCAAGCTTTTAAAAAGGGACATGGAAAACATAGTATTTCCACACAATGATATGTTAGTCATAAGAGAGGGAATCACCAACTTTGACATGAAGAGAACCATAGTACAGGAAGGGAGTCCGTCAGACATCTCCCATGACCAACCATTGATGATACTACAGAAGAGTCAGGCATACCTAATACCAAGGGACCCCCTACTAGTAAAGGTGGTCAGAACATCAACACACCCATTAGGGACACGGCACTGCAAATGAATCAGGAAAAGGATGGAACACATATCCTTACAAGTATCCTTACAAGTATCCTTGCATTTATCCTTGCAAAAAATAAACTCCGTAGATAAAGAGGTCATCTAATAGATGACTATGTCTCTGTTCTCAAAATATGATCCTAACCCGGAGATCCTTGGACTCCGTATCATATATGCAATGAATAACATGTTCATCAAAGATAGGTACACGAAGATTCAAGACAGCGCCATAAAGATTAGGCGCATACCCCTACCAAGTACGACACATTTGAGTGTTCATAAACACTCCCTCCCATCGCACAAGAAAGAAAGGCAGCCAAGGATACAAGTCCTAACAAAACAAACATCGGTAGAAAGTCCGGTCATTGAAGTCGTGCACCAAGAGAGAAACTCTAAAGATACAAGATTAGCAAAAGAGATAGTGCAACAACTAGAGTATGAAAAATGAGATACATCTCCTACCAAGAGCCTTAGGGCAGGATAATAGTTCTACAAGATCAACCAAAGAAGAGCTCTAAAGCTTGGGGAGTAAGGTTTCAAGATCGACCCTCACACTAGACGCACATCCCGATCAACCACCTTGTCTGCAAATGATAAGACATTTGACCCTGGCATCCCATCAAGAAGAGAACCCCGATAAAAGGGACACTAGAACAATATCCCGCCTTTAAGGCCATACGCCGAATACAGGTGAATGAAGGGTATGACAAAATGAAAAAGGAGGGACTTGTCAGCTCAACACACCTCAAACACGTATACGTACGCAATACAAATGCAGTCTCTAATGAAGTTATCCAACAAGGAATAGCCAATACGAGGACAAACCCATGGAAATTCAGGGAACATCACCGGCGAACCTAAAGGAAAACGTCCTTTTTAGGTTCAAGTCCTAATTCAAAAGAAGTCTATAACCAAGATTCAAGGTGGGAGGAGCATGACCAATGTGATACTCCCCAAGGGCAGTGAAGAATACTCCAGTGTGAAGGAAAAGGCAAGGCACACTAAGTGCCACAACACTCCAAGAAGATACAGCCCGGTCAGACCCCCCCCCCCCCCCCCATGCACGAGCAAAGAGCATGGGTCAGATTGACTAGTCTGAAACACACCTACGAGATTAACAACTCAAGACACCATTCTATGAGAGAGCTCTTCAACCTACACAAGAAAAGGGGGGAAAAATTTACAAGCACCCCTAGGATACAGACATTGCCACATCCTAGTTATCAAGAGAATGAAATCCACCCCCACCCACCCAAAGCAAAAGCTCTTCCACCCAACCTCCAAAGACACATCCGACAAAGGCATCATCCAAACCATGCCTATGACTGAAACAAGCAAGCATGAGAAAAAGTAAATCCTACAAGGGACACTCATCGCATTCAAAGAAGCAGACAAGGGAGCCCCGAGCATAAAGGGTACCCAACCAAGAAAATGAACGAGGGGCCTTCAACGGCCAAATATGAAAGGCGGTGTGACCACCAAGCAACTTGGGGGGCACCAAACGAATAAGTGCTTGGTAGTCCACCTAAGTATAAAAGAAGAGATTAGAGGCAGAAGATCACAATAACATGCAATACCACCTTTCCCAGAAAAGGTCACATAGGAGGAAAACATCTTCAACTTCCTATATGAACTCGCCCTAAGTTGGCAACACACAAACATCGCCCTCGAGAGGTGATCTCCCATACTGAAGGAAAAGCGTGATAGCATGCAATATCATAAAAGGAAAAGTCAAGTAAAGACTCGAAAAGCATACCAAAGATGCACCCTACATGAGAAAGGACACAAGGTAAGGTAATATTATGAGCCCTCCGTCAATCAAGCAAGCTTTTTCTCTAAGAGCGTATCTTGAGAGTAGTTTATATACTACGACATTCGACGCCCCCAAGAGCGTATCTTGAGAGTAGTGTTCATACTACGACCTTCGACGCCCCCAAGAGCGTATCTTGAGAGTAGTTTATACACTACGACCTTCGACGCACCAAGAGCGTATCTTGAGAGTGGTTTCCAAAAACTACGAATTTCGACGCCCCCAAGAGCGTATCTTGAGAGTAGTGTTCATACTGTTAGGTTATAAAGTCTAGGTCAACGGGTCGTCAATCTAGAATTTATCTCCCACTAATGAAATGTCGGGTTCCGTTCTCCTAGGACTAGTCGTTCTGATCCATGCCCTTATACTCCCTTGGGGTAGTCGTTCTGATCCATGCCCTTCTCTTCTCTCCTTCTGACCTCCTTTCATTCTCTCCTTTTGACCTCCTGAGGCTTGTACTTCTTACCCCTGGGGCTTGTCCTACTGCTCTATGCTCTTCTGCTTCCTTGGTTCTCTTCTCCTTGCCACCCTGCAAGAGGGGCAATACCAGGCACAGAGGGGGGGGTGGTGCCTGATGAACCCTCTCCGATGCCTAAGTCAGTACGGTTTTAGAGAGATAAAGCTAGAGAGATGTCAGAGCAAAATTGTGCAACTTGCCAAGATTATCAAATGAGTTGTGAAGGTGGGGTATTTATAGGTAACGGTGTCATTAAGGTGGCTTAATGACATCGTTAGCCTTTAAACACAATTAATTAACCTTTAAGCACATAATTAAGACCTTAGGATTCGGAGGAGGTAGGCGGAGTGGACCGAGCATGGGAGTCCGAAAATGGTGTCGGGGCCCTTGGGGGGGGGGGGAGAAATCCGACCCCCAAGGGTAGGGGTTGGGTGAGGACACCCAACCCCTCCTAGGGAGGGTGGGGTTGGCCAACCCCATCCCTCCTAGGAGGGATCGGGTTGGCCGACCCGATCTCTCCTAGGAGAGATCGGGTTGGCCAACCCGATCTCTCCTAGGAGAGATCGGGTTGGCCAACCCGATCTCCCCTAGGGGAGGTCGGGTGTGGCCACCCAACCTCACCTAGGTGAGTTCGCCTCTGTCGGACGGGCGCTTCGGCCCCGTCCGAGCCGTCGATGTTCTCGCGAAGTGTCCGGGTTGAAGTTTCGATTTACAATCATAAATGGGACGATAAAAATGTAACGGTTCGGAAGTCAACGGGTTCAAATTGGGCGTATATCCATCACATGCCCCCGAGTCAACCAATGGCCTAACCCTTGATTGACTCTATTTTAGGATGGTATGACACGCGCAATTTGAAACCGGGGTTTTACCTTCTTTGTCTGAATGCTTGCTTACCCATGGATGCGTACCTCTGACTCTGCCCCCTGTCTTATGAGATAGAGGAATTGTAAACGTCAGAGTAGTACGGACGTGTGCCTAGGCACATGTCCGTCTGAGGTGGGAGTAATAATCCTATCTTTGCCGCAGGCGTATACTCAAAGAATACATGTTCACATAGGAATGCATTGTGAATGCAACTAAGTGACTTATGCTTCAATTTCATGCCGGGATAAGTCTAAGTGAAGAAAAATTTCAATTTTGGTCCGAAATTTTTTCTAAGTATGGGATACTAGAAAATATGCCTATAGGATGTTAACTAGGAGTGAACATGGACATATCATGAACATGAGGATGTGTACTAGCATACATGCAAGTAGGAACATAAGGATGGGAGTGATTGGAGACATGCTACGATTGTAGTCATGAATGTATGCATGGACGGGTTGTGAGTATAAGCATGAGTGATGACATTGATGTACCTGTAGATGTTAATCATGAATATGAGCATAAGTGCAAAGGTGAGAGCATAGACCTCTCCTTCACCTGAGGGTGGGAACTCTGCTACTCAATGGGACACAACGTTCCGCCTCCCTTGTATTAGCGTGAGCATTGTCCATTAACCTCGACCTTCGGCATGTGTAACATTTTTCCTTCATTCGTTGGAGCGTGTGTATAGCTCTTGACCTTTACCTTTTGGGAAGCTTTCTTCTTCAGACAGGGAGACCTTGAAGATCGTTCTCCAAGGTAGTCAGACCAAATCTGACTGTCCTGTGTCTTGGGTGTCCGAGGTGGACTCATATGAGGCAGGGACTCGTATGACCCCTTGTAGGTTGATTTCATGGAGAAACATACAAGGTGTAGGCAGAGCGTTCCGAACGTACCGTTGAATCAGATGAGAGGGAAGAACCCTCTAGTTCTGCTTATCAGGCCAAGAAATTTTCTAAGTCAGGGGTGGCTGCTAATGCTTCCAGTATGTTCTTTTTCCCTTCTTTTTTCTTTGTGATATACTTATGATTGTTCTCATGCTGCTTCCTTCTTGTTGTTAGAGCGTTCTTCCCTGGTTACCGAATAATTCTTGTGGTGGGTGGGAGTTCAAATCAATCTAAATCCAAGGCGCGGAAACCTGACTCTGAGGTCGGGCCCTCGGCTTCCAAGGAGAAGGAAACCACGAGAGGCTCTCCTTCAAGTGCCCCCTTGCTGACTCCCTCCCATGATAAGGAGGTATTGGTTGAAGAGGCACCCTCTTTGCTTGACAAAAGGAAACAACCTGTGGCTGGCGATGGGGTGATCATAGGTCTTGATGTCTCTTCTCTATCCCCTGCCCCCCAGCCGAGGGGCCGAGTCTCAAGTTTATTTCATCTTCATATGGATTTGACGACTTTTGAAGGTGTCTTTGTCTTTCCTATGGGTTATGTTATTAACCCCTGTGTTGAAGATTTTTCTTTTGGTGACGGGTGTGATCATCATCTTACATTGAGGTTCCCCTCTCTTGCCCTGGCTCTGATTAAGATAGCAAATTCTTGCTTTGGAGTTTGGTGGAGACTGCTCCTGAGTTAGCCTCTACTAGTATTGTAGTTGTGATCGTTGTGGGGATCGTTTTGTTATATGCCCTCAATAGTGCTTGTCGTGATTCTTTGCTTCATGGTTGATTTCGTGAGATATGGAGGTTGTCTTCATATAAGTCCATACCTTTGATGAGCGTATGAATGGTGTTGTTTTTCTCTTTTTCTTGAACCTCCTCCTAAGGCTAGGCGTAGCCTTTTGATGTTCGTGGTCGGGATGGTGTCTTTACAATGCATGTCTTTGACAGATGTTTTATGACGTGCTGTCATGATAATCACTTCGGGGTATGTGGACATGATAGCCACTTCGTGATGTGTCGGAGTGATAGCCCTTCTGTATTGTGTGGACATGATAGTCATTTCAGGGTATGTGGACATGATAGCCACTTCAAGGTATGTGGACATGATAGCCACTTCAAGATATGTGGACATGATAGCCACTTCAAGGTATGTGGACATGATAGCCACTTCAAGGTATGTGGACATGATAGCCACTTCAGTGTATGTGGACATGATAGCCACTTCAAGGTATGTGGACATGATAGCCACTTCAAGGTATGTGGACATGATAGCCACTTCAAGGTATGTGGACATGATAGCCACTTCAAGGTATGTGGACATGATAGCCACTTCAGTGTATGTGGACATGATAGCCACATCACGATGTATGGAGTTGTGCTTTAGTATTCCTTTCTCATTGGAGAGCCTTTATTGCTATAGTTGCCTTTTGTGTAGGCTATGATTGTTGAGTTATGTCCCGATGTCTCGTCTTGTCGGATGTTGTATCCTTTATGCTCTTTAGATGTCTCCTTCATGAGTTGTGCTTGACGATGTTCAAGTCTGATACGAGCATAGGTCACGCGAGGGCGACATGCATGACAATAACATTTGTCGGCGGTTGATTTGTGTGACTTGTAAGGCAATTCTCTTCTTGATGGGTCGAGCTTATTTTGAGAGCTTTGACCTTCGGATTTCATGTCTTTGCTATCCTTCTTGGTGGTGTTGGGTTCCTTTGAGATACTTCTCTTGACTTGTGATATGGGTGGTAGGATAACTCGTTACTTTTCATGATAACCTCTTGTGCTTCTGTATATGATCCTTTGGTCATGGACTTGTACCTTGTATATGCTTTCCTTTCCTTATCTTTCTTTTGTGTTTTCCTTCATGCCATACCTGCCATCTTATCAAGAAAAAACATTATGTGTTCTTTATACAACCTTATTTTAAGATTACTTTCTCATGGGATCCTTCTGAGCATGGTGTGATGATCTCTTCTGATACCCTTACACGGTATACGTTGTACTGTTAGACCAAAGATACGCTCTTGGTGGGCGTCGAAAACTGTTCACGAGACAGGCTCTCGGATGGCACTTAACGTTTCGCAGGATAGGCTCCCGGAGGGCGCAGGTTAGTCCACCGATACCTTCTTGACGGGCGTCAAATCTGTTCACGAGACAGGCTCTCGGACGGCACTTAACGTTTCGCAGGATAGGCTCCCGGAGGGCACAGGTTAGTCCACCGATACCTTCTTGACGGGCGTCAAATCTGTTCACGAGACAGGCTCTCGGACGGCACTTAACGTTTCGCAGGATAGGCTCCCGGAGGGCACAGGTTAGTCCACCGATACCTTCTTGACGGGCGTCAAATATGTTCACGAGACAGGCTCTCGGACGGCACTTAACGTTTCGCAGGATAGGCTCCCGGAGGGCTCAGGTTAGACCAAAGATACGCTCCTGGTGGGCGTCGAACTGGTAGTTTGAAATCTACCTCAAGATACGCTCTTGGGGGCGTCGAACTGGTAGTGTTTTTTCTACCTCAAGATACGCTCTTGGGGGCGTCGAATCTGGTAGGTTGCAAATCTACCTCAAGATACGCTCTTGGGAGCGTCGAATTCGTAGTTTTTGGAAACCACTCTCAAGATACGCTCTTGGTGCGTCGAAGGTCGTAGTGTATAAACTACTCTCAAGATACGCTCTAGGGGGCGTCGAAGGTCGTAGTATGAACACTACTCTCAAGATACGCTCTTGGGGGCGTCGAAATTCGTAGTTTTTGGAAACCACTCTCAAGATACGCTCTTGGTGCGTCGAAGGTCGTAGTGTATAAACTACTCTCAAGATACGCTCTTGGGGGCGTCGAAGGTCGTAGTATGAACACTACTCTCAAGATACGCTCTTGGGGGCGTCGAATGTCGTAGTATATAAACTACTCTCAAGATACGCTCTTGGGGGCGTCGAAATCTGTTCGCGGGATAGGCTCCCGGAGGGCTCATAATATTACCTTACCTTGTGTCCTTTCTCATGTAGGGTGCATCTTTGGTATGCTTTTCGAGTCTTTACTTGACTTTTCCTTTTATGATATTGCATGCTATCACGCTTTTCCTTCAGTATGGGAGATCACCTCTCGAGGGCGATGTTTGTGTGTTGCCAACTTAGGGCGAGTTCATATAGGAAGTTGAAGATGTTTTCCTCCTATGTGACCTTTTCTGGGAAAGGTGGTATTGCATGTTATTGTGATCTTCTGCCTCTAATCTCTTCTTTTATACTTAGGTGGACTACCAAGCACTTATTCGTTTGGTGCCCCCCAAGTTGCTTGGTGGTCACACCGCCTTTCATATTTGGCCGTTGAAGGCCCCTCGTTCATTTTCTTGGTTGGGTACCCTTTATGCTCGGGGCTCCCTTGTCTGCTTCTTTGAATGTGATGAGTGTCCCTTGTAGGATTTACTTTTTCTCATGCTTGCTTGTTTCAGTCATAGGCATGGTTTGGATGATGCCTTTGTCGGATGTGTCTTTGGAGGTTGGGTGGAAGAGCTTTTGCTTTGGGTGGGTGGAGGTGGATTTCATTCTCTTGATAACTAGGATGTGGCAATGTCTGTATCCTAGGGGTGCTTGTAAATTTTTCCCCCCTTTTCTTGTGTAGGTTGAAGAGCTCTCTCATAGAATGGTGTCTTGAGTTGTTAATCTCGTAGGTGTGTTTCAGACTAGTCAATCTGACCCATGCTCTTTGCTCGTGCATGGGGGGGGGGGGGGGGGGGGGTCTGACCGGGCTGTATCTTCTTGGAGTGTTGTGGCACTTAGTGTGCCTTGCCTTTTCCTTCACACTGGAGTATTCTTCAATGCCCTTGGGGAGTATCACATTGGTCATGCTCCTCCCACCTTGAATCTTGGTTATAGACTTCTTTTGAATTAGGACTTGAACCTAAAAAGGACGTTTTCCTTTAGGTTCGCCGGTGATGTTCCCTGAATTTCCATGGGTTTGCCCTCGTATTGGCTATTCCTTGTTGGATAACTTCATTAGAGGCTGCATTTGTATTGCGTACGTATACGTGTTTGAGGTGTGTTGAGCTGACAAGTCCCTCCTTTTTCATTTTGTCATACCCTTCATTCACCATGTATTCGGCGTATGGCCTTAAAGGCGGGATATTGTTCTAGTGTCCCTTTTATCGGGGTTCTCTTCTTGATGGGATGCCAGGGTCAAATGTCTTATCATTTGCAGACAAGGTGGTTGATCGGGATGTGCGTCTAGTGTGAGGGTCGATCTTGAAACCTTACTCCCCAAGCTTTAGAGCTCTTCTTTGGTTGATCTTGTAGAACTATTATCCTGCCCTAAGGCTCTTGGTAGGAGATGTATCTCATTTTTCATACTCTAGTTGTTGCACTATCTCTTTTGCTAATCTTGTATCTTTAGAGTTTCTCTCTTGGTGCACGACTTCAATGACCGGACTTTCTACCGATGTTTGTTTTGTTAGGACTTGTATCCTTGGCTGCCTTTCTTTCTTGTGCGATGGGAGGGAGTGTTTATGAACACTCAAATGTGTCGTACTTGGTAGGGGTATGCGCCTAATCTTTATGGCGCTGTCTTGAATCTTCGTGTACCTATCTTTGATGAACATGTTATTCATTGCATATATGATACGGAGTCCAAGGATCTCCGGGTTAGGATCATATTTTGAGAACAGAGACATAGTCATCTATTAGATGACCTCTTTATCTACGGAGTTTATTTTTTGCAAGGATAAATGCAAGGATACTTGTAAGGATACTTGTAAGGATATGTGTTCCATCCTTTTCCTGATTCATTTGCAGTGCCGTGTCCCTAATGGGTGTGTTGATGTTCTGACCACCTTTACTAGTAGGGGGTCCCTTGGTATTAGGTATGCCTGACTCTTCTGTAGTATCATCAATGGTTGGTCATGGGAGATGTCTGACGGACTCCCTTCCTGTACTATGGTTCTCTTCATGTCAAAGTTGGTGATTCCCTCTCTTATGACTAACATATCATTGTGTGGAAATACTATGTTTTCCATGTCCCTTTTTAAAAGCTTGATGATGGTGTCATCGTTCTTCCTTTGCTAGGCTTGGTGTCCTTGAGGGTTTTTGATGGAAGTGTATTCCATTACCTGGGGTGAGCTTACTAAGTGTAGTTGTATCTCCTGGCTATTTTATGAAATCATAAAGATCCGCTGGAGGTGTTTGCTTCTGATGGTGGGCGTTGCCCATGTGATATGGTTTCCTCCATTTTTGGAGGGATGTGTTCGCGGCTATCCCCTCTCATGCTGATGGGCATTTGTGGGGAGGGCATGTTGTAACTGGTGCCCCCCTTGCATACCAATGCCCGATGGGATCCTTTGACGGACTTGGTCCTAGGATGCTTAGTGGAAGGTTATGGTGGGGGTAATCTTTTGTGACCTTCATGGTAGTTCCTCTATAGGATGTTGGGAGTGCTCAACTTATTTTTGTAAGTGAGCCTTCCATCTTGTGACCTTTCCCAGAAACTTGACCTTATAGGTGTTCTTTGGGATTGAGGAATCTGTTGCTTGTGCATCTCTTGATTGGCGACGGCCTTTTACGGATTCTTCTAGTGGTCCACCTGTGTATATATATATCACGGAGCCCGAAGGCGTCCGGTATGGTCATTCTTGGAAAACATGTTGATATCAAGTATCAAAATCCACCCCTTTTAGGGAGTTGACTTGTTATGCAGTTAAATTAAATAAGAGGATATGGGAAGGATATGGGTGTGGGGGTGTTGATATCCCCTGCTTCCTTGGTAATGTAACTGTTTTCCTCCATTAGTCTGTGTGTATTCCTTCCACTTGAGGAATATAAGGTCGCATCCTTGCAAGGTGGACTATGTGGAGGTGTATCCTTCATGTATGCTATGTGCGATCTCACTCTACTATGTCTCTCCATGAGGCTTCCCATTGTAGTAGCTATGTGCTAACGTGGTGTGGTACTCTATGAGTCCTCTGTTCAAATCCTTGTCTTTTCAACTCCTCCCCTGTCCTAGGGGGATGTGTGCCAAGGGTTGTCATGCACAAGGGGTTTGGATCTGTCGTGCTGTATCATGGGTAGGTGGTTGCCTTATTGTGTTGTTGGGACTATGTCCCTCCCTTTGAGCTTTCCTTGGTGTGTCCCTTAGGCATGTCTATGGTGATACGGACTGTATGTGTACATTGCCATGGTGGATGTTGGAACTCCTATATCCTTGTTGGTCTTGCATGTATGTCTTCCCTTAGTGCGGTGTATGTCCTTGTTGGGGTACTTGGTTGAACTCCTGCCTCCTTGGAGGTCTTGCCTGTCTATCTGCCCCCACGGGGGTGTATGCCTTGGCATCCTGCTGTGTCTGTTGATGCCTTGGAGGCACAAATTGCTGCCTTCCCTCTGGGAGTGACCCTTGGTTATCTCTCATTTGTTCTTCTCGCTGCCTTGTTCGAGGGTGCGAGTGGTGTTCTTCTTCTGGGTCTTGTTCTTCCTCATGAACTTCTTCTTCTTCATGCTGGTGTTGCCTTCTCTGCCTGTTCCTCAGAGTCTCTATATGGGCTAGCAGCTCATCTAATGCGTTCATCAACCTCGGAGTCACTGTCTGTGCTCCTTGCGAGTATGCGGGCCTTATGTTGGTTGTGTGGGTGCGATTGTCGTTCCTTTGAGTTAGTATTCCATATGGATACCCTTGAGGTTGTGCCTCATAGTAGTACCCCTGTGGAGGTGCCGTGTATTGGGATGGCACTCCTTGTTGCCCCCCTGTCCCTGTGGCTTCCTAGTCAATGGAGTTGGAGCTGTGGAAGCCTCCTCCCTGCTTGTTAGGCTGGGGTGCCTGTGGGGCTACCTGAGGCTCTGGTGTGCAGGCTGTTTCTCTGGGTTAGGCTGCCTTGCTGGAGGTATAGGCTGTCTCCCTCGCCTATTGCCCCCAGGTGGGCGGTGATGCCTATATACTAAGTTGTTCGTCATCGCTCTTGTTACTGCCAGGCTTTCTGTTCGAAGCCCACGGACGGCGCCAAGTGTTAGGTTATAAAGTCTAGGTCAACGGGTCGTCAATCTAGAATTTATCTCCCACTAATGAAATGTCGGGTTCCGTTCTCCTAGGACTAGTCGTTCTGATCCATGCCCTTATACTCCCTTGGGGTAGTCGTTCTGATCCATGCCCTTCTCTTCTCTCCTTCTGACCTCCTTTCCTTCTCTCCTTTTGACCTCCTGAGGCTTGTACTTCTTACCCCTGGGGCTTGTCCTACTGCTCTATGCTCTTCTGCTTCCTTGGTTCTCTTCTCCTTGCCACCCTGCAAGAGGGGCAATACCAGGCACAGAGGGGGGGGTGGTGCCTGATGAACCCTCTCCGATGCCTAAGTCAGTACGGTTTTAGAGAGATAAAGCTAGAGAGATGTCAGAGCAAAATTGTGCAACTTGCCAAGATTATCAAATGAGTTGTGAAGGTGGGGTATTTATAGGCAACGGTGTCATTAAGGTGGCTTAATGACATCGTTAGCCTTTAAACACAATTAATTAACCTTTAAGCACATAATTAAGACCTTAGGATTCGGAGGAGGTAGGCGGAGTGGACCGAGCATGGGAGTCCGAAAATGGTGTCGGGGCCCTTGGGGGGGGGGGGGGAGAAATCCGACCCCCAAGGGTAGGGGTTGGGTGAGGACACCCAACCCCTCCTAGGGAGGGTGGGGTTGGCCAACCCCATCCCTCCTAGGAGGGATCGGGTTGGCCGACCCGATCTCTCCTAGGAGAGATCGGGTTGGCCAACCCGATCTCCCCTAGGGGAGGTCGGGTGTGGCCACCCAACCTCACCTAGGTGAGTTCGCCTCTGTCGGACGGGCGCTTCGGCCCCGTCCGAGCCGTCGATGTTCTCGCGAAGTGTCCGGGTTGAAGTTTCGATTTACAATCATAAATGGGACGATAAAAATGTAACGGTTCGGAAGTCAACGGGTTCAAATTGGGCGTATATCCATCACATACTACGACCTTCGACGCCCCCAAGAGCGTATCTTGAGAGTAGTTTATACACTACGACCTTCGACGCACCAAGAGCGTATCTTGAGAGTGGTTTCCAAAAACTACGAATTCGACGCCCCCAAGAGCGTATCTTGAGGTAGATTTGCAACCTACCAGATTCGACGCCCCCAAGAGCGTATCTTGAGGTAGAAAAAACACTACCAGTTCGACGCCCCCAAGAGCGTATCTTGAGGTAGATTTCAAACTACCAGTTCGACGCCCACCAGGAGCGTATCTTTGGTCTAACCTGAGCCCTCCGGGAGCCTATCCTGCGAAACGTTAAGTGCCGTCCGAGAGCCTGTCTCGTGAACAGATTTGACGCCCGTCAAGAAGGTATCGGTGGACTAACCTGTGCCCTCCGGGAGCCTATCCTGCGAAACGTTAAGTGCCGTCCGAGAGCCTGTCTCGTGAACAGATTTGACGCCCGTCAAGAAGGTATCGGTGGACTAACCTGTGCCCTCCGGGAGCCTATCCTGCGAAACGTTAAGTGCCGTCCGAGAGCCTGTCTCGTGAACAGATTTGACGCCCGTCAAGAAGGTATCGGTGGACTAACCTGCGCCCTCCGGGAGCCTATCCTGCGAAACGTTAAGTGCCATCCGAGAGCCTGTCTCGTGAACAGTTTTCGACGCCCACCAAGAGCGTATCTTTGGTCTAACAGTACAACGTATACCGTGTAAGGGTATCAGAAGAGATCATCACACCATGCTCAGAAGGATCCCATGAGAAAGTAATCTTAAAATAAGGTTGTATAAAGAACACATAATGTTTTTTCTTGATAAGATGGCAGGTATGGCATGAAGGAAAACACAAAAGAAAGATAAGGAAAGGAAAGCATATACAAGGTACAAGTCCATGACGAAAGGATCATATACAGAAGCACAAGAGGTTATCATGAAAAGTAACGAGTTATCCTACCACCCATATCACAAGTCAAGAGAAGTATCTCAAAGGAACCCAACACCACCAAGAAGGATAGCAAAGACATGAAATCCGAAGGTCAAAGCTCTCAAAATAAGCTCGACCCATCAAGAAGAGAATTGCCTTACAAGTCACACAAATCAACCGCCGACAAATGTTATTGTCATGCATGTCGCCCTCGCGTGACCTATGCTCGTATCAGACTTGAACATCGTCAAGCACAACTCATGAAGGAGACATCTAAAGAGCATAAAGGATACAACATCCGACAAGACGAGACATCGGGACATAACTCAACAATCATAGCCTACACAAAAGGCAACTATAGCAATAAAGGCTCTCCAATGAGAAAGGAATACTAAAGCACAACTCCATACATCGTGATGTGGCTATCATGTCCACATACACTGAAGTGGCTATCATGTCCACATACCTTGAAGTGGCTATCATGTCCACATACCTTGAAGTGGCTATCATGTCCACATACCTTGAAGTGGCTATCATGTCCACATATCTTGAAGTGGCTATCATGTCCACATACCTTGAAGTGGCTATCATGTCCACATACCCTGAAATGACTATCATGTCCACACAATACAGAAGGGCTATCACTCCGACACATCACGAAGTGGCTATCATGTCCACATACCCCGAAGTGATTATCATGACAGCACGTCATAAAACATCTGTCAAAGACATGCATTGTAAAGACACCATCCCGACCACGAACATCAAAAGGCTACGCCTAGCCTTAGGAGGAGGTTCAAGAAAAAGAGAAAAACAACACCATTCATACGCTCATCAAAGGTATGGACTTATATGAAGACAACCTCCATATCTCACGAAATCAACCATGAAGCAAAGAATCACGACAAGCACTGTTGAGGGCATATAACAAAACGATCCCCACAACGATCACAACTACAATACTAGTAGAGGCTAACTCAGGAGCAGTCTCCACCAAACTCCAAAGCAAGAATTTGCTATCTTAATCAGAGCCAGGGCAAGAGAGGGGAACCTCAATGTAAGATGATGATCACACCCGTCACCAAAAGAAAAATCTTCAACACAGGGGTTAATAACATAACCCATAGGAAAGACAAAGACACCTTCAAAAGTCGTCAAATCCATATGAAGATGAAATAAACTTGAGACTCGGCCCCTCGGCTGGGGGGCAGGGGATAGAGAAGAGACATCAAGACCTATGATCACCCCATCGCCAGCCACAGGTTGTTTCCTTTTGTCAAGCAAAGAGGGTGCCTCTTCAACCAATACCTCCTTATCATGGGAGGGAGTCAGCAAGGGGGCACTTGAAGGAGAGCCTCTCGTGGTTTCCTTCTCCTTGGCAGCCGAGGGCCCGACCTCAGAGTCAGGTTTCCGCGCCTTGGATTTAGATTGATTTGAACTCTCACCCACCACAAGAATTATTCGGTAACCAGGGAAGAACGCTCTAACAACAAGAAGGAAGCAGCATGAGAACAATCATAAGTATATCACAAAGAAAAAAGAAGGGAAAAAGAACATACTGGAAGCATTAGCAGCCACCCCTGACTTAGAAAATTTCTTGGCCTGATAAGCAGAACTAGAGGGTTCTTCCCTCTCATCTGATTCAACGGTACGTTCGGAACGCTCTGCCTACACCTTGTATGTTTCTCCATGAAATCAACCTACAAGGGGTCATACGAGTCCCTGCCTCATATGAGTCCACCTCGGACACCCAAGACACAGGACAGTCAGATTTGGTCTGACTACCTTGGAGAACGATCTTCAAGGTCTCCCTGTCTGAAGAAGAAAGCTTCCCAAAAGGTAAAGGTCAAGAGCTATACACACGCTCCAACGAATGAAGGAAAAATGTTACACATGCCGAAGGTCGAGGTTAATGGACAATGCTCACGCTAATACAAGGGAGGCGGAACGTTGTGTCCCATTGAGTAGCAGAGTTCCCACCCTCAGGTGAAGGAGAGGTCTATGCTCTCACCTTTGCACTTATGCTCATATTCATGATTAACATCTACAGGTACATCAATGTCATCACTCATGCTTATACTCACAACCCGTCCATGCATACATTCATGACTACAATCGTAGCATGTCTCCACTCACTCCCATCCTTATGTTCCTACTTGCATGTATGCTAGTACACATCCTCATGTTCATGATATGTCCATGTTCACTCCTAGTTAACATCCTATAGGCATATTTTCTAGTATCCCATACTTAGAAAAAATTTCGGACCAAAATTGAAATTTTTCTTCACTTAGACTTATCCCGGCATGAAATTGAAGCATAAGTCACTTAGTTGCATTCACATTGCATTCCTATGTGAACATGTATTCTTTGAGTATACGCCTGCGGCAAAGATAGGATTATTACTCCCACCTCAGACGGACATGTGCCTAGGCACACGTCCGTACTACTCTGACGTTTACAATTCCTCTATCTCATAAGACAGGGGGCAGAGTCAGAGGTACGCATCCATGGGTAAGCAAGCATTCAGACAAAGAAGGTAAAACCCCGGTTTCAAATTGCGCGTGTCATACCATCCTAAAATAGAGTCAATCAAGGGTTAGGCCATTGGTAGACTCGGGGGCATGTGATGGATATACGCCCAATTTGAACCCGTTGACTTCCGAACCGTTACATTTTTATCGTCCCATTTATGATTGTAAATCGAAACTTCAACCCGGACACTTCGCGAGAACATCGACGGCTCGGACGGGGCCGAAGCGCCCGTCCGACAGAGGCGAACTCACCTAGGTGAGGTTGGGTGGCCACACCCGACCTCCCCTAGGGGAGATCGGGTCAGCCGACCCGATCTCCCCTAGGGGAGATCGGGTTGGCCAACCCGATCTCTCCTAGGAGAGATCGGGTCGGCCAACCCGTTCCCTCCTAGGAGGGATGGGGTTGGCCAACCCCACCCTCCCTAGGAGGGGTTGGGTGTCCTCACCCAACCCCTACCCTTGGGGGTCGGATTTCTCCCCCCCCCCCAAGGGCCCCGACACCATTTTCGGACTCCCATGCTCGGTCCACTCCGCCTACCTCCTCCGAATCCTAAGGTCTTAATTATGTGCTTAAAGGTTAATTAATTGTGTTTAAAGGCTAACGATGTCATTAAGCCACCTTAATGACACCGTTGCCTATAAATACCCCACCTTCACAACTCATTTGATAATCTTGGCAAGTTGCACAATTTTGCTCTGACATCTCTCTAGCTTTATCTCTCTAAAACCGTACTGACTTAGGCATCGGAGAGGGTTCATCAGGCACCACCCCCCCCTCTGTGCCTGGTATTGCCCCTCTTGCAGGGTGGCAAGGAGAAGAGAACCAAGGAAGCAGAAGAGCATAGAGCAGTAGGACAAGCCCCAGGGGTAAGAAGTACAAGCCTCAGGAGGTCAAAAGGAGAGAAGGAAAGGAGGTCAGAAGGAGAGAAGAGAAGGGCATGGATCAGAACGACTACCCCAAGGGAGTATAAGGGCATGGATCAGAACGACTAGTCCTAGGAGAACGGAACCCGACATTTCATTAGTGGGAGATAAATTCTAGATTGACGACCCGTTGACCTAGACTTTATAACCTAACAGGAAGTATAATCATGCCCAATGGATAGGTTGCCGCTCCTGCGAAACTAACCAACGGAAACGTGCTCGGCGAGAGATCGACTTCCTTTTTTCCCGTCTTTTTGAGAACCTCTATATGCACTAAATCCGCAGCACTCCCACCATCTACCAGGATCCTTTGCATGTCAAATCCATTGATGTCCATTGTTATGACCAAAGCATCATCATGGGGATACACAATGTGTTTCTTGTCGGCGTTTGAGAACGGAATGATTATATCTTCCTTCTCTGGTTGTCGCCTCTTCCCATACTTTGGCAAAACTTGCAGCTGTGAGGCATAAACATCCCGGGCGTTAGAAACGCTACCTCCTACTGTTGGCCCACCATGGATTACGTTGATGACACCACACTTTGGCGGTGGTGGGTTTTCATTCACTTTTTCCTTACCCTTGTTTCCCTTTACGGGTTGCTCAGCATGGTTCTTATTTTTTCGTTTGTCGCCTTGGTCGACATATTGCTTGAGCTCTCCCTTAAGGATGAAGTTGTTTATACGAAATCGCAAGCTGACACAGCTGTTTGTTTCATGGCCGTAGACTTCATGGTTTTCACACCATTTATCTTCCTGTTTCCCAGTGGCCCCTTTCGAAAGTTCGCTGGCTCCCTCCACATATTATCCTCCTGTATCTTCTTCAGGATTATGGAAAGTGATGCATTCAAAGGAACGCACTTTGCCAGGTTCACTTCTTTTGGTTTTTGGAATTCGAGCTGATATGGCCTCTTGTGGGGCTGGAATTGTCTCGCTTGCTGCGGGCCTTGTTGGGGTTTTGCTTGCTTCTACTTAGCGCGAGCTGCACTAACTTTCCCCTTATGTTGCTCTCTGAATCGGTCCAGATCCACGAATTCTTTTACCCTCACCGCCAATTCTTCAAGCGTCTCAGCTGGGCGCCTTGCCATCTTTTCAGCCAAGGCATGTCCTCTTCGGCCCAAATTTGCAATGAAGGCGCGCAAGATTTCTCCTCCGGTGATGTTTCCTTGAATGTCTGAGATGTTTTGATTGAAGCGGATGAAATAATCTGCTAATGATTCGTCGTTTTGCTGTGTCACCTCATTCAACGAGTTCGGCCCTTTAAGGAGTGTGCGCTCTCCCATGTATCTTAGAATAAATTTTGCCTTTATATATGCCCATGAGGTAACGCTTCCGCATGGCAGCGAGAAGAACCAATGTGCAGCAGTTCCAACGAGATTATTAGCAAATGTCATGGCAACGTGATGCGGGTTGTCCGTTCGTCCTAGCAGAGACGCTTCATATTGCTGCACATGCTCGATTGGATCTCCTTTCCCTCTATATTTTTCTCCGCCGATTCTGTACAGGGCATCTGGAACGTGACTGTGCACTAATTCATCAGAAAACGGATGTGATGCATTTTCTTCCAGGGCATGCATTCATTTCATCTTCGATTGCTTCATTTTTTTTCTCAATCATTTCTTCTAAGGCCTTAGCCGTGATTCCCGTGATTGGGATGTCATTTTCGTGCGCGGGCTTCCTCCAACCATCGTTGCATGTGCCAGCATGGCTTGTTGATTTAGAGCTATCCTCCTTGTGTGGGCGTTGTGAATTGCTCACAGGAGGCTGCTTCCATCTTACTCCTTGTTACTTCATGCCAACGCTTGGAGTGCCTGAACTTGCTGGCTCCCGCCTGGCCTGTTTATAGGCATCTTCAGAATCTTCTACTCCATTTGGGTGTTGCGATTTTTGCTGGTTGGCATCATATGATGCTTCTCTGGCAGGTGCCGCTTGTTCATTATTACACGGGGTTGGTGGAGGCGCAGCATATCCTTGATTCTTTAAAATCTCCCTGAGAGCAAGAAGTTCTTCCAATGCCGCCATCATTGCCGGTGTGACTGTAGGCATGTTGGCTGCATTCCTTGGCTGTTGCTGTGTTGCCTCAGCTGGCATTCCTGATGGAATTTCTTGATCCACCCTCGTTCCTTGCTCTTGCGGAGGCACGTTGTTCTGATCTTCTGTCCCGAACTGTGTAGGAGGGGCGTTTGTGGACGGAATGGACGAAGCTGTGGATTCTGCGTCCTGCATGTGAGAAGGTCCTGGTTGACTTCTCTTTGGTTTCATCCTGCTTACACCCGTCTTCTTTGGTCGTCTACCTGTCATGGCTTGTAGCACGGCTTTTTGTTCGAATCACTTCAGACGGCGCCAAATGTTATGTTCGTTTCACCACATGGGCTGCTTAGGGCTTTTTCCTTCACGAACTGGCTTCTTCCTTCACGATCGGGCTCGAGATATATGTATAAGGACGGGAACGTCGCAATCCTTAATACACAATCACCGAGCTGAATGCTGGTTCGGCCCACTACGACGCTCAAGTTAGCACTTCTAGAGAGAGAAAGCCTTAGAGAGAAGTCAGAGCATTTCAAGTCCAAAAGTGAGGGAATTGATTAGAATGGGAGACCTAGGCCCCTATTTATAGGGAACCTAAGGATCATGCCCAGTTTTGAACTACTTGATGTCGGTATTGATGGATATACGCCCAATTTGAACCCGTTGACTACCAAATCGTTTTATTTTTATCACCCCGTTAATGATTATAAATCGAAACTTTTGGCCCAAGTATGTTACCCACAAAAAGAAACGGTCCGAACCAGAAAAAACGCGCCGGCCCAAACTTCCGAATTTTCCTACCCGGTCAAACCATGGTTTGACTGGGTGGGAGCACCCGGTCAAACCAAGGTTTGACTGGGTGGGTGCACCCGGTCAAACCAAGGTTTGACCGGGTGGGTGTACCCGGTCAAACCAAGGTTTGACCGGGTGGGTGTACCCGGTCAAACCTTAGTTTGACCGGGGGGAAGCCCTCCCAATCTCTCGTAAGAGAGATTGGGAGGTGGCCCCCTCCCGATCTCTCAGCTGAGAGATCGGGAGGAGGGTGAGACTCCCAGTCAAACTGGTTTGACAGGGAGGCCTCTCCCACCCGATCTCTCTATTGAGAGATCGGGTGGAAGGGGAAAGGGAGGAGGGCTCCCAAGTCCTCGGGGTCGGATCCTCGACCCGACCCGAAGGTTCCGACACCCGGTCCCTGCCCTTAGGGGTCGGATTTTTCATCTGCCCCAAGGGCCCCGGCACCGTTTCCCGACTCCCGCACTTAGAATATTTTACACACCTCTCCATGCTTTAAAGTTCTAATCGTGCAATTACATGTTAACTAAGTGTGTTCAAAGGTTAACGACGTCATTAAGTCACCTTAATGACACCATTGCCTATAAATACCACTCCTCCACCATTAATTTGATCATCTTGGCTAAGTGTACAATTTAGCTCTGACATCTCACTAGCTTTATCTCTCTAAAAAGTATCGTACTGACTTAGGCATCGGAGAGGGTACATCAGGCACCACCCCCCCCCCTCCGTGCTTGGTATTGCCACTCTTGCAGGGCACGAGGAGAAGAGAAGGCGAAGGACAGAAAGATACGGATCAGGACGACAAGACTTAGGAGTACCGAACCCGCAATTTCTCCAGTGAGGAATAAGGCTTAGGTCGATCGCCCGTTGACCTGAAACTTAGAACCTAACACTTGGCGTTGTCCGTGGGCTTCGAACAGAAAGCCTGTCAATAACGAGAGCAATGACGAACATCTTAGCATCTAGAGATAATCGCCCACCTGGGGGCAATAGGCAAGAAAGACAGCCTATACCTCCAGCAAGGCAGCCTAACCAAGAGAAACAGCCTGCACACCCAGAGCCTTAGGTAGCCCCACAGGCACCCCAGCCTAACAAGCAGGGAGGAGGACCTGCACGCCCAGCTGGCTAGGAGGCTTCCGCAGCTTCAACTCTATTGGCTAGGAGGCCACAGGGACAGGGGGGGCAACAAGGAGTGCCATCCCAATACACGGCACATCCACAAGGGTACTACTATGAGGCACAACCTCAAAGGTATCCATATGGAATGCCGACTCAAAGGAACGAAAATCGTGCCCACACAACCAACACAAGGCCCGCATACTCGCAAGGAGCACAAACAGTGACTCCGAGGTTGATGAACGCATTGGATGAGCTGCTAGCCTACAGAGAGACTCTGAGGAACATGCAGAGAAGGCAACACCATCATGAAGAAGAAGAAGTTCATGAGGAAGAACAAGTCCCAGAAGAAAAACACTACTCGCACCCTCCAACAAGGCAGCGAGAAGAACAAAGGAGAGAAGAGCAAGGGCCACCCCCAGATGGGAAGAGAACAATTTGTGCCTCCAAGGCAATAACAAACACAGTAAAGAGATGGGACATACACCCCACTAAGGGAGGACATGCAAGTCAGACCACCAAGGATATAAGAGTTGCAACATCCACATCAGCAAGGTACACATACAGTCTGTATCACCACGGATATGACTAAGAGACATTCCAAGAAAAGCTCAAAGGAGGGACATCGCCCCGACAACACAACAAGGAAACTACCTACTCATGATACAGCACGACAGGTCCCAACCTCTTGTGTATGACAACCCTTGGTACACATCCCCCTAGGACAGGGGAGAAGTCGAAAAGATAAGGATTTGAAAAGGGGACTCATAGAGTACCACACCATGTTAGTACATAGCTACTACAATGGGAAGTCTCATGGAGAGACGTAGTAGAGTGAGATCACACATAGCATACATGAAGGATACACCTCTACCTAATCCGCCTTGCAAAGATGCGACCTTGTATTCCCCAAAGGGGAAGGAATACACTCAGAGTAATGGAGGAAGACAGTTACATTACCAAGGAAGCAGGGGATATCAACACCCCCACACCCATATCCTTCCCATATCCCTTATTTAATTTAACTGCATAACAAGTCAACTCCCTAAAAGAGATAGATTTTGATACTTGATATCAACATGTTTTCCAAGAAAGACCATACCGGACGCCTTCGGGCTCCGGGGTATATACATACACAGGTGGACCACTAGAAGAATCCATAAGAGGCCATCGCCAATCAAGGGATGCACAAGAAACAGATTCCTCAATCTCAAAGAACACCTATAAGGTCAAGTTTCTGGGAAAGATCACAAGATGGAAGCCTCACTTACAAGAAATAAGTTGAGCACTCCCAACATCCTATAGAGGAACTACCATGAAGGTCACAAAGGATTAACCCTACTATAACCTTCCACTAAGCATCCTAGGGCCAAGTCCGTCAAAGAACCCTATCTGGCATTGGTATGCAAGGGGGGCACCAGTCACAACATGCCTTCCCCACAAACGCCCATTAGCATAAGAGGGGGTAGCCGCGAACTCATCCCTCCAAAAATGGAGTAAACCATATCACATAGACAACGCCACCATCAGAGGAAAACACCTCCAGCGGATCTTTATGATTTCACAAAATAGCCAGGAGATACAACTCCTAGTAAGCTCATCTCAGGTAATGGAATACACTTCCATCAAAAACTCTCAAGGACACAAAGCCTAGCAAAGGAAGAAGGGCGACATCATCATCAAGCTTTTAAAAAGGGATATGGAAAACATAGTATTTTCACACAATGATATATTAGTCATAAGAGAGGGAATCGCTAGCTTTGACATAAAGAGAACCATAATGCATGAAGGGAGTCCGTCAGAAATCTCCCATGACCAAGTATTGATGATACTAGAGAAGAGTCAGGCATACCTAATACCAAAGGACCCCCTACTAGTAAAGGTGGTCAGAACATCAACACACCCATTAGGGACACGGCACTGCAAATGAACCAGGAACAAGGATGGAACACATATCCTTACAAGTATCCTTACAAGTATCCTTACAAGTATCCTTGCATTTATCCTTGCAAAAATAAACTCCGTAGATAAAGAGGTTATCTAATAGATGACTATGTCTCTGTTCTCAAAATATGATCCTAACCCGGAGATCCTTGGACTCCGTATTATATATGCAATGAATAACATGTTCATCAAAGATAGGTACACGAAGATTCAAGACAGCGCCCTAAAGATTAGGCGCATACCTCTACCAAGTACGACACATTTGAGTGTTCATAAACACTCATTCGCCATCTCACAAGAGAGGAAGGCAACCAAGGATACAAGTCCTAACAGAACAAACATCGGTAGAAAATCCTGTCATTGAAGTCATGCACCAAGAGAGAAACTCTAAAGATACAAGATTAGAAAAAGAGATAGTGCAACAACTAGAATATGAAAAAGGAGATACATCTCCTATCAAGAGCCTTAGGGCATGATAACAGTTCTATAAGATCAACCAAAGAAGAGCTCAAAAGCTTGGGGGTAAGGTTTCAAGATCGACCCTCACACTAGACGCACATCCTGATCAAACACATTGTCTGCAAATGATAAGACACTTGACTCTGGCATCCCATCAAGAGGAGAACCTCGATAAAGGGGGCACTAGAAAAATATCCCGCCTTTAAGGCCATATGCCGAAACATGATGAATGAAGGTTATGACAAAATGAAAAAGGAGGGACTTGTCAGCTCAACACACCTCAAACACGTATACGTACGCAATACAAATGCAGCCTCTAATGAAGCTATCCAGCAAGGAATAGCCAATACGGGGGCAAATCCATGGAAAATCATGGAGCATCACCTGCAAACCTAAAGGAAAACGTCCTTTTAGATTCAAGTCCTAATTCAAAGGAAGTCTCTAATCGACATCCAAGGTGGGAGGAGCATGACCAATGTGACACTCCCTAAAGGCATTGAAGAATACTCCAATGAAAAGGAAAAGGCAAAGCACACTAAGTACCACAACACTTCAAGAATATTATCACAGCCCGGTCAGACCCCCCCAGGCCCGAGCAAGAAGCATGGATCAGATTGACTAGTCTGAAACACACCTTCGAGATTAACAACTCAAGACACCATTCTATGAGAAATCTTTTCAACCTAAATACAATCCCTTACAAGATACGTTACTCCTGCTCTATCATCACCGCAAAAGTGTTTTTTCTAAAAAACACAAGGAATGGGGAGAAGAATTACAAGCACCCCTAGGATACAAAAATTGTCACATCCTGTTTATCAAGAGAATGAAATTCACCCCCACCCACCCAAAGCAAAAGCTCTCCACCCAATCTCTAAAGATACATCCGACAAAGGCATTATCCAAACCATGCCTATGAATGAAACAAGCAAGCATGAGAAAGAGTAAATCCTACAAGGGACACTCATCGCATTCAAACAAGCAGACAAGGGAGCCCCAAGCATAAGGGGTACCCAACAAGGAAAATGAACGAGGGGCCTTCAATGGCCAAATATGAAAGGCGGTATGACCACCAAGCAACTCGGGGGGCACCAAACGAATAAGTGCTTGGTAGTCCACCTAAGTGTAAAAGAAGAGATTAGAGGCAGAAGATCACAAGAACATGCAATACTACTTCTCCTAGAAGAGGTCACATAAGAGGAAAAAATCCTCAACTCCCTATACGAACTCGTCCTAAGTTGGCAACACACAAACATCGCCCTCGAAAGGTGATCTCCACATTGAAGAAAACGCGTGGCAACACGCAATATCATGGAAAGAAAACTCAAGTAAAGATCTAAAAGGCGTATCAAAAACGCACCCTACATGAGAAGGGACAAAAGGTAAAGTAATATTTTGAGCCCTCCGGGAGCCTATCCCGCGAACAGATTCGACGCCCCAAGAGCGTATCTTGAGAGTAGTTTTCATGCTACGACCTTCGAAGCCCCCAAGAGCGTATCTTGAGAGTGGTTTTCCAAAAACTACGAACTTCGACGCCCCCAAGAGCGTATCTTGAGAGTGGTTTCCAAAAACTACGAACTTCGACGCCCCCAAGAGCGTATCTTGAGAGTGGTTTCCAAAAACTACGAACTTCGACGCCCCCAAGAGCGTATCTTGAGAGTGATTTCCAAAAAACTACGAACTTCGACGCCCCCAAGAGCGTATCTTGAGAGTGGTTTCTAAAAACTACGACCTTCGACGCCCCCAAGAGCGTATCTTGAGGTAGATTTCAAACTACCAGATTCGACGCCCCCAAGAGCGTATCTTGAGGTAGATTTCAAACTACCAGATTCGACGCCCACCAGGAGCGTATCTTTGGTCTAACTTGTGCCCTCCGGGAGCCTATCCTGTGAAACGTTAAGTGCCCTCCGAGAGCCTGTCTCGTGAACAGATTTCGATGCCCACCAGGAGCGTATCTTTGGTCTAACACGTGGGCCCTCCGGGAGCCTATCCTGTTAAACGTTAAGTGCCCTCCGAGAGCCTGTCTCGTGAACAGATTCAACGCCCACCAAGAGCGTATCTTTGGTCTAACAGTACCATATATACCATTTAAAGGGTATCAGAAAAGATCATTCCACCATACTAAGAAGGATTCCATGAGAAAATAATTGCAAAGCAAAGTTGTATGAAGAACACATATATTTGTTCTTGATGAGATAGCAGGTATGATGTGAAGGAAAACACAAAAGAAAGATAAGGAAAGGAAAGCATATACAAAGGAGAAGTCCATGACCAAAGGATCATATACAGAAGCACAAGAGGTTATCATGAAAAATAACGAGTTATCCTACCATCTATATCACAAGCCAAGAGAAGTATCTAAAGGAACCCAAGACCACCAAGAAGGATAGCAAAGACATGAAATCCAAAGTTCAAGGCTCTCAAAATAAACTCGACCCATCAAGAAGAAATTGCCTTACAAGTCGCACAAATCAATCTCCGACAAATGTTATTGTCTTGCATGTTGCCCTCGCGTGACCTATGCTCGTGTCAGACTTGAACATCGTCAAGCACAACTCATGAAGGAGACATCTAAAAAGCATGAAGGATACAACATCGGGCAAGAAGAAACATAAAGACCTAACCCAACAAACATAGCCTAAACAAAAGGCAACTATAGCAATGAAGGCTCTCCAATGAGAAAAGAATACTAAAGCACAACTCCATACATCGTGATGTGGCTATCATGTCCACATACCTTGAAGTGGTTATCATGTCCACATACCCTGAAGTGGCTATCATGTCCACATACCTTGAAGTGGTTATCATGTCCACATACCCTGAAGTGGCTATCATGTCCACACACTACAGAAGGGCTATCACTCCCACACATCACGAAGTGGCTATCATGTCCACATACCTCGAAGTGATTATCATGGCAGCACATCATAAAACATCTGTCAAAGACATACATTGTAAAGACACCATCCCGACCACGAACATCAAAAGGCTACGCCTAGCCCTAGGAGGAGGTTCAAGAAAAAGGGAAAAACAACACCCTTCATACGCTCATCAAAGGTAGGCACTTATATTTCAACCCACTGGGTGATACTAGGTAGGAGACGTCCTCATTATGAAGACAACCTCCATATCTCATAAAATCAACCATAAAGCAAAGAATCACGACAAGCACTATTGGGGGCATATAACAAAACGATCCCCACAACGATCACAACCACGATACTAGTAGAGGCTAACTCAAGAGCAGTCTCCACCAAACTCCCAAGCAAGAATTTGCTATATTAATCAGAGCTATGGCAAGAGAAAGGAACCTCAATGAAAGGCGATGATCACACCCATCACCTAAAGAAAAATCTTCAACGCAGGGGTTAATAACACAACCCATAGGAAAGCCAAAGACACCTTCAAAAGTCGTCAAATCTACATGAAGATGAAATGAACCCGAGACTCGGCCCCTCGGCTGGGGGGCAGAGGATAGAGAAGAGACATCAAGACCTATAATCACCCCATCGCCAGCCACAGGTTGTTTCCCTTTGTCAAGCAAAGAGGGCGCCTCTTCAACCACTACCTCCTTATCATGAGAGGGAGTCAGCAAGGGGGCACTTGAAGGAGAGCCTCTCGCGGTTTCCTTCTCCTTGGCAGCCGAGGGCCCGACCTCAGAGTCAGGTTTCCGCGCCTTGAATTTAGATTGACTTGAACTCTCGCCCACCGCAAGAACCCATTCGGTAACCAGGGGAGAACGCTCTAACAACAAGAAGGAAGCAACATGAGAACAATCATAAGTATATCACAAAGAAAAGAGAATGGAATGAGAACATACTGGAAGCATTAGCAGCTTTCCCTGACATAGAAGATTTCTTGGCCTGATAAGCAGAACTAGAGGGTTCTTCCCTCTCATTCGATTCAATGGTACGTTCGGAACGCTTTGCCTACACCTTATACGTTTCTCCATGAAATCAACCTACAAGGGGTCATACGAGTCCCCGCCTCATACGAGTCCACCTCGGACAACCAAGACACATGACAGTCAGATTTGGTCCGACTACCTTGGAAAACGATCTTCAAGGTCTCCCTGTCTGAAGAAGAAAGCTTCCCAGAAGTGAGTCATCTATACGAGCGACCAACGCAAAGATCGACCCATACTCATGGAGGGGCGAGATACGCCTATTACGGGGGCAACCTTAACATCAATAAAGTTACAGAAGCAAAACCATAACCCAAGAAACCTATCCAAGGGAACAAATCCCAGAGCGTCACAAAGGGGGCGAACTTTTAGCTTCCCCAAATGGAGCAACGCTCCAGCACATCCGAAGGAAGGGTCAACTCTTAACACGTGTCAATAGACCCATTCGCTCACGGCGGGTAAGAAGAAAGCTTGTAAGCATTTTCACCCTCACTTTTATGGGGAACAAATTGCAGGGTAAAGGTCAAGAGCTATACACACGCTCCAACGAATGAAGGAAAAATGTTACACATGCCGAAGGTCGAGGTTAAAGGACAATGCTCGCGTTAGTACGAGGGAGGCGGAACGTTGTGTCCGTCAAGTGGCAGAGTTCCCACCCTCAAGTAAATGAGAGGTTTATGCTCTCACCCTTGCGCTTATGCTCATATTCATGATTAACACCTACAGGTACATCAATGTCATCACTCATGCTTATACTCACAACCCGTCCATACATACATACATGTTCATGCTTGCACTCATATGCATGCCCACGTACACACTCCCGTATGTTCAAACATTTAGACGTCCATGTACATGGCCGCCATATATTCATGCATACATTCATGACTACAATCGCAGCATGTCTACACCCACTCCCATACTTGTGTTCCTACTTGCATGTATGCTAGTACACATTTTCATGTTCATGATACATCCATGTTCACTCAAGGCAATATCCTATAGGCATGTTTTTTAAGTATCCTATACTTAGAAAAATTTTGGACCAAAATTAAAAATTTTCTCCACTTAGGCTTACCCCGGCATAAAATTGAAGCATGGACTCATTTAGCCGTATTCATTTTGCATCCCCAGACATGCATATATTTTCCGAGTATGAGCTCGGGACAATATTGAATTTATTACTTCCATCCCAGACGGACACGTGCTTGGACGCGTGTCCGCGCTATACTGACATTTGCAATTCCTCTATCTTAGAAGACAGGGGGCAGAGTCAGAGACAGACACCCAAGGGTAAGTAAGGATTCCGACAAAAGGTAAAATTCCGGCTTCAAATTGCGCGTGTCATACCATCCTAAAATAGAGTCAATCAAGGGTCAAGCCATTGGTTGACTCGGGGGCATGTGATGGATATACGCCCAATTTGAACCCGTTGACTACCAAATCGTTTTATTTTTATCACCCCGTTAATGATTATAAATCGAAACTTTTGGCCCAAGTATGTTACCCACAAAAAGAAACGGTCCGAACCAAAAAAAAAACGCGCCGGCCCAAACTTTCGAATTTCCCGACCCGGTCAAACCATGGTTTGACCGGGTGGGTGCACCCGGTCAACCCATGGTTTGACTGGGTGGGAGAACCCGGTCAAACCAAGGTTTGACTGGGTGGGAGCACCCGGTCAAACCAAGGTTTGACTGGGTGGGTGCACCCGGTCAAACCAAGGTTTGACCGGGTGGGTGTACCCGGTCAAACATAGTTTGACCGGGGGAAGCCCTCCCAATCTCTCGTAAGAGAGATTGGGAGGTGGCCCCCTCCCATCTCTCAGCTGAGTGATCGGGAGGAGGGAGAGACTCCCAGTCAAACTGGTTTGACTGGGAGGCCTCTCTCTACTCGATTGCTAATATAGCCGGAACGAAGGTGAAGGGGAAGAAAGGGATGCCAGGGACAGAGTAACCTCAGGGTTCATTTCATGCCCACGGAAGGAAAGAAAGAAGAGCTGCTTGTTGGGCGAGGAAGTTCCTGATAGAGAAAGTCGCCATCCCGAGAGAATCAAAGAGGAACCAGCTCTATCGATGAGACAGCAACTGCCCCGACGAGATGAAGGATCCACCCGATCTCTCAGCTGAGAAATCGGGTCCTCCCACCCGATCTCTCAACTGAGAGATCGGGTCCCCCCACCCGATCTCTCTATTGAGAGATCGGGTGGAAGGGGAAAGGGAGGGGGGCTCCCAGTCAAACTTGGTTTGACTGGGAGACCTCTCCCACCCGGTCAAACTTGTTTGACCGGGCCCATTCGCTCGACCCCAAGTCCTCGGGGTCGGATCCTCGACCCGACCCCGAAGGTTCCGACACCCGGTCCCTGCCCTTCGGGGTCAGATTTTTCATCCGCCCCAAGGGCCCCGACACCGTTTCCCGACTCCCGCACTTAGAATATTTTACACACCTCTCCATGCTTTAAAGTTCTAATCGTGCAATTACATGTTAACTAAGTGTGTTCAAAGGTTAACGACGTCATTAAGTCACCTTAATGACACCATTGCCTATAAATACCACTCCTCCACCATTCATTTGATCATCTTGGCTAAGTGTACAATTTAGCTCTGACATCTCACTACCTTTATCTCTCTAAAAGGTATCGTACTAACTTAGGCATCGGAGAGGGTACATCAAGAACCACCCCCCCCCCCCCCCCCCCCCCGTGCTTGGTATTGCCCCTCTTGCAGGGCACGAGGAGAAGAGAAGGCGAAGGACAGAAAGATATGGATCAGGACGACAAGACTTAGTTCCACCGAACTCGCAATTTCTCCAGTGAGGAATAAGGCTTAGGTCGATCGCCCGTTGACCTGAAACTTAGAACCTAACAGGTATGTAAGGAAGACGTATACCGTCATCATGGAGGACTATGTATGCACCAACTTCCCACACTTGGCAATTTAATCAGGGTGGACGTACGAGGTAAAACGGTAATCCGGACCTCCGGATCGCCTTAGGGCAATCTGGAAGTCCTTCAGCCCGGGAATTACGCGTATCCCAGACCGTTTTTAGATTTGGGTGTCCGCAAAAGTTTTTTTTTACGGGTTTTGGGATATTCGAAATGTAAATACGAACCCGAATTGGACAGATATCTAACAGAACACATTTGGCGAGATTGGTCTTTTTGCGCCTTTGGATGTCTAACTGGAATTGCCTCTTTTGTTGCGGTTGTCTCTTTTCCAAGGGAGCCTCTATCTTTTCCTCAATTATTGCCTTCAAGGTTCTTGTTGTAAGTCCCGTGATTGGGACAACATCGTTATTAAGAGGTTTTTTCCGTCCCTTCTTATGACGGATGTCAACGTCGTCTTGGCTTGTCCTTGTGGAAGAACCTTCCTTGTGAATTTTTTAGCGGGAATTTGGAGGTTGTTTCCATGCCTTCTTTGTTTGTATTCTTATTAAAGCTCGCGGTATGGAATGGCTTTTTGTTTGAATCACACTAACGGCGCCAAATGTTAAGTCTGCTTCCACTTGGGTAGCTTTTGGCTTTTTTTTTCACGAACGGGCTTGAGATGTGTGTATAAGGACGGGAACGCCACGATCCTTAAAACACAATCACCGAGCTAATCTTCCAGTCCTTGACCTCGAACCTTCGGATCCTGCACGAGGGGCAGTAACCAGCGTGGGAGAGGGGTGGATGCTGGTTGGGCCCTCTCCGATGCTCAAGTCAGAATTTGTAGAGAAAGAAAGCCTTAGAGAGAAGTCAGAGTATCCAAAGTCCAAAATGAGGGAGTTGTTTAAAATGATAGACCTAGACCCCTATTTATAGGGAACCTAAGGATCATGCCAAGTTTTGAACGGCTTTATGTCGGTATGAAGGAAAACGTATACCGTCATCAAGGTGGACTATGCGTGCACCAACTTCTCGCAATTGGCAAAATAATCGGGATGAGCGCGGAGAACAAAAAAAATTCGGACCTCCGGGTTATTTAGGAATCCGGACCGGTCCGGATTGCCTTAGGAAATCCGGACCGGTCCGGATTGCCTTAGGAAACCCGGAAGTCCCCCGGGCACGTATCACGCGTATTCAGGACCGTTTTTTGACTTGGGTGTCCGCGGAAGAATTCTTTTACGGGTTTTGGAGTATTTTGCGAGGCCCGAAATCTAAACACGAACCCGAATTGGACATATATCTAACAGTGTGTGTTTACACAACTTGTCATTTCCACTTATTGTAGAGGTTGTTGTTGCCATGTTGGTTGTATGCAGGTCTTAGATTGATAGCGCATGTGCATTCTTGTTTGTCACACCCTTCTTTATTGAGGCATTGTCATACTTGCTCTGCCGATTGTATGCTGGTCTTGGAGTTCATTACATTCATTGTCAATGATACTTAGGGGCTAAGCTTGTATGCGCCCCTCTTGGATGTTACCAAGGCATGGCGTTGTTCGAAGTTGTTCATCGTAAGTGGTACATGACGTTCGTCCGCTAGTCGATGCCTCGACATAGCGTTGTTGGCAAGACGCTACTTGCGCTATGTTAACACGTTTTGTGAATGCATATCTGACGCCTCGAGATAGCATTGTAAGAAAGACTCTACTTGCATGTTTGGCGATGATGGATATACGCCCAATTTGAACCCGTTGACTTCCGAATCGTTTTATTTTGATCACCCCGTCAATGATTGTAAATCGAAACTTCAACCCAAACACCCCGCGAAAACGCCAACGGTCCGGACGAGGCCAATATACTCGTCCGGACCGAGGCAAACTCACCTAGGTGAGGTCGGGTGGCCACACCCGACCTCCCCTAGGGGAGATCGGGTCAGCCAACCCGATCTCCCCTAGGGAGGGGTTGGGTGGCCACACCCAACCCCTACCCTTGGGGGTCGAATTTTCTCCCCCCCAAGGGCCCCGGCACCATTTCCCGACTCCGATACTCAGTTTATTTCAGCCAACCTCTCCGTGCTTTAAGGTCTTAATTACGTGATTAGGGGCTAATTAATTGTGTTTAAAGGTTAACGATGTCATTAAACCACCTTAATGACACCGTTGCCTATAAATACAACCTTTCCACCATTCATTTGATCATCTTGGCTAAGTAGACAATTTAGCTCTGACATCTCACTAGCTTTATCTCTCTAAAAGTATTATACTGACTTAAGCATCGGAGAGGGTACATCAAGCACCACCCCCCCTCCGTGCTTGGTATTGTCCCTCTTGCAGGGCACGAGGAGAAGAGAAGGCAAAGGACAGAAAGATACGGATCAGGACGACAAGGCTTGTAAGCACCGAACCCGCAATTTCTCCAGTGAGGAATAAGGCTTAGGTCGACCACCCGTTGATCTGAGACTTAGAACCTAACACTTGGCGCCGTCCGTGGGCTTCGAACAGAAAGCCTGGCAATAACAAGAGCGATGATGAACAGCTTAGCATCTAGGCATCACCGCCCACCTGGGGGCAATAGGCGAGGTAGACAGCCTATACCTCCAGCAAGGCAGCCTAACCCAGAGAAATAGCCTGTACACCCAGAACCTCAAGTAACCCCACAGGCACCCCAGCCTAACAACCAGGAAGGAGGACCCTCACGCCTAGCTGGGGCTGAGTCTTCCACAGCCTCAACTCCATTGGCAAGGAGGCCACAGAGAGAGGGGGAGCAACAGGGAGTGCCATCCCAATACACGGCACCTCCTCAGAGATACTACTATGAGGCGCAACCTCAAGGATATCCATATGGGATGCCGGCTCAAAGGAACGACAATCGCGCCCACACAACGAACACATGGCTAGCATACACACAAGGAGCACATACAGTGACTCCAGGATTGATGAGCGCATTGGATGAGCTGCTAGCCTATAGAGAGACTCTGAGGAACAGGCAGGGAAGGCAACACCAGCATGAAGAAGAAGAAGTTCATGAACAAGAACAAGTCCCAGAAAAAGAATACCACTCGCACCCTCGAGCAGGGCAGCGAGAAGAACAAAGGAGAAATTACCAAGAGCCACCCCCAGAGGGAAGGCAACAATTTGTGCCTCCAAGGCAGCAACAGACACAGCAGGACGCCAGGGCATACACCCCGCTGGGGGCAGACAGACAGGCAAGACCTCCAAGGAGGCAAGAATTCCACCAAGTACCCCAGCAGGGATATCAGGGATACGCCGACAGTCCGTACCACCACGGACAGGGGATCCCAGTAAGCCCAGCTTATAACTATGGAGGATATCAGAGAGACTATACTCCGACGCCGGTGATGATTACCCCGAGGAAATAGAGGCCATGATAGTGAGAAAAATGAATGAGTCAAAGAGAAACGGCTTACACTGTCTGAGTGACAACACGAACCACCCCTTCACGAGGGAGTTGGAAATGAGCAAAGTGCCAGACTCCTTGCATACAATACAGATAGCAAAGTACAACGGCAAGGGAGACCCTTTGGAGCACATTCAACAGCATGAATCTTCTCTATTCGGGAGAACTACCGATGAGAAATACAAGGCACTCCTATTTCCAAACACCCTATCAGGGGTGGCCTCAAACTGGTTCTTTAGCCTACCTACCAAGAGCATCCACTCATGGGCGCAGCTAAAGGAGAAATTTCTTTAGAGATACCTAGGAGAAAGGAAGCTACTCAAAGGAACAGGCTCCATAGATGATGTGAAGCAAGAAAATGATGAATCTCTGGCTGATTACTACACTAGGTTCAACCAGAACATAGCTGACATACAGGGCGACATCACTGAGGGTGAGATAATAAGAGCCTTCATACGAAACCTAGGCCGCTTCGGGTCCACACTGGCAGAAAAGATGGCCAAGAAACCAGCAAGCACCTTAGAGGAGCTAGTCGGGTGAGTAAAAACTCATATAGACCTGGAGAGGCACAGGGTGAGTAAGAAAGCCAAGAGGACAATACAAAGCCGAACAGAGGAAAGCCACCTCAGGCACCTCAACCCATAAGGCAACAGGAATGGCGTCCGCCTCAGCAAAGAAATCAGATGGGCGAACCACTGAAGGCTAGGGAAGTAAATATCATCAATTTCATACCATTTAACACCACCCCAGCAGTGGTCCTAAAGGAGATGAGAAATCAGAAGTTATGGTCGCCCCCCGGAAGATGGAGAGCCCCAATGGTGGGGACGCACAAGGATAGATGGTGTGATAACCATGAGGCATACGGGCATGATACGAACAAATGCTTTAGCCTGAAGCTAAGCATCAACAATATCATCCAGAGGGGGGAGCTAAAACAGTTTGTGGATCACGGTGGCAACAGCATACAGCTAGGGCCATCATACAAGGACAAAGGGAAAAACAAGGTAGATTATAATCCCCCACCTAAAAAGAGGGGAACTATAAACATGATACACAGAGGAGTGGCATCAGGTGGCCCAACAGCTAATGCAAGGGAGGTTTACGCATCCAAACTGAGCTCAGTACCAAGGTGGAGAAAGAGACCACGAGAAGGAGAGGAGATGAAGATTGAATTCTCGGAGAAGGACAAGAGTCACATTGTCTTCCCACATGACGATGCTTTAGTCATCACAATAGACATTGATAATTTCGATGTAAAGAGAATACTGGTAGATGGGGGCAGCTCTGCAGACCTCCTAAGCCTAAGGGTCCTAGAAGAAATAGGAAAAACGAAGGCAGACATCAAACCAGTCAACTTCCCTCTGGTTGGCTTCTCAGGGGCAACAAGTTACCCCCTGGGAACGATAGCCCTGCCAGTGACCATGGGCCAAGGATGGACACAGCTGAAGGTGAACGTTAACTTCTTGGTGGTTGAAAGCCTGGGAGCCTACAATGGGATCTTAGGAAGAACAACCATAAATCCATACGAAATCGTGCCATCTACCGTGCATCAGAAATTGAAATACATCACTGAAAACGGAATTGGAGAAGTCTTGGGTGATCAACGCACTGCAAGACAATGCTACGTCAACTCCATGAGGCGTGGATCACACAAGTCAGACACAGTGCCAATGGTCATGATAGGGGCCAACCAAGACAAAAAGAAGGTGATGAGGAGACAAAGGCAAAGAAAGATGAAGAACGGAGTTGCACTCCGCCTGAGCAAACAGCTTTTTCAAGGAATGGCTAAGAAGAGACACATGAGCAAGGCCCTAAAGGCAACAAGTATACCTTGGCAGCCAGAGAGCGTAGAAGGAAAGAGAACAAGGGACTCCATCATAAGAGGTTTCCGATACATAGATGACATCAAACAAATGTCGAGGGAGTCCATGTCAGGCTACTTTGAGAGATTCTTCAATTATGGTGCCAACATGGACATCACAAGAAGAGAGGCCGTCAGAGCGTACCTTAGAATCATGCATCCAACCTCATTTGAAGCATATGGAAGGCTCTATGAGATGGTCATGACAAGCACAATGAGGGAACTCAAAGAAAAGCTGGACAAGGCGTTTGCAAAAGAGATGGGACAACCGGAAGAAGTCCTTGAAAAAGAAAGAGAGACTGACACACTGGAAGGAGGTGTAAATTTCAAATTCACACCCCTTACAGCGAACATAGAATAAATTTTTCAGAAATACCTCAAGGAAGAGCTACCCACATGCAAGGAGGAGGGCAAGGCCTTCCTAGGAAGAGATGCACAGGGTTGGTGTGAGTACCATGGGACCTGGGGGCATCAAACCAATGACTGCATGGTGTTGAAGATAGAAGTGGAAGAGATGATTTATAAAGGAGGCCTAAGGGAGTATGTGGCAACAAACAAACTCACCACCCCATATCCTTAGTCTCATATTTAGCACTTTGCATGTTCGAGCATTCTAAGTTTTCAAAAAACAGCTTTTGAGAAGGAGAACTCAAGAAGTTACTCCAACTCTACAACTATCTTTGATTTCCTCCAAAGGGTGTCTTGATTCACCCAAGGCATCCCATGTGTACATAAAGGCTTGAATGTTACTAATAAAGTAGAAGTTACTCAAAAATATTTTTCAAAGAAGGTGGTGACACAATCATTATGTTATCCTTACACAGATATGACTTCCAAGTCAGCAACACCTTCGACGCCCCCAAGAGCGTATCTTGAGAGTAGTTTTCATACTACGAACTTCGACGCCCCCAAGAGCGTATCTTGAGAGTAGTTTTCATACTACGACCTTCGACGCCCCCAAGAGCGTATCTTGAGAGTATTTTTCATACTACGACATTCGACGACCCCAAGAGCGTATCTTGAGAGTGGTTTCCATAAACTACGAATTTCGACGCCGCCAAGAGCGTATCTTGAGAGTGGCTTCTAAAAACTACGACCTTCGACGCCCCCAGGAGCGTATCTTGAGGTAGATTTCAAACTACCAGATTCGACGCCCCCAAGAGCGTATCTTGAGGTAGATTTCAAACTACCAGATTCGACGCCTACCAGGAGCGTATCTTTGGTCTAACTACTGGTGACCTCCGAGAGCCTGTCTCGTGAACAGTTTTCGACGCCTACCAGGAGCGTATCTTTGGTCTAACTATTGGTGCCCTCCGAGAGCCTGTCTCGTGAACAGTTTTCGACGCCCACCAGGAGCGTAACTTTGGTCTAACTACTGGTGCTCTCCGAGAGCCTGTCTCGTGAACAGTTTTCGACGCCCACCAGGAGCGTATCTTTGGTCTAACTACTGGTGCCCTCCGAGAGCCTGTCTCGTGAACAGTTTTCGACGCCCACCAGGAGCGTATCTTTGGTCTAACTACTGGTGCCCTCCGAGAGCCTGTCTCGTGAACAGATTTGACGCCCACCAAGAGCGTATCTTTGGTCTAACAATATCATACATGCCATTCAAAGGGCATTAGAAGAGATCATTGCACCATACTAAGAAGGATCCCATGAGAAAGTAATTTCAAAGTAAAGTTGTATGAAGAACACATAATGTTTTTTCCAGATGAGATAGCAGGTATGATATGAAGGAAAACACCAAAGAAGGATAAGTAAAGGAAAACACACCAAAGGAAGAGTCCATGATCAATGGAATACATACAAAAGCGTACAAAGTACCCATCAAAAGGCAAGTGATCCACACTGCCAACAACACAATACGAAAAAGGAAAGCAACACAAAATCCTACAGCAATCTCAAAAGATACTCAACCCATCAAAGGGGAGGAAGAGTATGGTCGCATATACAAAGATAGAAAGATGTCAATACATCAACCAGAGCCCTCTGGGGAGTCCCCCTGACCCCCTGAGGTCGAACCACCAGCAGAGATAGAGGAAGAGGAGGAAGAGTCCGAAGTGTCGATATTCACAGGCGTAGCATCCACCTGTGCAGGGGCAGGCTCGTCAGCAACAGCAGCCATACCCCTAAGGACAGCCATGTAACCAGTAGCGTACGGTCCAAAATCACCCAGATCGCCAACCGGAAACTGAGGATCAATACGAAAAATATGGTCAACAAGATACTCGCCAAACTGGTTCATCTCCTGAGTAAGCCGCACACTGTAGTCAGCAGTAAAGGCAGAGGAAGCCTTGTACTCAGACACTGCGACAGTCCTCTCCTCTGCCCGGCACCTTGCCTCAAGTTTCCTCAACTCCTCAGAATGGAGTGAAGATGCGACATCAGCCTCCCGGCGTAAGCTACCTACGGTAGTCTCAAGTAAAGACACTTGGTCCCTGAGCTCCTGCATCCTCAGATCGGACAGGCGTTCCTTCTCAGTTGCAGTGGCAAGCTCCGCCTTTAGGGATACCTGGCTATCCTCAAGAGCCTTCTTCTCATCGGATAGCTCAAGAACAAGGGATGACATGTTCACCATGTCAGACATACCCTGAAAATTTAACAAGAGATGAGTAACTGGAAAAGCAACCACATGAAAGTAAAAAGGGAGAAGCGAGACACCACTCACAGGCACATAACGGGATAATACACCCTGAACGAAACGCCGGGTCTCCCTAGGAGACTTAGGCTGAGCAGCACGATCACCAGGAGGGATGGCACCGCGAAGCACACGGATACCAACCTTCGGAGTGCGCAAGGAAGACCCGCTATCAAGGTGGAACTCCTTCAACCCAAAAAAAGGAGTCCACTCGGACCCAACGATATCCTCGTCAGTAAGGCGCGCGAAATCCTTCCGACTCAAAGCCGGAGGCCCACCTATACAAACAAAGCAAGATAAAGAAAAATACAAACATTGAAGCATCAGTGATATGGAGAAGATCGAACCTGACGACCGTGCCCTCAGCTGGGGGGCAGGGGATGGAGAACCAGTGACCACTCAACCATCACCAACAGGTCGCTTCCCTTTATCAGCTCGGGAAGGCGCCTCTTCGACCATTATCTCTTTGTCGCGAGACAGGGTCAGGGGACGAACACCAGGTGGAGGAGGATCAGCGGCTTTCTTCTTCTTGACAGCAAAGGCCCCGGCCTCAGAGTCGGACCTCCGCGACTTGGACTTAGAAGGTCCAGAGCCCATGCCTACAGAGACAACTCTCTCAGTCACCAAAGGAGAGTGCCCTAACAATACAAGGAAAACAATGTAAGAAAAAACACAAGTATACCATAAGAAGGAAAGAGAAGGAAACATACCAGAGGCCCCAGCGGTCTTCCCAAGCATAGGGGACTTCTTTGGAGTAGAGCTGGAGGGAGCCCTCCTCTTGCTCAGATCGACCGGAGCTGCCTGCACGTTATACGTTTTCCCGTGAAACCAACCTACAAGGGAAGAGCAGAAAGTAAATGTAGATGAGAAGACTAAGCTACATACCGAACCCCCGGAGTCAGGAGTCAAACTAATCCCTGCCTCATAAAGATCTGTCTCGGTCACCAAGGACACGGGGCAGTATGACTGGGTCCTGTTGCTCTCATAGATGGTCTTCATAGTCTCTAAGTCCACAGAAGAGAACTCCCCAAAGGCAGGCCAGCCGTCTGACCGATCCTCATTCAAAACCGGCCAGGTAACATATCAATCCGTAATGAAGAAATAATGTTTGGCCCAGTGGCTCGCCGAGTTATCGCTCCGGGCCACGAAACGAAGAGAAGTATCCCACTCAATCCCGCTCAACCGGAAATCTGCAAATCGGGAATCTTTGAGGGATGGATGGCGAGTTACAAAACTCGCGAAGCCTACCTTCCTCTGATACTGGAATCGATAGAAGCATCGGAACAAGAGCAGTGAATACTTCCAAGAGTACCAGTGGCATAACACCCGGAAGCCCACCCAGACGCGGATAGCACTAGGGGAAAGGTTCACAGGGGAGATCCTAAAGAACCTACTCAATTCTACAAGATCATCGCAATAAGGCAGCCGCAATCCAAACCGAATCAGGGAAGGATAAACAACAACCTTCCCCCTGGGGGGCTCTGTCACTGTCTGGCAGGTATTCCCCAAGGAAGGGAGGAAGGGATATAAAGGCTCATCTAAGGGACAAATGTCACCTAAAGTAACATGCTCGTTATAGTCAGACCTAGTCAGGTAGTTCTCCGACAAAGCAGCGAGACCTAAATCAAAGGTGGCGTGGAGTCGTCTCTTTAGGCCATCTAGCACTATCTTGTTTGCCGATTCTACCTGTCCGTTTGTCTGAGGGTGCTTTACTGATGCGAAACGGTGGTCTATATTCAGTCTTTCGCAATACCACTGCAATTTCTTGCTCTTGAATTGTGGGCCATTGTCACTTATTATTGCTCTTGGCACCCCGTACCTTGAGACAATGTGAGATTGGATGAAATTGACGACTTGGTCGTCTGTTGTCTTCCCCATTGCCTTTGCTTCTATCCACTTGGAGAAGTAGTCTATTGAAACAATTATGCAAGTCTTCTGACCTTTTGTTTTTGGTAGGGGCCTATCAAATCAATCCCCCATTGCGCGAAAGGCCAGGCTCCTGAGATGGAGCTTAGCTTTGCTGGTGGGGCTGTTATATTTCTAGAGTACCTTTGGCAGTGATCACATTTTTGTACCAAGTCTGCTACTTCTTTGCTCATTGATGGCCAATAGTATCCTAGGTTGTAGACCTTTCGGCTTATTGACCGTGCTCCTTCATGGCACCCCGCATCTCCCTCATGGAGTTCTGCAAGCACTCTCTCTGTTTCTGGGTATGCTATGCATTTGAGGAAAGGTGTGGAGTATCCTTTCTTGTAGAGTTCATTGTCCATCACTGCGTAATTCCTAGCCATCCTTTCAATCTTGACTGCTTCCACCTTATCTTTTGGGAACTTTCCTTTCATGATGTATTGTCGCATTGGTGTCATCCAGGCTTCTGCTTCATCTATTGCTAGAACCTCCATTTGTTCTATCACTGATTGCATTCTTTGCTCTACGAAGTGAACCTCTTTGCCTGCTTCTGCCCCTAAGGCTAGTTTACTTAAGGCGTCTGCCTCTTGGTTTTGTTCTCTTGGGACTGACTCAATGTCGAAGCTTTGGAAGCTCTTTAGCAGGTCCTTGGCTTGCTGTAAGTATCTCTGCATGTTTTCGGACTTTGCAGTGTAGATTCCTTTCACTTGATTGACAACTAGTTGAGAATCACACTTGACCCTTAAATGCTTTGCCCCTACTCCTTTGGCTATTCTCAGGCCAATTATTAGTGCTTCGTACTCAGCCTCATTGTTTGTTGCCTTAAAGGTAAGTGCCATGGCATAGCGCATAGGTGTATCGCTGTTTGGTGGGTGATGGATATACGCCCAATTTGAACCCGTTGACTTCCGAACCGTTACATTTTTATCGTCCCATTTATGATTGTAAATCGAAACTTCAACCCGAACCCTTCGCGAAAACACCAACGGCTCGGACGAGGCCGAAGCGCCCGTCCAGCCGAGTCAGACTCGCCTAGGTGAGGTTGGGTGTCCGACCTCCCCTAGGGGAGATCGGGTCAGCCAACCCGATCTCCCCTAGGGGAGATCGGGTGGACCAACCCGATCTCTCCTAGGAGAGATCGGGTCGGCCAACCCGATCTCCCCTAGGGGGGATGGGGTTGGCCAACCCCATCCTCCCTAGGAAGGGTTGGGTGCCCTCACCCAACCCCTACCCTTGGGGGTCGGATTTCTCCTCCCCCCAAGGGCCCCGGCACCATTTTCGGACTCCCACACTCGGTCCACTCCGCCTACCTTCTCCGTATCCTAAGGTCTTAATTATGCGTATAAAGGTTAATTAATTGTGTTTAAAGGTTAACGATGTCATTAAGCCACCTTAATGACACCGTTGCCTATAAATACCCCACCTTCACAACTCATTAGAGGATCTTGGCAAGTTGCACAATTTTGCTCTGACATATCTCTAGCTTTATCTCTCTAAAACCGTACTGACTTAGGCATCGGAGAGGGTTCATCAGGCACCACCCCCCCCTCTGTGCCTGGTATTGCCCCTCTTGCAGGGTGGCAAGGAGAGGAGAACCAAGGAAGCAGAAGAGCATAGAGCAGTAGGACAAGCCCCAGGGGTAAGAAGTACAAGCCTCAGGAGGTCAGAAGGAGAGAAGGAAAGGAGGTCAGAAGGAGAGAAGGAAAGGAGGTCAGAAGGAGAGAAGGAAAGGAGGTCAGAAGGAGAGAAGAGAAGGACACATATCAGAACGACTACCCCAAGAGAGTATAAGGGCAGGGATCAGAACGACTACCCCAAGGGAGTATAAGGGCACAGATCAGAACGACTAGTCCTAGGAGCACTGAACCCGACATTTCATTAGTGGGAGATAAATTCTAGATTGACGACCCGTTGACCTAGACTTTATAACATAACACTTGGCGCCGTCTGTGGGCTTCGAACAGAAAGCCTGGCAATAACAAGAGCGATGACGAACAGCTTAGTATCTAGGCATCACCGCCCACCTGGGGGCAATAGGCGAGGGAGACAGCCTATACCTCCAGCAAGGCAGCCTAACCCAGAGAAACAGCCTGCACACCAGAGCCTCAGGTAGCCCCACAGGCACCCCACCCTAACAAGCAGGGAGGAGGCTTCCACAGCTCCAACTCCATTGACTAGGAAGCCACAGGGACAGGGGGGCAACAAGGAGTGCCATCCCAATACACCAGCATGAAGAAGAACAAGTCCCAGAAGAAGAACACCACTTGCACCCTCGAACAGGGCAGTGAGAAGAACAAAGGAGAGACAACCAAAGGCCACCCCCAGAGGGAAGGCAGCAGTCTGTGCCTCCAAGGCAGCAACAGACACAGCAGGATGCCAGGGCATACACACCTCTGGGGGCAGATAGACAGGCAAGACCTCCAAGGAGGCATGGATTCAACCAAGTACCCCAACAGGGACATATACCGCACTAAGGGAGGACATACATGCCAGACCAACAAGGATATAGGAGTTCCAACATCAACCATGGCAATGTACACATACAGTCCGTATCACCACAGACATGCCTAAGGGACATACCAAGGAAAGCTCAAAGGGAGGGACTTAGTCCCAACAACACAATAAAGCAACCACCTACCCATGATACAGCACGACAGGTCCAAACCCCTTGTGCATGACAATCCTTGGCACACGCCCTCCTAGGACAGAGGAGGAGTTGAAAAGACAAGGATTTGAACAGGGAACTACAATGGGAAGTCTCATGGAGAGACATAGTGAAGTGAGATCACACATAGCATACATGAAGGATACACCTCCACCTAGTCCGCCTTGCAAGGATGCGACCTTATATTCCTCAAGTGGAAGGAATACACACAGACTACTGGAGGAAGACAGCTACATTACCAAGGAAGCAAGGGGTATCAACACCCCACACTCATATCCTTCCCATATCCTCTTATTTAATTTAACTGCATAACAAGTCAACTCCCTAAAAGGAGTATATTTTGATACTTGATATCAACATGTTTTCCAAGAAAGACCATACCGGACGCCTTCGGGCTCCGTGGTATATATATACACAGGTGGACCACTAGAAGAATACGTAAAAGGCCATCACCAATCAAGAGATGCACAAGCAACAGATTCCTCAATCCCAAAGAACACCTATAAGGTCAAGTTTCTGGGAAGGATCACAAGATGGAAGGCTCACTTACAAAAATAAGTTGAGCACCCCCAACATCCTATAGAGGAACTACCATGAAGGTCACAAAAGATTACCCCCACCATAACCTTCCACTAAGCATCCTAGGGCCAAGTCCGTCAAAGAATCCCATCGGGCATTGGTATGCAAGGGGGGCACCAGTTACAACATGCCCTCCCCACAAGCGCCCATTAGCATAAGAGGGGGTAGCCGCGAACACATCCCTCCAAAAATGGAGGAAACCATATCACATGGGTAACGCCCACCATCAAAGGCAAACACCTCCCGCGGATCTTTATGATTTCACAAAGTAGCCAGGAGACACAACCACACTTAGAAAGCCCATCCAAGATAATGGAATACACTTCCATCAAAAACCCTCAAGGACACCAAGCCTAGCAAAGGAAGAACGGTGACACCATCATCAAGCTTTTAAAAAGGGATATAGAAAACATAGTATTTCCACACAATGATATGTTAGTCATAAGAGAGGGAGTCACCAACTTTGACATGAAGAGAACCATAGTACATGAAAGGAGTCCGTCAGACATCTCCCATGACCAACCATTGATGATAATAGAGAAGAGTCAGGCATACCTAATACCAAGGGACCCCCTACTAGTAAAGGTGGTCAGAACATCAACACACCCATTAGGGACACGGCACTGCAAATGAACCAGGAAAAGGATGGAACACATATCCTTACAAGTATCCTTACAAGTATCCTTGCATTTATCCTTGCAAAAATAAACTCCGTAGATAAAGAAGTCATCTAATAGACGACTATGTCTCTGTTCTCAAAATATGATCCTAACCCGGAGATACTTGGCCTCCGTATCATATATGCAATGAATAACATGTTCATCAAAGATAGGTACACGAAGATTCAAGACAGCGCCATAAAGATTAGGCGCATACCTCTACCAAGTACGACACATTTGAGTGTTCATAAACACTCCCTCGCCATCGCACAAGAAAGAAAGGCAACCAAGGATACAAGTCCTAACAAAACAAACATCGGTAGAAAATCCGGTCATTGAAGTCATGCACCAAGAGAGAAACTCTAAGGATGCAAGATTAGCAAAAGAGATAGTCCAACAACTAGAGTATGAAAAAGGAGATACATCTCCTACCAAGAGCCTTAGGGCAGGAAAATAGTTCTACAAGATCAACCAAAGAAGAGCTCTAAAGCTTGGGGAGTAAGGTTTCAAGATCGACCCTCACACTAGACGCACATCCCGATCAACCACCTTGTCTGCAAATGATAAGACATTTGACTCTGGCATCCCATCAAGAGGAGAACCCCGATAAAAGGGGCACTAGAAAAATATCCCGCCTCTAAGGCCATACGCCGAATACATGATGAATGAAGGTTATGACAAAACAAAAAAGGAGGGACTTGTCAGCTCAACACACCTCAAACACGTATACGTACGCAACACAAATGCAGCCTCTAATGAAGCTATCCAGCAAGGAATAGCCAATACGGGGACAAACCCATAGAAAATCATAGAGCATCACTTGCAAACCTAAAGGAAAACATCATTTTTAGGTTCAAGTCCTAATTCAAAGGAAGTCTATAATCAAGATTCAAGGTGGGAGGAGCATGACCAATGGGACACTCCCCAAAGGCATTGAAGAATACTCCAATGTGAAGGAAAAGGCAAGGCACTCTAAGTGCCACAACACTCCAAGAAGATACAGCCCGGTCAGACCCCCACACCCCCATGCACGAGCAAAGAGCATGGATCAGATTGAATAGTCTAAAACACGCCTACAAGATTAACAACTCAAGACACCATTCTATGAGAGAGCTCTTCAACCTACACAAGGAAAGGGGGGAAAAATTTACAAGCACCCCTAGGATACAAACAATGCCACATCCTAGTTATCAAGAGAATGAAATCCACCACCACCCACCCAAAGCAAAAGCTCTTCCACCCAACTTCAAAAGACACATCCGACAAAGGCATCATTCAAACCATGCCTATGACTGAAACAAGCAAGCATGAGAAAGAGTAAATCCTACAAGGGACACTCATCGCATTCAAAGAAGCAGACAAGGGAGCCCCGAGCATAAGGGGTACCCAACCAAGAAAATGAACGAGGGGCCTTCAACGGCCAAATATGAAAGGCGGTGTGACCACCAAGCAACTTGGGGGCACCAAACGAATAAGTGCTTGGTAGTCCACCTAAGTATAAAAGAAGAGATTAGAGGCAGAAGATCACAATAACATGCGATACCACTTCTCCTAGAAGAGGTCACATAGAGGAAAGCATCCTCAACTCCCTATACGAACTCGTCCTAAGTTGGCAACACACAAACATCGCCCCCGAAAGGTGATCTCCCACATTGAAGAAAAAGCGTGGTAACAGGCAATATCGTAGAAGGAGAAGTCAAGTAAAGACTCGAAAAGCATACCAAAAATGCACCATACATGAGAAGGGACACAAGATAAGGTAATATTATGAGCCCTCCGGGAGCCAATCCCGCGAACACATTCGACGCCCCCAAGAGCGTATCTTGAGAGTAGTTTTTATACTACGACCTTCGACGCCCCCAAGAGCGTATCTTGAGAGTAGTTTATACACTACGACCTTCGACGCACCAAGAGCGTATCTTGAGAGTGGTTTCCAAAAACTACGAATTTCGACGCCCCCAAGAGCGTATCTTGAGAGTAGTGTTCATACTACGACCTTCGACGCCCCCAAGAGCGTATCTTGAGAGTAGTTTATACACTACGACCTTCGACGCACCAAGAGCGTATCTTGAGAGTGGTTTCCAAAAACTACGAATGTCGACGCCCCCAGGAGCGTATCTTGAGGTAGATTTGCAACCTACCAGATTCGACGCCCCCAAGAGCGTATCTTGAGGTAGAAAAAACACTACCAGTTCGACGCCCCCAAGAGCGTATCTTGAGGTAGATTTCAAACTACCAGTTCGACGCCCACCAGGAGCTTATCTTTGGTCTAACCTGAGCCCTTCGGGAGCCTATCCTGTGAAACGTTAAGTGCCGTCCGAGAGCCTGTCTCGTGAACAGATTTTGACACCCGTCAAGAACGTATCGGTGGACTAACCTGTGCCCTCCGGGAGCCTATCCTGTGAAACGTTAAGTGCCGTCCGAGAGCCTGTCTCGTGAACAGATTTCGACACCCACCAAGAGCGTATCTTTGGTCTAACAGTACAACGTATACCGTGTAAGGGGTATCAGAAGAGATCATCACACCATGCTTAGAAGGATACCATTCTTAGAAGGACACCATGCTCAGAAGGATACCATAAGAAAGAAATTTCTAAGTAAAGTAATGTGAAGAACAAGTAATGTTTTTTCTTGATGAGATAGCAGGTATGATGTGAAGGAAAGCACAAAAGAAAGAAAAAGAAAGGAAAGCATATTCAAAGGAGAAGTCCATGACCAAAGGATCATATACAGAAGCACAAGAGGTTATCATGAAAAGTAACGAGTTATACTACCACCCATATCACAAGTCAAGAGAAGTATCTCAAAGGAACCCAACACCACCAAGAAGGATAGCAAAGACATGAAATCCGAAGGTCAAAGCTCTCAAAATAAGCTCGACCCATCAAGAAGAGAATTGCCTTACAAGTCACACAAATCAACCTCCGACAAATATTATTGTCATACATGTCGCCCTCGCGTGACCTATGCTCGTATCAGACTTGAACATCGTCAAGCACAACTCATGAAGGAGACATCTAAAGAGCGTAAAAGATACAACATCCGACAAGACGAGACATCGGGACCTAACCCAACAAACATAGCCTACACAAAAGGCAACTATAGCAATGAAGGCTCTCCAATGAGAAAGGAATACTAAAGCACAACTCCATACATCGTGATGTGGCTATCATGTCCACATACACTGAAGTGGCTATCATGTCCACATACCTTGAGGTGGCTATCATGTCCACATACACTGAAGTGGCTATCATGTCCACATACCTTGAAGTGGCTATCATGTCCACATACCTTGAAGTGGCTATCATGTCCACATACACTGAAGTGGCTATCATGTCCACATACCTTGAAGTGGCTATCATGTCCACATACCTTGAAGTGGCTATCACGTCCACATACCCTGAAGTGGCTATCATGTCCGCACACTACAAAAGGGCTATCACTCCCACACATCAGGAAGTGGCTATCATGTCCACATACCTCGAAGTGATTATCATGGCAGCACATCATAAAACATCTGTCAAAGACATGCATTGTAAAGACACCATCCCGACCACGAACATCAAAAGGCTACGCCTAGCCTTAGGAGGAGGTTCAAGAAAAAGGAAAAACAACACCCTTCGTACGCTCATCAAAGGTAGGCACTTATATTTCAAACCACTGGGTGATACCAGGAAGGAGACGTCCTTATTATGAAGACAACCTCCATATCTCACGAAATCAATCATGAAGCAAAGAATCACGACAAGCACTATTGAGGACATATAACAAAACGATCCCCACAACGATCACAACTACGACACTAGTAGAGGCTAATTCAAGAGCAGTCTCCACCAAACTCCAAAGCAAGAATTTGCCATCTTAATCAGAGCCATGGCAAGAGAGGGGAACCTCAGTGTAAGATGATGATCACACCCGTCACCAAAAGAAAATCTTCAACGCAGGGGTTAATAACATAACCCATAGGAAAGCCAAAGACACCTTCGAAAGTCGTCAAATCTACATACAGACGAAATGAACCTGAGTCTTGGTCCCTCGGCTGGGGGGCAGAGGATAAAGAAGAGACATCAAGACCTATGATCACCCCATCGCCAGCCACATGTTGTTTCCTTTTGTCTAGCAAAGAGGTCGCCTCTTCAACCACTACCTCCTTATCAGGGGAGGGAGTCAGCAAGGGGGCACTTGAAGGAGAGCCTCTCGCGGTTTCCTTCTCCTTGGCAGCCGAGGGCCCGACCTCAGAGTCAAGTTTCTGCGCCTCGAATTTAGATTGACTTGAACTCTCACCCACCACAAGAACCATTCGGTAACCAGGGAAGAACGCTCTAACAACAAGAAGGAAGCAGCATGAGAACAATCATAAGTATATCACAAAGAAAAGAGAAGGGAAAAAGAACATACTGGAAGCATTAGCAGCCACCCCTGACTTAGAAAATTTCTAGGCCTGATAAGCAGAACTAGAGGGTCCTTCCCTCTCATCTGATTCAACGGACGGTCAGATTTGGTCTGACTACCTTGGAAAACGATCTTCAAGGTCTCCCTGTCATAAGAACAAAGCTTCCCAAAAAGGTAAAGGTCAAGAGCTATACACACGCTCCAACGAATAAAGGAAAAATGTTACACATGCCGAAGGTCGAGATTAATGGACAATGCTCACGCTAGTACGAGGGAGGCGGAACGTTGTGTCCCATTGAGTGGCAGAGTTCCCACCCTCAAGTAAAGGAGAGGTCTATGCTCTCACCTTTGCACTTATGCTCATATTCATGATTAACATCTACAGGTACATCAATGTCATCACTCATGCTCATACTCACAACCCGTCCATGCATACATACATGTTCATGCTTGCACTCATATGCATGCTCACATACACACTCCCATGTGTTCAAAATTTAGACGTCCATGCACGTGGCCGCCATATATTCATGCATACATTCATGACTACAATCGCAGCATGTCTCCACTCACTCCCATCCTTATGTTCCTACTTGCATGTATGCTAGTACACATCCTCATGTTCATGATTTGTCCATGTTCACTCCTAGTTAACATCCTATAGGCATATTTTCTAGTATCCCATACTTAGAAAAATTTCGGACCAAAATTTAAATTTTTCTTCACTTAGACTTATCCCGGCATGAAATTGAAGCATAAGTCACTTAGTTGCATTCATATTGCATTCCTATGTGAACGTGTATTCTTTGAGTATACGTCTGCGGCAAAGATAGGTTTATTACTCCCACCTCAGACGGACGCGTGCCTAGGCACACGTCCATACTACTCTGACGTTTACAATTCCTCTATCCCATAAGACAGGGGGCAGAGTCAGAGGCACGCATCCAGGGGTGAGCAAGCATTCAGACAAAGAAGGTAAAACCCCGGTTTCAAATTGCGCGTGTCATACCATCCTAAAATAGAGTCAATCAAGGGTTAGGCCATTGGTTGACTCGGGGGCATGTGATGGATATACGCCCAATTTGAACCCGTTGACTTCCGAACCGTTACATTTTTATCGTCCCATTTATGATTGTAAATCGAAACTTCAACCCGAACCCTTCGCGAAAACACCAACGGCTCGGACGAGGCCGAAGCGCCCGTCCGGCCGAGTCAGACTCGCCTAGGTGAGGTTGGGTGGCCACACCCGACCTCCCCTAGGGGAGATCGGGTCAGCCAACCCGATCTCCCCTAGGGGGGATGGGGTTGGCCAACCCCATCCTCCCTAGGAAGGGTTGGGTGCCCTCACCCAACCCCTACCCTTGGGGGTCGGATTTCTCCTCCCCCCAAGGGCCCCGGCACCATTTTCGGACTCCCACACTCGGTCCACTCCGCCTACCTTCTCCGTATCCTAAGGTCTTAATTATGCGTATAAAGGTTAATTAATTGTGTTTAAAGGTTAACGATGTCATTAAGCCACCTTAATGACACCGTTGCCTATAAATACCCCACCTTCACAACTCATTAGAGGATCTTGGCAAGTTGCACAATTTTGCTCTGACATCTCTCTAGCTTTATCTCTCTAAAACCGTACTGACTTAGGCATCGGAGAGGGTTCATCAGGCACCACCCCCCCCCTCTGTGCCTGGTATTGCCCCTCTTGCAGGGTGGCAAGGAGAGGAGAACCAAGGAAGCAGAAGAGCATAGAGCAGTAAGACAAGCCCCAGGGGTAAGAAGTACAAGCCTCAGGAGGTCAGAAGGAGAGAAGGAAAGGAGGTCAGAAGGAGAGAAGGAAAGGAGGTCAGAAGGAGAGAAGGAAAGGAGGTCAGAAGGAGAGAAGAGAAGGACACATATCAGAACGACTACCCCAAGAGAGTATAAGGGCAGGGATCAGAACGACTACCCCAAGGGAGTATAAGGGCACGGATCAGAACGACTAGTCCTAGGAGCACTGAACCCGACATTTCATTAGTGGGAGATAAATTCTAGATTGACGACCCGTTGACCTAGACTTTATAACCTAACAGTGGGTATAGTAAGAGGCCTGCACCTGAACCTCCTCCGTCGGATGACCCATCAGTATGCATCTCCCATAATTCTTCTGATTGTTTCTCCTGACTACTACTTGCCTCGCATGTAGTTTTGACTTCTCCCAAGTCTTCGTCTGGATTAATTCCAGTGAATTCGGCGATAAAATCTGCTAGAGCCTGACCCTTTATGGCTGTTCTTGGGGCGAAATGAATGCGAAACTCACTTAGCTCAATTGCCCATTTGGTCAGTCTTCCCGATGTGTCTGGTCTCTGTAGGAGGTGTTTCAATGGTTGGTCTGTGAGGACTGTTACTTCATGCCCATGAAAATACGGTCTCAACTTTCTTGCTGATATAATCAGTGCATAGAGGTACTTTTCTATTGGCAAGTAGTTGATCTCATACTTTGCCAATGTTTTGCTTACGAAGTATACCGGCAATTGTGCAGCGTTTTCTTCTTTAATTAGCACTGAGCTTACTGCCACATTGCTCACGCAGATGTAGAGGTAGAGGGGCTCCCCTGGTGTAGGCTTTGCTAAGGGCGGTAGTGTTTTTTAGGTGTTGCTTGAGTTGCTGGAAGGCTTCCTCACATCTCGGTGTCCATTCAAATTTCTTGTTTGCCCTTAGTACCTCAAAGAAGGGTAATGCCTTGTCTCCTATTTTGGATAGGAATCTGTTAAGGGCTGCCAACCTCCCGTTCAGTCGTTGAACCTCTTTGTGCTTCGTAGGTGACTGCATTTCTTCAATTGCTTGAAGTTTTTCGGGGTTTACCTCTATGCCTCGCTGGCTTACCATGAAGCCTAAAAATTTCCCTGATTGCACCCCAAATGCGCATTTTTTCGGATTTAGACGGACTTGGTACTGCCTCATCCTCTCGAATGTTGAGCGAAGGTTCTCCACATGGTCCTTCTTCTCTTTGGATTTGACTATCATATCGTCCACATATGCCTCCATTGTCTTTCCTATCATGTCCCCAAAGATTTTGTTGACCATTCTTTGATATGTTGCTCCAGCATTTATGAGTCCGAAAGGCATCACCGTGTAATGGTATATCTCGCTATCAGCATAGAATGCTGTGTGAGGGGCGTCCTCGGGGGCCATTTTTATCTGGTTGTATCCTGAGTATGCATCCATGAAGCTCATTAGTTGGTGACCTGATGTTGCATCCACTAACTGATCTATTCTTGGTAGCGGATATGAGTCCTTTGGGCATGCTTTGTTTAAGTCACGATAGTCGATGCACATTCTCCAACTTCCCCCCGGCTTCTTTACCAGTACTGGGTTTGCCACCCATGTCTGGAATCTGATTTCTTTGATGAACTTTGCCTTTAGTAGCTTTTCTACTTCTTCTTGGATAGCTATCTTTTTGCTTCCTCCCATTGGTCTCACCTTCTGTGTTGTTGGTCGCGTTGCCGCGTCTATATTGAGCTTGTGTGAGATTACCTCTTCTGATATTCCTGGCATATCGCTTGGTGACCAGGCGAACAGATCCTTGTATTCCCTTAGTAAAGCTACTAAGTGGTTTTCCTCTTCCTGAGATAAGGCAGTCCCGATTTTGGCCTTCCTATCGGGTTCTTCTATGAGTATCTCTTTTAGTTCCTCCATGGGGGCTGGTCTTCCATGATCTTCTCTTGGGTCCTCATCTACTTGTAGGACTTCTCTTGTTTTCTTCCTCTTGCCTAGTGCAATCCTTGCACATTTCCTTGCTACCTTCTGGTTACCTTTTACTTCCCCTATTCCTTGGCCTGTGGGGAATTTCATTTTCTGATGTAGTGTTGATGGTACCATACCCCACTTGTTGATTGTAGTGGTACCCAGGACCCCATTGTACTCCTCCATTTCTTCTGTGATGAAGAATGGGACATCAATCTTTAGCTGCCTCTGGCCTGTACCCAGTGTCACAGGTAGTGTAACTGCCCCCAGTGGGTATGTTGGCTATCCAAATCCTACCAAGGGGGAGTGAACCTGTTTTATGCTACTTGGCCTTACTCCTAGTATGTTGAGGACTTTCTTGCTAATGATGTTGGGTGAGCTTCCACTGTCTATTAGGATTCTCCCAATGTCCATATCAGTGATCTTCATTGTTATGACCAGGGCATCCTTGTTGTCTGGTAACACATGCTCCATGTCTTTTCTTGAAAATTCTATTATGTCTTCTCTCTTTCCTTCTGCTTGTTCTTCTTTTGGCTTAGGAGCCCCTAACTCTGCCATATATGCTTCTCTGGCATTCGCTGACTCTCCTCCAGCTCCATAACCCCCATGAATGACATATACGCCTGCCATCTAGCTGGTGATAATTAGGCTTTCTGTCCGAAGCCCACAGACGGCGCCAAGTGTTAGGTTATGAGATCTAGGTCAACGGATGATCGGCTTTGATCTCGCTCCTTACTGGGTATGTATGTGATCCGGTATTCCTGAGTTGCCCTGTCTTAGCCTATGTCCTTCCTTCTTTCCTTCCTTCCTTTGCTTCTTCTCTCCTTCTACCCTGCAGAAGGGGCAGTACCAGGCACGGAGGGGGGGGGGGGGTGGTGCCTGGTGAACCCTCTCCGATGCCTAAGTCAGTATTCTTCTTAGAGAGATAAACTAGAGAGATGTCAGAGCAAAATGATCCAAATTGCCAAGATCCCCAAATGAGTTGTGAAGGTGGGGTATTTATAGGCAACGGTGTCATTAAGGTGGCTTAATGACATCGTTAACCTTTAAACACAATTAATTAACCTTTATACGCATAATTAGGACCTTAGGATACGGAGAAGGTAGGCGGAGTGAACCGAGTGTGGGAGTCCAAAAATGGTGCTGGGGCCCTTGGGGGGGGGGGGAGAAATCCGACCCCCAAGGGTAGGGGTTGGGTGAGGGCACCCAACCCCTCCTAGGGAGGATGGGGTTGGCCAACCCCATCCCTCCTCGGAGAGATCGGGTTGGCCGACCCGATCTCTCCTAGGAGAGATCGGGTTGGTCCACCCGATCTCCCCTAGGAGAGATCGGGTTGGCTGACCCGATCTCTCCTAGGGGAGGTCGGGTGTGGCCACCCAACCTCACCTAGGTGAGTTTGCCTCGGCCGGACGAGCGCTCCGGCCTCGTCCGAGCCGTTGATGTGTTCGCGCAGTGTTCGGGTTGAAGTTTCGATTTACAATCGTTAATGGGACGATAAAAATACAACGGTTTGGAAGTCAACGGGTTCAAATTGGGCGTATATCCATCACGTGTTACGTTGTCATCATACATGGTGTAAGTTCCAATGTATCCTTTGTTACGTTGTCATAATACTTGGTGTATATTCCAATGTATCCTTTGTTACGTTGTCAGCATACTTGGTGTAAATTCCAAGGTATCCATTTACCAATTGTGTATACAAATACCAATGGTACAGTGAACGTGAAATTGGTGTTGATTCCAATCACAACACTTCAATAACACATCTGGGTGATCAGCCCAAAACAACTCGGAGGTTGTATATAACCTTGACGAATGCAAGCTTCGTTGTAGATTGACCGCTACTTGGTGATTTTCCATAGTAGGTTGTCAATGATATATGACCAGGTCTTCCGGGTCCGTTATATAGTTGCTGCAAGTTAGAGGTCGCTGATGGACATGCTTATCTTCATAAATTACCACTAGTTGATGATTTTTCCAAAGAAGGGTATGAGCTGCGCTAACAGGTCGCAACCGACGGTTAGATAATAGGTATAGGTCAGAGGTCGTTGTAAGACATGCCTACCATATAGCATTGCCCGTACTTGGTATTGTTCCCGAAGTAGGAAATTTTTTTTATAACCTGTAAATCTTTTGCAAATTCTTTGATATTGAATCAAGGTGTACTTTAGTTGACACATATTATGTGATTATGCATCTTCATGTAGGATTAATTTTCCCTCTATATTGTCCATTTGGACTAGTTTATTAATGCGACTGGGATGAACTATTCGGTCCCCATACTGGGTTCGATTAGTTTGTTCTATTCTCATTGAATTTAATTCAACTAGATCAAACTATGCAAACTGGATCCTTGGTTCGCGTAATCTGTTCTTTTCGCATTGTTTTTTCTTATAGGGATGTTATCACTTACCTGTGTTTTCCCTTGGGAATAATACATGTTACCTGGATTTTTCCAAGTGTGGAGGTTGCCTTTTCAAGAGCGATTCTTGTTGTTTCCAACTTTGGGCGTATCGTACGGAGGGCTACCGTTGTTGTCCCCACTTTGTGCCTTTCTTTTAAGGCGTAGTGTCATGCACCTATGTGGCCAAGCAGTGCCGTATATTCAACGTCTTTATCTATCTTTCAGTGGAGAGCCGAGCATTTATTCATGTGGCACCCCCCCAATTGCTCGATAGTTACACCGTGCTGACATGCCATGCGGATGATAATCCCTTTTCGCTTTCCTGATTGGGTTCCCTTCATGTTTGGGCTCCCTATTCATGTGTTTGCTTGAATATGCTTGCTTGCTCGAGCGCGATAGGTGTCTCTTGCGGCACCACTTTTTTTATGCTTGTTCATTTCGATCATGGTTACTGATGGATATACGCCCAATTTGAACCCGTTGACTTCCGAATCGTTTTATTTTTATCACCCCGTTAATGATTATAAATCGAAACTTCGACCCAAACACACCGCGGAAACACCAACGGTCCGAACGAGGCGAAAATACTCGTCCGGACCGCGACGGACTCACCTAGGTGAGGTCGGGTGGCCACACCCAACCCCTACCCTTGGGGGTCGGATTTTCTCCCCACCCCCCAAGGGCCCCGACAACATTTTTCGACTCCGATACTCAGTTTATTTCCGCCAACTTTCTCCGTATACTAAGGTCTTAATTATGCGCTTAAAGGTTAATTAATTGTGTTTAAAGGTTAACGATGTCATTAAGCCACCTTAATGACACCGTTGCCTATAAATACAACCTTTCCACCACTCATTTGAACATCTTGGCTAATTGAGAAGTTTAGCTCTGATATCTCTCTAGCTTTATCTCTCTAGAAAGAAACGTACTGACTTAGGCATCGGAGAGGGTACATCAAGCACCACCCCCCTCTCCGTGCTTGATATTGCCCCTCTTGCAGGGCACGTGGAGAAGAGAAGGCGAAGGATAGAAGGACGCGGATCAGAATGACAGGACCTATGAGCATCGAACCCGTAATTTCACCAGTGAGGAGCAAGGTTTAGGTCGACCACCCGTTGACCTGAAACTTAGAACCTAACACTTGGCGCCGTCTGTGGGCTTCGAACAGAAAGCCTGGCAATAACGAGAGCGATGACGAACAGCTTAGCATCTAGGCATCACCGCCCACCTGGGGGCAATAGGCGAGGGAGACAGCCTATACCTCCAGCAAGGCAGCCTAACCCAGAGAAACAACTTGTACACCCAGAGCCTCAGGTAACCCCACAGGCACCCCAGCCTAATAACCAGGAAGGAGGACCCTCACGCCCAGCTGGGGCTGAGTCTTCCACAGCCTCAACTCCATTGGCAAGGAGGCCACAAAGAGAGGGGGAGCAACAAGGAGTGCCATCCCAATACACGGCACCTCCTCAGGGATACTACTATGAGGCACAACCTCAAAGATATCCATATGGGATGCCGGCTCAAAGGGACGACAATCGCGCCCACACAACTGATGGATATACGCCCAATTTGAACCCGTTGACTTCCAAACCGTTGTATTTTATCGTCCCATTAACGATTGTAAATCGAAACTTCAACCTGAACACTTCGCGAACACATCCACGGCTCGGACGAAGCCGGAGCGCTCGTCCGGCCGAGGCAAACTCACCTAGGTGAGGTTGGGTGGCCACACCCGACCTCCCCTAGGGGAGATCGGGTCAGTCAACCCGATCTCTCCTAGGGGAGATCGGGTGGACCAACCCGATCTCTCCTAGGAGAGATCGGGTCGGCCAACCCGATCTCTCCTAGGAGGGATGGTGTTGGCCAACCCCATCCTCCCTAGGAGGGGTTGGGTGCCCTCACCCAACCCCTACCCTTGGGGGTCGGATTTCTCCTCCCCAAGGGCCCCGGCACCATTTTTAGACTCCCACACTCGGTCCACCCCGCCTACCTTCTCCGTATACTAAGGTCTTAATTATGCGCTTAAAGGTTAATTAATTGTGTTTAAAGGTTAACGATGTCATTAAGCCACCTTAATGACACCGTTGCCTATAAATACCCCACCTCCACAACTCATTTGGACATCTTGGCAATTTGGATTATTTTGCTCTGACATCTCTCTAGTTTATCTCTCTAAAAACGATACTGACTTAGGCATCGGAGAGGGTTCACCAGGCGCAACCCCCCCCCCCCCCCCTCTGTGTCTGGTACTGCCCCTTCTGCAGGAAGGAAGGAAGGAAGGAAGGACGTAAGACAAGGCAGAGCAACCCGAAGACATCAGATCATCTACATCTCCAGTGAGGAACGGGATTTGAGCCGATCATCCTTTGACCCAGATCTCGGACTAACACTTGGCCCCGTCTGCGGGCTTCGGACAGAAAGCCTGGCTATAACACGAGCAATGACGAACAGCAGGGTGTCTAGGCACCACCGCCCACCAGGGGGCAATGGGAGAAGGAGAGAGCCTATACCCCCAGGAAGGCAGCCTAACCCTGGGAAGCAGCCAATGCAACCAGAACCACAAGAAATACCACAGCCCCCTCAGCAGAACAACCAGGAGGGAGGACCCTCACGCCCAGCTGGGGCTGAGTCCTCCACAGCCTCCACACCTCGGGCAAGAAGGCCACAGAGAGAAAGAGAACAACAGGGAGTGCCGTCCCAGCACACGGCACCCCCTGAGGGGTATTATTATGAGGCGCAACCCCAAGGGTACCCGTATGGGATGCCGGCCCAAAGGGATGGCAACCGTGCCCACACAACATATGCAAGGCCGGCATACACCCAGGGGACACACACTGAAGCTCATGCAGAGGAACAGATGCCAACAGAAGGGCACCACTCGCACCCTCGAGCAGGGCAGCGAGAGGAGCAAAGAAGATACTACCAGGAGCCACCCCCAGAGGAAAGGCAACAATTTGTGCCTCCTAGGCAACAGCAGAACGCAAGGGCTTACACCCCACTGGGGGATGACAGACAAGCAAGACCTCCAAGGAGGCAAGAATTCTATGAAGCACCCCAGCAGGGACACCAAGGATACACCTACAGCCCGTATCAATACGGACAAGGGATCCCGGCAAGTCCTATCTACAACCACGGAGGCTATCAGAGGAATTACACTCCAACACCGATATTGATCACTCCGGAAGAAATAGAGGCAATGATAACCCGGAAGATGAATGAGTCAAAGAAAACCAGCTTGCATTGTCTAAGTGACAAGACGAATCACCCTTTCACAAGGGAACTGGAGATGAACAGGGTGCCAGACTCCCTGCACACAGTGCAAATTGCAAAGTATAATGGGAAGGGAGACCCCCTAGAGCATATCCAACAGCATGAGGCCTCCCTATTTGGGAGGACCACTGATGAAAGGTACAAGGCACTCTTGTTCCCAAACACCCTATCAGGGGTGGCCTCACACTGGTTCTTCAGTCTACCCTCTGAAAGCATCCACTCATGGGAGCAGCTAAAGGCGAAGTTCCTACAGAGATACCTAGGGGAGAGGAAACTCCTCAAAGGCACAGGCTCCATCGATGATGTGAAACAAGAATATGATGAATCTCTGGCCAGTTACTACACTAGGTTCAATCAAAATATCGCAGACATCCAAGGCGACATCACTGAGGGTGAGATAATACGAGCCTTTATCAGAAACCTAGGCCGCTTCGGGTCCACACTGGCAGAAAAGATGGCCAAGAAGCCAGCGAGCACCTTAGAGGAGCTTGCAGGAAGAGTCAAAACTCATATAGACCTGGAGAGGCACAGGGCAAGTAAGAAAGCCAAGATTCAAGCAGCCAAGGAAGACAATGCAAAGCCGAACAAAGGCAAGCCACCCCAGGCACCTCAGCACACAAGACAGCAGGAATGGCGTCCGCCCCAGTAAAGAAACCAAATGGGCGAACCACTAAGGCCCAAAGAAATAAACGTCATCAAGTTCGTCCCATTGAACGCCACTCCAGCTACTGTCCTCAAAGAGATGCGGAACCAGAAGCTCTGGTCACCCCTGCAAGGTGGAGAGCCCCAATGGTGGGGAATCACAAGGATAGATGGTGCGACAACCATGAAGCTTACGGGCACGACACGAACGAATGCTTCAGCCTAAAGCTAAGCATCAACAATGCCATCCAAAGGGGAGACCTAAAGCAGTTCGTGGATCATGGGGGCAATAGCATGCAGCTAGGGCCATCACACAGAGACAAGGGCAAAGGCAAAGTAGACTACAACCCCCCACCCAACAAGAGAGGAACCATAAACATGATTCACGGGGGAGTAGCCTCAGGTGGCCCAACTGCTAATGCAAGGGAGGTCTACGCATCAAAGCTGGGTTCAGTGCCGAGGTGGAGAAAAAGGCCAAGAGAAGGAGAAGAAATCAAGATCGAATTCTCAGAAAAGGACAAGAGCCACATCGTCTTCCCACATGACGATGCTCTAGTTATCACAATAGACATTGATAATTTTGATGTAAAGAGAATTTTGGTGGATGGGGGCAGCTCAGCTGACCTCCTAAGCTTGAGAGTCCTAGAAGAGATAGGGAAAACCAAGGCAGACATCAAACCAGTCAACTTCCCTCTAGTTGGCTTCTCAGGGGCAACAAGCTACCCCCTGGGAATGATAACCCTGCCGGTGACCATGGGCCAAGGATGGACACAGCTGAAGGTGAATGTTAATTTCCTGGTGGTTGAAAGCCTCGGAGCCTACAATGGGATCCTAGGAAGGACAACCATAAACCCATATGAAATCGTGCCATCCACTGTACACCAGAAGCTGAAGTACATCACTGAGAATGGAGTCGGAGAAGTCCTGGCTGATCAGCGCACCGCAAGGCAATGCTACGTCAACTCCATGAGACGTGGATCACACGGGACAGACACAGTGGCTGTGGTCATGGTTGGAGCCAACCAAGATAGAAAGAAGAGGAGAAGGAGGCAAAGGCAGGGAAAGATGAAGAATGGAGTGGTACTCCGCTTGAGCAGGCAGTTTTTTCAAACAGTGCCTAAGAGGAGACACAGGAGCAAAGCTGTGAAAGTGACAGCCATACCTTGGCAGCCAGATACCATAGAGGGGAAAAGAACAAGTGACTCCATCTTAAGAGGCTTCCGTCACATCGATGATATCAAGCAAATGCCGCAGGAGTCAATATCAAGCTATTTCCAGAGATTCTCCAATTATGGTGCCAACATGGACATCACAAGAGGAGAAACCGTCAGAGCATTTATTAGAAACATGCATCCAAACTCATTCGAGGCCTATGGGGGGCTCTATGAGATAGTCATGACGAGCACGATGAGGGAGCTCAAGGAAAGGCTAGACAAAGCATTTGCAAAGGAAGCGGAACAGCTGGACGAAGTTCTGGAGAAAGGAAGAAAGACTGACACACTGGGAGGAGGTGTAATCTTCACATTCACACCCCTTACAGTGAGCATAGAAGAAATCTTCCACAAGCACCTCAAGCAGGAGCTACCAACATGCAGGGAGGAGGGCAAGGCCTTCCTAGGAAGGGATGCACAGGGATGGTGTGAGTACCATGGGACCTGGGGGCGTCAAACCAACAACTGCATGGTACTGAAGATAGAAGTGGAAGAAATGATTCACAATGGAGGTCTGAAGGAGTACGTGGCAACAGACAAAGTGACAACCCCATATCCTTAGTTTCATATCTAGCACTTTACATGTTCAAGCTTTCCAAGTTTTGAAAACAACTTTTGAGAAGGAGAACTCACGAAGTTCCTCCAACTCTACCACTATTTATATTTTCCTCCAAAGGGTGTCTTGACCCACCCAAGGCACCCCAAATGTAAAGAAAACATGAACACTCTCAAGAGAGTCAGTTTTCCTTCAAAGGCACTTTCCAATGAATGTGATGATATAATCATGATGTTATCCTTACACAGATATGACTTCAAGTCAACAACAGTTTCGACGCCCCCAAGAGCGTATCTTGAGAGTAGTATTCATACTACGACCTTCGACGCCCCCAAGAGCGTATCTTGAGAGTAGTATCCATACTACGACCTTCGACGCCCCAAGAGCGTATCTTGAGAGTAGTATTCATACTACGACCCTCGACGCCCCCAAGAGCGTATCTTGAGAGTGGTTTCCAAAAACCACGAACTTCGACGCCCCCAAGAGCGTATCTTGAGAGTAGTGTTCATACTACGAACATCGACGCCCCCAAGAGCGTATCTTGAGAGTAGTTATTACACTACAACCTTCGACGCACCAAGAGCGTATCTTGAGAGTGGTTTCCAAAAACTACGAATTTCGACGCCCCAAGGAGCGTATCTTGAGGTAGATTTGCAACCTACCAGATTCGACGCCACCAAGAGCGTATCTTGAGGTAGAAAAAACACTACCAGATTCGACGCCCCCAAGAGCGTATCTTGAGGTAGATTTCAAACTACCAGCTTCGACGCCCACCAGGAGCGTATCTTTGGTCTAACCTGAGCCTCCGGGAGCCTATCCTGTGAAACGTTAAGCGCCCTCCGAGAGCCTGTCTCGCGAACAGTTTCGACGCCAACCAAGAGCGTATCTTTGGTTTAACCTGTGCCCTCCGGGAGCCTATCCTGTGAAACGTTAAGCGCCCTCCGGGAGCCTGTCTCGTGAACAGTTATCGACACCAACCAAGAGTATATCTCTGGCCTAACCTGTGCCCTCCAGGAGCCTATCCTGCGAAACGTTAAGTGCCCTCCGAGAGCCTGTCTCGTGATCAGATTCGACGCTAACCAAGAGCGTATCTTTGGTTTAACCTGTGCCCTCCGGGAGCCTATCCTGCAAAACGTTAAGTGCCCTCCGAGAGCCTGTCTCGTGATCAGATTCGACGCTAACCAAGAGCGTATCTTTGGTTTAACCTGTGCCCTCCGGGAGCCTATCCTGCGAAACGTTAAGTGCCCTCCGAGAGCCTGTCTCGTGATCAGATTTGACGCCCACCAAGAGCGTATCTTTGGTCTAACTGTACCATGTATACCATTTAAAAGGTATCAGAAGAGATCATGACACCATGCTAAGAAGGATCCAGTGAGAAAGTAATCTCAAAGTAAAGTTATATGAAGAACACATAATGTTTTTTCTTGATGAAATAGCAGGTATGACATGAAGGAAAACACAAAAGAAGGATAAGTAAAGGAAACACATCAAGAGAAGAGTCCATAACCAAAGGGATACATACAAAAGCATGAGAAGCATTAATGTAAAGGCAAGTGAACCACGTAGTCAACAACACAATGCGGCAAAAGAAAGTAACAACAAACGCCACCACAATCTCAAAAGACACTCAACCCATTAAAGGGGAGAAGGAGTGTAGTTATATATACAAAGATAGCATGATGAAAACACATCAATCAGAACCTTCAGGAGAGTCACCCTCACCCCCTGAGGCTGAACCACCGGCAGATATGGATGAAGAGGAGGAGTCTGAGGTACCAATCTCCACAGGTGTAGCATCCACCTGGGCAGGGGCAGGCTCGTCTGCAACAGCAGCCTGACCCCTCAGAACAGCCATGTAGCCAGTGGCGTATGGCCCGAAGTCACCAAGGTCACCAACTGGGAACTGAGGATCAATGCGGAAAATGTGATCAACCAGATACTCACCAAACTGGTTCATCTCCTGAGTGAGACGCGCGCTATAGTCGGCAGTGAAGGCAGAGGAAGCCTTGTACTCAGACACTGCGACGGTCCTCTCCTCTGCCCGGCACTTAGCCTCCAATTTCCGCAACTCCTCAGAGTGGAGTGACGCTGCAACCTCAGCCTCCCGGCGTAAACTGCCCACAGTAGTCTCAAGCAAGGACACTTGGTCCCGGAGCTCCTGCATCCTCAAATCAGATAAACGCGCCTTCTCAGCAGCAGTAGCGACCTCCGCCTTGAGAGAGACCTGGCTGTCCTCAAGGGTCTTCTTCTCGTCAGATAACTCGAGCACGAGTGATGACATGTTCACCATGTCAGACATACCCTAACAATTAAAACAAGGGGTGAGTAACCGAAAGACAGTCATTATGAAAGTAATAAGAGGAAAGCAAGGAACAACTTACAGGTGCGTAACGAGAAAGTACACCCTGAACAAAGCGCCGAGTCTCACCAGGAGACTTGGGTGGAGCAACACGATCGCCAGGGGGGATGGCGCCGCGGAGTACGCGGACGCCAACCTCAGGAGTCCGCAAAGAGGAGGTGCTATCGAGGTGGAACTCCTTCAAACCAGCGAAAGGAGTCCACTCAGACCCAATAACATCTTCATCAGTAAGACGTGTGAAATCCTTCCGACTTAAAGTCGGAGGCCCACCTACACAAGCGAAGCAAGTCAAAGGAAAATATAAAGATAGAAGGATCAGCAACAAGGTAGAGATCATACCTGAGGACCGTGCCCTCGGCTGGGGGGCAGGGGAACCACCACCAACAGGTCGCTTCCCTTTGTCAGCTAGGGAAGGCACCTCTTCAACCACCATCTCCTTATCACGAGATAGGGTCAGAGGACGAGCAGTAGGCGAAGCAGGGTCCGCAGCTTTCTTCCTCTTAGCAGCCGAGGCCCCGGCCTCAGAATCAGATCTCCGCGGCTTGGACTTGGAAGGTCCAGAATCTCTGCCTACGGAGACGACCCTCTCGGTCACCATGGGGGAGCGCCCTAGCAATGTAAGAAAAACAAGATAAGAAAAACACAAGTTATACCATAAAGAAACAAATAGGAGGAAGCATACCAGAGGCCCCAGCCTTCTTCCCAGGCAGGGGGGATTTCTTCAGAGTGGAACTGGAAGGAGCCTTCCTCTTGCTCAGATCAACAGCGGCTCCCTGCACGTTATAGGTTTTTCCATGAAACCAACCTACAAAGGAAGAGAAGAAGGTAAATAAAGATGGAAAGACCAAGTGACATACCGAACCCCCGGAGTCAGGAGTCAAACTGATCCCGGCCTCGTAAAGATCCGTTTCAGTCACTAAGGACACGGGGCAGTATGACCGAGTCCTGTTGCTCTCGTGAATGATCTTCATAGTCTCTAAATCAACTGAAGAGAACTCCCCGAAAGCAGGCCAACCATCGGACCGATCCTCATTCAAGACCGACCAAGTGACGTATCGATCCGTAATGAAGAAGTAATGCTTAGCCCAGTGACTGGCCGAGTTGTCACTCCGGGCCACGAAGCGGAGAGAGGTATCCCACTCGACCCCACTCAACCCGAAATCAGCAAATCGGGGATCCTTGAAGGTCGGATGGCGAGTGACGAAACTCGCAAACCCCACCTTCGTCTGGTACTGGAACCGGTAGAAACATCGGAACAGAACGAGGGAGTACTTCCAGGAGTACCAATGGCACAATACCCGGAAGCCCACCCAGACACGGAGGGCACAGGGGGCAAGGTTTACAGGAGAAATCCTGAAGAACCTGCTCAACTCTATGAGGTCATCACAGTAAGGCAACCTCAACCCAAATCGGATCTGGGAGGGGTACACGGCGACCTTCCCTATAGGAGGCTCCGTCACCGTCTCGCGAGTATTCCCCAAGTAGGGGAGAAAAGGATACAGAGGCTCATCTAGGGGACAGATATCTCCTAGGGTAACGTGCTCATTGTAATCGGACCTAGTGAGATGGTTCTCCGACAGGGTAGCGAGACCTAGGGCAAAGGTAGCAGGAAATCCCAAAGTTCGAATCAAATTTCGACTAACACCCCAACGAAGATCACGACACTAAGCTAGCAATAGGAAAGGAAGTAATGCAACCAAAAAAGAAGAGAAAAGGAACTCACTCATCCTTCGGAGGATGCGACGCCTCTGTAGAGTCTGTGTGCGCGGACACCACCAGGAATACAGTACCTGCCACGACATGACGAATATCAGGACAAGAAAAATTTCCGAAGAACCGGAAATACTCAGACACCCGACCAACGACAACAACCAAAGATCCAAAGACACCCAGCAAAGATAGTCAACATGAACCAAGGACACCACGACAACCAAATCGAATAATTTTATCCGAGCCTAAAGTCGGGTTTTGGGCAAAATTACCGTTACGCCCTTCAACGAAGATTAACACATTAATGACGGTACGACATCAAATTCAAGACCAGGATAACCCAATCGAACAAGAAACTATATTCGGACGACCGGCAAATTTTTTTCCCAAATCCACAACTATCGACGGTTATCCACGGCAATCCCACTTTCAATCAAATTTCGGCAATCAAGCATCGGCAATCAAGCATCGGCAATCAAGCATCGGCAATCAAGCATCGGCAATCAAGTATCAACGATTCAAAAAATCAACGTTTTATGCGGTAACGGAAAGGAAAAGAGCGGACCTTCGGAAAACCCGACCCGATGTGATAAACGGGTCCGGAATTCGAATTTGGGCGTTGCTGGAAATCAGGTCCTCGCCGGATGTCGGACCCCGTCGTCGCCGGAACTGGTTTCAGTCGCCCCACCGTCGCCGGAAGCCGCCCTAGATCACACCGGAGCTGCTTCGTATCGCCGTCGACAACCCCCGCCGGACTTGGTGCTGTCGTCGTCAGAGGTAGGCTCGCCGTCGACCACCGCCGTCCGCCCAATGTCGCGTCGCCGTCGTTAATCGAGCCTCCAGTCGTCTCCGCGTCGCCGCTGGCCGCCGTCCGACTGAGACCACGTCGTCGCCTTCGACTGGGCTCCCTCCTGTCGCCGGTCCCGGCTGAGCTGCTGGCCGGATTTCTGTCCCTTGGTGGAAATTTCGGCCGGCCCTTACCTTGGGGGTGCTCTCAATATTTTCTTGCTCTCCAAGGGTGAGTAAAGAGGGAAGATGGTGGCTATGGTGACTCCCTAAGGTATTTTTCTAACTCTCTATATTGAAAAGATGATAGGGTTTTTTAAAGGGGTTTTAATCACCACCCTCCATCTATCTTTAAATGAGATCTAAGGGCCAAGGAAAAACCATCATTTTTATCCCTTTCAACTATGGCTAAGCATATCTCCATACTTAGAAAAACTATCAAGTTAAGTTTATTCTTGAACATTCCATACTTAGGAAAAAATTTTGGCCAAAATTAAATTTTTCCCTACTTAGATAGAATCCCGGCACGAATTGGAAGCGTAGGTTACTTAGTTGCATTTGTATTACGCCCCTATGCGAGTGTGAATTTTATAAGTATACGCCGGTAGCAAAGATAGATTTATTACTCCCACCTCAGACGGACGCGTGCTTAGGCACACGTCTGTGCTACTCTAACGTTTACAACTCCTCTATCTCATAAGGCAGGGGGCAGGGTCGGAGACACGCACCCATGGGTAAGCAAATGTTCGGACGAAAGGTAAAACCCCGGTTTCAAATTGCGCGTATCATACCATCCTGAAATAGAGTCAATCAAGGGTTAAGCCATTGGTTGACTCGGGGGCATGTGATGGATATACGCCCAATTTGAACCCGTTGACTTCCAAACCGTTGTATTTTTATCGTCCCATTAACGATTGTAAATTGAAACTTCAACCCGAACACTTCGCGAACACATCAACGGCTCGGACGAAGCCGGAGCGCTCGTCCGGCCGAGGCAAACTCACCTAGGTGAGGTTGGGTGGCCACACCCGACCTCCCCTAGGGGAGATCGGGTCAGTCAACCCGATCTCTCCTAGGGGAGATCGGGTGGACCAACCCGATCTCTCCTAGGAGAGATCGGTCGGCCAACCCGATCTCTCCTAGGAGGGATCGGGTCGGCCAACCCGATCTCTCCTAGGAGGGATGGGGTTGGCCAACCCCATCCTCCCTAGGAGGGGTTGGGTGCCCTCACCCAACCCCTACCCTTGGGGGTCGGATTTCTCCTCCCCAAGGGCCCCGGCACCATTTTTAGACTCCCACACTCGGTCCACCCCGCCTACCTTCTCCGTATACTAAGGTCTTAATTATGCGCTTAAAGGTTAATTAATTGTGTTTAAAGGTTAACGATGTCATTAAGCCACCTTAATGACACCGTTGCCTATAAATACCCCACCTTCACAACTCATTTGGACATCTTGGCAATTTGGATTATTTTGCTCTGACATCTCTCTAGTTTATCTCTCTAAAAACGATACTGACATAGGCATCAGAGAGGGTTCACCAGGCGCCACCCCCCCCCCCCCTCTCTGTGTCTGGTACTGCCCTTTCTGCAGGAAGGAAGGAAGGAAGGAACGGGATTTGAGCCGATCATCCTTTGACCCAGATCTCGGAACCTAACAACAACCAACACAAGGCCCGCATACACACAAGGAGCACATACAGTGACTCCGGGGTTGATGAGCGCATTGGATGAGCTACTAGCCCATAGAGAGATTCTGAGGAACAGGCAGGGAAGGCAACACCAGCACGAAGAAGAAGAAGTTCATGAGCAAGAACAAGTCCCAGAAGAAGAACACCACTCGCACCCTCGAACAGGGCAGCGAGAAGAACAAAGGAGGGATAACCAAGGGCCAACCCCAGAGGGAAGGAGCAGTTTGTGCCTCCAAGGCAGCAACAGACACAGCAGGACGCCAAGGCTTACACCCCGCTGGGGGCAGACAGACAGGAAAGACCTCCAAGGAGGCAGGAATTCCACCAAGTACCCCAGCAGGGATATCAGGGATACGCCTACAGTCCGTACCAGCACGGACAAGGAATCCCAGCAAGCCCAGTTTATAACTATGGAGGATATCAGAGAGACTATACTCCATCGCCGGTGATGATTACCCCGGAGGAGATAGAAGCCATGAAAGGGAGAAAGATGAGTGAGTCAAAGAGAAATGGATTGCATTGCCTAAGTGACAACACCAACCACCCCTTCACGAGGGAGTTGGAAATGAACAAAGTGCCAGACTCCTTGCATACAATACAGATAGCAAAGTACAATGGCAAGGGAGACCCTTTCGAGCACATTCAACAGCATGAAGCCTCTCTATTCGGGAGAACTACTGATGACCGCTACAAGGCACTCTTATTTCCAAACACCCTATCAGGGGTGGCGTCACATTGGTTCTTTAGCCTACCTACTGAGAGCATCCACTCATGGGCGCAACTAAAGGCGAAATTTTCTTCAGAGATATCTAGGAGAAAGGAAGCTACTCAAAGGAACAGGCTCCCTAGATGATGTGAAGCAAGAAAATGATGAATCTTTGGCTGATTACTGATGGATATACGCCCAATTTGAACCCGTTGACTTCCAAACTGTTGTATTTTTATCGTCCCGTTTATGATTGCAAATCGAAACTTCAACCCGGACACTTCGCGAGAACATCGACGGCTCGGACGGGGCCGAAGCGCCCGTCCGACAGAGGCGAACTCACCTAGGTGAGGTTGGGTGGCCACACCCGACCTCCCCTAGGGGAGATCGGGTCAGCCGACCCGATCTCCCCTAGGGGAGATCGGGTTGGCCAACCCGATCTCTCCTAGGAGAGATCGGGTTGGCCAACCCGATCTCTCCTAGGAGAGATCGGGTCAGCCAACCCGATCTCTCCTAGGAGAGATCGGGTCGGCCGACCCGATCCCTCCTAGGAGGGATGGGGTTGGCCAACCCCACCCTCCCCAGGAGGGGTTGGGTGTCCTCACCCAACCCCTACCCTTGGGGGTCGGATTTCTCCCCCCCCAAGGGCCCCGACACCATCTTCAGACGCCCATGCTCGGTCCACTCCGCCTACCTCCTCCGAATCCTAAGGTCTTAATTATGCGCTTAAAGGATAACTAATTGTGTTTAAGGGCTAACGATGTCATTAAGCCACCTTAATGACACCGTTGCCTATAAATACCCCACCTTCACAACTCATTTGATCATCTTGGCCATTTGAACAATTTAGCTCTGACATCTCTCTAGCTTTATCTCTCTAGAAATATAGTTCTGACTTAGGCATCGGAGAGGGTTCACCAGGCACCACCCCCCCTCCTCCGTGTCTGGTACTGCCCCTTTTGCAGGGCAAAGGGAGAGAAGAAGAGAAGGAACCAAGGGAAGAAGGAAAGGAAGAAGGACATAGGCAAAGACAAGGCGACTCGAGAAGACCGGATCATACACATCCCCCGTAAGGAGTGAGATCGAAGCCGACACCCCGTTGACCTAGATCCCATAACTTAACACTTGGCGCCGTCTGTAGGCTTCGGACAGAAAGCCTGGCTATTACACGAGCTATGACGAACAGTAGGGTGTCCAGGCCCCAACACCCACCCGAGGGCAATGGGCGGAGAAGAGAACCCATACCTCCAGGGAGGCGGCCTGACCCTGGGAAGCAGCCAATGCATCCAGAGCCCCAAGAAATACCACAACCTCCTCAGCAACAGAACAACCAGGAGGGAGGACCTTCACGCCCAGCTGGGGCTGAGTCCTCCACAGCCTCCACCCCCCGGGCAAGAAGGCCACAGAGAGCAAGAGGACAACAGGGAGTGCCTTCCCACAACACGGCACCCCCTGAGGGATACTATTATGAGGAGCAACCACAAAGGTACCCATATGGGATGCCGGAACAAAGAAATGATAACCGCGCCCACACAGCATATGCAAGGCCAGCATACACCCAAGGGACTTACACTGAAGCTCATGAGGAGGAGCAGATCCCGACAGAAGAGCACTACTCGCACCCCCGAGCAGGGCAGCGAGAGGAGCAAAGAAGATATTACCAGGAGCCACCCCCAGAGGGAAGGCAACAATTCGTGCCTCCTAGGCAACAGCAGAACAACAGGGCTTACACCCCGCTTGGGGAGGAAAGACAAGCAAGACCTCCAAGGAGGCAAGACTTCTATGAAGCACCCCAGCAGGCGTATCAAGAGTACACCTACAGCCCATACCAGCAGGGACAAGGGAACCCAGTAAGCCCAGTCTACAACTACAATGGATATCAGAGGGATTATACTCCGGCACAGGTGATGATTACCCCGGAGGAGATAGAAGCCATGATAACCCGGAAATTGAATGAGTCAAAGAAACCCAGCCTGCATTGTCTAAGTGACAAGACGAACCACCCTTTCACAAGGGAACTGGAGATGAACAGGGTGCCAGACTCCCTGCACACCGTGCAAATTGCAAAGTACAATGGGAAGGGAGACCCCCTAGAGCATATCCAACAGCATGAGGCCTCTCTATTCGGGAGGACAACTGACGAAAGATACAAGGCACTCCTTTTCCCAAACACCCTATCAGGGGTGGCCTCACATTGGTTCTTCAGCCTGCCCTCTGAGAGCATCCACTCATGGGAGCAGCTAAAAGCTAAGTTTCTGCAGAGATACCTAGGGGAGAGGAAACTCCTCAAGGGAACAGGCTCCATTGATGACGTAAAACAAGAATACGATGAAACCCTGGCCAGCTACTACACTAGGTTCAACCAGAATATTGCAGACATCCAGGGAGACATCACTGAAGGGGAGATAATCCGAGCCTTTATCAGAAACTTAGGTCGCTTTGGGTCAACATTGGCTGAAAAGATGGCCAAAAAGCCAGCAAGCACCTTAGAGGAGCTTGCAGGAAGAGTTAAAACGCATATTGACCTTGAAAGGCACAGGGCAAGCAAGAAGGCCAAAATCCAGGCAGCAAAGGAGGATAATCAAAGGCCAAACAAAGGCAAGCCACCCCAGGCACCACAGCATGCAAGGCAGCAGGAGTGGCGTCCGCCACAGCAGGAGTGGCGTCCACCACAGCAAAGAAATCAAATGGGTGAACCCTTAAAGGCCAGAGAAATAAACGTCATTAAGTTCATCCCACTGAATGCCACTCCAGCCACCGTACTTAGAGAGATGCGGAACCAAAAGCTATGGTCACCCCCTGCAAGGTGGAGAGCCCCAATGGTAGGAAATCACAAGGATAGATGGTGTGACAACCACGAGGCTTATGGTCACGACACAAATGAATGCTTTAGCTTAAAGCTAAGCATAAACAACATCGTCCAGAGGGGAGAACTGAAGCAATTCGTAGACCATGGGGGCAATAGTATGCAACTGGGGCCACCACAGAAAGACAAGGGCAAGGGAAAGGTAGACCATAACCCTCCACCCAACAAAAGAGGAGTCATCAACATGATACATGGAGGAGCAGCATCAGGAGGCCCAACTGCTAATGCAAGAGAGGTCTATGCATCCAAGCTAAGCTCAGTGCCAAGGTGGAGAAAAAGACCAAGAGAAGGAGAAGAAGTGAAGATAGAGTTCTCGGAGAAGGACAAGAGCCACATCGTCTTTCCACATGACGATGCTCTAGTTATTACTTTAGATATTGATAATTTTGATGTAAAGAGAATTTTGGTGGATGGGGGCAGCTCAGCTGACCTCCTAAGCCTGAGAGTATTGGAAGAGATAGGAAAACCAAAGCAGACATCAATCTGGTCAACTTCCCCCTAGTTGGCTTCTCAGGGGCAACAAGCTACCCCCTGGGGATGATAACATTGCCAGTGACCATGGGCCAAGGATGGACCCAGCTGAAGGTAAATGTCAATTTCTTGGTGGTTGAAAGCCTGGGAGCCTACAACGGGATCCTAGGAAGGACAACCATAAATCCATATGAAATAGTGCCATCCACTGTTCACCAGAAGCTGAAGTACATCACAGAGAACGGAGTTGGAGAGGTCCTGGGTGATCAACGCACTGCAAGACAATGCTATGTCAATTCAATGAGACATGGATCACACAGGACAGATACAGTGGCTATGGTCATGGCAGGAGCCAACCAGGAAAGAAGAAAGAGGGGAGGGAGACAAAGGCAAAGAAGGAGGAGGAGTGGGGTGACACTCCGTTTGAGCAGGCAGCTTTTTCAAACAGTGCCTACAAGGAAACACAGGAGCAAGGCTGTGAAGGTGACATCCATACCTTGGCAGCCGGACACCATAATAGGGAACAGGACAAGGGACTCCATCCTAAGAGGCTTCCGCCACATAGATGATATCAAGCAAATGCCACAGGAGCCCATATCAAGCTATTTCCAGAGATTCTTCAATTATGGTGCCAACATGGACATCACAAGGGGAGAAGCAGTCAGAGCTTTCATCAGACACATGCATCCAAGCTCATTCGAGGCCTATGGAGGGCTCTATGAGATGGTCATGACGAGCACAATGAGAGAGCTCAAGGCGAAACTGGACAGGGCATTTGAACAAGAGGCGGAACAGTTGGATGAAGTTCCAGAGAAAGGAAGAGAAGCAGACACATTGGGAGGAGGTGTCAATTTCACATTCACACCCCTCACGCTCAGCATAGAAGAAATTTTCCACAAGCGCCTCAAGCAAGAGCTGCCAGCATGCAGGGAGGAAGGCAAGGCCTTCCTAGGTAGAGATGCACAGGGTTGGTGTGAGTACCATGGGACCTGGGGGCATCAAACCAACAACTGCATGGTGTTGAAGGTGGAAGTGGAAGAAATGATCTACAATGGAAGCTTCAAAGAGTACGTGGCAACAGACACGGTGACCACCCCATATCCTTAGTTTCATATCTAGCATTTCGCATGTTTTAGCTTTACAAGCTTTTCAAAAAACAACTCTTGAGAAGGAGAACTCACGAAGTTACTCCAACTCTACAACTATCTTCGATTTCCTACAAAGGATGTCTTGGTGCACCAAGGCATCCCGAGTGTACAAAAACATGAATGCTCCTAAGAGAGTAGTAGTTATTCAAAAGTATTTACCAGTGAATGTGATGTTACAATCACCAAGTTATCCTTACACAGATATGACTTCAAGTCAACAACCTTCGACGCCCCCAAGAGCGTATCTTGAGAGTAGTCTTCGTACTACGACATTCGACGCCCCCAAGAGCGAATCTTGAGAGTAGTGTTCATACTACGACCTTCGACGCCCCCAAGAGCGTATCTTGAGAGTAGTGTTCATACTACGACCTTCGACGCCCCCAAGAGCGTATCTTGAGAGTAGTTATTATACTACGACCTTCGACGCACCAAGAGCGTATCTTGAGAGTGGTTTCCAAAAACTACGAACTTCGACGCCCCCAAGAGCGTATCTTGAGAGTAGTGTTCATACTACAACCTTCGACGCCCCCAAGAGCGTATCTTGAGAGTAGTTATTACACTACGACTTCGACGCACCAAGAGCGTATCTTGAGAGTGGTTTCCAAAAACTACGAATTCGACGCCCCCAGGAGCGTATCTTGAGGTAGATTTGCAACCTACCAGATTCGACGCCCCCAAGAGCGTATCTTGAGGTAGAAAAAACACTACCAGTTCGACGCCCCCAAGAGCGTATCTTGAGGTAGATTTCAAACTACCAGTTCGACGCCCACCAAGAGCGTATCTTTGGTCTACTGTGCCCTCCGGGAGCCTATACTGCGAAACGTTAAGTGCCGTCCGAGAGCCTGTCTCGTGAACAGTTTGACACCCGTCAAGAAGGTATCGGTGGACTAACCTGTGCCCTCCGGGAGCCTATCCTGCGAAACGTTAAGTGCCGTCCGAGAGCCTGTCTCGTGAACAGTTTGACACCCGTCAAGAAGGTATCGGTGGACTAACCTGTGCCCTCCGGGAGCCTATCCTGTGAAACGTTAAGTGCCGTCCGAGAGCCTGTCTCGTGAAAAGATTTCGACGCCCACCAAGAGCGTATCTTTGGTCTAACAGTACAACGTATACCGTGTAAGGGGTATCATAAGAGATCATCATACCATGTTTAGAAGGGTACCATGCTTAGAAGGATATCATGCTCGGAAGGGTAACATGAGAAAGAAATTTCTAAGTAAAGTAATGTGAAGAACAAGTAATGTTTTTTCTTTATGAAATGGCAGGTAAGACATGAAGGAAAACACGAAAGAAGGATAAGTAAAGGAAACACATCAAGTAAAGAGTCCATACCCAAAGAGCCATACACAAGGCACAGGGAGCCATCATGAGAAGAGATATATACAAAAGCATGAGAAACACTAATGTAAAGGCAAACGAACCACGTAGTCAACAACATAATGCGCCAAAGGAAAGTAACAACAAACACCATCACAGTCTCAAAAGACACTCAACCCGTACAAGGGGAGAAGGAGTGTAATTATATACAAGGATAGTATGAGATAAACAAGTCAGTCAGAACCCTCGGGGGAGTCACCCTCACCCCCTGAAGCTGAACCGCCAGCGGAAATGGATGAAGAGGAGGAGTCTGAGGTACCAATCTCCACAGGTGTAGCATCCACCTGGGCAGGGGCAGGCTCGTCTGCAACGGCAGCCTGACCCATCAGAACAGTCGCGTAGCCAGTGGCATATGGCCCAAAGTCACCAAGGTCACCAAAGGGGAACTGAGGATCAATCCGGTATATGTGATCAACCAGATACTCACCGAACTGGTTCATCTCCTGGGTGAGACGCGTGCTATAGTCGGCGGTGAAGGCAGAGGAGGCCTTGTATTCAGATACCGCGACAGCCCTCTCCTCCGCCCGACACTTAGTCTCCAACCTCCGCAGCTCCTCAGAATGGACAGACGCGGCAACCTCAGCTTCCCGGCGCAAACTGCCCACAGTGGTTTCAAGCAAGGACACCTGGTCCTGGAGCTCCTGCAGTCTCAAATCAGATATACGCGCCTTCTCGGCAGCAGTAGCGACCTCCGCCTTGAGAGAAACCTGGCTGTCTTCAAGGGTCTTCCTCTCGTCAGATAACTCGAGTACGAGCGAGGACATGTTCACCATGTCAGATATGCCCTAACAATTCAAACAAGGGATGAATAACCGAAAGATAGACATTATGAAAGAAATAAGAGGAAAGCAAAGAACAACTTACAGGTGCATAACGAGAAAGTACCCCTTGAACAAAGCGCCGAGTCTCCCCAGGAGACTTGGGCGGAGCAACACGATCCCCAGGGGGAACGGCACCGCGGAGTACGCGGACACCAACCTCGGGAGTCCGCAAAGAGGAAGTGCTATCGAGGTGGAACTCCTTCAGACCAGCGAAGGGAGTCCACTCAGACCCAATAACATCTTCATCAGTGAGCCGTGCGAAATCCTTCCGACTTAAAGTCGGAGGCCCACCTACACAAGCAAAGCAAGTCAAAGGAGAGTATAAACATACAAGGATCAGCACAAGGTAGAGATCATACCTGAGGACCGTGCCCTCGGCTGGGGGGCAGGGGAACCACCACCAGCAGGCCGCTTCCCTTTGTCAGCCAGGGAAGGCACCTCTTCGACCACCATCTCCTTATCACGAGATAGGGTCGGAGGACGAGCAGTAGGCGAAGCAGGATCCACAGCCTTCTTCCTCTTAGCAGCCGAGGCCCCGGCCTCAGAATCAGATCGCCGCGGCTTGGACTTGGAAGGTCCAGAATCTCTGCCAACGGAGACGACCCTCTCAGTCACCAAGGGGGAGTGCACTAGCAAGGTAAGAAAAACAAGATAAGGAAAACATAAGTTACATCATAAAGAAGCAAATAGGAGAAAGCATACCAGAGGCCCCAGCCTTCTTCCCAGGCAGGGGGGATTTCTTCAAAGCAGAACTAGAAGGAGCCTTCCTCTTGCTCAGGTCAACAGGGGCTCCCTGCATGTTATAGGTTTTTCCATGAAACCAACCTACAAAGGAAGAGCAGAAGGTAAATAAAGATGGAAAGACCAAGTGACATACCGAACCCCCGGAGTCAGGAGTCAGACTGATCCCGGCCTCGTAAAGATCCGTCTCAGTTATTAAAGACACGGGGCAGTAAGACCGGGTCCTGTTGCTCTCGTAAATGATCTTCATAGTCTTCAAATCATCCGAAGAGAACTCTCCAAAAGCAGGCCAACCATCGGACCGATCCTCATTCAGGACCGACCAAGTGACGTATCGGTCCGTAACGAAGAAGTAATGCTTAGCCCAGTGACTGGCCGAATTGTCAATCTGGGTCACGAAACGGAGGGAGGTATCCCACTCGATCCCACTCAACCCGAAGTCAGAAAATCGGGGATCTTTGAAGGTCGGATGGCGAGTTACGAAACTCGCAAACCCCACCCTCGTCCGGTACTGGAACCGATAGAAACATCGGAATAGAACGAGAGAGTATTTCCAGGAGTACCAATGGCACAATACCCGGAAGCCCACCCAGACGCGGAGGGCACTGGGGGCAAGGTTCACAGGAGAAATCCTGAAGAACCTACTCAACTCTATAAGCTCGTCACAGTAAGGTAGCCTCAGCCCGAATCGGATCTGAGAGGGGTACACGGCGACCTTCCCTATAGGAGGCTCCGTCGCTGTCCCGCGAGTATTCCCTAAGGAGGGGAGAAAAGGATACAGAGGCTCATCTAGGGGACTGATATCTCCTAGGGTGACATGTTCGTTGTAATCGGACCTAGTGATATGATTCTCTGACAGAATAGCAAGACCTAAGGCAAAGATAGCAAGAAACCCCAAAGCACGAATCAAACTTCGACTAACACCCCAGTGAAGGTCACGATACCAAGCTAGCAATAGGAAAGGAAGTAACGCAACCGAAAAGGAAGAGAAAAAGGAACTCACTCATCCTTCGGAGAATACGGCGTCTCTGAAGAGTCTGCGTACGTGGACACCACCAGGAGTATAGTACCTGCCACGACACGACAAATATCAAGATAAGAGAAATTTCCGAGGAACCGGAAATACCCCGACACTCAACCAACGACAACAACCGAGTCAAATAATTTTATCCAAGCCTAAAGTCGGGTTTTGGAAAAAATTACCATTATACCCTCCAACAAAGATTAACACACCAACGGCGGCACGACATCAAATTCAAGACCGGGATAGCCCAATCGGACAAGAAACCATATCCGGACGACCGGCAAACATTTTTCCCCAAAATCCACAACTACCAACGGCTATCTACGGCAATCCCACATTTAATCAAGCGTCGGCAATCAAGCATCGGCAATCAAGCATCGACAATCAAATATCAACGATTCAAAAATCGACGTTTTACGCGGTAATGGAAAGGAAAAGAGCGGACCTTCGGAAAACCCGACCCGATGTGATAAACGGATCCGGATTTCGAATTTGAAGACGCCCGAAAATCAGTCCCTCGCCGGAATTGGGGCCTTGCCGTCGCCGGAGGTGATCTCGCCCGCCCCACCGTCGCCGGAGAGCCCTGCACGTCCCACCGGAATCGTCCCCCGTCGCCGTCGACTGCCCTCGATGGACCAGCTGCCGTCCCCGCCGGCAGCGACCTCGCCGTCGCCTGGCCGTCCTTCCGCTCCGCTGGTGGTTGAGGCTGCCGTCCCAGCCAGCTGCCGCCTCTGTCCGACGCCGGGGTCCCCTTTTCTTGGCCGGTCGGAATTTCTGGTTCACCACTAAAATTCTGGCCGGTCCTCCTCCTTGGGGGTGCTCTCCAACCTTTCTTGCTCTCCAAGGGTAAGTGAAGAAGGAAGATGGTGGCTAGGGTGACTCTTGGAGGTATTTTTCTAACTCTCCTCTTTTATGTTAAAGGATGATAGGGTTTTTTAGAGGGTTTTAATCACCACCATCCATCTAGCCTTAAATAAAATCTAAGGGCCAAGGAAAAACCATTATTTTTATCCCTTTCACCTATAGCTAAGTATATTCCCATACTTAGAAAAATTATCAAGATAGTTTTATTTTTGAGCATTCCATACTTAGGAAATTTTTTGGGCCAAAATAAAAATTTCTCCTTACTTAGATGGAATCCCGGCACGAATTTGAAGCATAAGTTATTTAGTTGCATTCGTATCACATCCCTGTGCAAGTCTGTATTTTTTGAGTGTACACCTGTAGCAGAGATAAGTTTATTACTCCCGCCTCAGACGGATGCGTGCCTAGGCACACGTCCGTGCTACTCTGACATTTACAATTCCTCTATCTCATTAGACAGGGGGCAGAATCAGAGGCACGCATCCATGGGTAAGCAGGCATTCAGACAAAGAAGGTAAAATTCCGGTTTCAAATTGCGCGTGTCATACCATCCTAAAATAGAGTCAATCAAGGGTTAGGCCATTGGTTGACTCGGGGGCATGTGATGGATATACGCCCAATTTGAACCCGTTGACTTCCAAACTGTTGTATTTTTATCGTCCCGTTTATGATTGCAAATCGAAACTTCAACCCGGACACTTCGCGAGAACATCGACGGCTCGGACGGGGCCGAAGCGCCCGTCCGACAGAGGCGAACTCACCTAGGTGAGGTTGGGTGGCCACACCCGACCTCCCCTAGGGGAGATCGGGTCAGCCGACCCGATCTCCCCTAGGGGAGATCGGGTTGGCCAACCCGATCTCTCCTAGGAGAGATCGGGTCAGCCAACCCGATCTCTCCTAGGAGAGATCGGGTCGGCCGACCCGATCCCTCCTAGGAGGGATGGGGTTGGCCAACCCCACCCTCCCCAGGAGGGGTTGGGTGTCCTCACCCAACCCCTACCCTTGGGGGTCGGATTTCTCCCCCCCCAAGGGCCCCGACACCATCTTCAGACGCCCATGCTCGGTCCACTCCGCCTACCTCCTCCGAATCCTAAGGTCTTAATTATGCGCTTAAAGGATAACTAATTGTGTTTAAGGGCTAACGATGTCATTAAGCCACCTTAATGACACCATTGCCTATAAATACCCCACCTTCACAACTCATTTGATCATCTTGGCCATTTGAACAATTTAGCTCTGACATCTCTCTAGCTTTATCTCTCTAGAAATATAGTTCTGACTTAGGCATCGGAGAGGGTTCACCAGGCACCACCCCCCCCTCCTCCGTGTCTGGTACTGCCCCTTTTGCAGGGCAAAGGGAGAGAAGAAGAGAAGGAACCAAGGGAAGAAGGAAAGGAAGAAGGACATAGGCAAAGACAAGGCGACTCGAGAAGACCGGATCATACACATCCCCCGTAAGGAGTGAGATCGAAGCCGACACCCCGTTGACCTAGATCCCATAACTTAACAATTACTACACTAGGTTCAACCAGAACATAGCAGACGTACAGGGCGACATCACCGAAGGTGAAATAATAATAGCCTTCATAAGAAACCTACGCCGCTTCGGGCACATTGGCAGAAAAGATGGCCAAGAAACCGGCAAGCACCTTAGAGGAGCTAGCAGGGAGAGTGAAAACTCATATAGACCTAGAAAGGCACAGGGTGAGTAAGAAAGCTAAGATTCAAGCAGCAAAGGAGGACAACACAACAAGGCAACCACCTACTCATGATACAGCACGACAGGTCCCAACCTCTTGTGTATGACAACCCTTGGTACACATCCCCCTAGGACAGGGGAGAAGTCGAAAAGATAAGGATATGAAAAGGGGACTCATAGAGTACCACACCATGTTATTACATAGCTACTACAATGGGAAGTCTCATGGAGAGACGTAGTATAGTGAGATCACACATAGCATACATGAAGGATACACCTCTACCTAGTCCGCCTTGCAAAGATGCGACCTTGTATTCCTCAAAGGGGAAGGAATACAAACAGACTAATGGAGGAAGACAGTTACATTACCAAGGAAGCAGGGGATATCAACACCCCCACACCCATATCCTTCCCATATCCTCTTATTTAATTTAACTGCATAACAAGTCAACTCCCTAAAAGAGATAGATTTTGATACTTGATATCAACATGTTTTCCAAGAAAGACCATACCGAACGCCTTCGGGCTCCGGGGTATATACATACACAAGTAGACCACTAGAAGAATCCATAAGAGGCCATCGCCAATCAAGGGATGCACAAGAAACAGATTCCCCAATCTCAAAGAACACCTATAAGGTCAAGTTTTTGGGAAAGATCACAAGATGGAAGGCTCACTTACAAAAATAAGTTGAGCACTCCCAACATCCTATAGAAGAACTACCATGAAGGTCACAAAGGATTACCCCTACTATAACCTTCCACTAAACATCCTAGGGCCAAGTCCGTCAAAGGATCCCATCTGGCATTGGTATGCAAGGGGGGCACCAGTCACAACATGCCCTCCCCACAAACGCCCATTAGCATAAGAGGGGGTAGCCGCGAACTCATCCCTCCAAAAATGGAGGAAACCATATCACATAGACAACGCCCACCTTCAAAGGCAACCTATTGATGATACTAGAGAAGAGTCAGGCATACCTAATACCAAAGGACCCCTATTAGTAAAGGTGGTCAGAACATCGACACACCCATTAGGGACACGGCACTGCAAATGAACCAGGAACAAGGATGGAACACATATCCTTACAAGTATCCTTACAAATATCCTTGCATTTATCCTTGCAAAAATAAACTCCGTAGATAAAGAGGTTATCTAATAGATGACTATGTCTCTGTTCTCAAAATATGATCCTAACCCGGAGATCCTTGGACTTCGTATTACATATGCAATGAATAACATGTTCATCAAAGATAGGTACACGAAGATTCAAGACAGCGCCCTAAAGATTAGGCGCATACCTCTACCAAGTACGACACATTTGAGTGTTCATAAACACTCCTTCGCCATCTCACAAGAAAAGGAAGGCAACCAAGGATACAAGTCTTAACAGAACAAACATCGGTAGAAAATCCCGTCATTAAAGTCACGCACCAAGAGAGAAACTCTAAAGATGCAAGATTTGCAAAAGAGATAGTGCAACAGCTAGAATATGAAAAAGGAGATACATCTCCTATCAAGAGCATTAGGGCATGATAACAGTTCTACAAGATCAACCAAAGAAGAGCTCAAAAGCTTCGGGGGTAAGGTCTCACACTAGACGCACATCCGGATCAAACACCTTGTCTGCGAATGATAAGACATTTGACTCTGGCATCCCATCAAGAAGAGAACCTCGATAAAAGGGGCACTAGAAAAATATCCCGCCTTTAAGGCCATACGCCGAACACATGATGAATGAAGGTTATGACAAAATAAAATAGGAGGGACTTGTCAGCTCAACACACCTCAAACACGTATACGTACGCAATACAAATGCAGCCTCTAATGAAGTTATCCAACAAGGAATATCCAATACGGGGGCAAACCCATGGAAAATCATGGAGCATCACCTGCAAACCTAAAGGAAAACGTCCTTTTTAGATTCAAGTCCTAATTCAAAGGAAGTCTATAATCAACATTCAAGGTGGGAGGAGCATGACCAATGTGACACTCCCTAAAGGCATTGAAGAATACTCCAATGAAAAAGAAAAGGCAAAGCACACTAAGTACCACAACACTTCAAGAAGATTATCACAGCCCGGTCAGACCCCCCCAGGCCCGAGCAAGAAGCATGGATCAGATTGACTAGTTCGACAATGATACATCCGACAAATGCATTATCCAAACCATGCCTATGACTGAAACAAGCAAGCATGAGAATGAGTAAATCCTACAAGGGACACACATCGCATTCAAACAAGCAGACAAGGGAGCCCCAAGCATAAGGGGTACCCAACAAGGAAAATGAACGAGGGGCCTTCAATGACCAAATATGAAAGGCGGTATGACCACCAAGCAACTTGGGGGGCACCAAACGAATAAGTGCTTGGTAGTCCACCTAAGTGTAAGAGACGAGATTAGAGGCAGAAGATCACAAGAGCATGCAATACTACTTCTCCTAGAAGAGGTCACATAAGAGGAAAACATCCTCAACTCCCTACACGAACTCGTCCTAAGTTTGGAACACACAAACATCGCCCTCGAAAGGTGATCTCCCACATTGAAGAAAACACGTGGTAACAGGCAATATCATGGAAAGAAAACTCAAGTAAAGATCTAAAAAGCGTATCAAAAACGCACCCTACATGAGAAGGGACACAAGGTAAAGTAATATTCTGAGCCCTCCGGGAGCCTATCCCGCGAACAGATTCGACGCCCCCAAGAGCGTATCTTGAGAGTAGTTTTCATACTACGACCTTCGACGCCCCCAAGAGCGTATCTTGAGAGTAGTTTTCATACTACGACCTTCGACGCCCCCAAGAGCGTATCTTGAGAGTAGTTTTCATACTACGACCTTCGACGCCCCCAAGAGCGTATCTTGAGAGTAGTTTTCATACTACGACCTTCGACGCCCCCAAGAGCGTATCTTGAGAGTGGTTTCCAAAAACTACGAACTTCGACGCCCCCAAGAGCGTATCTTGAGAGTGGTTTCCAAAAACTACGAACTTCGACGCCCCCAAGAGCGTATCTTGAGAGTGTTTTTCTAAAAACTACGACCTTCGACGCCCCCAAGAGCGTATCTTGAGGTAGATTTCAAACTACCAGATTCGACGCCCCCAAGAGCGTATCTTGAGGTAGATTTAAAACTACCAGATTCGACGCCCCCAAGAGCGTATCTTGACGTAGATTTCAAACTACCAAATTCGACGCCCACCAGGAGCGTATCTTTGGTCTAACTTATGCCCTCCGGGAGCCTATCCTGTGAAACGTTAAGTGCCCTCCGAGAGCCTGTCTCGTGAACAGATTTCAACGCCCACCAGGAGCGTATCTTTGGTCTAACACTTGTGCCCTCCGGGAGCCTATCCTGTGAAACGTTAAGTGCCCTCCGAGAGCCTGTCTCGTGAACAAATTCGACGCCCACCAAGAGCATATCTTTGGTCTAACAGTACCACATATACCATTTAAAGAGTATCAGAAGAGATCATTGCACCATACTAAGAAGGATTCCATGAGAAAATAATTGCAAAGCAAAGTTGTATGAAGAACACATAATGTTTGTTCTTGATGAGATAGCAGGTATGATGTGAAGGAAAACACAAAAGAAAGATAAGGAAAGGAAAGCATATACAAAGGAGAAGCCCATGACCAAAGGATCATATACAGAAGCACAAGAGGTTATCATAAAATGTAACGAGTTATCCTACCATCCATATCACAAGTCAAGAGAAGTATCTCAAAGGAACCCAACACCACCAAGAAGGATAGCAAAGACATGAAATCCAAAGTTCAAGGCTCTCAAAATAAACTCGACCCATCAAGAAGAGAATTGCCTTACAAATCGCACAAATCAACCTCCGACAAATGTTATTGTCTTGCATGTCGCCCTCGCGTGACCTATGCTCGTATCAGACTTGAACATCGTCAAGCACAACTCATGAAGGAGACATCTAAAAAGCATGAAGGATACAACATCAGACAAGACGAAACATCAGGACCTAACCCAACAAACATAGCCTAAACAAAAGGCAACTATAGCAATGAAGGCTCTCCAATGAGAAAAGAATACTAAAGCACAACTCCAATCATCGTGATGTGGCTATCATGTCCACATACCTTGAAGTGGCTATCATGTCCACATACCTTGAAGTGGCTATCATGTCCACATACCCTGAGTGATACTAGGTAGGAGACGTCCTCATTATGAAGACAACCTCCATATCTCATGAAATCAACCATTAAGCAAAGAATCACGACAAGCACTATTAAAGGCATATAAAAAAACGATCCCCACAACGATCACAACTACGATACTAGTAGAGGCTAACTCAAGAACAGTCTCCACCAAACTCCCAAGCAAGAATTTGCTATCTTAACCAGAGTCATGGCAAGAGAAAGGAACCTCAATGAAAGGCGATGACCACACCCATCACCAAAAGAAAAATCTTCAACTCAGGGGTTAATAACACAACCCATAGGAAAGCCAAAGACACCTTCAAAAGTCGTCAAATCTACACGAAGACGAAGACGAAATGAACCTGGGACTCAGCCCCTCGGCTGGGGGGCAGAGGATAGAGAAGAGACATCAAGACCTATGATCACCCCATCGCCAGCCATAGGTTGTTTCCCTTTGTCAAGCAAAGAGGGCGCCTCTTCAACCACTACCTCCTTATCATGAGAGGGAGTAATAAGGGGGCACTTGAAGGAGAGCCTCTCGCGGTTTCCTTCTCCTTGGCAGCCGAGGGCCCGACCTCAGCGTCAGGTTTCCGTGCCTTGGATTTAGATTGACTTGAATTCTCGCTCACCGCAAGAACCCATTCGGTAACCAGGGGCGAACGCTCTAACAACAAGAAGGAAGCAACATGAGAACAATCATAAGTATATCACAAAGAAAAGAGAATGGAATGAGAACATACTGGAAGCATTAGCAGCCTTCCCTGACTTAGAAAATTTCTTGGCCTGATAAGCAGAACTAGAGGGTTCTTCCCTCTCATTCGATTCAATGGTACGTTCGGAACGCTCTGCCTACACCTTATACGTTTCTCCATGAAATCAACCTACAAGGGGTCATACGAGTCCCCGCCTCATACGAGTCCACCTCGGACACCCAAGACACAGGACAGTCAGATTTGGTCTGACTGCCTTGGAAAACGATCTTCAAGGTCTCCCTGTCTGAAGAAGAAAGCTCCCCAAAAGTGAGTCATCTATACGAGCGACCAACACAAAGATCGACCCTTACTCATGGAGGGGCGAAATACGCCTACTACGGGGGCAACCTTAACACCAATCAAGTTACAGAAGCAAAACCACAACCCAAGAGACCTATCCAAGGGAACAAATCCCAGAGCGTCACAAAGGGGGCGAACTTTTAGCTTCCCCAAATGGAGCAACGCTCCAACACATCCGAAGGAAGGGTCAACCCTTAACACATGTCAATAGACCCCTTCGCTCACGGCGGGTAAGAAGAAAGCTTGTAAGCATTTTCACCCTCACTTTTATGGGGAACAAATTGTAGGGTAAAGGTCAAGAGCTATACACATGCTCCAACGAATGAAGGAAAAATGTTACACATGCCGAAGGTCGAGGTTAAAGGACAATGCTCGCGCTAGTACGAGGGAGGCGGAACGTTGTGTCCCATTGAGTGGCAGAGTTCCCACCCTCAAGTAAAGGAGAGGTCTATGCTCTCACCCTTGCACTTATGCTCATATTCATGATTAACATCTACAGGTACATCAATGTCATCACTCATGCTTATACTCACAACCCGTCCATACATACATACATGTTCATGCTTGCACTCATATGCATGCCCACGTACACACTCCCGTGTGTTCAAACATTTAGACGTCCATGCACATGGCCGCCATATATTCATGCATACATTCATGACTACAATCGCAGCATGTCTACACCCACTTCCATACTTGTGTTCCTACTTGCATGTATGCTAGTACACATTTTCATATTCATGATACATCCATGTTCACTCAAGGTAACATCCTATAGGCATATTTTCTAGTATCCCATACTTAGGAAATTTTTTAGACCAAAATTGAAATTTCTCCCCACATAGGCCTGTCCCATCATGAAATTGAAGTACGGACTCGCTTAACCATGTTCATGTTGCATCCCCACACATGCGTATATTTTCTGAGTATAAGCTCGTGACGGTATTGGATTTATTGTTTCCATGTCGGACGGACGCGTGCTTGGACACGTGTCCGTGCTATTCTGACATTTGCAATTCCTCTATCTTATAAGACAGGGGGCAGAGTCAGAGACACGCACCCATGGGTAAGTAAGGATTTCGACAAAAGGTAAAATTCCAGCTTCAAATTGCGCGTGTCATACCATCCTAAAATAGAGTCAATCAAGGGTCAGGCCATTGGTTGACTCGGGGGCATGTGATGGATATACGCCCAATTTGAACCCGTTGACTTCCGAATCGTTTTATTTTTATCACCCCGTTAATGATTATAAATCAAAACTTCGACACAAACACCCTGCGGAAACACCAACGGTCCGAACGAGGCGAAAATACTCGTCCGGACCGCGACGGACTCACCTAGGTGAGGTCGGGTGGCCACACCCGACCTCCCCTAGGGGAGATCGGGTCAGCCAACCCGATCTCCCCTAGGGAGGGGTTGGGTGGCAACACCCAACCCCTACCCTTGGGGGTCGGATTTTCTCCCCACCCCCCAAGGGCCCCGACAACATTTTCCGACTCCGATACTCAGTTTATTTCCGCCAACTTTCTCCTTGCTTTAAGGTCTTAATTACGTGATTAAGGGCTAATTAATTGTGCTTAAAGGTTAACGATGTCATTAAGCCACCTTAATGAGACCGTTGCCTATAAATACAACCTTTCCACCACTCATTTGAACATCTTGGCTAATTGAGAAGTTTAGCTCTGATATCTCTCTAGCTTTATCTCTCTAGAAAGAAACGTACTGACTTAGGCATCGGAGAGGGTACATCAAGCACCACCCCCCCTCCGTGCATGATATTGCCCCACTTACAGGGCACGTGGAGAAGAGAAGGCGAAGGATAGAAGGACGCGGATCAGAACGACAGGACCTAGGAGCATCGAACCCGTAATTTCACCAGTGAGGAGCAAGGTTTAGGTCGACCACCCGTTGACCTGAAACTTAGAACCTAACAGTTACGTTTCCGAGTACACTCTTTCTTGGATGTACCCTTGAGGAGGAAGAATGGGGACTTCTCCACTTTTTTAGTTGGATCCCGTTTCTTCCATTGACTCCTTGTAAAAGTCAATTTGGCATCATATCGTCGGCTTTGTGCTATTCATATTCGCTTCAAGATTGTTGTTGAGAATGTTATTCATCGTTGCCTTCCCCCTTAATATAATAGTTGTCACGTTGTAGTCATTCTTCCCATATATGTGTGTTTGATGTTTCAAACAGTACCATTGTTGAGCCAAGTAGCGGTGTTGGCATTTCAGGAAGGCTTGTAATTTGCTTTCTCTCTTTTTCCCTTTGGCTGGTGATACTTGTCGAGCTCCATAAGTCTCGCATTTTCAATAGAGAATTTTCCCTGGCTCTAGAGTGGTGTCGTTTTAACTGCGATCCTCATCATGCTATCTTCGTGGGGTTGCCCCCCGTAGCTTTATGTCTTGTAGCTCGGATTTCTTGAAAGTTGTGCTCACGTTGTGTATGTATACAATGATAAGGGACGTCGAAATGATGGGGTTCTCCTCCTTCTTCCTTTGTAATAGCTTTTATTCATTCATTTTTTGGTGCGTGACTTCAATGGTAGGATTTTCTACCGGCGCCTCCTTTGTCAAGATTTGTATCCTTGGGTGCCTTTCTTTCCGGTGAGATGGCGAAGGCAGCATTCATCACCACCCAAGTGCGAGGAACTTGGTGGAGGTGTGCGTCTGATGTGAGGGCGCAATCTCGAATCCTCACTTTCCTATCTTGATAAACTTGTCATTTATTGTATTTAAAATGCGGAGTCTAAAGATCTCCATTTTAGGATTATACTTCGAAAATAAAACATGATCATCTACTAGATAGTTTCTCCGCATAGGGAGTTCCTTCTTGTAAAGGTAAATGCAAGGATATGTCGTTCATCCTTGTCTCAGCCTCATTGGTAGCGTTATCGTCCCCAATTGGTATGTTGACTTTCCAGGAAAGATTACCAGTGGGAAGTACACTGGTGTTAGATCCGTTAGACTCTTCCTTAGTACCTTTAATACGTTCGACGCGGAGGGTGTTTGCCGAAATCCCTCCATCCACTAAAATTATCTTCATGTCAAAGCTAGTGATTCCCGCTGTTCTGACCAAAGCATTGTCGTTTGGAAACACTATGTGTTCCATATCCTTTCTTGATAACTCGATGATCATGTTGGCTTCCTCCTTTGCTTAGCCCTGGGGCCTTTTAGGATCCTTGATGGAAGTGTATTCCCTTACTTGGAATAAGCCTGCTAGTCTCACTTGAGAATGGGGTTCTTTGGATGCAGTCGCACCTCTTGGCTATTTTACGAATTCATATAGGTCAAGTGGAGACGTTTGCCCGTGAGGGTGGACGTTGTCCATATAATATGGTTTCCTCAATATTTAGGAGAGGTATGCTCGCAGCTGCCCCTCTTATGTGAATAGGTGACCTCTTCGTTTTGCGAGGATGGCGCGTTGCCATTTGAATGGTGCCCCCCTTTCTTATCAATGTGATGTGATGCCTTCCAGTAAGCATGGTGCTAAGATTTTTTACGGAGGTTGAACAAGTCGTCTATAGTTTGCGTGATACCCACTGTAACTAGTGGAGCTCCATTGGAGTATATTGGACAGGCGGACGCCTCATAAGTGTGATGGTTGTGGTTGGTCATGTCATAAGATGGGATGGTATTGTATACGGTACTTCATAAGGAATGTTGTGTTGGAATCCATGGGACGGTATTCCTTGTTCAAACCTTTTCAACGGTGCTGGAGAGCGTAGTAGAAGACGACATTGAGGATACGTCTTGAGGTAGGCGCGACAGGTCTTGCCAGTTATAGTTGCGACAGAGTAGCACAGCGTGGCACTCCATTACTTATTTTTACTATGTCATACCGCCGTGTCATCGAGTAACACTTCATTATATGATATTAGTTATTCGATATGCCGACATGATAGCCGCTCCGAGGGGCGTTGACGTGATATAACTTAGCATTGTACGCTCATGATAGCTGCTTCACGATGTTCGGACGTGATAGTTGCTTTGCGATGTGCGGACGTGGTAGCCGCTTGGTAATACACGAACATGATGGCCGCTTCATGATGTCCGGACGAGATGGACGCTTTGTGATGTGCAGACGTGATAGCCGCTTTGTGATATGCAGACGTGATAGCCGCTTGGTGACGTGCAAACGTGATAGCCGCTTTGTGAAATGCGGACTAGATAGCCGCTGTTGGGTTAAGATTAATGAGGAAAGAGTAAAGAAAAATTGAGGATGTATGAGTCGACACCCAAGAGAAAAATATCGACGACCAATCATGATTAAGATATGAAGACACAGATGAATGGTCGACACTAATATTAAGAGGTGTTGAAACCAATGCGACACTCGAAGAATGGGGCGACAAGTCTGCTCAAAACTCTCCTTCTTAAGGTAAGAATCAAGTCGGTAGCCAAGCACTATTAAAGAAACCCTTCCTCTTAAGGAAATTGACAGGTGGCGACCTACTCTTACCACCATGAAGAAACCCTTCCTCTTAAGGAAAGGGACATGTGGCAACCTGCTCTGACCACCATGATTAAACCTTCCTCTTAAGGTATGGTGAGGTGGCGACCAGCTTGTCACCTGCTGCAACCGCCAGAGGAAAGCCTTCCTGGCTAAGGAAAGATGAGGTGGCGACCTACTTGTCACCTGCTTATACCGACTCCGGATAGAAACCCTCCCAAGAGGGTAGCCGCCATCTAAAGTCGGTACATTCTCCCTATAAATAGGGGAGCACTCTCGTTACTTAAATATAATTCTCTTATTTACTTTTTGTATTATTCTCTCTAAAATTCCATTTCTGACTTAATTTTCGAAGTGGAATCTGGGGCAAATCCCCAACCCCATTTCAGGTTCTCATCTGCCAGACGGTCAAAAGGAAACTAAGCACCCCTCGAGGTCGAGATAGACACCTAGAAGAGCTAGTTAAAGGAGAAACCTCGAAGTGCATTACCAGAAGATTAATGCCACGTCATTTTGATCCCAACATTTGGCGCCGTGTGTGGGAACGGTGATAAAAATTTCATGGCTCCCAGTAAGAACCTAAATAAGGCGACAAATGTTGTAGAAGATATGGCAAAATCTCAAGCTGACCCTTCCAGCTCAAAACAAGTCAGCAAAGAAGAAAGGAGAGATCCTCCACACCACGATAATGGTGAGCATGAGAAAGAACAATCTCTCCTCCTTGATTCACCTCCAAATACGGTGGTTCTTGAGACGAAAGCTGGGACGACTCCCATCGTCGTCCCCCAAGAAGTAATGGGTGCGTTCATAGCTTTGTGGAACCAATCTAAGGAAGGAACCATCCCAAAACCTAAGGAGCCGGCGCTCGAGACTTCCCAAAAGGAAAAAGTGGCCTAAAGCGTAAAGACTATCGTAACCAATCTTCCAGAGGAGAAGGAGACTCAAAATTCCCTCATCGTCGACGCTCCTACAAAAGAACCTTAGGACAGTTGGAAGAATTGCTGGAAAAGAAGAGAAGAAGGGAGAGCGACATGCTGATAGTACGCTACCATACCTCACATCCCTTTTCCAAGAGGCTCTTAACCACTCGAGTTCCTCCGCAAGTTTCGCGAGGAATATCGATGACTATACCGGTGAAGGAGATCCTGTACAACACATTGATGCCCATAAATCTTCCCTACTAGGGAGAGGGGCAACGCCGGACCATTATGCGGCTCTCTTCCCCACTACTCTCATAAAAGAAGCCCCTACCTAGTTCTATGGCCTCCCCGACAATTCAATAGACTCACAATTCAATACACTCATGGAAAGAGCTGAAGACCAAGTTCATAGAGGGGCACATAGGCTAGAGACAGCGCCTCAAGTGTATGGACTTTTTGGATTAAATTTATCAAGGTCCCAACGAAATCTTGGCCGGTTATTATACTAGATACCACAAAATACTCCAGCAACTAAGTGAAGATGTCACCGATGGCGAGCTTATAAGAACCTTTTGGAGAGGTTTAAGAGTGCAGAGCCAAGCCCTGAAGGATAGTGTTTGCACACGAGTTTCCTATATGGATTTCTTCTTCTCGTCCTTCTTCTTTGTGGGCTTCTTTCTTCTCGGATCCTCGCTTCCTCTTCTTGTATACGTGCAAAAGGGCACAAGGGGGGTCCCGGTTGATGGGTTTCGCTATGACCGTTAGGCCCTTTAACGGCGAGGAAACGACGAGTAGGTCCACTGGGCCATAAATGGAGGTCAAGAAGACCCAGGCGAAGGGTCCCGACAGAGGGAGTCCCGATGATGAAAAGTCCCTACAGAGTCGGTCCCGATAGGTGAGCTGGACGCTCCCAATGAGATGCCTTTAAGTAGGCCCCGATGATGAATCCCTGAGAATGATTGGCCCTGTCACGATGACGAGGGGCCCCGAGCGGTGACACAATGAGATAACTCTGGAGTCCCCGATATTGGTCGGGACTTTCTATCAGAGGTTGAGGCCGAGATACGCGGGGCGTGGCCGAGATACGCGGAGCGTGGCAGATATACGCGGAGCGTGGCCGAGATATGCGGGGCGTGGCCGAGATAAGCGAGATCATGGCCTAGATAGGCGGGATCGTGCCCGAGATACGCGGAATATGGGCTAACCACCCCAACGGTTCACCAGGTAACTGAGGTACCTCTCCGCCTATAAAAGGGTAGAGGTTACCTCAGATCACATTACGTTTTGATATACACTCTTTGAGATTGCTGCTTGCCAGTTCATACGAGATACTCATTTAAGCATCGGAGAGGGATTCTGGGTCACCGCCCGGTCTATCCCCTCTTGCAGGATTACGTGGAGCAAAGGAGCTCGGATCGCTTTCAAAGACCGTACCGGAGTTCCACCGTGATCCAACACCGGTAAGCCCACTCCGAAGCTTAAGTGAGTATGAGCTTTAGAGAGAGGTAGTGGGCTTGAGAGAGTGAGAGGTCACCTTCAAATGAGGAGAGGAAGTCTCTATTTATAGAGTTCCTATTTGTTAGGTTATAAAGTCTAGGTCAACGGGTCGTCAATCTAGAATTTATCTCCCACTAATGAAATGTCGGGTTCAGTGCTCCTAGGACTAGTCGTTCTGATCCGTGCCCTTATATACCTTGGGGTAGTCGTTCTGATCCCTGCCCTTATACTCTCTTGGGGTAGTCGTTCTGATATGTGTCCTTCTCTTCTCTCCTTCTGACCTCCTTTCCTTCTCTCCTTCTGACCTCCTTTCCTTCTCTCCTTCTGACTTCCTTTCCTTCTCTCCTTCTGACCTCCTGAGGCTTGTACTTCTTACCCCTGGGGCTTGTCCTACTGCTCTATGCTCTTCTGCTTCCTTGGTTCTCTTCTCCTTGCCACCCTGCAAGAGGGGCAATACCAGGCACAGAGGGGGGGGGTGGTGCCTGATGAACCCTCTCCGATGCCTAAGTCAGTACGGTTTTAGAGAGATAAAGCTAGAGAGATGTCAGAGTAAAATTGTGCAACTTGCCAAGATGATCAAATGAATAGTGGAGGTGGGATATTTATAGGCAACGGTGTCATTAAGGTGGCTTAATGACATCGTTAACCTTTAAACACAGTTAATTAACATTTAAACATGTAATTAAGACCTTAGGATACGGAGAAGGTAAGCGGAGTAAACCGAGTATGGGAGTCCAAAAATGGTGCCGGGGCCCTTGGGGGGAAGGGAAATCCGACCCCCAAGGGTAGGGGTTGGGTGAGGGCACCCAACCCCTCCTAGGGAGGATGGGGTTGGCCAACCCCATCCCTCCTAGGAGAGATGGGGTTGGCCGACCCGATCTCTCCTAGGAGAGATGGGGTTGGCCGACCCGATCTCTCCTAGGAGAGATCGGGTTGGCCAACCCGATCTCTCCTAGGGGAGATCGGGTTGGTCCACCCGATCTCCCCTAGGGGAGATCGGGTTGGCTGACCCGATCTCCCTTAGGGGAGGTCGGGTGTGGCCACCCAACCTCACCTAGGTGAGTTTGCCTTGGTCGGACGAGCGCTTCGGCCTCGTCCGAGCCGTTGATGTTTTCGCGAAGTGTTCGGGTTGAAGTTTCGATTTACAACCGTTAATGGGATGATAAAAATACAACGGTTCGGAAGTCAACGGGTTCAAATTGGGCGTATATCCATCACATGCCCCCGAGTCAACCAATGGCTTAACCCTTGATTGACTCTATTTCAGGATGGTATGATACGCGCAATTTGAAACCGGGGTTTTACCTTTCGTCTGAATGTTTGCTTACGCATGGATGCGTGTCTCCGACCTTGCCCCCTGCCTTATGAGATAGAGGAGTTGTAAACGTTAGAGTAGCGCGGACGTGTGCCTATGCACGCGTCCGTCTGAGGTGGGAGTAATAAATCTATCTTTTCTACCGGCGTATACTCGAAAAATATATGCTCTCATAGGGATGCAATATGAATGCCACTAAGTGACTTATGCTTCAATTTCGTGCTGGGATTTTGCCTAAGTGAAGAAAAATTTCAATTTTGGTCCGAAATTTTTCTAAGTATGGGATACTAGAAAATATGCCTATAGGATGTTAACTAGGAGTGGACATGGACATATCATGAACATGAGGATGTGTACTAGCATACATGCAAGTAGGAACATAAAGATGGGAGTGAGTGGAGACATGCTGCGATTGTAGTCATGAATGTATGCATGAATATATGGCGGCCATGTGCATGGACGTCTAAATGTTTGAACACATGGGAGTGTGTATGTGGGCATGCATATGAGTGCAAGCATGAACATGTATGTATGTATGGATGGGTTGTGAGTATAAGCATGAGTGATGACATTGATGTACCTGTAGATGTTAATCATGAATATGAGCACAAGTGCAAAGGTAAGAGCATAGACCTCTCATTTACTTGAGGGTGGGAACTCTGCCACTCAATGGGACACAATGTTCCGCCTCCCTCGTACTAGCGTGAGCATTGTCCATTAATCTCGACCTTCGGCATGTGTAACATTTTTCCTTCATTCGTTGGAGCGTGTGTATAGCTCTTGACCTTTACCCTGCAATTTGTTCCCCATAAAAGTGAGGGTGAAAAAGCTTACAAGCTTTCTTCTTACCGCCGCGAGCGAAGGGGTCTATTGACATGTGTTAAGGGTTGACCCTTCCTTCGGATGTGTTGGAGCGTTGCTCCATTTGGGGAAACTAAAAGTTCGCCCTCTTCCCTTGGTGTTAAGGTTGCCCCCGTAGTAGGCGTATCTCGCCCTTCCATGGGTAAGGGTCGATCTTTGCGTTGGTTGTTCGTATAGATGACTCACTTTTGGGAAGCTCTCTTCTTCAGACAGGGAGACCTTGAAGATCGTTTTCCAAGGTAGTCAGACTAAATCTGACTGTCCTGTGTCTTGGGTGTCCGAGGTGGACTCGTATGAGGCGGGGACTCGTATGACCCCTTGTAGGTTGATTTCATGGAGAAACATATAAGGTGTAGGCAGAGCGTTCCGAAAGTACCGTTGAATCGGATGAGAGGGAAGGACCCTCTAGTTCCGCTTATCAAGCCAAGAAATTTTCTAAGTCAGGGAAGGCTGCTAATGCTTTCAGTATGTTCTCATTCCATTCTCTTCTCTTTGTGATATACTTATGATTGTTCTCATGTTGCTTCCTTCTTGTTGTTAGAACGTTCGCCCCTGGTTACCGAATGGGTTCTTGCGGTGGGCGAGAGTTCAAGTCAATCTATATCCAAGGCGTGGGAACCTGACTCTGAGATCGGGACCTCGGCTGTCAAGGAGAAGAAAACTGCGAGAGGCTCTCCTTCAAGTGCCCCCTTGCTGACTCCCTCTCATGATAAGGAGGTAGTGGTTGAAGAGGCACCTTCTTTGCTTGACAAAGGGAAACAATCTGTGGATGGCGATGGGGTGATCATAGGTTTTGATGTCTCTTCTCTATCCTCTGCCCCCAGCCGAGGGGCCGAGTCTCAGGTTCATTTCGTCTTCCTGTAGATTTGACGACTTTTGAAGGTGTCTTTGGCTTTCCTATGGGTTATGTTATTAACCCCTGCGTTGAAGATTTTTGTTTTGGTGATGGGTGTGATCATCGCCTTTCATTGAGGTTCCTTTCTCTTGCCATGGCTCTGATTAAGATAGCAAATTCTTGCTTGGGAGTTTGGTGGAGACTGTTCTTGAGTTAGCCTCTAATAGTATCGTAGTTGTGATCGTTGTGGGGATCGTTTCATTATGTGCCCTTAATAGTGCTTGTCGTGATTCTTTGCTTCATGGTTGATTTCATGAGATATGGAGGTTGTCTTCATAATGAGGACGTCTTCTACCTAGTACCACCCAGTGGGTTGAAATATAAGTGCCTACCTTTGATGAGCGTACGAAGGGTGTTGTTTTTCCCTTTTTCTTGAACCTCCTCCTAGGGCCAGGCGTAGCCTTTTGATGTTCGTGGTCGGGATGGTGTCTATACAATTCATGTCTTTGACAGATGTTTTATGATGTGCTGCCATGATAATCACTTCGGGGTATGTGGACGTGATAGCCACTTCGTGATGTGTCGGAGTGATAGCCCTTCTGTAGTGTGTGGACATGATAGCCAGTTCAGGGTATGTGGACATGATAGCCACTTCAAGGTATGTGGACATGATAGCCACCTCAAGGTATGTGGACATGATAGCCACTTCAAGGTGTGTGGAGTTGTGCTTTAGTATTCCTTTCTCATTAGAGAGCCTTCATTGCTATAGTTGCCTTTTGTGTAGGCTATGTTTGTTGGGTTAGGTCCCGATGTCTCGTCTTGTCGGATGTTGTATCCTTTATGCTCTTTAGATGTCTCCTTCATGATTTGTGCTTGACGATGTTCAAGTCTGATACGAGCATAGGTCACGCGAGGGCGACATGCATGACAATAACATTTGTCGGAGGTTGATTTGTGTGACTTGTAAGGCAATTCTCTTCTTGATGGGTCGAGCTTATTTTGAGGGCCTTGAACTTTGGATTTCATGTCTTTGCTATCCTTCTTGGTGGTGTTGGGTTCCTTTGAGATACTTCTCTTGACTTGTGATATGGGTGGTAGGATAACTCGTTACTTTTCATGATAACCTCTTGTGCTTCTGTATATGATCCATTGGTCATGGACTCTTCTCTTGGTGTGTTTCCTTTACTTGTCTTTCTTTCGTGCTGTCCTTCATGTCATACCTGCCATTTCATAAAGAAAAAACATTACTTGTTCTTCACATTACTTTACTTAGAAATTTCTTTCTCATGGTATCCTTCTGAGCATGGTGTGATGATCTCTTCTGATACCCCTTACACGGTATACGTTGTACTGTTAGACCAAAGATACGCTCTTGGTGGGCGTCGAAAACTGTTCACGAGACAGGCTCTCGGATGGCACTTAACGTTTCACAGGATAGGCTCCCGGAGGGCTCAGGTTAGACCAAAGATACGCTCTTGGTGGGCGTCGAACTGGTAGTTTGAAATCTACCTCAAGATACGCTCTTGGGGGCGTCGAACTGGTAGTGTTTTTTCTACCTCAAGATACGCTCTTGGGGGCGTCGAATCTGGTAGGTTGCAAATCTACCTCAAGATACGCTCCTGGGGGCGTCGAATTCGTAGTTTTTGGAAACCACTCTCAAGATACGCTCTTGGTGCGTCGAAGTTCGTAGTGTAATAACTACTCTCAAGATACGCTCTTGGGGGCGTCGAAGGTCGTAGTATGAACACTACTCTCAAGATACGCTCTTGGGGGCGTCGAAGGTCGTAGTATAAAAACTACTCTCAAGATACGCTCTTGGGGGCGTCGAATTTGTTCGCGGGATAGGCTCCCGGAGGGCACAGGGTTCGTAGTTTTAGAGCTACTCTCAAGATACGCTCTTGGGGGCGTCGAATGTGTTCGCGGGATAGGCTCCCGGAGGGCTCATAATATTACCTTATCTTGTGTCCTTACTCATGTAGTGTGCGTCTTTGGTATGCTTTTCGAGTCTTTACTTGACTTTTCCTTCTATGATATTGCATGCTACCACGCTTTTCCTTCAATATGGGAGATCACCTCTCGAGGGCGATGTTTGTGTGTTGCCAACTTAGGACGAGTTCGTATAGGGAGTTGATGATGTTTTCCTCTTATGTGACCTCTTCTAGGAGAAGTGGTATTGCATGTTCTTGTGATCTTCTGCCTCTAATCTCTTCTTTTACACTTAGGTGGACTACCAAGCACTTATTCGTTTGGTGCCCCCCAAGTTGCTTGGTGGTCACACCGCCTTTCATATTTGGCCGTTGAAGGCCCCTCGTTCATTTTCTTGGTTGGGTACCCCTTATGCTCGGGGCTCCCTTGTCTGCTTCTTTGAATGCGATGAGTGTCCCTTGTAGGATTTACTCTTTCTCATGCTTGCTTGTTTCAGTCATAGGCATGGTTTGGATGATGCCTTTGTCGGATGTGTCTTTGGAAGTTGGGTGGAAGAGCTTTTGCTTTGGGTGGGTGGTGGTGGATTTCATTCTCTTGATAACTAGGATGTGGCATTGTTTGTATCCTAGGGGTGCTTGTAAATTCTTTCCCCCCCTTCCTTGTGTTTTAGGTTGAAAAGCTTTCTCATAGAATGGTGTCTTGAGTTGTTAGTCTCGTAGGTGTGTTTCAGACTAGTCAATCTGATCCATGCTCTTTGCTCGTGCATGGGGGGTCTGACCGGGCTGTGATAATCTTGGAGTGTTGTGGCACTTAGTGTGCTTTGCCTTTTCCTTTACATTGGAGTATTCTTCAATGCCTTTAGGGAGTGTCACATTGGTCATGCTCCTCCCACCTTGAATCTTGATTATAGACTTCTTTTGAATTAGGACTTGAACCTAAAAATGATGTTTTCCTTTAGGTTTGCAAGTGATGCTCCATGATTTTCTATGGGTTTGTCCCCGTATTGGCTATTCCTTGCTGGATAGCTTCATTAGAGGCTGCATTTGTGTTGCGTACGTATACGTGTTTGAGGTGTGTTGAGCTGACAAGTCCCTCCTTTTTTGTTTTATCATAACCTTCATTCATCATGTATTCGGCGTATGGCTTTAAAGGCGGGATATTTTTCTAGTGCCCCTTTTATCGTGGCTCTCCTCTTGATGGGATGCCAGAGTCAAATGTCTTATCATTTGCAGACAGGGTGGTTGATCGGGATGTGCGTCTAGTGTGAAGGTCGATCTTGAAACCTTACTCCCCAAGCTTTTGAGCTCTTCTTTGGTTGATCTTGTAGAACTATTATCCTGCCCTAAGGCTCTTGATAGGAGATGTATCTCATTTTCACACTCTAGTTGTTGCACTATCTCTTTTGCTAATCTTGCATCTTTAGAGTTTCTCTCTTGGTGCATGACTTCAATGACCGAATTTTCTACCGATGTTTGTTTTGTTAGGACTTGTATCCTTGGCTGCCTTTCTTTCTTGTGCGACGGCGAGGGAGTGTTTATGAACACTCAAATGTGTCGTACTTGGTAGAGGTATGCGCCTAATCTTTATGGCGCTGTCTTGAATCTTCGTGTACCTATCTTTGATGAACATGTTATTCATTGCATATATAATACGGAGTCCAAGGATCTCCGGGTTAGGATCATATTTTGAGAACAGAGACATAGTCATCTATTAGATAACCTCTTTATCTACGGAGTTTATTTTTGCAAGAATAAATGCAAGGATACTTGTAAGGATACTTTTAAGGATATGTAATCCATCCTTATTCCTGGTTCATTTGCAGTGCCGTGTCCCTAATGGGTGTGTTGATGTTCTGACCACCTTTACTAGTAGGGGGTCCTTTGGTATTAGGTATGCCTGACTCTTCTCTAGTATCATCAATGGTTGGTCATGGGAGATGTCTGACGGACTCCCTTCATGTACTATGGTTCTCTTCATGTCAAAGTTGGTGATTCCCTCTTTTATGACTAACATATCATTGTGTGGAAATACTATGTTTTCCATATCCCTTTTTAAAAGCTTGATGATGGTGTCACCGTTCTTCCTTTGCTAGGCTTGGTGTCCTTGAGGGTTTTTGATGGAGGTGTATTCCATTATCTGGGATGAGCTTTCTAAGTGTAGTTGTATCTCCTGGCTATTTTGTGAAATCATAAAGATCCGCTGGAGGTGTTTGCCTCTGATGGTGGGTGTTACCCATGTGATATGGTTTCCTCCATTTTTGGAGGGATGTGTTCGCGGCTACCCCCTCTTGTGCTAATGGGCGTTTGTGGGGAGGGCATGTTGTGACTGGTGCCCCCCTTGCATACCAATGCCAGATGGGATCCTTTGACGGGCTTGGCCCTAGGATGCTTAGTGGAAGGTTGTAATAGGGGTAATCCTTTGTGACCTTCATGGTAGTTCCTCTATAGGATGTTGGGAGTGCTCAACTTATTTTTGTAAGTGAGCCTTCCATCTTGTGATCTTTCCCAGAAACTTGACCTTATAGGTGCCCTTTGAGATTGAGAAATATGTTTCTTGTGCATCTCTTGATTGGCGACGGCCTTTTACGGATTCTTCTAGTGGTCCACCTGTGTACATATATACCACGGAGCCTGAAGGCGTCCGGTATGGTCTTTCTTGGAAAACATGTTGATATCAAGTATCAAAATATACCCCTTTTAGGGAGTTGACTTGTTATGCAGTTAAATTAAATAAGAGGATATGGGAAGGATATGAGTGTGGGGGTTGATACCCCTTGCTTCCTTGGTAATGTAGCTGTCTTCCTCCAGTAGTCTGTGTGTATTCCTTCCACTTGAGGAATATAAGGTCGCATCCTTGCAAGGCGGACTAGGTGGAGATGTATCCTTCATGTATGCTATGTGTGATCTCACTCCACTATGTCTCTCCATGAGACTTCCCATTGTAGTAGCTATGTACTAACATGGTATGGTACTCTATGAGTCCCCTGTTCAAATTCTTGTCTTTTCGACTGCTCCCCTGTCCTAGGGGGATGTGTGCCAAGGGTTGTAATGCATGAGGGGTTTGGACCTGTCGTGCTGTATCATGGGTAGGTGGTTGCCTTGTTGTGTTGTTGGGACTATGTCCCTCTCTTTTAGCTTTCCTTGATATGTCCCTTAGTCATGTCTGTAGTGATACGGACTGTATGTGTACATTGCCAGGGTGGATGTTGGAACTCCTATATCCTTGTTGGTCTGGCGTGTATGTCCTCCCTTAATGCGTTGTATGTCCCTGTTGGGGTACTTGGTTGAATCCATGCCTCCTTGGAGGTCTTACCTGTCTATCTGCCCCCAGAGGGGTGTATGCCCTGGCATCCTACTGTGTCTGTTGCTGCCTTGGAGGCACAGACTGCTGCCTTCCCCCTGGGGGTGGCCTTTGGTTGTCTCTCCTTTGTTCTCCTCGTTGCCCTGTTCGAGGGTGCGAGTGGCGTTCTTACGTTGGAATTTGCTCCTCTTCATGAGCTTCTTCTCCTTCCTGTCGGAGTTGCCTTTCCTGTCTATTCCTTAGGGTCTCTCTGTAAGCTAGTACCTCGTCCGAGGCGCTCATCAGCCCTGGAGTCACTGTATGTGCTCCCTGTGTGTATGCCGGCCTTGTGTTGGTTGTGTGGGCACGATTGTCGTTCCTTTGAGTCAGTATTCCATATGGGTACCCTTGAGGTTGTACCTCATAGTGGTATCCCTGTGGAGGTGCCGTGTATTGGGATGGCACTTCTTGTTGCCCCCAGTCCCTGTGGCTTCCTAGTCAATGGAGTTGAAGCTGTGGAAGCCTCCTAGCCAGCTGGGCGTGAAGGTTCTCCTCCCTGCTTGTTAGGCTGGGGTGCCTGTGGGGTTACCTGAGACTCTGGGTGTGCAGACTGTTTCTCTGGGTTAGGCAGCCTTGCTGGAGGTATAGGCTGTCTTTCTTGCCTATTGCCCCCAGGTGGGCGATTATCTCTAGACACTAAGTTGTTCGTCTTCGCTCTCGTGATTGTCAGGCTTTCTGTTCGAAGCCCACGGACGGCGCCAAGTGTTAGGTTATAAAGTCTAGGTCAACGGGTCGTCAATCTAGAATTTATCTCCCACTAATGAAATGTCGGGTTCAGTGCTCCTAGGACTAGTCGTTCTGATCCGTGCCCTTATACTCCCTTGGGGTAGTCGTTCTGATCCCTGCCCTTATACTCTCTTGGGGTAGTCGTTCTGATATGTGTCCTTCTCTTCTCTCCTTCTGACCTCCTTTCCTTCTCTCCTTCTGACCTCCTTTCCTTCTCTCCTTCTGACTTCCTTTCCTTCTCTCCTTCTGACCTCCTGAGGCTTGTACTTCTTACCCCTGGGGCTTGTCCTACTGCTCTATGCTCTTCTGCTTCCTTGGTTCTCTTCTCCTTGCCACCCTGCAAGAGGGGCAATACCAGGCACAGAGGGGGGGGTGGTGCCTAATGAACCCTCTCCGATGCCTAAGTCAGTACGGTTTTAGAGAGATAAAGCAAGAGAGATGTCAGAGCAAAATTGTGCAACTTGCCAAGATGATCAAATGAATAGTGGAGGTGGGATATTTATAGGCAACGGTGTCATTAAGGTGGCTTAATGACATCGTTAACCTTTAAACACAGTTAATTAACATTTAAACATGTAATTAAGACCTTAGGATATGGAGAAGGTAAGCGGATTAAACCGAGTATGGGAGTCCAAAAATGGTGCTGGGGCCCTTGGGGGGAAGGGAAATCCGACCCCCAAGGGTAGGGGTTGGGTGAGGGCACCCAACCCCTCCTAGGGAGGATGGGGTTGGCCAACCCCATCCCTCCTAGGAGAGATCGGGTTGGCCGACCCGATCTCTCCTAGGAGAGATCGGGTTGGCCGACCCGATCTCTCCTAGGAGAGATGGGGTTGGCCGACCCGATCTCTCCTAGGAGAGATGGGGTTGGCCGACCCGATCTCTCCTAGGAGAGATCGGGTTGGCCAACCCGATCTCTCCTAGGGGAGATCGGGTTGGTCCACCCGATCTCCCCTAGGGGAGATCGGGTTGGCTGACCCGATCTCCCTTAGGGGAGGTCGGGTGTGGCCACCCAACCTCACCTAGGTGAGTTTGCCTTGGCCGGACGAGCGCTTCGGCCTCGTCCGAGCCGTTGATGTTTTCGCGAAGTGTTCGGGTTGAAGTTTCGATTTACAACCGTTAATGGGATGATAAAAATACAACGGTTCGGAAGTCAACGGGTTCAAATTGGGCGTATATCCATCACTATTGAACCGCCCCGGTTACAGTGGTTTCCAGGTTGGTTGTGGCAGGTTCGTAATATAAGTTGGCATTGGCCGTAAATAAGGTGCATTTGACCCCGGTTCAACCGCAGATAGGTTTATCATAGCTAATTGCTGGTATGTAGCCTCCAAGGGCGAGCCCCGGGCGAAATATCGTCTAGGGGGTAAGGGTCAGGACAAGAGGGACTCGTCCGAACGGAGTGGGGTACCCGCCCGGGTACCCCTAAGGTCTTGGTCGGTCTACCCGAGCAAGAGAGCTTGCTCAGGTAACCCAAGCATGGGTCCCTTGCTTGGGTTACTCCTGGGTGGTTTTTCCACTCGGGGCCTTCCCAAGTGGTTTTTGCCACTTGGGGTCTTTTTCAGGCCTATTTGCTGGGCCTCGCATGTCCGTGATCCAAGTTTCGAATTATATTCGGTTATAACCCATTTACCGGGTCCAATAGCTTGGGCGTATATCCAAAATTTTCCCCCGTGTCAAGGAATGATTTAACCTTTTCTTGACTCTATTTTCTGCGGAATATCGCCCAAGCGAGTAGAAAGGCGTACATTTGTGACGGTCCTGGCCTTTATCGAGTGCTCGAGACGCGTTGTAATTTCCATGCCTCCTGCTTTAGAGAAGCTTAATACATATACAAAAAATGCTTTTATTAGATTTAAGCAAGTTTACGTTATGTGATACTATTTTATGAGGGTAATTATTACGAGCCATGGTCTCGTTTTACTTATCCTTCGGACAGTGTCCTTTTGTTCGTATCTCCTTTTTATTGGAGCCTTTTAGAGGAAAAACCCCTATAATATCCTTCATAAGGTATATTTTTTGACTTCCCTTCCTTATTTCTCATTCCTTCATCTTTTCTAGAGCACTTTTTCTCTCCATCTTTTCTAGAGCATTTCCTCCCTTCTTCAACCTAGGTTTTCTCCTCCTTCCTTTTTAGATTTTCCACCCAATCAAGTCACAACACCTCTCATGGAGCTCTCTTAGATTTGATTTGTGGTGGAATTTGTGCTTGTATTTGAAGATTGGGTACTAGGCCAGCCGGAGAGGGAGTGGCGCGCAAAAGGGGGCTCGGCCAGTGGCGGACGGAAAGCTCAACGCGGGCGGTCTCGGAACCAGGCGGCGCAGCAGGAGGGGTTGGGCCAAGACGAGGCCGTGGGTGGTGGCGACGGCGATGGGAGTTCCTCCCGGCGGTGGCGGCATCCTCCGGCGGCTGTGGGTTCTCCGACGGCTGGTTTACCTCGGACCGGTTTTTTGACCGGTTCGGTTTCATTTCCTCAAAGGTTTGATTTTTCAGCCCCTCCTTGCTTGTGTGTTCTCCATTGATTACTATAAAAGCTAGGGCCTTGCCATAGATAGTTGAGTTGCTTCATTGTGCATTGTTGGTTGGAAGAGAAGGATTGTATTTGTTGTTGGGTTTGGAGCATCTTTGAGGTGAGTGTTTGATATAGATGTTGCTCCCTTATGAACACTGTTGGTGTTTGTTGTTAGGGTGCCTTAGTGTTATGCCTAGGTCACCCCTTGCTTGCATAGATGATATATGCTCTCATGAAGGATATTTCGTTCCACCTTTCATTACCTTAGGTAGTATTAAGGTGATTTTATTTGTCCCCCCCCCCCCTTTTAGGGGTATTTTCCGTGCTTTGTCCATCATAGTCCCCCCTTTGGCAAGTAGTATCGTCCATGCACGTGACATTTTCCCCCGTAGTAAGCATTTGATCTTTATGCATTTTGGGACGTACCCTTGGGTAGGTTAGTCTTGATGAATTTATATGGTATCATGAGGTGGGGTTGGTAATTTCATACGGACCGTCATTTTTCTTTCCCTTGCCAGGCGTGATTTTAGATCTTTTACTGGACTAAGGAGTGTCGTTCTATTTCCACTGCAAAATGAGTAAGCCTTCTTCTCCTAAGGCTTCCCGTAATAGCCTTGCCTCTAACGCTCCCATAATTCGTTTCCCGCATAAGAGGTTTTTTATGGGAAGGCAGTTTCAGCATCCCGACTTGAGTTCGGACTACGTCCCGGAGATGTATGATTCTGATTCGGACACGGAGGTCGAATTGCGGCCCATCCTTGAGGATGAGCTGGCTTTTCTTCGTGACCCTGTGTTCTTATTTGAGGTCTATAGTAATAACTTGTTGAGTAGGAAAGGGTTACTCTCCCATGCTAAGACAGCAGGATTGTTTGGCTTGGGAAAATCATTTTACTCCTTCGCCATGCTGTACCACTATGGTGGTAGCTCTATTACCCCTCCGCCGGATGGAATGGCGGTGGTGTATATTCATCAGATTAAGGCTGGGCTTTGCTTCCCTTACTGTGACAAACTTCGAGAGCTCTGCAAGTATTATCGAATTTCTCCTCTCGAGCTTGCCCCCTCTGCTATCTGTGCCTGGGTTGGATTTAGGGTGTTGTGCCATCGCCAACACTGGGCCTACTCCTTTCCTCTCTTTCGATGCTTCAACCGTATCCAGCGTGGTGGTGAGTCGGGGTTCTATTCCCTAGTGATCTGATACCCCTTGTTGTCCCAAAGGGGGTTCTCGAAATTGGGTACTGCTAAGTGGAATAATAAACATCGGTTCGTCCTTGCCTTTGAAAGTGGTAGTGGCCATTGGGAGAAATACTATTTCTTCCTTGCGGATCAGGACGTTTCTTGGTCTTTGGGTACCCCCATGTTGACAGATGCGCGTCCCGACTTTTTTGAGCTTTCCACGTCTGATGGGAAGGCCTTGAAGCTGATATATACTGAGAACACGACAGCTTCTTTCGAGTCCGTACATCGCATCTCAGGAGAGGAGTTGTTGGCCACGGGGATTCGAACGGCGCCCTACGTTTTACCTTCGGTATGCAAGCCTTTGAGTTTTTGATACTTGTAATTTTATTGCTTTGTCTTGTTGGTTGGTTTCAATATCGGCCTTCCCTGTTTCAGGAGAACGATGATGTTGGTGAGGATGTCCCTTCATAGAGGGAATCTTCGGTTGTTTCTCCTATTCCTTTGCTCGTGGTTGAGGCTCCTACGACAATTTCAATGTCGTCCGGGGCTGTGAAACATTCCTCAGGTACAGTGTTTGTGATGTTTTCTTTTGTTTCTATGCTTACATTGCTTATGTTGTATTCAACCATGTTTTGTTGATTTTTAGGGAGGTCCCCTTTTATCTCTGTCGCGCGGATCTTTGCTAAGATCAAGTCGAAGAGGTCTAGCTTGGAGGTGGAAGCCTCTAATTCTAAGGCTAGAAAGATAGCCTCATTCCTTTCTCCCTCCTAGTCCTCTTGCCATAAAGAGAGAGAGGTCATTGTTGAGGACGTCGCTGATGATTCTCCAATTGCCTCAGATAATAAGGAGGCTTCAGATGATTCTAACGACTCTTTGACATGTCCGCCTACCTTTCCATTCCGAAAGTTTCTATTCCTATGATAAACTCCATTATCCCCCCGACCGACCGTTCTCTCCCCCTGTCTGATCTTGAAGAGGCCCATCACTTTGTGAAGGGCGCCTTGTCTCAGTTTTCTCCTGTGAGTGTATGTATTTTCTTTTGCTTTGTTTTGTGAGATTGCTGGTCCTGAATACTTTCCTCTTTTGGTAGGGCATATCTTATGTCGTTACCCTTGGTTCTCACCTGGTGAACGTCACTCGGGAGCGGGACATGTTTCGGAAGATGGTGGGGACGCTTTAGGCTACTTTTAAGACAACCGAGGAGCAGTTTCGCGATGAGGTTGAGGAGCTCAGGGTGTCGAAGGTTTCTTGGTCCAGTTGTTTGACTGTTTTTCAGAAGGAGCTTGATGATAATGTTTCCCGTCGGGCGGACGATGATTTGATAGATGAGCTAAGGTTGAAGAATGCTCTCCGCGTTGCTCGTGAAAAGGGTAGGTTGGGCGGTTTGGAGGAGGGTGAGGCTGTGGGAGTTATGAACGGTGAGGCCATTGGCGTTGAGAAAGGTAAATCCATTGGAGTCCATGATTTTTTGGCTTCCAAGGAGTGTTCCGACCGTGCTGAGCAGCATTGCCAGTGTATTATGAACACCTTTGGAGTGAACTTGGTTGAGAAGGTTCATGGTCTGAGTCCAAACTTCCCGTTTGCGCAACTTGGAGAATATGGTATGTTTACCTTGGATGTTGTTGGCGAACTAAACCGGCGTGCGGAGCGAGCGAGGATTGTTGTGGGACGGGTCGTTGCCGACCGCTCTTCGAAGTCCAATGTTATGGCTTATACCCGCGCTGTTAAGACTTCCGCCTCTTCACAAGTTCATGTCGGAGATGATGATCCCCCTTGTGAAGGGTGGTTGAGATGATATTGCCTGTTGGTGCTTTTATTGTTGCGGCTTTGTGTTTTTCTCCTGCATGTTTTCGAGATGTCCTTGTTTTGTTGCTAGATACTCGGGTTTGCTTTTGGTTGTTGTCATACTCTTTTCCATTATGTGTTTGTACATTTGGATGGCTTGATGTGCTTTTAGCACGCCTTGTATTATTGGTATGATACTCTATTAGGATGACCTATCATTTCCAGGGCTTACATTCCTTTTATTGCATGTTGGGTTTCTTTGTGTTGGTAGGGTGGCCATGTGGGTCTTGTGTCCCCTTTATCGCTGGAAAGGTTATCCTTATGGATTTTCCTCTTTTTGGTTATAAGGGTGGCCCTGTGGGAACTTGTTTCCCTTTTCGTTTGAAATTTGTTGTCCTTATAGATTTTTTCTCTTTTTTAATATGTAAGGGTGGTCCTGTGGATCTTCCCCTTATCATATTTTAGAGTTGTTTTTTTGGATATACCTCTTTTCGGTTGTAAGGGTGGCCATGTGGGTCTTACGTCCCTTTTTGGTTGGCAGGGTTGTCCTTATAGATCTTCCTATTTTTTTTAATATTTAAGGGTTTTCCTGTGGATCTTCCCCTTATCATATTTAGAGTTGTCGTTTTGGATCTTCCTATTTTCGGTTGTAAGGGTGGCTCTGTGGGTCTTATGTCCCTTTTCGGTTGAAAGGATTGTCCTTATAGATCTTCCTCTTTTTTAATATGTAGGGGTTGTCCTGTGGATCTTCCCCTTATCATATTTAGAGTGGTCTTTTTGGATCTTCCCCTTTTCGGTTGGAAGGGCGGCCCTGTGGGTCCTACGTCCCTTTTTGTTTGGAAGGGCTGTCCTTATAGATCTTCCTCTTTTGTAATATATAAGGGTTGTCCTGTGGATCTTCCCCTTATCATATTTAGAGTTGTCTTTTTAAATCTTCCCCTTTTCGGTTGGAAGGTTGGCCCTGTGGGTCTTACGTCCCTTTTCAGTTGGAAGGGTTGTCCTTATAGATCTTCCTCTTTTTTTAAAATGTAAGGGTTCTCCAGTGGATCATCCCCTTATCATATTTAGATTTGTCTTTTTGGATCTTCCCCTTTTCGGTTGGAAGGGTGGCTCTGTGGGTCTTACGTCCCTTTTCGGTTGGAAGAGTTGTCCTTATAGATCTTCCTCTTTTTTAATATGTAAGGGTTGTCCTGTAGATCTTCCCCTTGTAATATTTAGAGTAGTCTTTTTGGATCTTCCCATTTTTCGGTTGGAAGGGTGGCCCTGTGGGTCCCTTTTCGGTTTGAAGGGTTGTTATAGAGTATATAAGTTGATATGCTCACATTGCATCTTGTCATTTACACTTGCATTTACTTCTATCATATCATTAGATGATTGTATAAGGTTATTATATGGTGCATATATCATGTAGTACATGTTACATGGTGTATGCACCTTGGTGCACCAAGTTGGGCACATAGGATAGCTAGTCCTAGTTGGTGATCCTTGTCACCTAGTATATATAGTTTACCTATTGCATTGTAATCCCTAATCATCAATCAACAAATGATTCAACCTTCCAAAGCTTTTATGGTATCAGAGCCACCTCAAATGGCGGCACAACCACAAAGCTAAAGAAGACCAAGTTTCTTCAAAGTTTTGCCTTAACATTCACCTTGTTCAAGTGTGGATTTGCAACTTCAGCTTCGTGGATCATCTTTTCTACTTCAACAATCCATTTCTTACTTAAGAATGGACATATAGTAAGTGGAATTTCAAGAACTCAACACGCATAAAGTAGATTTGCACCTAGACTAAGCATAGCCAAGATGACTTAGTACTAGTTTGCTTGTTCTTGAAGAATTCAGCCTTGTTGAGCTGATTGCGTGTTTGATATTACTATTTCCTGGAGTTTGCTTTGTTTCTCTACATTTGGATATGGATTTTGAACATGTTTCAGCTGCGCCCCTTGCTTGATATCTGGATTTCCATTGCTTGATTTCCCTTATCTACACATTGCTCGGCTGAGGAGCATTTGTGCCTACCTTGTGCTTTGTGTTCATATCTTCAAGAATTCTGAGCCTTCATCAATGGAGAATGGTTCCTAATCCATTTCTGTTGAATTTCAAGCTTTTAAAATCACCAATCTTGTTGCGGAATTGTACAAGCAATCTCATAGGGTGAGCTGGATTTTGTCCTACTATCAACAACCTTGGTGTACTACTTTTGTTTGTAGTGCAACTTGTGTATGCGATTTTGATTGGATTGTGGCAGCTGATTTCTTGGATTTGGATTCCTATTATTCACATTCCATACCTACTTGTGTTATCTGAGTTACAAAATGGCTCAAGAAACCAATGTTGATGACCCCCTTTACATACACCCCTCAGACACCACTGGCCATATGCTCATCCCTTTCCAACTACAAGGAACCTCCAACTATCATGTTTGGAGCACATCAATCAGGGAAGGCTTGTTGGTGAAGAACAAGCTTGGTTTTATAGATGGCACATTCACAAGATTGGATGTTAATGTCAATGATAGAGTGAAATGGGATAGGGCAAATGCAATTGTCAAGGCATGGTTGAGGAACACTGTGGCCAAAGATTTGGTGAATGGTTTGGTCTACAACACAACTGCTTCTTCTATTTGGAATGACTTGAAGGAGATGTTTGATAAAGTGGATGGCACACAAATCTTCCAATTAACAAGGGAGATTTATCAAACATCTCAAGGTGTTCTCTCTATCACTGAGTACTTTGCCAAAATGAAGCAACTTTGGGATGCCCTTGCTTCCATTGATGATTTGGATCTTCAATGTGCTGGAGACATTGCCATTGTCAATGAACACAAGGAGAAGCAAAAGTTGATGGCATTTCTTTTGGGACTGAATGACTCCTATGGACACATTAGGAGCACTTTACTTATGAGAGAACCACTTCCTTCCCTTAGCATTGCCTTCTCTGTATTGGTACAAGAAGAAAGCCAAAGGACCATCTCTGGTTCCATTGGTGATGTGGGTGAGGCAACTGCCTTGTTCACTGGAAAGCATCCATCCTATGGTGGTGGTAGAGGCAATGGAAGAGGATATGCAAGAGGTAGAGGTTTTGCTAGAGGCAATGGCAATGGCATTGGAAGAGGAAATGGCTTTGGAAGAGGCAACTTCAATCCTTCAAGTCAGAGACCACTCAATACTTGCAACTATTGTGGCAAGAGAGGTCACATTGAAGACAATTGCTACATCAAACATGGCTACCCATATGATCACCCAATTCATCAAACCAATCCAAATGCTCCTAAGAGGAATTGGAATTCAGCCAACATTGTTGAAGAAGGTGGCAACTCAAGCACAATTGAGCATGTGGCAGCCAAGGACAAAAGGATATTTCATGGCACAGCTGACAAAAGAATCCAACATGTTGCTGCCCATAATGATCACTTTGATCATTCACCCCTAAGCTTTGAGGATATGGATCAAGCTCATGTCAACATGGCAGGTATATCTAGTGATTCTATGGTTTGGATAGTTGACTCAGGTGCTACTAACCATATCACTCATCAAGTTGAGTGGCTACATGATTTGAAGAAAAGTGATTCAGATCACCAATATGTGCACCTGCCAAATGGTCACAAATGCAAAGTGACTCATGTTGGTTCTTGTTCTTTCTCAAGTGGATTTACCTTGACCAACATACTCTTGGTCCCTGACTTCAAGTTCAATCTGATCTCTGTATCTAGGTTACCTAGCCAGTTAAATTGCAAAGTGATCTTTACTTGTGATCATGTGTTACTTCAGGGCAAGAGTGGCAAGTCCATGGTGATTGGGGAATGGAATAGAGGACTATACACTTTGAAGGATGTGGTGCCTTCAAGCCCAAGGAAGTTGGCAGCTGCTTGCTTGGAGAATAAGGATGAAGTATTGAGATGGCATAGGCGTTTGGGCCATGTCTCTGAACAATATTTGAATCATTTGGATGTTTTAGGCTTGAATAAGACATATGGTTGTATCAAACAATGCACTATTTGTCCTCTTGCAAAACAATCTATATTTTCTTTTCCAACCAGTGATTCTATTGCTTCAAAGCCCTTTGATTTGGTTCACATGGATTTATGGGGTCCTTACAAAGTGCCAACCTTCAAGAACAATCAATACTTCTTGACCATTGTTGATGATCACTCAAGGGCAACTTGGGTCTACTTGATGAGGCACAAAAGTGATACTTTCTTGCACATCAAGAATTTCTTAATCATGGTGAAGAATCAATTTGGAACAATGGTCAAAACATTGAGGAGTGATAATGGGACAGAGTTCATGAATTCTGTTTGCAAAGGTTTGCTTCTTCAATTTGGCATTCTTCATCAAACAAGTTGTGTGCATACACCACAACAAAATGGAAGGGTGGAACGCAAACATAGGGACATCCTCAACATTGCTAGAGCTATAAGATTTCAAGCATCCATGCCTTTGAGGCATTGGGGGTATTGCATACTCAATGCTTGTTACTTACTCAATAGGCTTCCCACCTCTATCTTGAAATTCAAATCACCTATTGAAGTGTTATATGGCAAGACTCCTTCCCTTCATCACTTGAGAACTATAGGTTGTCTATGTTTTTCAACCAAATTGAACAACCATGACAAGTTTAGTCCAAGGGCTGAACCATGCATCCTAATGGGATATTCAACATCTCAAAAAGGATACCTTGTGATGAACATTTCAAACTCAGTGTTTCATGTATCAAGGGATGTTCATTTCCATGAGGATATTTTCCCCTTTAGCATGTCTAAGGATGCTCTAAAGGCTCTTATTCCATCTTGCTTGGGAGTCAAGCAACCACTTGAGGATTTCCCACCTGAGAATCCATTTCATTTTGACATGGATATATCAACCAACACTCCTCCCATTGAGGTTGTCACACCTCAAATGGATGATCAAGCACCTCCAATTGAGGATCAACCACCTCAACAACCAATTGAAGAAGATGCACCCCAACCTTCCAATATGAGAAGGAGTCTTAGAATTGCACAACTACACCCACCACCTCCTAGGAGAAGTGCAAGGCTTGCTGAACTCAAACAAAGATCAAGTTCAAATGCTATCTTTGGAATGGAGAAGTATGTCTCCTATGACAACTTGGGTCCACAATACAAATGCTTCTTGGCTGCCCTTGACAAGATCAAAGAGCCAACCACATATAAACAAGCAATCAAAGACCCAAAATGGATCTTGGCCATGAAGGAGGAAATGCAAGCACTTCAAAACAACAACACTTGGGAGCTATTAGAACTCCCACAAGGCAAATCTTCAATTGGTTGCAAATGGGTATTTAAGGTCAAATACAATTCTGATGGTTCCATTGAAAGATACAAAGCAAGGTTGGTTGCCAAGGGATTCACTCAAATTGAAGGGACTGATTTTAATGAGACATTCTCCCCTGTAGTCAAAATGGACACAGTGAGGATCATATTAGCTTTGGCAGCTTCCAAATCATGGGGATTGTACCACATGGATGTAAACAATGCATTTCTTCAAGGTGATCTAAATGAAGAAGTGTATATGGACATTCCCCAAGGTTTCAATCATTCCAAGTCTCTTGAGGGATATCCCAAACTTGTGTGCAAGCTCAACAAGTCCTTATATGGGCTCAAACAAGCTTCAAGACAATGGAACATCAAGCTCACTCAAACCTTATTGAAGAATGGTTACAAACAATGTGCCTCAGATCATTCCTTGTTCACCAAGATACAAGGTGATGACAAAGTTTTTCTTCTCACCTATGTTGATGATCTTCTAATCACTGGCTCCAACACCAAGATGATCAATCAATTGAAGAACACACTCCAAACACACTTCAAATTGAAGGACTTAGGAGATTTGAGGTACTTTTTGGGACTTGAAGTTGCAAGGTCAGATAGAGGTCTTGTAATCAACCAAAGGAAGTATGCAATTGAGCTCATTGAAGATGCTGGCCTAGGGGCTGCAAGGCCTGCTGAAACCCCTATGGAGTTCAATGTCAAACTCACTACACATGAGTATGACAAAGCAACTAATTCAAACATTGATGATACACTCTTGGAGGATGCCACTTCTTATAGGAGGATCATTGGTAAATTGCTATACCTTACCATGACAAGGCCAGACATTAGCTTTTCAGTGCAAAGACTCAGTCAATTTGTTGACAAGCCAAAGAAGTCCCATCATGATGCAGTCATAAGAGTCATCAAATACATTAAAGGCACTCCAGGGCAAGGATTGATCTATCCTTCCAACGACAAGCTCAATTTGAGTTTGTTTTGTGATTCTGATTGGGCTGCTTGCCCTTTTAGTAGGAAATCAGTGAGTGCTTATTGTGTCAAGCTAGGAGAAGCTATGATAGCCTGGAAGGTAAAGAAGCAAGACACAATTTCCCTATCAAGTGCTGAAGCAGAGTATAGATGCCTAAGAGTTGCAATTCAAGAGGCACTTTGGGTGGGAAGAATCCTTAAGGAACTTGGCATACAAGTAAATCTTCCTATCCCAATCTACACAGATAGCCAAGAAGCTGTGAAGATTGCAAAGAATCCCATGTTCCATGAGCGCACCAAGCACATTGAGCTAGACTGCCACTTCACAAGACATCATATTCAACAAGGATTCATAGGTGTCCATTACATTCCTTCAAAGGAACAACTTGCTGACTTGCTTACCAAGGCATTGGTCAAGGGTCAACACTTAGCTTTGCTAAAGCTATATGGATGTGTTCCAAGAAAGAAGAGAAGAAGAAGAAGAAAAGGATGGGAGAATATAGAGTATATAAGTTGATATGCTCACATTGCATCTTGTCATTTACACTTGCATTTACTTCTATCATATCATTAGATGATTGTATAAGGTTATTATATGGTGCATATATCATGTAGTACATGTTACATGGTGTATGCACCTTGGTGCACCAAGTTGGGCACATAGGATAGCTAGTCCTAGTTGGTGATCCTTATCACCTAGTATATATAGTTTACCTATTGCATTGTAATCCCTAATCATCAATCAACAAATGATTCAACCTTCCAAAGCTTTTAGTTGTCCTTATAGATCTCCCCCTTTCCATATGTAAAGTTTTTCCTTATGGATCTTCCCCTTATCATATTTCACGGTTGTCTTTTTGGATCTTTCCCTTTTCGTTTTATGGTGCTTTTCTTGTTTCCTCTTGTACCCTGAAAAACATCTGATTCATTTAGCACCATTGTCATCTTTTACAAAAGGAGGGTCTAACTGGAGTCCGTAGATCTCCTTCAAGTACACTAATATATAAATGTGAAATGAAAAAGGTTTAGATAGCTTCCACTCTAGGTGGTGTCGAATTTCAGCTCCTCCGAGCCTACCTCCTCTTGGAGGCATCCAACATGTATTTCTTCCTCGACCTCCAAACTGAGGGCCAGACATTTGTTGGTGTTGTGTCCCCAAGCCATGTGATATTCACACCACCCTTCCAGCTCTGTGCCTATGAAGGCCCTGGATAACTCCAATGGTGGTGGAATTCTGTCATAGAGGACGTTGTTGTATAGTTCTTCAACTTCGCTCTTTAGCGGTGTGAAGTGTATTGTCCTCCCATCAATGAGCATGTAGTAGTTTCTCTCTTCTTCTCCCTCTATTTGTATGGCCTGCTGCAGCTTGTGGTTGAATTCTTCAACTGATTCTGTGGCGGCCCTCCTTAGGTGCCTGAAAAAGGTTCTTACAAATTCGTTCTTAGTGATTTTGAGGTCCGCCACCGCCGTAGCTAGCCTTACAAAGTAGCTCTTTATCAATTCGTCTCCTTTCTACTGGATGTCCTCCGGGCATTCATGGTCCTGCCTTTTTGCTCTTCTCCTTCTTTTCCTGTCTTGAGGCTCCTGCTTCTTTCTCTTTTTGAATATCTCCATTGTCACATAAACGAGGCAGCTTACCACTCCTTTCACTGCACCTAGCATATTCCTCCATCTTGGTTGACCCCTCCATTGTTATCTCTCCTTTGTGTTTCCATGAAGGCAATGGGCAAGCCCTGTTGCTCCCTCCTCCTCATGGCAATTAGGTAATATTTCCTAGAAGCTGCTTGGTCTCCCAAAACCTCTCCTATGCCATTTGGTGTTGGGAACTTCATTTTTTGATGAACGGTTGATGGAACTATGCGGTTCGGGTTGATGGTGGTGCGGCCTAGTATTCCATTGTAAGCCCCTAGCTCTTCAACCACCACAAAGGTTATTTTCAGCTGGACTTGCGTCCATCCTAATTCAATGGCCACAGGGAGAGTTATAATCTCTAGAGGAAATGTTGTTGTCCCTGCAAAGCTTACCAGAAGGAAGTTAACAGGCCTGAGATCTCGCTCTGTCCTCCCTATTTCTCTTACCACGTCGATGTGGATGATATCTGTGGATCTGCCTCCGTCCACTTATATCCTCTTTATGTTGTAGCCAGCAATGTCCATTGTAATTACCAAGGCATCGTCATGCGGGTATACAACATATTTCAAGTCTTCTTCTAAGAACGTTATCTTCATGTTCTCAACCGGCCGTTTGCGTTTTCCGAATGGAGGCATCTCGTTTACCTGGGCTACATAAACCTCTGTTGAGTTGGAGGCCTCTTCACTCACTGCTAAACCGCTGTGGATGACTTTGATAGTCAACTTTTTGTTTTGTGGGGGAGGGTAGTCCTCCATTTTTTCCTTTCCCTTTCCTTTCCCATTGTACCTTGTCTGAGGGGTTCGTTCTCTTTTCCTGTCATCCTTCAAAAAGTTCTTCAGCATGCGCTCTTGAATGAGATTTTCGATATCACATTGTAGGCGGAAGCAATTGTCCGTGTGGTGCCCGTCGGCATCGTGGTACTCACACCATTTCTTTTCTCCGTCAGCATGCACTAATGAGCTAATTGGTAGCACTTCCACATTGTCCGCCGGAGGTGTCCCCCGGCGTCCTAGGTTCATTACGAAAGCACGCACTATCTCCCCTTCCGCGAGCTCTGTAGCTATGTCGGATAAGTTTTGATTGAACCTTGTGTAGTAGCTTGCCAATGTTTCATCATATCCTTGCTTCACATCGTCCAGCGCTGAGTCGCCCTTTAAGAGTATTGTTGGATGAACTTATCCATCAGTTCTGCCCATGAGGCTATTGATGCCTGGGGTAGAATAAAGAACCAATATGATGCGTTTCCTGCTAGGGTCGATGAGAATAGCATTGCATAGTGGTCCTCAACAGTCGTTCTCCCCACGAGTAATGATTCGTGCTTCTGGATATGCTGTATTGGGTCTCCTTTTCCGACGTAGTCCGAAATTTGACGCGATGTTACGTTCGGTGGAACCATTACATTAATCAATTCCTGAGTGAAAGGGTGCAAGGCCCTGCCTTTTAGTTTGTGCATTACTCTTCCCTTCGAATCCTTGATAGTTTTAGCTATTAGCTCTTCGATCTCCTCCTTCATGAGAGCTATTGTTGCAAATTCTGCTGCCTTTCATTTTGAGGACCGGCATTTTGTTGGTTGTTTTGGGGCTCAGCATGCCCTTGGCCATTCTGAGGTCCGAAATACCCATGGTCGTTCTTTGGATCCGACGTACCCTTGGCCATTTTGGGGCCCAGCGTATCCTTGGCCGTTCTGGGGTAGGGGTCCTGTATATCATTGGCCTTTCTGGGGTAGGTGTCCTGCATATAATTGGCCATTGTTTTCCTTGTAGTTGGGGTTTCTCTGTTGGTGATACCCCATTCCTTGGGATTGCTGGTTCAAAGAGTTAGAGTATGCATGCCGCTGTCCCCCCCATCGACCTTGGTACGTCAACAACTCGATAAGAAGATCATCGTCAACAAATCGTTTGTTTGACATTATGTGCCCAAAATGGAAACAAAGCCTAGGTGCGTCGACAACTCGATAGAAGATCGGCGTCTACAAATTAATCGTCGACATTATGTGCCCAAAATGGCAACAAAGCCTAGGTACATCGACAACTCGACAGAAGATCAGTGTCCACAAATCGATTATCGACATTATGTGCCCAAAATGGAAACAAAGCCTAGGTACGTCGACAACTCGATAAGCAGATCAACGTCTACAAATCGATTATCGACATTATGTGCCCAATATGGCAACAAAGCCTAGGTACGTCACCTCGATAGAAGTTCGGCGTCTACAAATCTATTGTCGACATTATGTGCCCGAATGGACAACAAAGCCTAGGTACGTCGACAACTCGATAAGCAGATCATCGTTAACAAATCACTTGTCAAAATTATGTGCCCAAAATGGCAACAAATCCTAGGTACGTCGACAACTCGATAGAAGATCGGCGTCTACAAATCGATTATCGACATTATGTGCCCAAAATGGAAACAAGGCCTAGGTACATCGACAACTCGATAGAAGATCGGCGTCTACAAATCGATTATCGACATTATGTGCCCAAGATGGCATTAAAGCCTAGATATGTCGACAATTCGATAGAAAATTAGCGTATACAAATCGATTGTCGACATTATGTGCCCAAAATGTCAATAAAGCCTAGGTACGTCGACAACTCGATAAGCAGATCAGCGTCTACAAATCGATTGTCGACATTATGTGCCAAAGATGGCACCAAAACCTAGGTACCTTGACAACTCGATAGAAGATCGGTGTCTACAAATCGACTGTCGACATTATGTGCCCAAAATGGCAACAAAGTCTAGGTACGTTGACAACTCGATAAGCATATCAGCATCTACAAAGAGATTGTCAATATTATGTTCCCAAAATGGAAACAAAGCCTATGTACGATGAAAACTCGATAGAAGATCGGCGTCTACAAATCGATAGTTAACATTATGTGCCCAGGACGGCAACAAAGCCTAGGTACGTGGACAACTCGATAGAAGTCGGCGTCTACAAATCAATTGTCGACATCATGTGTCCAAGATGGCAACGAAACCTAGGTACGTCGACAAATCGATAGGAAGTTCGGCATCTACCAATCGATTGTCGATATTATGCGCCCAAGATGGAAACAAAGCCTAGGTATGTCGACAACTCGATAGAATTCGGCGTCTACAGATCGATTGTCGACATTATGTGCCAAAGATAGAAACGAAACCTACGTACGTCAACAACTCGATAGGAAGATCGGCATATACCACTCGATTGTCGATATTATGTGCCCAAGATGTCAACAAAGCCTAGGTACGTCGACAACTCGATAGAAGATCGACGCCTAGAAAAAGATACGTCGAAATATCTCTCTAAAGATGATCGATGTCTACAAATCCTTATTATCAACATAATATGTCCAAAAAGATTTGTCGACGACAAGAGAATACGTTTTTGTTAAACTAGTCAAGGAAAGTTCGTTACTCTCAAAATCAATTGTCCGCACGATGAGCCGTAGATTGCAATAAACCTAGGTTAGTCGACAATTAGGTAAGAAGGATAAGCATTCATGGAGATAACATTTTCTACACAGGAATGAAAATCCAAGCGATTCTTTTTTAGAATCAAGCAAGTTACAAATACTCGAGTAAAAATAAAATTCTTCGCTATCTAAGATGACTTGGAAGAAGTTCCCCTCTTTTTTGAGGTAGAAGCGGCGAGACCCTCATCCTTCTCAGCAGGAATATCCAAATATTGTTGAAGAAGAGGAACTTGAGAAAAAGGAATTCGGGTTGATATGCTTTCAAATTCGCCACAATCTCCCTTTGAGAAATAAAGAGCAAGTTGGAGGCAGCCACGACGACATTATCATGATAACCGGGACGCGCTTTATAAACATCAACAGCTTTGGGCGCCGCGTCTTTCAAATCTGACATCTCTGCTTGCAAAGCCTTGACCTTCCCCCAAAGAAAAACTCCCTCGGCTAAAAGGGTATCGGTCTCCTTCCCCATCTTCTCCGAGAGGGTACCAAATTCTTCAAATAGAGAAGAGGAGGCCTTGAGAGACTCGCCACATCTTTGGAAATCTCGAGTCGGAAGCCAAGCACTATTAAAGAAACCCATCCACTTAAGGAAAGGGACAGGTGGCGACCTGCTCCGACCGCCATGAAGAAACCCTTCCTCTTAAGGAAAGGGACATGTTGCGACCTGCTCTGACCGCCATAAATAAACCTTCCTTTTAAGGAATGGTGAGGTGACAACCAGCTTGTCACATACTTCAACCGCTAGAGAAAAGCCTTCCTGGCTAAGGAAAGATGAGGTGGCGACGTACTTATCACCTGCATATACCGACTCTGGAAAGAAAACACTCCCAAGAGGGTAGCCGTTATCTAAAGTCGGTACTTTCCCCCAGTAAATGGGGAGCACTCTCACTAATTTAATATAATTCTCTCATATACTTTTATAGTATTCTCTATAAATTCCATTACTATCTTAAACTTCGGAGTTGAATCAGGGGAAAATCCCCAACCCCTTTTTAGGTTCTCACCTTCCAGTCGCTCAAAAGGAAACTAAGCACCCCTCTACGTCGAGATAGACACCTAGAAGAGCTAGTCAAAGGAGAAACGTCGTAGTACATTACAAGAAGCTTTAGGCCACGTCATTTTGATCCTAACAACCGTTTTGTCATTTGCGGACGTGTTAGCCTCTTCGAGGTGTGCGCTTGGAGTTGCGCTCAGTTGGAAGCGTGTGCGCTTGGCGGTGTGGGCACTTTTCGGTTGTTTTGCTAGGCAGTGCGGATGTTTGGAGGTGCGGTCGCTTGGAGGATTCCGCATTTTCAGCAAGTGACATTTTTCCTTGTTTGTCACATTGATTTCCTTTTCTTTATTATCGGATACTTGACTACCGATTTTTAGAAGGTGGTGGAGTACTATTTCTCGTGCTCATGGTTTTCTTTTAATAGCTTTTTGTTCGAATTTTGCAGACGGCGCCAATGATGGGACAAGCTCGTCGAGGCTCCGATCTTGGCGGCCTTGCGTCGAGTCCTGTTCCTTCGGTCTTCGTGTTATGTTCGTCTGATCAGTTCCAAGCTTACCTGCAAAAGGGGTAAGCCGGCGGGGGGGGGGGGGGGGGGGGGGGGCGAGGGGGTGTCTAGCGAACCCTCTCCAATGCCTAAGTGAGAGTTTGGTTTTTAGAGAGATAAAGCTAGAGAGAATTCAGAGCTCTGATGTGAAAAACAGATATCAAGTTGTAAATGAAGGATACCTTGCCCTATTTATAGGGATTGTAATTTTTGAATCGGAGGGGCCCACATTTACGGGTGGGCCCCGTGTAAAAAGTATTATGAATATGCCATGCGCGTAACCCGAGTGTCAATCACCCTGGCGTCAGGGAGTGGACGCGATTATAAAATAAAAAAGGTCTCGACCACTTACTATGTCTGGGGTCGTCGTTCCCGTTAGTCCGGGCTAGTCCAGTGTTTTCGACTCCAGACTAGTCCGGTTGGGAGGACTAGCGTGTGATAAAATAAAAAGAGGCCTCGGCCAGTTACCATGTCCGGGGTCGACGGTGCGACCAAGTCGAGTCTTAATGAGGTTCAATCGGGTGTATATCCATCACACATCATGCGTTAAAATTTTCCTAGGAACTCATGCAAGCATATATAATTCTACATCACTAGTAAATTATCACATGTAGCTACATCATCAAACAATCAGGCATACACGTCATGCGTGATCACACCACATCAAACATGCATATTTGGTGACTGAATTTCGATTTAAAAATATTTGGGGCTGACTTGTGATTCATGTTATCAATCATTCATGCGAACTTCTAGACATGGATCCTAATCAAGATCACTCATCGCATCATTTCTATCCTAGTGCGCAACTCGTTAACTAAAAACAGGGCTCTACAACAAACATGCAATATCCAGCTAGCTTGACATAGTCAAGACACAATAATAATCTTGCATTTACATAACATATATAACAATTGATATTCAGCCCACAAAATGATTCAGTCCCATAATCATGCATTTCCGAGATCCATCCCCACAATTGAAACTAAGCATCATCTTGGAATATAATTTAAAAATATCAAAAAAATTCGAGTTGTATAGGTAATTTTAAATTTCGATAACATTTGGATTTTGAAATTTGACCAACCTATTTTCAGTTGACACGGGTCGGTCCGACCAAAACGGACCGGTTTAGTAAATTTCAGTCCGACCGGTCCGATTCGGTTCAATAGGTTATTCAGTTTGGTTTTTCACGCAAACCGGGTCGGTTTGTTCGACCCATTAGTGTACTTGGTTCGAACCAACCCGAATGTGTCAGATCGATTGAGAAAAATCACGTCGGTCGACCCGACCCGGTTGGACCGGCGGAATCCGGCATGGTTGATCCGGTTGACCGGTTCGGGTTCCATCGGTATTCTGGTTAAGTTGATCTGACCCGGATGTGCAAATTGGACCGGCCGATTTACCCTATAGGGTTCGACCGAAATACACTTGTGGGCTAAGTAGGGTTTTAAAATCCATGAAAAACTTAACTTAGCCACCAAGTAATATTAACTATAGATATAGTTTTCAATTATATTTGGACAATATATATATATATATATATATATATATATATTTATTATCAAGATTCTAATTTTGGGATATAAATCTATCAACCAAATATTTTCTCAATCTTAGGCAACTAATATCTACCAATAATACCTAACTTCCCTAAAATCATGATAGGATAAATTGATAATTAATGTCATAATTAACTTGTGAATCTAACCCTAATTTCGGCCAAGTACATCACATAAGGCTGAATCTTTCAAGAAAATTTACATGTAATATTTGGCCAAAAACACTAATTTTAGGGTATGTGGGTTCAAAATTTCTAGATCACAATTTACTAAGATCAATAATCCAAAGTTCAATTACGGTAAAAGTCATGTTTTTCTTGAAGATCATTAACATCCAGTTTTACTAAAAACACAATATCATGAACTATCAGTTTTACCTAAAATTCAAGATCACCAGTATCACAATATGAACTCCCTAAATAGGCTCTGATACCAATGTTAGAAATTGGGGGACAATCACTACGGAAACAAAACCCGAAGGTACATGCTATGTAACGAACTACGCAACAGATAGAACGCACATACCTATAATGCTCTCTATAATCCCAGGAACGTGACATGGAGTTCATGGTCTGCCGGACGGGTCCTGGAAGGAGTAATCTACGATCTCCACGGCAAAACCTCTTTTCAATCGGTCACTGAGTTAGATCTCCTGGGTAATTGCTTGAAGCAATTTGGCACCTCCTTGCTTGTAGGGTGTTTCAGCCGAACTATATGATGTATAGGGAGGATGGATTTCTTTAGTCTAAACTAAAAGGGAAAATTGATTATCCCCAAATTAATCCCTAACACTCTCTATTTATAAGAGGTGGGGTAAATCCCTAGTTCGGCCGGCCTAGCACTATTGGGGAGGCCCAATTTTTGGCCTCTCATGTCAATTGGAATTTAGGCTCAGCCCAAAATCCCTAATGTGACGTTACCTAATTACACCTAGGATATTGGGCTTATATTAAAGGGCTCATATTCACCAAATGCCCACAATCCACATACCTTCAAATTTAAACAACTTGTGGCCTTTTGAATGACTTATATCACCTGCCCCACTCTTCATGTCCCAGATTGTCCTTCACCGTTAAGATCTTGACACGCGTCCTTAGGTTTGATATTTTCCTTATAAGGTTCACCAATCCCATTAGGGTTAATAAAATACAAAATTAAATAAACCCAGTACACGTGTTAAGATCTTAACGGTGAGGCACGATTTGGGGCATGGAGAGTGGAGCAGAGGATCCTTTTGAATCCTTAAAGGTTAAAAGTGTAGGTATATATTCCGAATAGCTTCTATCCCCAAATAAGACGTTCTCTAATACATGCGCCGCCCGGTCTATTGTTTCACCAAGTAAACCTTTTCCGTTTGTGCCCCACATACACCAAACTAGCCAGTATCCATTAACAAGCATAATGTTGACAGTCTCCATCATCTTAGGATGTTTCATGTTTCCCCGTCTTTTTCAAAATTGAATCAAATTTCGTTCAACTCTCCTATACAATTACAAAGGTTCTGCTAATTGGGTCCGTACTTAGGATCGTTGGGTCTTATGGGTTTCGATATAGCCGTTAGGCCCATTAACAACGAGTAGACGGTGAAGTAGGCCCACTGGGCTCCAAAAGAGGCCTAGAGGGTCAATATGAGGGGTCCCGACTTATGAGCGGGAAGCTCGCGATGAAATGCCTTTGAGTAGGTCCTGTTAGGTTCCGGGATTTGGGTCAACGGGTGGTCGGCTCAAATCTCGTTCCTCACTGGAGGGGTGGATGATCCGGTACTCTCGGGTTGCCTTGTCTTAGTTTGCGTCCTTCCTTCTGTCGCTTCTCTTCTCCTTGCGCCCTGCAGAAGGGGCAGTACCAGACACAGAGAGGGGGGGGTGGTGCCTGGTGAACCCTCTCCGATGCCTAAGTCAGTATCGTTTTTAGAGAGATAAAGCTAGAGAGATGTCAGAGCAAAATAATCCAAATTGCCAAGATGTCCAAATGAATTGTGTAGGTGGGGTATTTATAGGCAACGGTGTCATTAAGGTGGCTTAATGACATCGTTAACCTTTAAACACAGTTAACGAACCTTTAAACGCATGATTAAGACCTTAGGATACGGAGAAGGTAGACGGAGTGAGCCGAGTGTGGGATTCCAAAAAATGGTACCGGGGCCCTTGGGGGGGAAGAGAAATCCGACCCCCAAGGGTAGGGGTTGGGTGAGGGCACCCAACCCCTCCTAGGGAGGATGGGGTTGGCCAACCCGATCTCTCCTAGGAGAGATCAGATTGGTCCACCCGATCTCGCCTAGGGGAGATCGGGTTGGCTGACCCGATCTCCCCTAGGGGAGGTCGGGTGTGGCCACCCAACCTCACCTAGGTGAGTTTTCCTTGGCCGGACGAGCGCTTCGGCCTCGTCCGAGCCGTTGATGTTCTCGCGAAGTGTTCGGGTTGAAGTTTCGATTTACAAACGTTAATGGGATGATAAAAATACAACGGTTCGGAAGTCAACGGGTTCAAATTGGGCGTATATCCATCACATGCCCCCGAGTCAACCAATGGCTTAACCCTTGATTGACTCTATTTCAGGATGGTATGATACGCGCAATTTGAAACCGGGGTTTTACCTTTTGTCTGAATGTTTGCTTACCCATGGATGCATGTTTTCGACCCTGCCCCCTGCCTTATGAGATAGAGGAGTTGTAAACGTTAGAGTAGTGTGGACGTGTGCCTAAGCACGCGTCCGTCTGAGGTGGGAGTAATAAATCTATCTTTGCTACCAGCGTATACTTAAAAAATTCACACTCGCATAAGGGTGCAATACAAACGCAACTAAGTAACTTACGCTTCAATTTCGTGCCGGGATTCTGTCTAAGTGAGGAAAAATTTAATTTTGGCCAAAATTTTCCCTAAGTATGGAATGCTCAAGAATAAGCCTAACTTGATAGTTTTTCTAAGTATGGAGATATACTTAGCCATAGTTAAAAGGGGTAAAAATGATGGTTTTTCCTTGGCCCTTAGATCTCATTTAAAGATAAATAGAGGGTGGTGATTAAAACTCTTTAAAAAAACCCTATCATCTTCTCAATATAGAGGAGAGTTAGAAAAATACCTTAGTGAGTTACCATAGCCACCATCTTCCCTCTTTACTCACCCTTGGAGAGCAAGAAAAAATTGAGAGCACCCCCAAGGTAAGGGCCGGCCAAAATTCCGGCGAGAGACCTGAAATTCCGGCCAGCAGCTCCGGTGGGAGGTGACCACCAGCACGGGACGGAGACGGCTAGGGGATTGGCGGCTCGAGACGGCGGCGTGGAGGCGGGACGGACCAGCAGACCAGGACGACGCCAAGGCTGCCGCTGACGGAGGCCACGTCAGGTCCGGCGAAGGCGATCGACGGCGAGGTGGGACGACTCCAGTACGACGAGCAGTGTTTTCCGGCGACGGTGGGGCGGCCAAAACTAGCTCCGGCGACGACGGGACTTGATTTCCGGCGAGGGACTGGTTTCCGGCGGTCTCCAAATTCGAAATCCGGACCCGTTTATCACATCGGGTCGGGTTTTCCGAAGGTCCACTCTTTTCCTTTCCGTTACCGCGTAAAACGTTGATTTTTGAATTGTTGATACTTGATTGCCGATGCTTGATTGCCGATGCTTGATTGCCGATGTTTGATTGCCGATGTTTGATTGAATGTGGGATCGCCGTGGATAACCGTCGATAGTTGTGGATTTGGGAAAAAGTTTTTGCCGGTCGTCCGGATATAGTTTCTTGTCCGATTAAACTATCCCGGTTTTGAATTTGATGTCGTACCGCCGTTGGTGTGTTAATCTTCGTTGGAGGGCGTAACGGTAATTTTGCCCGAAACCCGACTTTAGGCTCGAATAAAATTATTCGATTTGGTTGTCGTGGTGTCCTTGGTTCATGTTGGCTATCTTTACTGGGTGTCTTCGGATCTTTGGTTGTTGTCGTTGGTCGAGTGCCGGAGTATTTCCGGTTCTTCGGAAATTTTCCTTGTCTTGATATTTGTCGTGTCGTGGCAGGTACTGTATTCCTGGTGGTGTCCGCGCACACAGACTCTACAGAGACGTTACATCCTCCGAAGGATGAGTGAGTTCCTTTTCTCTTCCTTTTTGGTCGCATTACTTCCTTTCCTGTCGCTAGCTTAGTATCGTGATCTTCGTTGGGGTGTTAGTCGAGACTTGATTCGAACTTTGGGATTTTCTACTACCTTTGCCTTAGGTCTCGCTGCCCTGTCGGAGAACCATCTCACTAGGTCCGATTACAATGAGCACGTTACCTTAGGAGATATCTGTCCCCTAGATGAGCCTCTGTATCCTTTTCTCCCCTCCTTGGGGAATGCTCGCGAGACGGTGACGGAGCCTCCTAGAGGGAAGGTCGCCGTATACCCCTCCCAGATTCGATTTGGATTGAGGTTGCCTTACTGTGATGACCTCATAGAGTTGAGCAGGTTCTTCAGGATTTCTCCTGTGAACCTTGCCCCCAGTGCCCTCCGTGTCTGGGTCGGCTTCCGGGTGTTGTGCCATTGGTACTCCTGGAAGTACTCCCTCGTTCTGTTCCGATGTTTCTACCGGTTCCAATACCAGACGAAGGTGGGGTTTGCGAGTTTTGTAACTCGCCATCCGACCTTCAAGGATCCCTGATTTGCTGATTTCGGGTTGAGTGGGGTCGAGTGGGATACCTCTCTCCGCTTCGTGGCCCGGAGTGACAACTCGGCCAGTCACTGGGCTAAGCATTACTTCTTCATTACGGATCGATACGTCACTTGGTCGGTCTTGAATGAGGATCGGTCCGATGGTTGGCCTGCTTTCGGGGAGTTCTCTTCAGTTGATTTAGAGACTATGAAGATCATTCATGAGAGCAACAGGACTCGGTCATACTGCCCCGTGTCCTTAGTAACTGAGACGGATCTTTACGAGGCCGGGATCAGTTTGACTCCTGACTCCGGGGGTTCGGTATGTCACTTGGTCTTCCCATCTTTATTTACCTTCTGCTCTTCCTTTGTAGGTTGGTTTCATGGAAAAACCTATAACGTGCAGGGAGCCCCTGTTGACCTGAGCAAGAGGAAGGCTCCTTCTAGTTCCACTCTGAAGAAATCCCCCATGCCTGGGAAGAAGGCTGGGGCCTCTGGTATGCTTCCTCCTATTTGCTTCTTTATGGTATAGCTTGTGTTTTCCTTATCTTGTTTTTCTTACATTGCTAGGGCGTTCCCCCTTGGTGACCGAGAGGGTCGTTTCCGTAGGCAGAGACTCTGGACCTTCCAAGTCCAAGCCGCGGAGATCTGATTCTGAGGCCGGGGCCTCGGATGCTAAGAGGAAGAAAGCTGCGGATCCTGCTTCGCCTATTGCTCGTCCTCCGACCCTATCTCGTGATAAGGAGATGGTGGTCGAAGAGGTGCCTTCCCTGGCTGACAAAGGGAAGCGACCTGTTGGTGGTGGTTCCCCTGCCCCCCAGCCGAGGGCACGGTCCTCAGGTATGATCTCTACCTTGTTACTGATCCTTCTATGTTTATATTTTCCTTTGACTTGCTTCGCTTGTGTAGGTGGGCCTCCGACTTTAAGTCGGAAGGATTTCGCACGTCTTACTGATGAAGATGTTATTGGGTCTGAGTGGACTCCTTTCGCTGGTTTGAAGGAGTTCCACCTCGATAGCAGCTCCTCTTTGCGGACTCCTGAGGTTGGCATCCGCGTACTCCGCGGTGCCATCCCCCCTGGCGATCGTGTTGTTCAGCCCAAGTCTCCTGGGGAGACTCGGCGCTTTGTTCAGGGTGTACTCTCTCGTTATGCACCTGTGAGTTATTCCTTGCTTTCTTCTTTATACCTTCATATTGGTTGTCTTTCAGTTACTCATCTCTTGTTTGAATTGTTAGGGTATGTCTGACATGGTGAACATGTCATCACTCGTGCTCGAGTTATCTGACGAGAAGAAGACCCTTGAGGACAGCCAGGTCTCTCTCAAGGCAGAGCTCGCCACTGCAGCTGAGAAGGCGCGCTTATCTGATTTGAAGATGGAGGAGCTCCGGGACCAAGTGTCATTGCTTGAGACTACCGTGGGTAGTTTACGCCGGGAGGCTGAGGTTGCATCTTCGCTCCACTCGGAGGAATTGCGGAAGTTGGAGGCTAGGTGCCGGGCAGAGGAGAGGACTGTCGCAGTGTCTGAGTACAAGGCTTCCTCTGCCTTCACTGCTGATTATAGCGAGCGTCTCACTCAGGAGATGAACCAGTTTGGTGAGTATCTGGTTGATCATATTTTCCGCATTGATCCTCAGTTTCCAGTTGGTGACCTTGGTGACTTCGGGCCATACGCCACTGGCTACATGGCTGTTCTGAGGGGTCAAGCTGCTGTTGCAGACGAGCCTGCCCCTGCACAGGTGGATGCTACACCTGTGGAGATCGGTACTTCAGACTCCTCCTCTTCATCCATCTCTGCCGGTGGCTCAGCTTCAGGGGGTGAGGGTGACTCTCCCGAAGGTTCTGATTGATGTGTTTACATCGTGCTATCTTTGTATATAACTATACTCCTTCTCCCCTTTAATGGGTTGAGTGTCTTTTGAGATTGTTATGGTGTTTGGTGTTGCTTTCTTTTGTCGCATTGTGTTGTTGACTACGTGGTTCACTTGGCTTTACCTTGGTACTTCTCATGCTTTTGTATATACCCCTTTGATTATGGACTCTTCTCTTGGTGTGTTTCCTTTACTTATCCTTCTTTCGTGCTTTCCTTCATGCCATACCTGCTATTTCATCAAGAAAAAACATTATGTGTTCTTCATATCACTTTACTTTGAGATTACTTTCTCATTGGATCCTTCTGAGCATGGTGGGATGATCTCTTCTGATACCCTTTAAATGGTATACATGGTACTGTTAAACCAAAGATACACTCTTGGTGGGCGTCGAATCTGATCACGAGACAGGCTCTCGGAGGGCACTTAACGTTTCACAGGATAGGCTCCCGGAGGGCACAGGTTAGACCAGAGATATACTCTTGGTTGGTATCGAAAACTGTTCACGAGACAGGCTCTCGGAAGGCACTTAACGTTTCGCAGGATAGGCTCCCGGAGGGCACAGGTTAAACCAAAGATACGCTCCTGGTTGGCGTCGAAACTATTCGCGAGACAGGCTCTCGGAGGGCACTTAACGTTTCACAGGATAGGCTCCCGGAGGGCGCAGGTTAGACCAAAGATATGCTCCTGGTTGGCGTCGAAAACTATTCGCGAGACAGGCTCTCGGAGGGCACTTAACGTTTCACAGGATAGGCTCCCGGAGGGCGCAGGTTAGACCTAAGATACGCTCCTGGTTGGCGTCGAAAACTGTTCACGAGACAGGCTCTCGGAGGGCGCTTAACGTTTCGCAGGATAGGCTCCCGGAGGGCTCAGGTTAGACCAAAGTTACGCTCCTGGTGGGCGTCGAAGCTGGTAGTTTGAAATCTACCTCAAGATACGCTCTTGGGGGCGTCGAATCTGGTAGTGTTTTTTCTACCTCAAGATACGCTCTTGGTGGCGTCGAATCTGGTAGGTTGCAAATCTACCTCAAGATACGCTCCTGGGGGCGTCGAAATTCGTAGTTTTTGGAAACCACTCTCAAGATACGCTCTTGGTGCGTTGAAGGTCGTAGTGTAATAACTACTCTCAAGATACGCTCTTGGGGGCGTCGAAGGTCGTAGTATGAACACTACTCTCAAGATACGCTCCTGGGGGCGTCGAAATTCGTAGTTTTTGGAAACCACTCTCAAGATACGCTCTTGGGGGCGTCGAGGGTCGTAGTATGAAAACTACTCTCAAGATACGCTCTTGGGGGCGTCGAGTGTTGTAGTATAAGAACTACTCTCAAGATACGCTCTTGGGGGCGTCGAATGTCGTAGTATAAGAACTACTCTCAAGATACGCTCTTGGGGGCGTCGAACCTGTTGTTGACTTGATGTCATATCTGTGTAAGGATAACTTCATGATTATATCATCACATTCATTGGAAAATACCTTTGAAGGAAAACGTACTCCCTTAAGAGCATTCATGATTTTTGTACAGATGGGGTGCCTTGGGTGGGTCAAGACACCCTTTGGAGGAAATCAAAGATAGTTGTAGAGTTGGAGTAACTTCGTGGGTTCTCCTTCTCAAAAGTTGTTTTTTAAAAACTTGGAAAGCTTGAACATGTAAAGTGCTAGATATGAAACTAAGGATATGGGGTGGTCACTTTGTCTGTTGCCACGTACTCCTTCAGGCCTCCTTTGTGAATCATTTCCTCCACTTCTATCTTCAGCACCATGCAGTTGTTGGTTTGATGCCCCCAGGTCCCATGGTACTCACACCATCCCTGTGCATCCCTTCCTAGGAAGGCCTTGCCCTCCTCCCTGCATGTGAGTAGCTCCTGCTTGAGGTGCTTGTGGAAAATTTCTTCTATGCTCACTGTAAGGGGCGTGAATGTGAAGTTTACACCTCCTGCCAGTGTGTCAGTCTTTCTTCCTTTCTCCAAAACTTCATCCAGCTGCTCCACTTCCTTTGCAAATGCTTTGTCTAGCTTTTCCTTGGGCTCCCTCATCGTGCTCGTCATGACCATCTCATAGAGTCCCCCATAGGCCTCGAATGAGTTTGGATGCATGTTTCTAATAAATGCTCTGACGGTTTCTCCTCTTGTGGTGTCCATGTTGGCACCATAACTGGAGAATCTCTGGAAATAGCTTGATATTGACTCCCGCGGCATTTGCTTGATATCATCGATGTGACGGAAGCCCCTTAAGATGGAGTCACTTGTTCTTTTCCCCTCTATGGTATCTGGCTGCCAAGGTATGGCTGTCACTTTCACAGCTTTGGTCCTGTGTCTCCTCTTAGGCACTGTTTGAAAAAACTACCTGCTCAAGCGGAGTACCACTCCATTCTTCATCTTTCCCTGCCTTTGCCTCCTTCTCCTCTTCTTTCTATCTTGGTTGGCTCCTACCATGACCACAGCCACTGTGTCTGTCCCGTGTGATCCACGTCTCATGGAGTTGACGTAGCACTGCCTTGCAATGCGTTGATCACCTAGGACTTCTCCGACTCCATTCTCAGTGATGTACTTCAGCTTCTGGTGTACAGTGGATGGCACGATTTCGTATGGGTTTATGGTTGTCCTTCCTAGGATCCCATTGTAGGCTCCCAGGCTTTCAACCACCACAAAGTTAACATTCACTTTCAGCTGTGTCCATCCTTGGCCCATGGTCACCGGCAGAGTTATCATTCCCAGGGGGTAGCTTGTTGCCCCTGAGAAGCCAACTAGAGGGAAGTTGACTGGTTTGATGTCTGCCTTGGTTTTCCCTATTTCTTCTAGGACTCTCAAGCTTAGGAGGTCAGCCGAGCTGCCCCCATCCACCAAAATTCTCTTTACATCAAAATTATCAATGTCTATTGTGATAACTGGAGCATCGTCATGTGGGAAGACGATGTGGCTCTTGTCCTTCTCTGAGAATTCGATCTTCATTTCTTCTCCTTCTCTTGGCCTTTTCCTCCACCTCGGCACTGAACTCAGTTTTGATGCATAGACTTCCCTTGCATTAGCAGTTGGGCCACCTGACGCTACTCCTCCGTGTATCATGTTTATGGTTCCTCTCTTGTTGGGTGGAGGGTTGTAGTCTACTTTGCCTTTGCCCTTGTCTCCGTGTGATGGCCCTAGCTGCATGCTGTTGCCCCCATGATCCACGAACTGCTTTAGGTCTCCCCTTTGGATGGCATTGTTGATGCTTAGCTTTAGGCTGAAGCATTCGTTCGTGTCGTGCCCGTAAGCTTCATGGTTGTCGCACCATCTATCCTTGTGATTCCCCACCATTGGGGCTCTCCACCTTGCAGGGGGTGACCAGAGCTTCTGGTTCCGCATCTCTTTGAGGACAGTAGCTGGAGTGGCGTTCAATGGGACGAACTTGATGACGTTTATTTCTCTGGGCTTTAGTGGTTCGCCCATTTGGTTTCTTTGCTGGGGCGGACGCCATTCCTGCTGCCTTGTGTGCTGAGGTGCCTGGGGTGGTTTGCCTTTGTTTGGCTTTGCATTGTCTTCCTTGGCTGCTTGAATCTTGGCTTTCTTACTTGCCCTGTGCCTCTTCAGGTCTATATGAGTTTTGACTCTTCCTGCAAGCTCCTCTAAGGTGCTTGCTGGCTCGTATTATCTCACCCTCAGTGATGTCGCCCTGGATGTCTGCGATATTTTGATTGAACCTAGTGTAGTAACTGGCCAGAGATTCATCATATTCTTGTTTCACATCATCGATGGAGCCTGTGCCTTTGAGGAGTTTCCTCTCCCCTAGATATCTCTGCAGGAACTTCGCCTTTAGCTGCTCCCATGAGTGGATGCTTTCAGAGGGTAGACTGAAGAACCAGTGTGAAGCCACCCCTGATAGGGTGTTTGGGAACAGGAGTGCCTTGTATCTTTCATCAGTGGTCCTCCCAAATAGGGAGGCCTCATGCTGTTGGATATGCTCTAGGGGGTCTCCCTTCCCATTGTACTTTGCAATTTGCACTGTGTGCAGGGAGTCTGGCACCCTGTTCATCTCCAGTTCCCTTGTGAAAGGGTGGTTCGTTTTGTCACTTAGACAATGCAAGTTGGTTTTCCTTGACTCATTCATCTTCCGGGTTATCATTGCCTCTATTTCTTCCGGAGTGATCAATATCGGTGTTGGAGTGTAATTCCTCTGATAGCCTCCATGGTTGTAGATAGGACTCGCCGAGATCCCTTGTCCGTATTGATACGGACTGTAGGTGTATCCTTGGTGTCCCTGCTGGGGTGCTTCATAGAATTCTTGCCTCCTTGGAGGTCTTGCTTGTCTGTCCTCCCCCAGTGGGGTGTAAGCCCTTGCGTTCTGCTGTTGCCTAGGAGGCACGAATTGTTGCCTTTCCTCTGGGGGTTGCTCCTGGTAGTATCTTCTTTGCTCCTCTCGCTGCCCTGCTCGAGGGTGCGAGTGGTGCCCTTCTGTTGGGATCTGTTCCTCTTCATGAGCTTCGGTGTGTGTCCCCTGGGTGTATGCCGGCCTTGCATATGTTGTGTGGGCGCGGTTGCCATCTCTTTGGGCCGGCATCCCATACGGGTACCCTTGGGGTTGCGCCTCATAATAATACCCCTCAGGGGGTGCCGTGTGCTGGGACGGCACTCCCTGTTGTTCTCTTTCTCTCTGTGGCCTTCTTGCCCGAGGTGTGGAGGCTGTGGAGGACTCAGCCCCAGCTGGGCGTGAGGGTCCTCCCTCCTGGTTGTTCTGTTGAGGAGGCTGTGGTATTTCTTGTGGTTCTGGTTGCATTGGCTGCTTCCCAGGGTTAGGCTGCCTTCCTGGGGGTATAGGCTCTCTCCTTCTCCCATTTCCCCCTGGTGGGCGGTGGTGCCTAGACACCCTGCTGTTCGTCATTGCTCGTGTTATAGCCAGGCTTTCTGTCCGAAGCCTACAGACGGCGCCAAGTGTTAGGTTCCAGGATTTGGGTCAACGGGTGGTCGCTCAAATCTCGTTCCTCACTGGAGGGGTGGATGATCCGGTACTCTCGGGTTGCCTCGTCTTAGTTTGCGTCCTTCCTTCTGTCGCTTCTCTTCTCCTTGCGCCCTGCAGAAGGGGCAGTACCAGACACAGAGAGGGGGGGGGGGGGGTGGTGCCTGGTGAACCCTCTCCGATGCCTAAGTTAGTATCGTTTTTAGAGAGATAAAGCTAGAGAGATGTCAGAGCAAAATAATCCAAATTGCCAAGATGTCCAAATGAATTGTGGAGGTGGGGTATTTATAGGAAACGGTGTCATTAAGGAGGCTTAATGACATCGTTAACCTTTAAACACAGTTAATGAACCTTTAAACGCATGATTAAGACCTTAGGATACGGAGAAGGTAGATGGAGTGAGCCGAGTGTGGGAGTCCAAAAAATGGTACCGGGGCCCTTGGGGGGGAAGAGAAATCCGACCCCCAAGGGTAGGGGTTGGGTGAGGGCACCCAACCCCTCCTAGGGAGGATGGGGTTGGCCAACCCCATCCCTCCTAGGAGAGATCGGGTTGGCCGACCCGATCTCTCCTAGGAGAGATCGGGTTGGCTGACCCGATCTCCCCTAGGGGAGGTCGGGTGTGGCCACCCAACCTCACCTAGGTGAGTTTGCCTTGGCCGGACGAGCGCTTCGGCCTTGTCCGAGCCGTTGATGTTCTCGCGAAGTGTTCGGGTTGAAGTTTCGATTTACAAACGTTAATGGGATGATAAAAATACAACGGTTCGGAAGTCAACGGGTTCAAATTGGGCGTATATCCATCAGGTCCCGATGAAATGCCTTTGAGTAGGCCCCGAAGAAATGCCTTTAAGTAGGCCCCGATGTTAAATCCCTGAGGATGTTAGCCTTGTCCCGATGACGAGGGGCCCCGAGCGGTGACCAAAGGAGATAACTCTGGAGTCCGCGACATCCGTCGGGACTTGCCACCAGAGGATGAGGCCGAGAAACACGCCCACCATCAGCGTAGTGGGTGATGGGTTCCGCTATGGCCGTTAGGCCCTTTAACGGCGAGGAAACGGCGAATAGGCCCACTGGGCCCTAAAATTGAGGTCAAGAAGACCAAGGCGAAGGGTCCCGACGTAGGGAGTCCCGATGATGAAAGGTCCCGACAGAGTCGGTCCCGATAGGTGAGCTGAAAGCTCCCGATGAGAAGCCTTTAAGTAGGCCCCGATGACGAATCCCTGAGAATGTTCGGCCATGTCACGATGACGAGGGGCCCTGAGCGGTGACACAACGAGATAACTCTGGAGTCCCCGATGTTAGTCGGGACTTGCTATCAGAGGTTAAGCCCGAGATACGCGGGGCGTGTCCGAGATACGCGGAGCGTAGCTAAGATACGCGGAGCGTGGCCGAGATACGCGGGGTGTGGCCGAGATAAGCGAGATCCTGGCCTAGATAAGCGGGATCGTACCCGAGATAAGCGAGATCCTGGCCTAGATAAGCGGGATCGTACCCGAGATACGCGGAATACGGGCTAACCACCCCCAACGGTTCACCAGGTAACTGAGGTACCTCTCCGCCTATAAAAAGGCAGGGGTCACCTCAGATCAATTACGTTTTGCGAGACGATACTTGAGATTACTGCTTGCCAGTCTATACGAGATACTCATTTAAGCATCGGAGAGGGATTTTGGGTCACCGCCCGGTCTATCCCCTCTTGCAGGATCATGTGGAGCGAAGGAGCTAGGATCGCCGTCAAAGATCGTGCCGGAGTTCTACCGTGATCCAACATTGGCGCCGTCTGTGGGAACGTAACAAAAAGCAGATATGCCTTCTACTCGTTCAATGGCGTCTGGCAAGCAAAGAAGACAGGGACAATATGGTGGTTCCCGTCATCCTGCTGCGACGACTTTGAATTCACCACCGGATCATTAGGAGGACCAGAATCTTCCTGCTGCTGAGGTTTCCCAAACAGGGGGGCATAATGAAGGTCCCGAAGATGCTGCTGCTAAACACCAGGGGAATAGGGAGCAGGAGGTTCCTCCAGCTGCGGATCTGACGAGGGCTGTGGCGGAAGCCATGCTGATGTTTTTGGCAGCCGTGGAGGCTCTCTTAGATCGGAGAGAGGCTGCGAGGAGGCAAGAGGAGATGGCCCCCACTAGAAGAGGAAGCGCCCCCACCAGCAGAGGTTCAGAACGTGCGGGAGGCTCAGCCCCGAGGCCAGGGCAGGAGTAGGGAGTCCGTTCAGCCAGAGCGATTTGTGGTTGACGGGCCAGAACCAGTACAACACAGGACCATTCCCTTTAATGGTCCCATCACCCCCGATCAGGTGGTGAAGATCGTGAACATCTGCATGGGAGAGCAGAAGCCGCTGGTGTCGGAGCTGAGGGATCGATCCACCCATCCCTTCGTTCCTCGACTCATCGACACCCTTGCCCCGCCAGGGCTGGGTATCCCCACGATTAAGGAGTATGACGGCGAGGGAGATCCGGTTCTTCATGTCCAGAAGCACCTCATGGCGTGTTTGGGCAGAGCCCCGAATGAAGATATCGTGTGTACGCTGTTCCCGAACACACTTGGTGAGAGAGCCTTGACCTGGTTCTTCAGTCTGCCCCTAGGCTGCATCACTTGCTGGGCTGATATGCACGACCGGTTCATTCAGCAGTACCAGGGTCGCAGACGTCTGCTGAAGAGTGTAAGGTCTCTGACCCAGGTGGTACAGAGGCCCGACGAGTCGCTGGCGCACTATTACCAGCGATACACTGCTAGCGTGGCGGAGATTGACGAGGAGATTTCGGAGGGTGAACCTATTCGCACCTTCATTCGGAACCTAACAGCCCCCTACGGTTCCGACTTGATGCACAGCGTGGCTGAGAAGGCTGTGTGGAATATGGAGGCACTGCAGAATAGAGTAAAGCGGCAAATCGATGTCCAGGAGTCGAAGATAGCCGCTGGAGAGCTCGAGCCCCCGAAGTCGAACAAGGGAAAGCAGTCGGTCAAACCCTTAGACGAGCGCAAGTCGAAGGATAAAGCCGAAAGCAGTCGGGGTCGAGGTCGCTCCGATCGGAGGGATGATAGGCGTTCCTCGAAAAAGGACAGGCGGGGGGATCATGACATACCTCTCAACAGCTCTATGGTGGAGGTGTTGACGGTCATGGAGCGACAGGGTATCTCTAGGTACCCCCCGAAGAAGGAAGGAGAAATTTTGGGCTCCCGCACCGATCGCTACTGTCGGTTCCATCGCGCGAATGGCCACGACACCAATCATTGTCGGGAGCTGAAGAAGGAGATCGAAAAGCTGATCCAGAAGGGGAAGCTTAAGGAGTTTGTTGGGGAGAAACGGTGCCGATCCCTTTCTCGATCCCGATCACGATCCCGTACCCGATCCCGTGATCGGTCCCCAAAGAAGAAGAGGTCCGACCCAGAGTCTTATGGTGCATGTAAGGAGAAGCGAGGCACTATAAACTTGATTCATGGAGGATTTGCCGCGGGGGGTGATACCTCGTCCTCCCGGGAGGTTTATGCCTCTAGAATTCCTGCTGCTGTGGTGCTGGGTAAAAGGTCCTGATCTTGGACCCTGAAGGAAGAGATGGCGATCTCCTTTTCCTCGGAGGATCTCGTAGGCGTGGAGACTCCGCACGATGACGCTATGGCCGTGACCTTGGATGTGGATGGGTACGAGATGAAGCGGATTCTGATCGATGGAGGGAGCTCCTCCGATATCCTGTTCATGGATGTGTTGGAGGCTATGGGTGTTAAGTTATGAGATCTAGGTCAACGGGGTGTCAGCTTTGATCTCACTCCTTACGGGGGATGTATGTGATCCGATGTTCCTGAGCTGCTCTGCCTTAGTCTATCTTCTCCTTTCCTTCCTTCCTTCATCTGCTTCTTCTCTCCTTCTACCCTGCAGAAGGGGCAATACCAGACACGGAGGAGGGGGGGGTGGTGCCTGGTGAACCCTCTCCGATGCCTAAGTCAGTACTTTTCTAGAGAGATAAAGCTAGAGAGATGTCAGAGCTAAAATGTCCAAATGGCCAAGATGATCAAATGAGTTGTGAAGGTGGGGTATTTATAGGCAACGGTGTCATTAAGGTGGCTTAATGACATCGTTAGCCTTTAAACACAATTAATTAACCTTTAAGCACATAATTAAGACCTTAGGATTCGGAGGAGGTAGGCGGAGTGGACCGAGCATGGGAGTCCGAATGTGGTGTCGGGACCCTTGGGGGGGGAGAAATCCGACCCCCAAGGGTAGGGGTTGGGTGAGGACACCCAACCCCTCCTAGGGAGGGTGGGGTTGGCCAACCCCATCCCTCCTAGGAGGGATCGGGTTGGCCGACCCGATCTCTCCTAGGAGAGATCGGGTTGGCCAACCCGATCTCCCCTAGGGGAGGTCGGGTGTGGCCACCCAACCTCACCTAGGTGAGTTCGCCTATGTCGGACGGGCGCTCCGGCCCCGTCCGAGCCGTCGATGTTCCCGCGAAGTGTCCGGGTTGAAGTTTCGATTTACAATTGGCGATGGGACGATAAAAATACAACGGTTTGGAAGTCAACGGGTTCAAATTGGGCGTATATCCATCACATGCCCCCGAGTCAACCAATGGCCTAACCCTTGATTGACTCTATTTTAGGATGGTATGACACGCGCAATTTGAAACCGGGGTTTTACCTTCTTTGTCTGAATGCTTGCTTACCCGTGGATACGTGCCTCTGACTCTGCCCCCCTGTCTACTGAGATAGAGGAATTGTAAACGTCAGAGTAGCACGGACGTGTGCCTAGGCACGCGTCCGTCTGAGGTGGGAGTAATAAACTTATCTCTGCTACAGGTGCACACTCAAAAAATACAAACTTGCACAGGGGTGTGATACGAATGTAACTAAATAACTTACGCTTCAATTTCGTGCCAGGATTTTATCTAAGTGAGGAAGAATTAATTTTAGTCAAAATTTTTCCTAAGTATGGAATACTAGAAAATAAACCTTAGGGGGTGTTAACTAGGGTGAGCGTGGATTTAACCATGGTTGATGGGAACTAGTTTTTGAATCTTGTCCCTTGAAATTTTCCTCTCTAAAATTCAACGGTGTTGATTTGGCGATTTTGGAAAAACCCTAAACCTTTGTGTTATAAAAAGGGGAAGTGATTACCTCATTCTCGTTGTCTTTTTCTCTTCTTTTCGACGGTGGGATTTCTGGTTGGGCTTACTTCTCGGGGCACGCGTCGCATTGAGGTATGCGTTTTTCTTCTTGTGTAAGCATTGTTCTTGTGGAGTTCGATCCTGTTTTTCTTTCAGTTGTTTCCTTACTTGTCTCGTTTCGATTTACGTGTCTTCATGATAATATAGTTCTGCTTGATTTGTCTTTCCTCCATCTTCTTGCTTTCATACTTCCGTTTACTGGCGTGTGGGATTTTCTACATCGGGATTATGGCTATCTCTGTTTGCTCCCTTGCCTCTATCTGTTGGGCTGAGGGGTCTCTCCATGCTGGGGGTTATGACTATCTCCCCCTGCCCCCTGCCTCTGCCTGTTGACTGATGGGGTCTCCTTATGCTGGGGGTTATGACTATCTCCCCTTGCCCCCTGCCTTTGCCTATTGGCTGGTGGGGTCTCCTTATGCTGGGGGTTATGACTATCTCCCCCTGCCCCCTGCCTTTGCCTATTGGCTGATGGGGTCTCCTTATGCTGGGGGTTATGACTATCTCCCCCTGCCCCCTGCCTTTGCCTTTTGGCTGGTGGGGTTTTTCTTGCCGTCTTTCTATTCTTGTTTTTTGACTTTGTATCTATCATTTTAGGGAAATGAGTTCGTGTCTCTTGTCCATTGTTTGCTTTCTATTTTTCTCGAATTGAGCCTGTGTTTTTCCGGTCAGTAGAACTTTCTGGTGATTGATGAGGAGTAAGAGGCCAGTACGTGTGGGAGTGGTTACTTCCGGGACCGGATCTTCGATTGCAAAAAGATCGGTTTTCTATGGTGCGGGGAGATTTTCTCTAACTGGAGGTAAGGGTGGTGACGTTAGGGTGCCATCTTCTTTCTATATTGATGCCCCCCAATCGAAGGTCCGGGAGCCGTCTTTTCCTTCCTCTCTGTTTGGTGAGTTCTTGAGCAGCTGAGTTTCCTTAGTGTATATTGGTATTTACTCTGTGCTTTGTTATAGGTAGACTTCGTCTTCCGCGTCTGAGTCGGAAGGAGCTGTCTCGTCCGCCTGTTGATGGAATTGTTGGGTCTGAGTGGGCGCCTTATTGTGGGCGTGGGGCTCGTTTTGACAATCAATCTTCTTTGCAAACTCCTGAGGTTGGAGTTCGTGTTCTGCAGTCTGCTGTTCCTCCTGCTGATCGTGTGTCCCTCTCCAAAGGGTCGGATGCAACTTATGAGTTGGCTCGTGATGTGTTGGCTCGTTATGCTCCTGTAATGTTATTAACCGTTTTATCCTTTGGCATACTTCTTCTCCATGCGTTATCCATCTCATCCTTTGTTTTTGTTACAGGGTATGGCCGACCTTGTTAATTTATCCACCCTTGCTATTCATCTTGCTGAGGAGAGGAAGGTGTATGAGGACATTTGTGTCTCCCTTAACTCCAGTCTTATTAACTATTTGGAGCATAGTCGTATTACTGATTTGCGGTGCCGAGACTTGGAGGGTCGCATTGCTCTTCTCAATGAAGAGGTTGAAGCGTTGAAACAAAAGTCTTACCGTGATGAGACACTTCGGGCTGCTGAGTTAGTCTCTCTGGAGGAAATGTTTCGTATGGATGCAAAAGAGTGTGCCATTGCTGAGTATAAGGCCTCTTCCGCTTATCAGGCTGCTATGGACGTTCGCTGCTCTGTGGCTAAACGTATTTCCTTTAAGGAGATTCTTGAACGTATTCACATGATTGCTCCTGACTTTCCTTTCTCTCGTCTTGGTGATTTGTCAGACTTTGCACTTAAGCATATTGCGAAGATAAAGGAATAGTACCCCTATCTATTGTGGTAGTCTCATGTGCTTGTGAGTTGTGGTTGTCTTTAGAGTTTAAAACTCCACATTTCTTAGTGTTGCCATCTTTGTCTGATACACTTGTTTATACTCGTTGTATATATGGCCGTGTGCTTATATCTCTTCTCATGATGTCTCCCTATGCCTTGTGTATGGCCCTTTGGGTATGGACCCTTTCATTGGTATGTTTCCTTTACTTATCCTTCTTTCGTGCTTTCCTTCATGTCTTACCTGCCATTTCATAAAGAAAAACATTACTTGTTCTTCACATTACTTTACTTAGAAATTTCTTTCTCATGGTATCCTTCTGAGCATGGTATCCTTCTAAGAATGGTATCCTTCTAAACATGGTGTGATGATCTCTTCTGATACCCCTTACACGGTATACGTTGTACTGTTAGACCAAAGATACGCTCTTGGTGGGCGTCGAAATCTTTTCACGAGACAGGCTCTCGGACGGCACTTAACGTTTCACAGGATAGGCTCCCGGAGGGCACAGGTTAGTCCACCGATACCTTCTTGACGGGTGTCAAATCTGTTCACGAGACAGGCTCTCAGACGGCACTTAACGTTTCACAGGATAGGCTCCCGGAGGGCTCAGGTTAGACCAAAGATACGCTCTTGGTGGGCGTCGAACTGGTAGTTTGAAATCTACCTCAAGATACACTCTTGGGGGCGTCGAACTGGTAGTGTTTTTTCTACCTCAAGATACGCTCTTGGGGGCGTCGAATCTGGTAGGTTGCAAATCTACCTCAAGATACGCTCCTGGGGGCGTCGAAATCGTAGTTTTTGGAAACCACTCTCAAGATACGCTCTTGGTGCGTCGAATTCGTAGTGTAATAACTACTCTCAAGATACGCTCTTGGGGGCGTCGAAGGTCGTAGTATAAACACTACTCTCAAGATACGCTCCTGGGGGCGTCGAAATTCGTAGTTTTTGGAAACCACTCTCAAGATACGCTCTTGGTGCGTCGAAGGTCGTAGTGTAATAACTGATGGATATACGCCCAATTTGAACCCGTTGACTTCCAAACCGTTGTATTTTTATCGTCCCATTTATGATTTCCAATCGAAACTTCAACCCGGACACTTCGCGAGAACATTAACGGCTCGGACGGGGCCGAAGCGCCCGTCCGACGGAGGCGAACTCACCTAGGTGAGGTTGGGTGGCCACACCCGACCTCCCCTAGGGGAGATCGGGTCAGCCGACCCGATCTCCCCTAGGGGAGATCGGGTTGGCCAACCCGATCTCTCCTAGGAGAGATCGGGTTGGCCAACCCGATCTCTCCTAGGAGAGATCGGGTCAGCCAACCCGATCTCTCCTAGGAGAGATCGGGTCGGCCAACCCGATCCCTCCTAGGAGGGATGGGGTTGGCCAACCCCACCCTCCCTAGGAGGGGTTGGGTGCCCTCACCCAACCCCTACCCTCGGGGGTCGGATTCCTCCCCCCCCAAGGGTCCCGACACCACTCTCAGACGCCCATGCTCGGTCCATTCCGCCTACCTCCTCCGAATCCTAAGGTCTTAATTATATACTTAAAGGTTAATTAATTGTGTTTAGAGGTTAACGATGTCATTAAGCCACCTTAATGACATCGCTGCCTATAAATACCCCACATTCACAACTCATTTGGACATCTTGGCTATTTTGAACAATTTAGCTCTGACATCTCTCTAGCTTTATCTCTCTAGAAATATAGTTCTGACTTAGGCATCGGAGAGGGTTCACCAGGCACCACCCCCCCCTCCTCCGTGTCTGGTATTGCCCCTTTTGCAGGGCAAAGGGAGAGAAGAAGAGAAGGAACCAAGGGAAGAAGGAACGGAAGAAGGACATAGGCAAAGACAAGGCGACTTGAGAAGACCGGATCACACACATCCCCCTATAAGGAGTGGGATCAAAGCCGACACCCCGTTGACCGAGATCCCATAACTTAACACTTGGCGCCGTCTGTAGGCTTCGGACAGAAAGCCTGGCTATTACACGAGCTATGACGAACAGTAGGGTGTCCAGGCCCCAACACCCACCCGGGGGCAATGGGCGGAGAAGAGAACCCATACCTCCAGGGAGGCGGCCTGACCCTGGGAAGCAGCCAATGCATCCAGAGCCCCAAGAAATACCACAACCTCCTCAGCAACAGAACAATCAGGAGGGAGGACCTTCACGCCCAGCTGGGGCTGAATCCTCCACAGCCTCCACCCCCCGGGCAAGAAGGCCACAGAGAGAAGGAAGACAACAGGGAATGCCTTCTCACAACACGGCACCCCCTGAGGGATACTATTATGAAGAGCAACCCCAAGGGTACCCGTATGGGATGCCAGCACAGAGAGGTGGCAACCGCGCCCACACAGCATATGCAAGGCAGGCATACACCCAAGGGACTTACACTGAAGCTCAGGAGGAGGAGCAGATCCCAGCAGAAGAGCACTACCCGCACCCTCGAACAGGGCAGCGAGAGGAACAAAGAAGATATCACCAGGAGCCACCCCCAGAGGGCAGGCAACAATTTGTGCCTCCTAGGCAACAGCAGAACAACAGGGCTTACACCCCGCTTGGGGAGGAAAGACAAGCAAGACCTCCAAGGAGGCAAGACTTCTATGAAGCACCCCAGCAGGCGTATCAAGAGTACACCTACAGTCCATACCAGCAGGGACAAGGGAACCCAGTAAGCCCAGTCTACAACTACAATGGATACCAGAGGGATTATACTCCGGCGCAGGTAGTGATCACCCCGGAGGAGATAGAAGCCATGATAACCCGGAAATTGAATGAGTCAAAGAAACCCAGCTTGCATTGTCTAAGTGACAAGACGAACCACCCTTTCACAAAGGAACTGGAGATGAACAGGGTGCCAGACTCCCTGCACACCGTGCAAATTGCAAAGTACAACGGGAAGGGAGACCCCCTAGAGCATATCCAACAGCATGAGGCCTCTCTATTCGGGAGGACAACTGACGAAAGATACAAGGCACTCCTTTTCCCAAACACCCTATCAGGGGTGGCCTCACATTGGTTCTACAGTCTGCCCTCTGAGAGCATCCACTCATGGGAGCAGCTAAAAGCTAAGTTTCTGCAGAGATACCTAGGGGAGAGGAAACTCCTCAAGGGAACAGGCTCCATTGATGATGTAAAACAAGAATACGATGAAACCCTGGCCAGCTACTACACTAGGTTCAACCAGAATATTGCAGACATCCAGGGAGACATCACTGAAGGGGAGATAATCAGAGCCTTTATCAGAAACTTAGGTCGCTTTGGGTCAACATTGGCTGAAAAGATGGCCAAAAAGCCAGCAAGTACCTTGGAGGAGCTTGCAGGGAGAGTTAAAACGCATATTGACCTTGAGAGGCACAGGGCAAGCAAGAAGGCCAAAATCCAGGCAGCCAAGGAGGATAATCAAAGGCCAAACAAAGGCAAGCCACCCCAGGCACCACATCAAGCAAGGCAACAAGAGTGGCGTCCGCCGCAGCAGGCAAGACAACAAGAGTGGCGTCCGCCACAGCAAAGAAACCAAATGGGTGAACCCTTAAAGGCTAGAGAAATCAATGTCATTAAGTTCATCCCACTGAACGCCACTCCAGCTACCGTACTTAGAGAGATGCGGAACCAAAAGCTATGGTCACCCCCTGCAAGGTGGAGAGCCCCAATGGTAGGAAATCACAAGGATAGATGGTGTGATAACCACGAGGCTTATGGTCACGACACAAATGAATGCTTTAGCTTAAAGCTAAGCATAAACAACATCGTCCAGAGGGGAGAACTGAAGCAGTTCGTAGACCATGGGGGCAATAGTATGCAGCTGGGGCCACCACAGAAAGACAAGGGCAAGGAAAAGGTAGACTATAACCCTCCACCTAACAAAAGAGGAGTCATCAATATGATACATGGAGGAGCAGCATCAGGTGGCCCAACTGCTAATGCAAGGGAAGTCTATGCATCCAAGCTAAGCTCAGTGCCAAGGTGGAGAAAGAGACCAAGAGAAGGAGAAGAAGTGAAGATAGAGTTCTCGGAGAAGGACAAAAGCCACATCGTCTTTCCACATGACGATGCTCTAGTTATTACTTTAGATATTGATAATTTTGATGTAAAGAGAATTTTGGTGGATGGGGGCAGCTCAGCTGACCTCCTAAGCCTGAGAGTGTTGGAAGAGATAGGGAAAACCAAAGCAGACATCAATCCGGTCAACTTCCCCCTAGTTGGCTTCTCAGGGGCAACAAGCTACCCCCTGGGGATGATAACATTGCCAGTGACCATGGGCCAAGGATGGACCCAGCTGAAGGTAAATTTCAATTTCTTGGTGGTTGAAAGCCTGGGAGCCTACAATGGGATCCTAGGAAGGACAACCATAAATCCATATGAAATAGTGCCATCCACTGTTCACCAGAAGCTGAAGTACATCACGGAGAACGGAGTGGGAGAGGTCCTGGGTGATCAACGCACTGCAAGACAATGCTATGTCAATTCAATGAGACATGGATCACACAGGACAGATACAGTGGCTATGGTCATGGCAGGAGCCAACCATGAAAGAAGAAAGAGGGGAGGAAGACAAAGGCAAGGAAGGAGGAGGAGTGGAGTGACACTCCGCCTAAGCAGACAGTTTTTTCAAACAGTGCCTACAAGGAGATACAAGGGCAAGGCTGTGAAGGTGACATCCATACCTTGGCAGCCGGACACCATAATAGGGAGCAGGACAAGGGACTCCATCCTAAGAGGCTTCCGCCACATAGATGATATCAAGCAAATGCCGCAGGAGCCCATATCAAGCTATTTCAAGAGATTCTTCAATTATGGTGCCAACATGGACATCACAAGAGGAGAAGCAGTCAGAGCATTCATCAGACACATACACCCAAGCTCATTCGAGGCCTATGGAGGGCTCTATGAGATGGTCAGGACGAGCACAATGAGAGAGCTCAAGGCAAAGCTGGACAGGGCATTTGAACAAGAGGCGGAACAGTTGGATGAAGTTCCAGAGAAAAGAAGAGAAGCAGACACATTGGGAGGAGGTGTCAATTTCACATTCACACCCCTCACACTCAGCATAGAAGAAATTTTCCACAAGCGCCTCAAGCAAGAGCTGCCAGCATGCAGGGAGGAAGGCAAGGCCTTCCTAGGTAGAGATGCACAGGGTTGGTGTGAGTACCATGGGACCTGGGGGCATCAAACCAACAACTGCATGGTGTTGAAGGTGGAAGTGGAAGAAATGATCTACAATGGAAGCTTCAAGGAGTATGTGGCAACAGACACAGTGACCACCCCATATCCTTAGTTTCGTATCTAGCATTTCGCATATTTTAGCTTTACAAGCTTTTCAAAAAACAACTCTTGAGAAGGAGAACTCACGAAGTTACTCCAACTCTACAACTATCTTCAAATTCCTACAAAGGATGTCTTGGTGCACCAAGGCATCCCGAGTGTACAAAAACATGAATGCTCCTAAGAGAGTAGTAGTTATTCAAAAGCATTTACCAGTGAATGTGATGTTACAATCACCAAGTTATCCTTACACAGATATGACTTCAAGTCAACAACCTTCGACGCCCCCAAGAGCGTATCTTGAGAGTAGTCTTCGTACTACGACATTCGACGCCCCCAAGAGCGTATCTTGAGAGTAGTGTTCATACTACGACCATCGACGCCCCCAAGAGCGTATCTTGAGAGTAGTTATTATACTACGACCTTCGACGCACCAAGAGCGTATCTTGAGAGTGGTTTCCAAAAACTACGAACTTCGACGCCCCCAAGAGCGTATCTTGAGAGTAGTGTTCATACTACAACCTTCGACGCCCCCAAGAGCGTATCTTGAGAGTAGTTATTACACTACGACTTCGACGCACCAAGAGCGTATCTTGAGAGTGGTTTCCAAAAACTACGAATTCGACGCCCCCAGGAGCGTATCTTGAGGTAGATTTGCAACCTACCAGATTCGACGCCCCCAAGAGCGTATCTTGAGGTAGAAAAAACACTACCAGTTCGACGCCCCCAAGAGCGTATCTTGAGGTAGATTTCAAACTACCAGTTCGACGCCCACCAAGAGCGTATCTTTGGTCTAACCTGAGCCCTCCGGGAGCCTATCCTGCGAAACGTTAAGTGCCGTCCGAGAGCCTGTCTCGTGAACAGCTTGACATCCGTCAAGAAGGTATCGGTGGACTAACATGTGCCCTCCGGGAGCCTATCCTGTGAAACGTTAAGTGCCGTCCGAGAGCCTGTCTCGTGAACAGTTTGACACCCGTCAAGAAGGTATCGGTGGACTAACCTGTGCCCTCCGGGAGCCTATCCTGTGAAACGTTAAGTGCCGTCCGAGAGCCTGTCTCGTGAAAAGCTTTCGACGCCCACCAAGAGCGTATCTTTGGTCTAACAGTACAACGTATACCGTGTAAGGGGTATCAGAAGAGATAATCACACCATGTTTGAAAGGATACCATGTTTTGAAGGATACCATGGTCAGAAGGGTACCATGCTCGGAAGGGTAACATGAGAAAGAAATTTCTAAGTAAAGTAATGTGAAGAACAAGTAATGTTTTTTTTCTTTATGAAATGGCAGGTAAGACACGAAGGAAAACACGAAAGAAGGATAAGTAAAGGAAACACACCAAGTAAAGAGTTCATACCCAAAGAGCCATACACAAGGCATAGGGAGCCATCATGAGAAGAGATATATACAAAAGCATGAGAAGCACTAATGTAAAGGCAAACGAACCACGTAGTCAACAACATAATGCGGCAAAGGAAAGTAACAACAAACACCATCACAATCCGAAAGGACACTCAACCCATGCAAGGGGAGAAGGAGTGTAAGTATATACAAGGATAGCATGAGATAAACAAGTCAGTCAGAACCCTCGGGGGAGTCACCCTCACCCCCTGAAGCTGAACCGCCAGCGGAAATAGATGAGGAAGAGGAATCTGAGGTACCAATCTCCACAGGTGTAGCATCCACCTGGGCAGGGGCAGGCTCGTCTGCAACGGCAGCCTGACCCATCAAAACAGTCGCGTAGCCAGTGGCATATGGCCCAAAGTCACCAAGGTCACCAAAGGGGAACTGAGGATCAATCCGGTATATGTGATCAACCAGATACTCACCGAACTGGTTCATCTCCTGGGTGAGACGCGTGCTATAGTCGGCGGTGAAGGCAGAGGAGGCCTTGTATTCAGATACCGCGACAGCCCTCTCCTCCGCCCGACACTTAGTCTCCAACCTCCGCAGCTCCTCAGAATGGACAGATGCGGCAACCTCAGCTTCCCGGCGCAAACTGCCCACAGTGGTCTCAAGCAAGGACACCTGGTCCTGGAGCTCCTGCAGTCTCAAATCAGATATACGCGCCTTCTCGGCAGCAGTGGCGACCTCAGCCTTGAGAGAAACCTGGCTGTCTTCAAGGGTCTTCCTCTCGTCAGATAACTCGAGTACGAGCGAGGACATGTTCACCATGTCAGATATGCCCTAACAATTCAAACAAGGGATGAACAACCGAAAGATAGACATTATGAAAGAAATAAGAGGAAAGCAAAGAACAACTTACAGGTGCATAACGAGAAAGTACCCCTTGAACAAAGCGCCGAGTCTCCCCAGGAGACTTGGGTGGAGCAACACGATCCCCAGGGGGAACGGCACCGCGGAGTACGCGGACACCAACCTCAGGAGTCCGCAAAGAGGAAGTGCTATCGAGGTGGAACTCCTTCAGACCAGCGAAGGGAGTCCACTCAGACCCAATAACATCTTCATCAGTCAGCCGTACGAAATCCTTCCGACTTAAAGTCGGAGGCCCACCTACACAAGCAAAACAAGTCAAAGGATAGTATAAACATAGAAGGATCAGTAATAAGGTAGAGATCATACCTGAGGACCGTGCCCTCGGCTGGGGGGCAGGGGAACCACCACCAGCAGGTCCCTTCCCTTTGTCAGCTAGGGAAGGCACCTCTTCGACCACCATCTCCTTATCACGAGATAGGGTCGGAGGACGAGCAGTAGGCGAAGCAGGATCCACAGCCTTCTTCCTCTTAGCAGCCGAGGCCCCGGCCTCAGAATCAGATCGCCGCGGCTTGGACTTGGAAGGTCCAGAATCTCTGCCAACGGAGACGACCCTCTCAGTCACCAAGGGGGAGTGCACTAGCAAGATAAGAAAAACAAGATAAGGAAAACATAAGTTATATCATAAAGAAGCAAATAGGAGAAAGCATACCAGAGGCCCCAGCCTTCTTCCCAGGCAGGGGGGATTTCTTCAAAGCAGAACTAGAAGGAGCCTTCCTCTTGCTCAGGTCAACAGGGGCTCCCTGCATGTTATAGGTTTTTCCATGAAACCAACCTACAAAGGAAGAGCAGAAGGTAAATAAAGATGGAAAGACCAAGTGACATACCGAACCCCCGGAGTCAGGAGTCAGACTGATCCCGGCCTCGTAAAGATCCGTCTCAGTTATTAAAGACACGGGGCAGTAAGACCGGGTCCTGTTGCTCTCGTGAATGATCTTCATAGTCTTCAAATCATCCGAAGAGAACTCTCCAAAGGCAGGCCAACCATCGGACCGATCCTCATTCAGGACCGACCAAGTGACGTATCGGTCCGTAATGAAGAAGTAGTGCTTAGCCCAGTGACTGGCCGAATTGTCAATCTGGGTCACAAAACGGAGGGAGGTATCCCACTCAACTCCACTCAACCCGAAATCAGAGAATCGGGGATCTTTGAAGGTCGGATGGCGAGTTACGAAACTCGCAAACCCCACCCTCGTCCGGTACTGGAACCGATAGAAACATCGGAATAGAACGAGAGAGTACTTCCAGGAGTACCAATGGCACAATACCCGGAAGCCCACCCAGACGCGGAGGGCACTGGGGGCAAGGTTCACAGGAGAAATCCTGAAGAACCTGCTCAACTCTATAAGCTCGTCACAGTAAGGTAGCCTCAGCCCGAATCGGATCTGAGAGGGGTACACGGCGACCTTCCCTATAGGAGGCTCCGTCGCCGTCCCGCGAGTATTCCCCAAGGAGGGGAGAAAAGGATACAAAGGCTCATCTAGGGGACTGATATCTCCTAGGGTGACATGTTCGTTGTAATCGGACCTAGTGATATGGTTCTCTGACAGAATAGCAAGACCTAAGGCAAAGATAACAAGAAACCCCAAAGCACGAATCAAATTTCGACTAATACCCCAAGGAAGGTCACGATACTAAGCTAGCAATAGGAAAGGAAGCAACGCGACTGAAAAGGAAGAGAAAGAGGAACTCACTCATCCTTCGGAGAATACGGCGCCTCTGAAGAGTCTGCGTACGTGGACACCACCAAGAGTATAGTACCTGCCACGACACGACAAATATCAAGACAAGGAAAATTTCCGAAGAACCGGAAATACTCCGACTCCCAACCAACGACAACAATCAAAGATCCAAAGACACCCAGCAAAGATAGTCGGCACGAACCAAGAACACCACAACAACCAAGTCAAATAATTTTATCTAAGCCTAAGGTCGGGTTTTGGAAAAAATTACCATTATACCCCCCAACAAGAATGAATATACCAATGGCGGCACGACATCAAATTCAAGACCGGGATAACCCAATCGGACAAGAAACCATATTCGGGCGACCGGCAAACATTTTTCCCCAAAATCCACAATTACCAACGGCTATCTACGGCAATCCCACAATTAATCAAGCATCGGCAATCAAGCATCGGCAATCAAGCATCGGCAATCAACTATCAACGATTCAAAAAATCGACATTTGGTACGGCAACGGAAAGAAAAAGAGCGAACCTTTGGAAAACCCGACCCGATGTGATAAACGGGTCCGGAATTCAAATTTTGAAGCCGATCGAAATCAGCCCCTCGCCGGAGTTCTAATCCCGTCGTCGCCGGAGTCGTTACCGGCCGTCTTCCCGTCGCCGGAGCTAGCCCAAGGTCACGCCGGAACCTTCTCCCTTCGCCGTCGACCACCTCCGGTGAACCAGCAGCTGTCTCCACCGGCAGCGACCTCACCTCCGCCGTCCTCCTTCGTCGTGGACCTCCTGGCCGTCGTAAACCACGGCCTCCGTCGCCTCCGCCACGCCCGGCACCGCCAGCAGCCGCTGCCCGCCTGGAATCGAGCTCCCGTCTCCGGCCGGGCTGTCTCTTCGTCGCCGTCCCGATCAAGAGGCTGGCCGGAATTTCAGGTGCTCACCGGAATTTTGGCCGGCCCTAACCTTGGGGGTGCTCTCAAATTTGCCTTGCTCTCCAAGGGTAAGTGGAAAAAGAAAGATGGTGGCTATGGTGGCTATGGTGACTATTGGAGGTATTTCTCTAACTCTCCTCTTTTATGTTAAAAGGATGATAGGGTTTTTTAGGGGTTTTAATCACCACCATCCATCTAGCCTTAAGTAAAATCTAAGGGCCAAGGAAAGATCATCTTTTTTATCCCTATCACCTATAGCTAAGTATATTCCCATACTTAGAAAAATTATCAAGATAGCTTTATTTTTGAGCATTTCATACTTAGGAAAATTTTTGGCCAAAATTAAAATTTCTCCTTATCTAGATGGAGTCCCGGCACGAATTTGAAGCGTAAGTTGTTTAGTTGCATTCGTATCACATCCCTGTGCAAGTTTGTATTTTTTGAGTATGCACCTGTAGCAGAGATAAGTTTATTACTCCCGCCTCAGACGGACGTATGCCTAGGCACACGTCCGTGCTACTCTGACGTTTACAATTCCTCTATCTCATTAGACAGGGGGCAGAGTCAGAGGCACGCATCCATGGGTAAGCAGGCATTCAGACAAAGAAGGTAAAATCCCGGTTTCAAATTGCGCGTGTCATACCATCCTAAAATAGAGTCAATCAAGGGTTAGGCCATTGGTTGACTCGGGGGCATGTGATGGATATACGCCCAATTTGAACCCGTTGACTTCCAAACCGTTGTATTTTTATCGTCCCATTTATGATTTCCAATCGAAACTTCAACCCGGACACTTCGCGAGAACATTAACGGCTCGGACGGGGCCGAAGCGCCCGTCCGACGGAGGCGAACTCACCTAGGTGAGGTTGGGTGGCCACACCCGACCTCCCCTAGGGGAGATCGGGTCAGCCGACCCGATCTCCCCTAGGGGAGATCGGGTTGGCCAACCCGATCTCTCCTAGGAGAGATCGGGTTGGCCAACCCGATCTCTCCTAGGAGAGATCGGGTCAGCCAACCCGATCTCTCCTAGGAGAGATCGGGTTGGCCAACCCGATCTCTCCTAGGAGAGATCGGGTCGGCCAACCCGATCCCTCCTAGGAGGGATGGGGTTGGCCAACCCCACCCTCCCTAGGAGGGGTTGGGTGCCCTCACCCAACCCCTACCCTCGGGGGTCGGATTCCTCCCCCCCCAAGGGTCCCGACACCACTCTCAGACGCCCATGCTCGGTCCATTCCGCCTACCTCCTCCGAATCCTAAGGTCTTAATTATATACTTAAAGGTTAATTAATTGTGTTTAGAGGTTAACGATGTCATTAAGCCACCTTAATGACATCGCTGCCTATAAATACCCCACATTCACAACTCATTTGGACATCTTGGCTATTTTGAACAATTTAGCTCTGACATCTCTCTAGCTTTATCTCTCTAGAAATATAGTTCTGACTTAGGCATCGGAGAGGGTTCACCAGGCACCACCCCCCCCTCCTCCGTGTCTGGTATTGCCCCTTTTGCAGGGCAAAGGGAGAGAAGAAGAGAAGGAACCAAGGGAAGAAGGAACGGAAGAAGGACATAGGCAAAGACAAGGCGACTTGAGAAGACCGGATCACACACATCCCCCTATAAGGAGTGGGATCAAAGCCGACACCCCGTTGACCGAGATCCCATAACTTAACAATAACTACTCTCAAGATACGCTCTTGGGGGCGTTGAATGTCGTAGTATGAAAACTACTCTCAAGATACGCTCTTGGGGGCGTCGAGTGTCGTAGTATGAAAACTACTCTCAAGATACGCTCTTGGGGGCGTCGAATGTCGTAGTATGAAAACTACTCTAAAGATACGCTCTTGGGGGCGTCGAACCTGTCATTGACTTGAAGTCATATTTGTGTAAGGATAACTTCGTGGTTATACCACTGCATTCACTGGAAAATACTTTTGAGTAACTACTACTCCCTTAGGAGCATTCATGTTTTTGTACACTTGGGATGCCTTGGTGCACCAAGACATCCTTTGTAGGAATGAAAGATAGTTGTAGAGTTGGAGGAACTTCGTGAGTTCTCCTTCTCCAAAGTTGTTTTTGAAAAGCTTGTAGAGGTGAAACATGCAAAGTGCTAGATATGAAAACTAAGGATATGGGGTGGCCATTGTGTCTGTTGCCACGTACTCCTTGAAGCCTCCATTGTAAATTATTTCTTCCACTTCCACCTTCAACACCATGCAGTCATTGGTTTGATGCCCCCAGGTCCCATGGTATTCACACCAACCCTGTGCATCTCTTCCTAGGAAGGCCTTGCCTTCCTCCCTGCATGTTGGTAGCTCTTGCTTGAGGTGCTTGTGGAAAATTTCTTCTATGCTGAGTGTGAGGGGTGTGAATGTGAAATTGAAACCTCCTCCCAATGTGTCTGTTTCTCTTCCTCTTTCTGGAACTTCATCCAACTGTTCCGCCTCTTGTTCAAATGCCCTGTCCAGCTTCGCCTTGAGCTCTCTCATTGTGCTCGTCATGACCATCTCATAGAGCCCTCCATAGGCCTCGAATGAACTTGGATGCATGTTTCTGATGAATGCTCTGACTGCTTCTCTCCTTGTGATGTCCATGTTGGCACCATAATCAGAGAATCTCTGGAAATAGCTTGATATAGACTCCTGCGGCATTTGCTTGATATCATCTATGTAGCAGAAGCCTTTTAGGATGGAATTCCTTGTCCTGTTCCCTATTATGGTGTCTGGCTGCCAGGGTATGGATGTCACCTTCACAGCCTTGCTCCTGTGTCTCCTTGTAGGCACTGTTTGAAAAAACTGCCTGCTCAAACGGAGTGTTACTCCACTCCTCCTCCTTCTTTGCTTTTGTCTCCTTCTCCTCCTTCTTCTGTCCTGGTTGGCCCCTACCATGACTACAGCCACTGTATCTGTCCCGTGTGATCCACGTCTCATTGAGTTGACGTAGCATTGCCTTGCGGTGCGTTGATCACCCAGGACCTCTCCAACCCCGTTCTCCGTGATGTACTTCAATTTCTGGTGAACAGTGGATGGCACTATTTCATATGGGTTTATGGTTGTCCTTCCTAGGATCCCATTGTAGGCTCCCAGGGTTTCAACCACCAAGAAATTGACATTTACCTTCAGCTGGGTCCATCCTTGGCCCATGGTCACTGGTAGGGTTATCATTCCCAGGGGGTAACTTGTTGCCCCTGAGAAGCCAACTAGAGGGAAGTTGACCGGTTTGATGTCTGCTTTGGTTTTCCCTATCTCTTCCAACACTCTCAGGCTTAGGAGGTCAGCTGAGCTGCCCCCATCCACCAAAATTCTCTTTACATCAAAATTGTCAATATCTAAAGTAATAACTAGAGCATCGTCATGTGGAAAGACGATGTGGCTCTTGTCCTTCTCCGAGAACTCGATCTTCACTTCTTCTCCTTCTCATGGCCTTTTCCTCCACCTTGGCACTGAGGTTAGCTTGGATGCATAAACCTCTCTTGCGTTAGCCGTTGGGCCACCTGATGCTGCTCCTCCATGTATCATATTGATGACTCCTCTTTTGTTGGGTGGAGGGTTATAGTCTACCTTTCCCTTGCCCTTGTCTTTCTGTGGTGGCCCCAGTTGCATACTATTGCCCCCATGGTCTACGAACTGTTTCAGTTCTCCCCTCTGGACGATGTTGTTTATGCTTAGCTTTAGGCTAAAGCATTCATTTGTGTCGTGACCATAAGCCTCATGGTTGTCACACCATCTATCTTTATGATTTCCCACCATTGGGGCTCTCCACCTTGCAGGGGGTGACCATAGCTTTTGGTTCCGCATCTCTCTAAGTACGGTGGCTGGAGTGGCGTTCAGTGGGATGAACTTAATGACATTGATTTCTCTAGCCTTTAAAGGTTCACCCATTTGGTTTCTTTGCTGTGGCGGACGCCATTCCTGCTGCCTTGCATGCTGTGGTGCCTGGGGTGGCTTTCCTTTGTTTGGCCTTTGAGTATCCTCCTTGTCTGCCTGAATTTTGGCCTTCTTGCTTGCCCTGTGCCTCTCAAGGTCAATATGCGTTTTAACTCTCCCTGCAAGCTCCTCCAAGGTGCTTGCTGGCTTTTTGGCCATCTTTTCAGCCAATGTTGACCCAAAGCGACCTAAGTTTCTGATAAAGGCTCGGATTATCTCCCCTTCAGTGATGTCTCCCTGGATGTCTGCAATATTCTGGTTGAACCTAGTATAGTAGCTGGCCAGGGATTCATCATATTCTTGTTTTACGTCATCAATGGAACCTGTTCCCTTGAGGAGTTTCCTCTCCCCTAGGTATCTCTGCAGAAACTTAGCTTTTAGCTGCTCCCATGAGTGGATGCTCTCAGAGGGCAGGCTGAAGAACCAATGTGAGGCCACCCCTGATAGGGTGTTTGGGAAAAGGAGTGCCTTGTATCTTTCGTCAGTTGTCCTCCCGAATAGAGAGGCCTCATGCTGTTGGATATGCTCTAGGGGGTCTCCCTTCCCATTGTACTTTGCAATTTGCACAGTGTGCAGGGAGTCTGGCAGCCTGTTCATCTCCAGCTCCCTTGTGAAAGGGTGGTTCGTCTTGTCACTTAGACAATGCAGGCTGGGTTTCTTTGACTCATTCAATTTCCGGGTTATCATGGCTTCTATCTCCTCCGGGGTAATCATCATCTGTGCCGGAGTATAATCCCTCTGATATCCATTGTAGTTGTAGACTGGGCTTACTGGGTTCCCTTGTCCCTGCTGGTATGGACTGTAGGTGTACTCTTGATACGCCTGCTGGGGTGCTTCATAGAAGTCCTGCCTCCTTGGAGGTCTTGCTTGTCTTTCTTCCCCAAGCGGGGTGTAAGCCCTGTTGTTCTGCTGTTGCCTAGGAGGCACGAATTGTTGCCTTCCCTCTGGGGGTGGCTCCTGGTAATATCTTCTTTGTTCCTCTCGCTGCCCTGCTCGAGGGTGCGGGTAGTGCTCTTCTGTCGGGATCTGCTCCTCCTCATGAGCTTCAGTGTAAGTCCCTTGGGTGTATGCCGGCCTTGCATATGCTGTGTGGGCGCGGTTATCATCTCTTTGTTCCGGCATCCCATATGGGTACCTTTGTGGTTGCTCCTCATAATAGTATCCCTCAGGGGGTGCCGTGTTGTGGGAAGGCACTCCCTGTTGTCTTCTTGTTCTCTGTGGCCTTCTTGCCCGGGGGGTGGAGGCTGTGGAGGACTCAGCCCCAGCTGGGCGTGAAGGTCCTCCCTCCTGGTTGTTCTGTTGCTGAGGAGGTTGTGGTATTTCTTGGGGCTCTGGATGCATTGGCTGCTTCCCAGGGTTAGGCCGCCTCCCTGGGGGTATGGGTTCTCTTCTCCGCCCATTGCCCCCGGGTGGGTGTTGGGGCCTGGACACCCTACTGTTCGTCATAGCTCGTGTAATAGCCAGGCTTTCTGTCCGAAGCCTACAGACGGCGCCAAGTGTTAAGTTATGAGATCTAGGTCAACGGGGTGTCAGCTTTGATCTCACTCCTTACGGGGGATGTATGTGATCCGATGTTCCTGAGCTGCTCTGCCTTAGTCTATCTTCTCCTTTCCTTCCTTCCTTCCTCTGCTTCTTCTCTCCTTCTACCCTGCAGAAGGGGCAATACCAGACACGGAGGAGGGGGGGGTGGTGCCTGGTGAACCCTCTCCGATGCCTAAGTCAGTACTTTTCTAGAGAGATAAAGCTAGAGAGATGTCAGAGCTAAAATGTCCAAATGGCCAAGATGATCAAATGAGTTGTGAAGGTGGGGTATTTATAGGCAACGGTGTCATTAAGGTGGCTTAATGACATCGTTAGCCTTTAAACACAATTAATTAACCTTTAAGCACATAATTAAGACCTTAGGATTCGGAGGAGGTAGGCGGAGTGGACCGAGCATGGGAGTCCGAATGTGGTGTCGGGACCCTTGGGGGGGGGAGAAATCCGACCCCCAAGGGTAGGGGTTGGGTGAGGACACCCAACCCCTCCTAGGGAGGGTGGGGTTGGCCAACCCGATCTCCCCTAGGGGAGATCGGGTCGGCTGACCCGATCTCCCCTAGGGGAGGTCGGGTGTGGCCACCCAACCTCACCTAGGTGAGTTCGCCTATGTCGGACGGGCGCTCCGGCCCCGTCCGAGCCGTCGATGTTCCCGCGAAGTGTCCGGGTTGAAGTTTCGATTTACAATTGGCGATGGGACGATAAAAATACAACGGTTTGGAAGTCAACGGGTTCAAATTGGGCGTATATCCATCAATGGGGAAAACGAAGAAGGACCTAAAGGAGGCGAACTTCCCGATGGTCGGATTCTCTGGCTCTACCTCCTATCCGCTAGGGGTGATCACCTTACCAGTGGAGTTTGGTAGCGGATGGAAATCAGAGAGGAGGAACGTGGAGTTTGTCGTAGTTGATTCCGCGGGGACTTACAACGCGATCATCGGGAGGACTACCATCAACCCCCTGATGGCAGTTGCCTCGACTGTACATCAGAAGACTAAGTTCCCGACCGACCATGGAGTCGGAGAGGTCAAGGGCGACCAGGTGGCTTCCAGAAAATGTTACGTTAACGCCACCCGGAGGAGAAGACGGGAGGCTATGACCGTCCTCCAGACAGATACCGATCCCAGAGAAGAGTTTGGGCCTCAGAGGAAGGTGAAAATCGGGTCTGCTCTGACCAAGGAGACGGCCCGAAAATTGATCGATCTACTGAAAGAGTTCAAGGAGCTGTTTGCCTGGTCTCGAGTGACATGCCAGGAATCAGCCCTGACGTGATCGTGCATGAGTTGAAGATTTATCCCGCGATCAAGCCTATCGCACAGAAAAGGTGTCTGATGGGCACAGACAAGAGGATTGCAATCCAGCAGGAGGTGGGCAGGTTGCTCGATGCTGGGTTTATCAAGGAGTTCCGATTCCAGACTTGGGTTGCTAACCCGGTGCTGGTAAGGAAGAGCAATGGGAAGTGGCGGATGTGTGTTGACTTCCGCGACCTGAATAAAGCTTGCCCGAAGGACTGTTACCCGCTCCCGAGAATCGACCAGCTGGTGGATGCCACGTCGGGACATGAGCTGCTGAGCTTCATGGACGCGTACTCGGGCTACAATCAAATCAAAATGGCTAAGGAGGACGTTCCTCACACAACATTTTATGCAGACAGTGACATCTATCACTACGATGTCATGCCTTTCGGGTTGATCAATGCCGGGGCAACCTACCAGCGGATGGTGAACAAGATTTTCAGAGATATGCTAGGGGAGACCATGGAGGCTTACGTGGATGATATGCCGGTGAAGTCCCGACAAGTTGAGGATCATGTGCACAACCTAGCCATGGCGTTTGAGCGGATGAGGCTTCATCAGGTTCGCTTAAACCCGACAAAATGCGCCTTCGGAGTCCACTCAGGGAAATTTTTGGGCTTTATGGTGAGCCAAAGAGGAATTGAGGTGAACCCCGAGAAGCTAAGGGCGATCGAGGAGATGCAGTCCCCGATAAACCATCGGGAGGTGCAAGTGCTGAATGGCCGACTGGCTGTAATGAATCGCTTCCTGTCCAAGGCAAGTGACCGATCAATGCCATTTTTTGAAGTCCTGAGGGCCAACAATAAGTTTGAGTGGACCGCCAAGTGTGAAGAAGCGTTCCAAGCACTCAAGCAGCACCTTCGCACTCTCCCGCCGTTGGCGAAACCGGTTCCAGGCGAGCCGCTCTATCTTTACTTGGCTGTTTCTGAATTTGCCATTATCTCTGTATTAGTGAAGGTTGTCGAGGGTAATCAAGTCCCCGTATATTATGTAAGCAAGGCGTTTGTCAAGTCTGAATTGAATTATCCTACCGTTGAGAAGTATCTCTTTGCGCTGATTATAACTGCTCGGAAGCTGAGGCCTTATTTCCTTGCACACGAGATTACTGTGTTGACGAACCGGCCTCTGAAGCATTTTTTGAACCGACCGGATGCGTCGGGGAGATTAGTGAAATGGGCAGTAGAGCTTAGTGAGTTTCGCATACATTTTGCTCCGAGAACGACTATTAAGAGCCAGGCATTGGCGGATTTTATAGCAGAGACTACAGCCCCCGATCTAGAAGAAGCGGGTCCCTGTAGAGGGGGCAACCATGGAGGTCCCGATGGCAGAACAACCAGAGATGGCAGAGCAATCAGAACAGCCAAACGAGGAAAATACTTGGGAGATGTACACTGTTGGATCACGGTGGAACTCCGGCACGGATCTTGACGGCAATCCTAGCTCCTTCGCTCCACGCAATCCTGCAAGAGGGGATAGACCGGGCGGTGACCCAGAATCCCTCTCCGATGCTTAAATGAGTACCTCGTCTGACTGGCAAGCAACAGATATCAAAAGTATTGAATTTCAACGTAAGTGATCTGAGGTGACCTCCTGCCTTTTATAGGCAAAGAGGTGCCTCAGGTACCTGGCGAACCGTTAGGGGTGGTTAGCCCGTATCCCGCTTATCTCGTACACGATCTCGCGTATCTTAGCCATGCCCCGCGTATCTCGGCCACGATCCGTGTATCTTAACCACGTTCCGTATATTTCGGCCACGCCCCGCATATCTTGGCTTTATCCTCTGGTAACGAGTCCCGACTCCGTCGGGGACTCCAGAGTTATCTCGTTGTGTCACCGCTCGGGGCCCCTCGTCATCGTGACAGGGCCAATCATTATCAGGGATTCATCATCGGGGCCTACTTAAAGGCTTCTCATCGGGAGCTTCTAGCTCCACCGTCGGGACCGACTCTGTTGGGACCCTGCTTCGTCGGGACTCCCTTCATCGGGACCCTTCTCCTAGGTCATCTTGACCCTTACTCTGGGCCTGGTAGGCCTGTTTGCCGTTTCCTCGCCGTTAAAGGGCCTGACGGCTATAGTCGGACCCATCATTTGCCCCCAAGACATGAGGGACTTTTAGTTCGTTGTGTCTTCCAACTCCCGGTTTTTCCAATACTAGAGTCGGGGATCTATTCCTTGGCTCAGTTATCTACGGTTATCAGTCTTCTCCTCCACGTTTCCTCAGGGTTTTATGGATAACTGCTATATCCAAAGGTCTCTTCGGTTCTCTAGCGCATTAAATGCAGCAGATAATAGAGTGACGTCATCAGTATCCGTGCCTGACTCTCTGTGTCTGCTTTCTCTGAAAAGTGCTTTTCAGGATATTTCATCATTGCGTCTGCTGCAGTTCCGCACGTTTCATCTCAACGGTCCGGATCATAACGTTTTCATTTCGATGGTTCAGATTAAACCGCCCCTTCGACTGTCCTCTTTATCTAAAAAATCCTAACCATGGGCACAGTTTCACTTTACCATTTATAAATTTTCGAAAGCTTTCTGCAACTCTTGAGTCCTTAGCGTTTCTTCGGCCATCTTTCCGGCAATGTCAGGTTCATTCTTCCAACCTCCCATTATCATGTCGGGTAAAGATTTCTTCTCTATTGTTCGTCTTCATCTTTGCTTAGTTTGGTTGTTATTTCCCGGAGAAACCTATCGTGCCTTTCAATGGCTGCTTTCAGATAGGGGGTCTGGTTTCGAGGGAAGGAAGCCTTTCAACTTCGACCATGTTCTGAATGAAATTTCCAGCACTGCTTATGATGCAGCTCTCCGGGAAGGATGTATCATTTCCACCAAAGAAGCCGATGCTCAAGGCCGAAAATGCATACCACAAGTTCAGAGTGATCAGGAACTACTTCTTCATCGGAAACTCCTCGATCCCATGACCCCGATAGCCAATCCTCCAACGGCTGATCCTGTGGGGCCTTCTGCCACTAACTCCGTGGACCCAGCTGCTGTCAACGCTGCCGACCAGGACCAAGTTTGAATGTTTACCTTTTAGAGTCCTTGTATCCTCTTCTCTTTTGTCCTCGTTGGGCCCTCGAGCCCTTATCAATATCAGGCTTCTTTAGCTCCGGTCGTTGTACTTCTCCGGGTGACTTTACTATACGCGCTTAGGTCGAAACCTCGACATTTAAGACATTCTTGTACGTCCTTCCCGACGATTGATAACTTGCACCACTTAAGGTGACTTAACATCGAGTGCATCACTTAAGACGACTTAGTTTCTAGCTGTCGAGACCTTGACACTTAAGACATTCTTGTACGTCCTTCCCGACGATTTAATACCTTGCACCACTTAAGGTGACTTAACATCGAATGCATCACTTAAGACGACTTTAACAGTTACTTAGGATAGACCTAAAGATCACGCACCACTTAAGGCGACTTAATATTGTGCACCCTTGAAGGCGACTTTCGGATACTTAGAATAAACCTAAGTATCGTGCACCACTTAAGGCGTCTTTTCTCGGGCATCACTTAAGACAACTTTATATTACTTAGAGTAAATCTAAGAATCGTGCACCACTAAAGGCGACTTTCATCGTGCACCACTGAAGGCGACTTTCGTCGTGCACATCTGAAGGCGACTTTCATCGTGCACCACTGAAGGCGACTTTCGTCGTGCACCACTGAAGGCGACTTTCGTCGTGCACCACTGAAGGCGACTTTCGTCGTGCATCACTGAAGGCGACTTTCGTCGTGCACCACTGAAGGCGACTTTCATCGTGCACCACTGAAGGCGACTTTCATCGTGCACCACTGAAGGCGACTTTCATCGTGCACCACTGAAGGCGACTTTCATCGTGCACCACTGAAGGCGACTTTCGTCGTGCACCACTGAAGGCGACTTTCATTGTGCACCACTGAAGGCGACTTTCGTCGTGCACCACTGAAGGCGACTTTCATCGTGCACCACTGAAGGCGAATTTCATCGTGCACCACTGAAGGCGACTTTTATACTTAACATAAATCTAAGGACAACTCTTGTTTGGAAGCAACCTCTTTATTTATTGGCATAAAATAGGTTTACATCGAATCGAAAATAGCATACACCACTTAAGGCGATTTTACATCGGGCACCACTTAAGGCGACTTTATTGGGCACCACTTAAGGCGACTTTATCGGGCACCACTTAAGGCGACTTTCTTCAGGCATGGTGTTTCTTCAAGTGTTCGCCACTGAAAGAATGCTTTAACGTCCTGCCATCGAGGTCTTCCAACTTGTATGCGTTCGGAGCTGGCATCCCTACGACCTTATAAGGTCCTTCCCATTTTGGTGACATCTTGTTTATTCGATCCAAAAGGGTGAATTCGTTGCGACGCCACACCAGCTCCCCGACGAAGAACTGTCGGGACTTCACTCGCCGATTATAGTACCTGGCCGTCGCTAAGCGCATTCGTGCTTGGATTTCGTCGGCTTCCCGCCTTTTCTCTTCGAGTAAGTCCAAGTCCAGGCGTCTCACTTCCTCGTTCGTCAGGGGTTCATAATATCTTATCCGGTGGGATGCCACAGCTACCTCCACAGGAGCGAGAGCTTCCGTGCCATAAACGAGGCCAAACGGAGTTTCCCCTGTTGATCGTTTGGGTGTCGTTCTAACAGCCCAGAGTACGTTTTCCAGTTCGTTCAGCCATTTGCCCTTCAAGGCATAGACCCTCTTCTTCAGGCCATCCATCACTATTTTGTTGGCTGACTCCACCTGGCCATTAGTCTGAGCATGGCGTACAGAGGCGGTCCGATGCTCAATGTTCAGTTCTTCCAGATATTCCTTCACCTGAGAACCGTTAAACGGTGGGCCATTGTCGCTGATCATCACCTTAGGAATCCCGTATCTGGACACGATGTAGGTTTGGAGGAACTTGACGATCTGGTTCCCCGTTGTTCTGGCTAATGCCTTCGCCTCTATCCATTTTGAAAAATAATCGATAGCTACAAGTAAATACTTACATTGTCCTTGTGCTTGTGGGAGAGGTCCTACCAAGTCGATGCCCCATTGCGCGAAGGGCCAAGCGCTCTTGATGGATGTCAGGTTGGCAGCCGGGGCCACGATATTCGGGGCGTACCTCTGGCACGCGTCGCATGATCGGACCAACGCCGTTGCTTCTTTGTTCATCGTGGGCCAGTAGTAGCCTAAGTTCAACACCTTCCTCAAAATGGATCGGGCCCCTTCATGACAAGCCGCGATCCCCTCATGCGTTCCCTTCAGGATTCGATTGGTGTCGGGTTCTGCTACACACTTCAGGTACGGAGTCGAGAACCAGCCCTTCTTGTACAGCTGATTATCCAGCATCACATAATTAGACGCGATCTGACATATTCTGTCTGCTGCTACCTTATCCTCGGGGATTGCCCCTGTAGTCAGATACGCGACTATCGGGGTCATCCAAGTGGGCTCCTCCTCCGATTTTGCTTCAACGGTGCACACTTGCGTGGGGTCGATGCTTGACAAGATCACCTTTTCCAAGAAGTGCACCTTCCGATTTTCTTCTAAGGGTGCCCCCAGGGCAAATTTGCTCAAGGCGTCTGCCTCTATGTTCTCCTCCCTCGGAATAGCCTCGATGTCGAAGCTTTTGAAGCTCTCTCTCAGGGTTTGTACCTCTCGCAGATACTTCTTCATTATCGGGCTCCTTGCTTCGTATCGCCCTTGAACTTGGTTCACGATTAACGCCGCGTCGCACTTCACTCTCAAGTGATCGATTCCAGTGCCTTTAGCAATTTTTAGGCCCGTGATAAGAGCTTCATACTCCGCTTCATTGTTTGTGGCCTTGAATGTTAAAGCCAAGGCATATCGGAGCGGTTCACCTTCACCCGGTGGTATCAACAAGAAGCCCGCTCCTGACCCGTCTGAACTTGCGGAGCCATCCGTGTACATCTCCCAGGTGTTTTCCTTGTTTGGCTGTTCTGATTGCTCTGTCCTCTCTGGTTGTTCCTCTGTCGGGACCTCTATGGTTGCCCCCTCTACAGGGCCCGCTTCTTCTAGATCGGGGGCTGTAGACTCTGCTATGAAATCTGCTAATGCCTGGCCCTTGATTGCCGTTCTTGGAGCAAAGTGTATTCGAAACTCACTGAGCTCTACTTCCCATTTCACCAATCTCCCTGACGCATCTGGTCGGTTCAAAAAATGCTTTAAAGGCTGGTTCGTTAGCACCGTGATCTCGTGTGCGTGGAAATATGGCCTTAGCTTCCGAGCAGTAATTATCAGCGCAAAGAGGTACTTCTCAACGGTGGGATAGTTCAATTCGGATTTGGAATATGCCTTGCTTACATAATAGACGGGGACCTGATTACCCTCGATAACCTTTACTAACACAGAGCTAATGGCAAATTCAGAAACAGCCAAATAAAGGAAGAGCGGCTCGCCTGGAACCGGTTTCGCTAGCGGCGGGAGTGTGCGAAGGTGCTGTTTGAGTGCTTGGAACGCCTCTTCACATTTGGCGGTCCATTCGAATTTTTTGTTGGCCCTCAAGACTTCAAAAAACGGCATTGATCGGTCGCTGGCTTTGGATAAGAAGCGGTTCATTGCAGCTAGTCGCCCATTCAGTACTTGCACCTCCCGATGGTTTATCGAGGATTGCATCTCCTCGATTGCCCTCAGCTTCTCAGGGTTCACTTCAATTCCTCTTTGGCTTACCATGAAGCCCAAAAACTTCCCTGAGTGGACTCCGAAGGCGCATTTCGTCGGGTTCAAGCGAACTTGATGGAGCCTCATCCGCTCAAACGCCATGGTAAGGTTATGCACGTGATCCTCGGCTTGTCGGGACTTCACCAGCATATCATCCACGTAAGCTTCCATGGTTTCTCCCAACATATCTCCAAACAGTTTATTCACCATCCGCTGGTAGGTTGCTCCGGCATTGATCAACCCGAAGGGCATGACATCATAGTGATAGATGTCGCTGTCTGCATAGAATGCTGTGTGGGGGGCGTCTTCCTTGGCCATCTTGATCTGGTTGTAGCCTGAATACGCATCCATGAAACTCAGCAGCTCATGTCCCGATGTGGCATCCACCAGCTGGTTGATCCTCGGGAGTGGATAGCAATCCTTTGGACAAGCCTTATTCAAGTCGCGGAAGTCCACGCACATTCGCCACTTCCCGTTAGTCTTCTTCACCAGCACTGGGTTGGCGACCCAAGTCTGGAATCGGAGCTCCTTAATGAAACCAGCATCGAGCAACCTGCCAACCTCCTGCTGGATCGCGATCTTCTTGTCCGTGCCCATCGGACGCCTTTTCTGTGTGATAGGTTTGATCGCGGGGTCTATCTTCAGCTCGTGCACGATCACGTCGGGGCTGATTCCTGGCATATCGTTGGGGGACCAGGCAAACAGTTCTTTAAACTCTTTCAGCAATTCCACCAGTTTTTGGGCTGTCTCCTCAGTTAGAGCGGACCCGATTTTCACCTTCCTCTGGGGTCCGTCGATCTCGACTTCTTTCAGATCTTCTACGGGGGCGGGACGTCCGAACTCTTCTCTGGGATCTGTGTCTGTCTGGAGGACAGTCATGGCCTCTCGCCTCCTCCTCCGGGTGGCATTAACATAGCATTTTCGGGAGGCCACCTGGTCACCTTTGACCTCCCCGACTCCATGGTCGGTCGGGAACTTCATCTTCTGGTGCACAGTCGAGGCGACTGCCATTAGTGGATTGATGGTGGTTCTCCCGATAATTGCGTTGTAGGTCCCCGCCGAATCGACCACGACAAATTCCACGTTCCTCCTTTCTGACTTCCACCCGCTACCAAATTCCACTGGTAAGGTGATTACTCCCAACGGATAGGAAGTTGAGCCAGAGAACCCAACCATCGGGAAGTTTGCCTCCTTCAGATCTTTCTTCGTCTTTCCCATGGCCTCCAGCGCGTCCATGAATAGAATGTCGGAGGAGCTTCCTCCATCAATCAGAATTCTCTTCATCTCGAATCCGTCTACGTCCAGAGTTACTACCAGGGCATCGTCGTGTGGAGTCTCTACTCCTGTGAGGTCTTCGGATGAGAAGGAGATTACCATCTCTTCTTTCAAGGTCCAGGATCGGGACCTCTTACCCAGCACCCCCGCCGTGGGGATTCTAGAGGCGTAAACCTCTCGAGCGGATGAGGTATCACCTCCAGCAGCAAATCCTCCATGAATCACATTGATGATTCGTCCATGAATCCTCCATGGGTCAGTTCCGGGGATACCCAGCCTTGGCGGGGCGAGGGTGTCTATTAGGCGGGGAACGAAGGGATGAGTGGATCGATCCCTCAACTCCGACACCAGCGGCTTCTGTTCTCCCATACAGATGTTCACGATCTTTACCACTTGGTCGGGAGTGATGGGGCCATTCAGGGGAATGGTCCTGTGCTGAACTGGTCCTGGCCCATCAACCACGAACCTCTCCGGCTGACCGGTCATCTTACCTCCTTCCTGGCCCTGGGGTGGGGTTTCCTGTATTCCGACACTCTGTTGGTAGGGTTGCTTCTTCCAGCGGGGGCATCTCCTCTTGCCTCCTTGCAGCCTCCCTTCGGTCCAAGAGAGCCTCTACAGCCGCCAGGATCATGGGCATGGCCTCCGCCACGGCCCTTGTCAAATCTGCAGTCGGGGGGGCCTCCTGCCCCCTGTTATCCTGGTGTCGAGGGGCAACTTCTTCGGGATGCGATCCATTGTGCCCCCCTGTCTGGGAGAGTTCAGCCGGGGGATGATTCTGGTTTTCTCCTTGTTCTGGTACTGAATTCAGGTTTGTTGCAGCAGGGTGACGAGAACCACCAGATTGTCCCCTTCTGTTCTTGCCAGCCACCATCGAGCGAGTAGAAGGCATATCAGCTTTTTGTTAGTTTCCCACAGACGGCGCCAATGTTGGATCACGGTGGAACTCCGGCACGGATCTTGACGGCAATCCTAGCTCCTTCGCTCCACGCAATCCTGCAAGAGGGGATAGACCGGGCGGTGACCCAGAATCCCTCTCCGATGCTTAAATGAGTACCTCGTCTGACTGGCAAGCAACAGATATCAAAAGTATTGAATTTCAACGTAAGTGATCTGAGGTGACCTCCTGCCTTTTTATAGGCAAAGAGGTGCCTCAGGTACCTGGCAAACCGTTAGGGGTGGTTAGCCCGTATCCCGCTTATCTCGTACACGATCTCGCGTATCGTAGCCATGCCCCGCGTATCTCGGCCACGATCCGTGTATCTTAACCACGTTCCGTATATTTCGGCCACGCCCCGCATATCTTGGCTTTATCCTCTGGTAACGAGTCCCGACTCCCGTCGGGGACTCCAGAGTTATCTCGTTGTGTCACCGCTCGGGGCCCCTCGTCATCGTGACAGGGCCAATCATTATCAGGGATTCATCATCGGGGCCTACTTAAAGGCTTCTCATCGGGAGCTTCTAGCTCCACCGTCGGGACCGACTCTGTCGGGACCCTGCTTCGTCGGGACTCCCTTCATCGGGACCCTTCTCCTAGGTCACTTGATCCTTACTCTGGGCCTGGTGAGCCTGTTTGCCGTTTCCTCGCCGTTTAAAGGGCCTGGCGGCTATAGTCGGACCCATCATACACGGATGGCTCCTCGAGTTCAGATGGATCAGGAGCAGGCTTTGTATTGATACCACCAGGCGGAGGTGAACCACTTCGATATGCCTTGGCCTTAACGTTTAAGGCCACGAACAACGAAGCTGAGTACGAGGCTCTTATCACGGGCCTAAAAATTGCCAAAGGTACGGGAGTTGCTCACTTGAGAGTGAAGTGTGACACGGCCCTGATTGTAAACCAAGTCCAAGGGCGATACGAGGCGAAGAGCCCGATGATGAGGAAGTACCTTCGCGAGGTACAAGTCTTGAAGAGGAGCTTTAAAAGCTTCGACATCGAGGCGATCCCGAGGGAAGAAAACGTGGAGGCAGATGCCTTGAGCAAATTTGCCTTGGGGGCACCACTGGAGGAAAACCGGAAGGTGCACTTCTTGGAGAAGGTGATCTTATCGACCACCGACCCAACACAGGTATGTGCTATTGAAGCAGGATCGGAGGAGGAGCCCACTTGGAAGACCCCTATAGTCGCGTACCTGACTACGGGGGAAGTCCCCGATGATAGAGTAATAGCTGACAGGATACGTCGGATCGCGGCTAATTAGGTGATGCTGGACAATCAGCTATACAAGAAGGGCTGGTTCTCGACTCCGTACTTGAAGTGTGTGGCTGAGCCCGACACAAGTCGAATCCTGAAGGAGGTGCATGAAGGGGTCGCGGCTTGTCATGAAGGGGCCCGATCCATTATGAGGAAAGTGCTTAACTTGAGCTATTATTGGCCTACGATGAGCAAAGAGGCAACGGCGTTGGTCCGGTCCTGTGACGCGTGCCAGAGGTACGCCCCGAGTATTGTGGCTCCGGCTGCTAATCTGACGTCCATCAAGAGCGCTTGGCCCTTCGCGCAGTGGGGCATCGACTTGGTGGGACCTCTTCCGCAAGCACAAGGTCAGTGTAAGTATTTGCTCGTAGCTATCGATTAGTTTTCGAAATGGATAGAGGCAAAGGCGTTGGCCAGAACGACGGGGAACCAGATCGTCAAGTTCCTCCGGACCCATATTGTGTCCAGATACGGGATTCCTAAGGTGGTGATCAGTGACAATGGTCCACCGTTTAACGGGTCTAAGGTGAAGGAGTATCTGGAGGAGTTGAATATCGAGCATCGGACAGCTTCTGTACGCCATGCTCAAACTAATGGCCAGGTGGAACCAGCCAACAAAATCGTGATGGATGGCCTGAAGAAGAGGGTCTATGCCTTGAAGGGCAAATGGCTGAACGAGCTGGAAAACGTGATTTGGGCCGTTAGAACAACACCCAAACGAGCAACTGGGGAGACTCCGTTTGGCCTTGTTTATGGCACGGAGGTTGTAGCTCCCGTGGAGGTAGCTGTGGCATCCCATCGGATGAGATATTACGAGCCTCTAACGAACGATGAAATGAGACGCCTGGACTTGGACTTGCTCGAAGAGAAGAGGCGGGAAGCCGACGAAGTCCAGGCTCGAATGCGTTTGGCGACGACCAGGTATTACAATCGGCGAGTTAAGTCCCGACAATTCTTCGTCGGGGAGCTGGTTTGGCGTCACAATGAGTTCACCCTTTTGGATCGGATCAGCAAGATGTCACCAAAATGGGAAGGACCTTATAAGGTCGTGGGGATGCCAGCTCCGAATGCATACAAGTTGGAAGACCTCGATGGCAAAGTACTAAAGCATTCTTTTAGTGGCGAACACTTGAAGAAACACCATGCTTGATGAAAAGTCGCCTTAAGTGGTGCCCAAGGAAAAGTCGCCTTAAGTGGTGCCCGATGTAAAATCGCCTTAAGTGGTGTAAGTTATTTGTCGTTTGACTCGATGTAAACAAATTTTGTGCCATCAATGAATAAAGAGGTTGCTTCCAATCAGAATTATTCTTAGATTTATTCTAAGCATTATTTAGTCGCCTTGAGTGGTGCACGAGAAAAGTCGCCTTGAGTGGTGCACGAGAAAAGTCTCCTTTGATGGATATACGCCCAATTTGAACCCGTTGACTTCCGAATTGTTCCATTTTTATTACCCCGTTAATGATTGTAAATCGAAACTTCAACCCGAACACTTCGCGAAAACACCAACGGTCCGGACGAGGCCGAAGCGCTCGTCCGGCCGAGTCAAACTCACCTAGGTGAGGTTGGGTGGCCACACCCGACCTCCCCTAGGGGAGATCGGGTGGACCAACCCGATCTCTCCTAGGAGAGATCGGGTCGGCCTACCCGATCTCCCCTAGGGGGGATAGGGTTGGCCAACCCTATCCCCCCTAGGAGGGGTTGGGTGGCCTCACCCAACCCCTACCCTTGGGGTCGGATTTTCCTCCCCCCCCAAGGGCCCCGGCACCATTCTCGGACTCCCGTACTCGGTTTATTCCGCCAACCTTCTCCGTATCCTAAGGTCTTAATTATGTGTTTAAAGGCTAATTAACTGTGTTTAAAGGTTAACGATGTCATTAAGCCACCTTAATGACACCGTTGCCTATAAATACCCCGTCTCCACTATTCATTTGATCATCTTGGCAATTTGGATAATTTTGCTCTGACATCTCTCTAGCTTTATCTCTCTAAAAACCGTACTGACTTAGGCATCGGAGAGGGTTCATCAGGCACCACCCCCCTCTGTGCCTGGTATTGCCCCTCTTGCAGGGTGGCAAGGAGAAGAGAGCCAAGGAAGCAGAAGAGCATAGAGCAGAAGGACAAGCCCCAGGGGTAAGAAGTACAAGCCTCAGGGGGTCAGAAGGAGAGAAGGAAAGGAGGTCAGAAGGAGAGAAGGAAAGGAGGTCAGAAGGAGAGAAGGAAAGGAGGTCAAAAGGAGAGAAGAGAAGGACATATATCAGAACGACTACCCCAAGGGAGCAGAAGGGCATGGATCAGAACGACTAGCCCTAGGAACACTGAAACCCGACATTTCATTAGTGTGAGATAAATTCTAGATTGACGACCCGTTGACCTAGACTTTATAACCTAACACTTGGCGCCGTCTGTGGGCTTCGGACAGAAAGCCTGGCTATAACAAGAGCAATGATGAACAGCAGGGTGTCTAGGCACCACCGCCCACCAGGGGGCAATGGGCGAAGGAGAGAGCCTATACCCCCAGGAAGGCATCCTAACCCGGGAAAGCAGCCAATGCAACCAGAACCACAAGGAATCCCACAGCCTCCTCAACAGAACAACCAAGAGGGAGGACCCTCACGCCCAGCTGGGGCTGAGTCCTCCACAGCCTCAACCCCCCTGGCAAGAAGGCCACAGAGAGAAAGTGAACAACAGGGAGTGCCATCCCAGCACACGGCACCCCCTGAGGGATATTACTATGAGGCGCAACCCCAGAGGCACCCGTACGGGATGCCGGCCCAAAGAAATGACAACCGCGCCTACACAACATACACAAGGCCGGTATACACCCAGGGGACAAATACAGAAGCTCATGAAGAGGAGCAAATCCCAACGGAAGAACGCCACTCGCACCCTCGAACAGGGCAGCGAGGAGAATAAAGGAGAGACAACCAAAGGCCACACCCAAGGGGAAGGCAGCAATCTGTGCTTCCAAGGCAGCAACAGACACAACAGGATGCCAGGGCATACACCCCTCTGGGGGCAGATAGACAGGCAAGACCTCCAAGGAGGCATGAATTCAACCAAGTACCCCAACAGGGACATACACCGCACTAAGGGAGGACATACATGCCAGACCAACAAGGATATAAGAGTTCTAACATCTACCCTGGCAATGTACACATACAGTCCGTATCACCACAAACATGACCAAGGGACATACCAAGGAAAGCTCAAAGGGAGGGACATAGTCCCAACAACACAACAAGGCAACCACCTACCCATGATACAGCACGACAGGTCCAGACCCCTCATGCATTACAACCCTTGGCACACATCCCCCTAGGACAGGGGAGCAGTCGAAAAGACAAAGATTTGAACAGGGGACTCATAGAGTACCACACCACGTTAGCACATAGCTACTACAATGGGAAGTCTCAGGAGAGACACAAGGGAGTGAGATTACACATAGCATACATGAAGGATACACTTCCACCTAGTCCGCCTTGCAAGGATGAGACCTTATATTCCTCAAGTGGAAGGAATACACACAGACTACTGGAGGAAGACAGCTACATTACCAAGGAAGCAAGGGGTATCAACACCCCACACTCATATCCTTCCCATATCCTCTTATTTAATTTAACTGCATAACAAGTCAACTCCCTAAAAGGGGTATATTTTGATACTTGATATCAACATGTTTTCCAAGAAAGACCATACCGGACGCCTTCGGGCTCCGTGATATATATATATACACAGGTGGACCACTAGAAGAATCCGTAAAAGGCCGTCGCCAATCAAGGGATGCACAAGAAACAGATTTCTCAATCTCAAAGGGCACCTATAAGGTCAAAGTTTCTGAAAAAGATCACAAGATGGAAGGCTCACTTACAAAAATAAGTTGAGCACTCCCAACATCCTTTAGAGGAACTACCATGAAGGTCACAAAGGATTACCCCTACTATAACCTTCCACTAAACATCCTAGGGCCAAGTCCGTCAAAGGATCCCATCTGGCATTGGTATGCAAGGGGGGCACCAGTCACAACATGCCCTCCCCACAAACGCCCGTTAGAATAAGAGGGGGTAGCCGCGAACTCACCCCTCCAAAAATGGAGGAAACCATATCACATGTACAGCGCCCACCATCAGAGGCAAACACCTCCAGCGGATCTTTATGATTTCACAAAATAGCCAGGAGATACAACTACAACTAGTAAGCTCATTCCAGGTAATGGAATACACTTCCATCAAAACCTCTCAAGGACACCAAGCCTAGCAAAGGAAGAATGGCGACACCATCATCAAGATTTTAAAAAGGGATATGGAAAACATAGTATTTCCACACAATGATATATTAGTCATAAGAGAGGGAATCACCAACTTTGACATGAAGAGAACCATAGTGCACGAAGGGAGTCCGTCAGACATCCCCCATAACCAGGAGAAAAAACACTACCAGATTCGACGCCCCCAAGATCGTATCTTGAGGTAGATTTCAAACTACCAGTTTCGACGCCAACCAGGAGCGTATCTTTGGTCTAACTTGTGCCCTCCGGGAGCCTATCCTGTGAAACGTTAAGTGCCCTCCGAGAGCGTGTCTCGTGAACAGATTTCGACGCCCACCAGGAGCGTATCTTTGGTCTAACCTGTGCCCTCCGGGAGCCTATCTTGTGAAACGTTAAGTGCCCTCCGAGAGCCAGTCTTGTGAACAGATTTCGACGCCCACCAGGAGCGTATCTTTGGTCTAACCTGTGCCCTCCAGGAGCCTATCCTGTGAAACGTTAAGTGCCCTCCGAGAGCCTGTCTCGTGAACAGATTCGACGCCCACCAAGAGCGTATCTTTGGTCTAACAGTACCATATATACAATTTAAAGGGTATCAGAAGAGATCATCGCACCATACTGAGAAGGATTCCATGAAAAAGTAATTTTAAAGTAAAGTTGTATAAAGAACACATAATGTTTTTTCTTGATGAGATAGCAGGAATGATGTGAAGAAAAGCATAAAAGAAAGATAAGGAAAGGAAAGCATATACAAAGGAGAAGTCCATGACCAAAGGATCATACACAGAAGCACAAGAGGTTATCATGAAAAGTAGCGAGTTATCCTACCATCCATAGCACAAGTCAAGAGAAGTATCTCAAAGGAACCCAACACCACCAAGGAGGATAGCAAAGACATGAAATCCAAAGTTCAAGGCTCTCAAAATAAACTAGACCCATCAAAAAGAGAATTGCCTTACAAGTCGCACAAATCAACCTCCGACAAACGTTATTGTCTTGCATGTCGCCCTCACGCGACCTATGCTCGTATCAGACTTGAACATCGTCAAGCACAACTCATGAAGGAGACATCTAAAGAGCATAAAGGATACAACATCCGACAAGACGAGACATCGGGACCTAACCCAACAAACATAGCCTAAACAAAAGGCAACTATAGCAAAGAAGGCTCTCCAATGAGAAAGGAATACTAAAGCACAACTCCATACATCGTGATGTGGCTATCATGTCCACATACACTGAAGTGGCTATCATGTCCACATATCTTGAAGTGGCTATCACGTCCACATACCTTGAAGTGGCTATCATGTCCACATACCCTGAAGTGGCTATCATGTCCACACACTACAAAAGGGCTATCACTCCCACACATCATGAAGTGGCTATCATGTCCACATACCTCGAAGTGATTATCATGGCAGCACATCATAAAACATCTGTCAAAGACATGCATTGTAAAGACACCATCCCGACCACGAACATCAAAAGGCTACGCCTAGCCTTAGGAGGAGGTTCAAGAAAAAGGAAAAACAACACCCTTCGTACGCTCATCAAAGGTAGGCACTTATATTTCAACCCACTGGGTGATACCAGGAAGGAGACGTCCTTATTATGAAGACAACCTCCATATCTCACGAAATCAATCATGAAGCAAAGAATCACGACAAGCACTATTGAGGACATATAACAAAACGATCCCGACAACGATCACAACTACGATACTACTAGAGGCTAACTCAAGAGCAGTCTCCACCAAACTCCAAAGCAAGAATTCACTATCTTAATCAGAGCCATGGCAAGAGAAAGGAACCTCAACGAAAGGCGATTGATGGGTCCGACTATAGCCACCCCTAACGGTTCACCAGGTACCTGAGGCATCTCTTTGCCTATAAAAAGGCAGGAGGTCACCTCAGATCACTTACGTTAAATTCAATACACTTTGAGATTACTGCTTGCCAGTCATACGAGATACTCATTTAAGCATCGGAGAGGGATTCTGGGTCACCGCCCGGTCTATCCCCTCTTGCAGGATTGCGTGGAGCAAAGGAGCTAGGATTGCCGTCAAAGTCCGTACCGGAGTTCCACCGTGATCCAACATTGGCGCCGTCTGTGGGAAACTAACAAAAAGCTGATATGCCTTCTACTCGCTCGATGGTGGCTGGCAAGAACAGAAGGGGACAATCTGGTGGTTCCCGTCACCCTGCTGCAACAAACCTGAATTCAGTACCAGAACAAGGAGAAAACCAGAATCATCCTCCGGCTGAACTCTCCCAGACAGGGGGGCACAATGGATCGCATCCCGAAGAAGTTGCCCCTCGACACCAGGATAACAGGGGGCAGGAAGCCCCCCCGACTGCAGATTTGACAAGGGCCGTGGCGGAGGCCATGCCCATTTTCCTGGCGGCTGTAGAGGCTCTCTTAGACCGAAGGGAGCCTACAAGGAGGCAGGAGGAGATGCCCCCGCTGGAAGAAGCAACCCTACCAACAGAGGGTCGGAACGTACAGGAAGCCCCAGGGCCAGGAAGGAGGTAAGATGACCGGTCAGCCGGAGAGGTTCGTGGTTGATGGGCAAGGACCAGTTCAGCACAGGACCATTCCCCTGAATGGCCCCATCACTCCCGACCAAGTGGTAAAGATCGTGAACATCTGTATGGGAGAACAGAAGCCGCTGGTGTCGGAGTTGAGGGATCGATCCACTCATCCCTTCGTTCCCCGCCTAATAGACACCCTCGCCCCGCCAGGGCTGGGTATCCCCGAGATCAAAGAGTATGACGGAGAAGGAGATCCAGTCCGTCATGTCCAGAAGCATCTTATGGCGTGTCTGGGTAGAGCCCCGACAGAGGACATCGTGTGTACCCTGTTCCCTAATACACTGGGAGAAAGAGCCCTGACCTGGTTCTTTAGTCTGCCCCTAGGCTGCATCACCTGTTGGGCTGACATGCACGGCCGTTTCATTCGACAGTACCAGGGTCGCCGACGTCTGCTGAAGAGTGTGAGATCCCTCACCCTGGTGGTACAGAGGCCCGACGAATCACTGGCACATTACTACCAGTGGTACACGGCCAGTTGGCGGAGATAGACGAGGAGATCTCGGAGGGCGAAACAATTCATACCTTCATTCGGAACCTGACGGCCCCCTATGGTTCCGACCTAATGCACAGCGTGGCTGAGAAACCTGTGTGGAATATGGAAGCATTACAGAAGAGAGTGAAGCGGCAGATCGATGTCCAGGAGTCAAAGATAGCCGCAGGAGAACTGGAGCCCCCAAAATCGAACAAAGGGAAGCAGTCGAGCAAGCCTTTCGACGATCGTAAGTCAAAAGGCAAACCTGAAGATAGTCGGGACCGAGGTCGCTCTGGTCCGGGGAATGATAGATGATGGATATACGCCCAATTTGAACCCGTTGACCTCCGAACCGTTGTATTTTTATCGTCCCATTTATGATTGCAAATCGAAACTTCAACCCGGACACTTCGCGAGAACACCAACGGCTCGGACGGGGCCGAAGCGCCCGTCCGACAACGAAGGACTCACCTAGGTGAGGTTGGGTGGCCACACCCGACCTCCCCTAGGGGAGATCGGGTCAGCCAACCCGATCTCCCCTAGGGGAGATCGGGTGGACCAACCCGATCTCTCCTAGGAGAGATCGGGTCAGCCGACCCGATCTCTCCTAGGAGAGATCGGGTCGGCCAACCCGATCTCTCCTAGGAGAGATCGGGTTGGCCAACCCGATCTCTCCTAGGAGAGATCGGGTCGGCTGACCCGATCCCTCCTAGGAGGGATGGGGTTGGCCAACCCCACCCTCCCTAGGAGGGGTTGGGTGCCCTCACCCAACCCCTACCCTTGGGGGTCGGATTCCTCCCCCCCCAAGGGTCCCGACACCCCTCTCAGACGCCCATGCTCGGTCCAGTCTGCCTACCTCCTCCGAATCCTAAGGTCTTAATTATATACTTAAAGGTTAATTAATTGTGTTTAGAGGTTAACGATGTCATTAAGTCACCTTAATGACACCGTTGCCTATAAATACCCCACCTTCACAACTCATTTGGGCATCTTGGCTATTTGGGCAATTTAGCTCTGACATCTCTCTAGCTTTATCTCTCTAGAAGTATAGTTCTGACTTAGGCATCGGAGAGGGTTCACCAGGCACCACCCCCCCCTCCTCCGTGTCTGGTATTGCCCCTTTTGCAGGGCAAAGGGAGAGAAGAAGAGAAGGAACCAAGGGAAGAAGGAACGGAAGAAGGACATAGGAAAAGACAAGGCGACTTGAGAAGACCGGATCACACACACCCCCCTATAAGGAGTGGGATTAAAGCCGACACCCCGTTGACTGAGATCCCATAACTTAACACTTGGCGCCGTCTGTGGGCTTCGAGCAGAAAGCCTGGCTATCACACGAGCTATGACCAACAGTAGGGTGTCCAGGCCCCAACACCCACCCGGGGGCAATGGGCGGAGAAGAGAACCCATACCTCCAGGGAGGCGGCCTGACCCTGGGAAGCAGCCAATGCATTCAGAGCCCCAAGAAATACCACAACCTCCTCAGCAACAGAACAACCAGGAGGGAGGACCTTCACGCCCAGCTGGGGCTGAATCCTCCACAGCCTCCACCCCCCGGGCAAGAAGGCCACAGAGAGCAAGAGGACAACAGGGAGTGCCTTCCCACAACACGGCACCCCCTGAGGGATACTATTATGAAGAGCAACCCCAAGGGTACCCGTATGGGATGCCAGCACAAAGAGGTGGCAACCGCGCCCACACAGCATATGCAAGGCAGGCATACACCCAAGGGACTTATACTGAAGCTCATGAGGAGGAGCAGATCCCGGCAGAAGAGCACTACTCGCACCCTCAAGCAGGGCAGCGAGAGGAACAAAGAAGATATCACCAAGAGCCACCCCCAGAGGGAAGGCAAGAATTTGTGCCTCCTAGGCAACAGCAGAGCAACAGGGCTTACACCCCGCTGGGAGAGGAAAGACAAGCAAGACCTCCAAGGAGGCAGGACTTCTATGAAGCACCCCAGCAGGCGTATCAAGGGTACACCTACAGTCCATACCAGCAAAGACAAGGGAACCCAGTAAGCCCAGTTTACAACTACAATGAGTATCAGAGAGGTTATACTCCGGCAGCGGTGATGATCACCCCGGAGGAAATAGAAGCTATGATAACCCGGAAACTGAATGAGTCAAAGAAATCCAGCCTGCATTGCCTAAGTGACAAGACAAACCACCCTTTCACAAGGGAACTGGAGATGAACAGAGTGCCAGACTCCCTGCACACAGTGCAAATTGCAAAGTATAATGGGAAGGGAGACCCCCTAGAACATATCCAGCAGCATGAGGCCTCCCTATTTGGGAGGACCACTGATGAAAGATACAAGGCACTCCTTTTCCCAAACACCCTATCAGGGGTGGCCTCACATTGGTTCTTCAGCCTGCCCTCCGAGAGCATCCACTCATGGGAGCAGCTAAAAGCTAAGTTTCTGCAGAGATACCTAGGGGAGAGGAAACTCCTCAAGGGAACAGGCTCCATTGATGATGTAAAACAAGAATACGATGAAACCCTGGCCAGCTACTACACTAGGTTCAACCAGAATATCGCAGACATCCAGGGAGACATCACTGAGGGGGAGATAATCAGAGCCTTTATCAGAAACTTAGGTCGCTTTGGGTCAACATTGGCTGAAAAGATGGCCAAAAAGCCAGCAAGTACCTTGGAGGAGCTTGCAGGGAGAGTTAAAACGCATATTGACCTTGAGAGGCACAGGGCAAGCAAGAAGGCCAAAATCCAGGCAGCTAAGGAAGATAATCAAAGGCCAAACAAAGGAAAGCCACCCCAGGCACCGCAGCAAGCAAGGCAACAAGAGTGGCGTCCCCCACAGAATACAAGGCAGCAGGAATGGCGTCCGCCACAGCAAAGAAACCAAATGGGTGAACCCTTAAAGGCTAGAGAAATCAATGTCATTAAGTTCATCCCACTAAACGCCACTCCAGCCACCGTACTCAGAGAGATGCGGAACCAAAAGCTATGGTCACCCCCTGCAAGGTGGAGAGCCCCAATGGTAGGAAATCACAAGGATAGATGGTGTGATAACCACGAGGCTTATGGTCACGACACAAATGAATGCTTTAGCTTAAAGCTAAGCATAAACAACATCGTCCAGAGGGGAGAGCTGAAGCAGTTCGTAGACCATGGGGGCAATAGCATGCAGCTAGGGCCACCACAGAAAGACAAGGGCAAGGAAAAGGTAGACTATAACCCCCCACCCAACAAAAGAGGAGTCATCAATATGATACATGGAGGAGCAGCATCAGGTGGCCCAACTGCTAATGCAAGGGAAGTCTATGCATCCAAGCTAAGCTCAGTGCCAAGGTGGAGGAAAAGACCAAGAGAAGGAGAAGAAGTGAAGATAGAGTTCTCGGAGAAGGACAAAAGCCACATCGTCTTTCCACACGATGATGCTCTAGTTATTACTTTAGATATTGATAATTTTGATGTAAAGAGAATTTTGGTGGATGGGGGCAGCTCAGCTGACCTCCTAAGCCTGAGAGTGTTGGAAGAGATAGGGAAAACCAAAGGAGACATCAATCCGGTCAACTTCCCTCTAGTTGGCTTCTCAGGGGCAACAAGCTACCCCCTGGGGATGATAACATTGCCAGTGACCATGGGCCAAGGATGGACCCAGCTGAAGGTAAATGTCAATTTCTTGGTGGTTGAGAGCCTGGGAGCCTACAATGGGATCCTAGGAAGGACAACCATAAATCCATATGAAATAGTGCCATCCACTGTTCACCAGAAGCTGAAGTACATCACGGAGAACGGAGTGGGAGAGGTCCTGGGTGATCAACGTACTGCAAGACAATGCTATGTCAATTCAATGAGACACGGATCACACAGGACAGACACAGTAGCTGTGGTCATGGCAGGAGCCAACCAGGATAAAAGAAAGAGGGGAGGGAGACAAAGGCAAGGAAGGAGGAAGAGTGGAGTGACACTCCGCCTGAGCAGGCAGTTTTTTCAAACAGTGCCTACAAGGAGATACAGGGGCAAGGCTGTGAAGGTGACATCCATACCTTGGCAGCCAGAAACCATAATAGGGAGCAGGACAAGGGACTCCATCCTAAGAGGCTTTCGCTACATAGATGATATTAAGCAAATGCCGCAGGAGTCTATATCAAGTTATTTCCAGAGATTCTTTCATTATGGTGCCAACATGGGCATCACAAGGGGAGAAGCAGTTAGAGCATTCATCAGAAACATGCATCCAAGCTCATTCGAGGCCTATGGAGGGCTCTATGAGATGGTAATGACGAGCACAATGAGAGAGCTCAAGACAAGGCTGGATAGGGCGTTTGAACAAGAAGTGGAACAGTTGGATGAAGTTCCAGAGAAAGGAAGAGAAGCAGACACATTGGGAGGAGGTATCAATTTCACATTCACACCCCTCACACTCAGCATAGAAGAAATCTTCCACAAGCGCCTCAAGCAAGAGCTGCCAGCATGCAGGGAGGAAGGCAAGGCCTTCCTTGGTAAGGATGCACAGGGTTGGTGTGAGTACCATGGGACCTGGGGGCATCAAACCAACAACTGCATGGTGTTGAAGGTGGAAGTGGAAGAAATGATCTACAATGGAAGCTTCAAGGAGTACGTGGCAACAGACACAGTGGCCACCCCATATCCTTAGTTTCATATCTAGCATTTCGCATGTTTTAGCTTTACAAGCTTTTCAAAAAACTCTTGAGAAGGAGAACTCACGAAGTTACTCCAACTCTACAACTATCTTTCATTTCCTACAAAGGATGTCTTGGTGCACCAAGGCATCCCGAGTGTACAAAAACATGAATGCTCCTAAGAGAGTAGTAGTTATTCAAAAGTATTTACCAGTGAATGTGATGTCACAATCACCAAGTTATCCTTACACAGATATGACTTCAAGTCAACAACCTTCGACGCCCCCAAGAGCGTATCTTGAGAGTAGTCTTCGTACTACGACTTTCGACGCCCCCAAGAGCGTATCTTGAGAGTAGTCTTCGTACTACGACATTCGACGCCCCCAAGAGCGTATCTTGAGAGTAGTGTTCATACTACGACCTTCGACGCACCAAGAGCGTATCTTGAGAGTGGTTTCCAAAAACTACGAACTTCGACGCCCCCAAGAGCGTATCTTGAGAGTAGTGTTCATACTACAACCTTCGACGCCCCCAAGAGCGTATCTTGAGAGTAGTTATTACACTACGACTTCGACGCACCAAGAGCGTATCTTGAGAGTGGTTTCCAAAAACTACGAATTCGACGCCCCCAGGAGCGTATCTTGAGGTGGATTTGCAACCCACCAGATTCGACGCCCCCAAGAGCGTATCTTGAGGTAGAAAAAACACTACCAGTTCGACGCCCCCAAGAGCGTATCTTGAGGTAGATTTCAAACTACCAGTTCGACGCCCACCAAGAGCGTATCTTTGGTCTAACCTGAGCCCTCCGGGAGCCTATCCTGTGAAACGTTAAGTGCCGTCCGAGAGCCTGTCTCGTGAACAGTTTGACACCCGTCAAGAAGGTATCGGTGGACTAACCTGTGCCCTCCGGGAGCCTATCCTGTGAAACGTTAAGTGCCGTCCGAGAGCCTGTCTCGTGAACAGTTTGACACCCGTCAAGAAGGTATCGGTGGACTAACCTGTGCCCTCCGGGAGCCTATCCTGTGAAACGTTAAGTGCCGTCCGAGAGCCTGTCTCGTGAAAAGATTTCGACGCCCACCAAGAGCGTATCTTTGGTCTAACAGTACAACGTATACCGTGTAAGGGGTATCAGAAGAGATAATCACACCATGTTTGAAAGGATACCATGTTTTGAAGGATACCATGGTCAGAAGGGTACCATGCTCGGAAGGGTAACATGAGAAAGAAATTTCTAAGTAAAGTAATGTGAAGAACAAGTAATGTTTTTTCTTTATGAAATGGCAGGTAAGACACGAAGGAAAACACGAAAGAAGGATAAGTAAAGGAAACACACCAAGTAAAGAGTTCATACCCAAAGAGCCATACACAAGGCATAGGAAGCCATCATGAGAAGAGATATATACAAAAGCATGAGAAGCACTAATGTAAAGGCAAACAAACCACGTAGTCAACAACATAATGCGGCAAAGGAAAGTAACAACAAACACCATCACAATCTCAAAAGACACTCAACCCGTACAAGGGGAGAAGGAGTGTAGTTATATATACAAGGATAGTATGAGATAAACAAGTCAGTCAGAAGCCTCGGGGGAGTCACCCTCACCACCTGAACCTGAACCTCCAGCGGAAATAGATGAGGAAGAGGAATCTGAGGTACCAATCTCCACAGGTGTAGCATCCACCTGGGCTGGGGCAGCCTCGTCTGCGACAGCAGCCTGACCCACCAGAACAGTCGCGTAGCCAGCGGCATATGGCCCAAAGTCACCAAGGTCACCAAACGGGAACTGAGGATCAATCCGATATATGTGATCAACCAGATACTCACCGAACTGGTTCATCTCCTGAGTGAGACGCGTGCTATAATCGGCGGTGAAGGCAGAGGAGGCTTTATACTCAGATACTGCGACAGCCCTCTCCTCTGCCCGACACTTAGTCTCCAACCTCCGCAGCTCCTCAGAATGGACAGATGCGGCAACCTCAGCTTCCCGGCGCAAACTGCCCACAGTGGTCTCAAGCAAGGACACCTGATCCTGGAGCTCCTGCAGTCTCAAATCAGATATACGCGCCTTCTCGGCAGCAGTGGCGACCTCCGCCTTGAGAGAAACCTGGCTGTCTTCAAGGGTCTTCCTCTCGTCAGATAACTCGAGTACGAGCGAGGACATGTTCACCATGTCAGATATGCCCTAACAATTCAAACAAGGGATGAATAACCGAAAGATAGACATTATGAAAGAAATAAGAGGAAAGCAAAGAACAACTTACAGGTGCATAACGAGAAAGTACCCCTTGAACAAAGCGCCGAGTCTCCCCAGGAGACTTGGGTGGAGCAACACGATCCCCAGGGGGAACAGCACCGCGGAGTACGCGGACACCAACCTCAGGAGTCCGCAAAGAGGAAGTGCTATCGAGGTGGAACTCCTTCAGACCAGCGAAGGGAGTCCACTCAGACCCAATAACATCTTCATCAGTCAGCCGTACGAAATCCTTCCGACTTAAAGTCGGAGGCCCACCTACACAAGCAAAACAAGTCAAAGGATAGTATAAACATAGAAGGATCAGTAATAAGGTAGAGATCATACCTGAGGACCGTGCCCTCGGCTGGGGGGCAGGGGAACCACCACCAGCAGGTCCCTTCCCTTTGTCAGCTAGGGAAGGCACCTCTTCGACCACCATCTCCTTATCACGAGATAGGGTCGGAGGACGAGCAGTGGCGAAGCAGGATCCACAGCCTTCTTTCTCTTAGCAGCCGAGGCCCCGGCCTCAGAGTCAGATCGCCGTGGTTTGGACTTGGAAGGTCCAGAATCTCTGCCAACGGAGACGACCCGCTCAGTCACCAAGGGGGAACGCCCTAGCAAGATAAGAAAAACAAGATAAGGAAAACATAAGTTACACCATAAAGAAGCAAATAGAAGATAGCATACCAGAGGCTCCAGCCTTCTTCCCAGGCAGGGGGGATTTCTTCAAAGCAGAACTGGAAGGAGCCTTCCTCTTGCTCAGATCAACAGGGGCTCCCTGCATGTTATAGGTTTTTCCATGAAACCAACCTACAAAGGAAAAGCAGAAGGTAAATAAAGATAGAAAGACCAAGTGACATACCGAACCCCCGGAGTCAGGAGTCAGACTGATCCCGGCCTCGTAAAGATCTGTCTCAGTTATTAGAGACACGGGGCAGTAAGACCGGGTCCTGTTGCTCTCGTGAATAATCTTCATAGTCTTCAAATCATCCGAAGAGAACTCTCCAAAAGCAGGCCAACCATCGGATCGATCCTCATTCAAGACCGACCAAGTGACATACCGATCCGTAATGAAGAAATAGTGCTTAGCCCAGTGACTGGCCGAATTGTCAATCTGGGTCACAAAACGGAGGGAGGTATCCCACTCGATCCCACTCAACCCAAAGTCAGAGAATCGGGGATCTTTGAAGGTCGGGTGGCGAGTTACGAAACTCGCGAACCCCACCCTCGTCCGGTACTGGAACCGATAGAAGCATCGGAATAGAGTAAGAGAGTACTTCCAGGAGTACCAATGGCACAATACCCGGAAGCCCACCCAGACGCGGAGGGCACTGGGGGCAAGGTTCACAGGAGAAGTCCTGAAGAACCTGCTCAACTCTATAAGCTCGTCACAGTAAGGCAGTCTCAGCCCGAATCGGATCTGAGAGGGATACACGGCGACCGTCCCTATGGGAGGCTCCGTCACCGTCGCTCGAGTGTTCCCCAAGGAGGGGAGAAAAGGATACAGAGGCTCATCTAGGGGACAGATGTTCCCTAGAGTGACATGTTCGTTGTAATCGGACCTAGTAAGAAGGTTCTCTGACAGGATAGCAAGACCTAAGGCAAAGGTAACAGGAAACCCCCAAAGCACGAATCAAATTTCAACTAACACCCCAATGAAGGCCACAGTACTAAGCTAGCAATAGAAAAGGAAGCAACGCGACCGAAAAGGAAGAGGAAAAAGGGAACTCACTCATCCTTCGGAGAATACGGCGTCTCTGAAGAGTCCGCGTACGTGGACACCACCAGGAGTATAGTACCTGCCACGACACGACGGATATCAGGATAAGAGAAATTCCCGAGGAACCGGAAATACTCTGATACCCGATCAACGACAACAATCAAAGATCCAAGGACACCCAGCAAAGATAGTCAGCACAAGTCAAGAACACTACAGCAACCAAGTCAAATAATTTTATCAAAGCCTAAGGTCGGGTTTTGGAAAAAATTACCATTATACCCTCCAACAAGGATTAATACACCAACGACGGCACGACATCAAATTCAAGACCGAAATAGCCCAATCGGACAAGAAACCATATCCGGACGACCGGCAAACATTTTTCCCCAAAATCCACAACTACCAACGGCTATCTACGGCAATCCCACATTTAATCAAACATCGGCAATCAAATCTCGGCAATCAAGCATTGGCAAACAAATATCAACGATTCAAAAATCGACGTTTTACACGGTAATGGAAAAGAAAAGAGCGGACCTTCGGAAAACCCGACCCGATATGGTAAACGGGTCCGGATTTCGAATTTGAAGACGCCCGAAAATCAGTCCCTCGCCGGAATTTGAGCCACGCCGCCGCCGGAGGTGATTTCGCTTGCCCCGTCGTCGCCGGAGAGCCCCGCGCGTCACGCCGGAGTTGTAGCCCTTCGCCGTTGACAACCCCTGCCGGAGTTGGTGTCGTCGCCGTCAGAGGCGAGTCTGTCGTCGACCGCAGCCGTCCGTCCAGTGCCACGCCGCCGTCGTCGTCGTCGGCCAAGCCGCTGCCCGCCTGAAGTCGAGCCCTCGCCTCCACCTGGGTTCGTCTTCCTCGCCGCCGTCCCGATCAAAGTGCTGGCCGGAATTTCAGGTGCTCACCGGAATTTTGGCCGGCCCTAACCTTGGGGGTGCTCTCAAACTTGCCTTGCTCTCCAAGGGTGAGTGAAAAAAGAAAGATGGTGGCTATGGTGACTCTTGGAGGTATTTCTCTAACTCTCCTCTTTTATGATAAAAGGATGATAGGGTTTTTTAGGGGTTTTAATCACCACCATCCATCTAGCCTTAAGTAAAATCTAAGGGCCAAGGAAAGATCATCTTTTTTATCCCTTTCACCTATAGCTAAGTATATTCTCATACTTAGAAAAATTATCAAGTTAGTTTTATTTTTGAGCATTTCATACTTAGGAAAATTTTTGGCCAAAATCAATTTTTCCTCACTTAGATGAAATCCCGGCATAAATTGGAAGCGTAAGTTATTTAGTTACATTCGTATCACACCCTGGTGCAAGTATGTATTTTTTGAGTATACACCTGTAGCAGAGATAAGTTTATTACTCCCGCCTCAGACGGACGCGTGCCTAGGCACACGTCCGTACTGTTCTGACGTTTACAATTCCTCTATCTCATTAGACAGGGGGCAGAGTCAGAGGCACTCATCCAAGGGTAAGCAAGCATTCAGACAAAGAAGGTAAAATCCCGGTTTCAAATTGCGCGTGTCATACCATCCTAAAATAGAGTCAATCAAGGGTTAGGCCATTGGTTGACTCGGGGGCATGTGATGGATATACGCCCAATTTGAACCCGTTGACCTCCGAACCGTTGTATTTTTATCGTCCCATTTATGATTGCAAATCGAAACTTCAACCCGGACACTTCGCGAGAACACCAACGGCTCGGACGGGGCCGAAGCGCCCGTCCGACAACGAAGGACTCACCTAGGTGAGGTTGGGTGGCCACACCCGACCTCCCCTAGGGGAGATCGGGTCAGCCAACCCGATCTCCCCTAGGGGAGATCGGGTGGACCAACCCGATCTCTCCTAGGAGAGATCGGGTCAGCCGACCCGATCTCTCCTAGGAGAGATCGGGTCGGCCAACCCGATCTCTCCTAGGAGAGATCGGGTTGGCCAACCCGATCTCTCCTAGGAGAGATCGGGTCGGCTGACCCGATCCCTCCTAGGAGGGATGGGGTTGGCCAACCCCACCCTCCCTAGGAGGGGTTGGGTGCCCTCACCCAACCCCTACCCTTGGGGGTCGGATTCCTCCCCCCCCAAGGGTCCCGACACCCCTCTCAGACGCCCATGCTCGGTCCAGTCTGCCTACCTCCTCCGAATCCTAAGGTCTTAATTATATACTTAAAGGTTAATTAATTGTGTTTAGAGGTTAACGATGTCATTAAGTCACCTTAATGACACCGTTGCCTATAAATACCCCACCTTCACAACTCATTTGGGCATCTTGGCTATTTGGGCAATTTAGCTCTGACATCTCTCTAGCTTTATCTCTCTAGAAGTATAGTTCTGACTTAGGCATCGGAGAGGGTTCACCAGGCACCACCCCCCCTCCTCCGTGTCTGGTATTGCCCCTTTTGCAGGGCAAAGGGAGAGAAGAAGAGAAGGAACCAAGGGAAGAAGGAACGGAAGAAGGACATAGGAAAAGACAAGGCGACTTGAGAAGACCGGATCACACACACCCCCCTATAAGGAGTGGGATTAAAGCCGACACCCCGTTGACTGAGATCCCATAACTTAACAATAGACGTCCTCCAAGGAAGGATAGGAGGGAAGATCTCGACATTCCTCTCAACTGCTCCATGGCGAAAGTGCTGACAGTCATGGAACGACAAGGTATCTCCAGATACCCCCCGAGGAAAGATGGAGAATTCCTGGGGTCCCGCACAGATCGCTATTGTCGGTTTCACCGCGCAAATGGCCATGACACTAATCACTGTCGAGAGCTGAAGAAGGAGATTGAAAAGCTAATCCAGAAGGGAAAGCTCAAGGAGTTTGTTGGAGACAAACGATGCAGGTCCCGCTCTCGGTCCCGATCGCGGTCCCGTTCCCGATCCCGCGATCGGTCCCCAAAGAAGAAGAGAACCGATCCAGAGTCATCCGGTGTTCGCAAGGAGAGACGGGGCACTATCAACGTGATTCATGGAGGGTTTGCTGCTGGAGGTGATACCTCATCCGCCCGAGAAGTGTATGCCTCTAGAATCCCTACAGCAGTGGTGTTGGGTAAGAGGCCTCGATCCTGGACCTTGAAAGAAGAGATGGTGATCTCCTTCTCGTCGGAGGACCTCATAGGCGTAGAGACTCCGCATGACGATGCCCTGGTGGTAACCTTGGATGTAGACGGGTTCGAAATGAAGAGAATTCTAATCGACGGGGGGAGCTCCTCCGACATCCTATTCATGGACGCGCTGGAGGCTATGGGGAAGACGAAGAAAGATCTAAAGGAGGCAAACTTCCCGATGGTCGGGTTCTCTGGCTCAACCTCCTACCCGCTAGGAGTAATCACCTTACCAGTGGAGTTTGGTAGCGGGTGGAAATCAGAAAGGAGGAACGTGGAGCTTGTCGTGGTTGATTCCGCGGGGACCTACAATGCACTTATCGGGAGAACCACCATTAATCCTCTGATGGCGGTTGCCTCGACTGTGCACCAGAAGATGAAGTTCCCGACCGACCACGGAGTCGGAGAGGTCAAGGGTGACCAGGTGGCTTCCCGAAAATGCTATGTCAATGCTACCCGGAGGAGGAGGCGAGAGGCTATGACTGTCCTCCAGACAGACACAGATCCCAGAGAAGAGTTTGGGCGTCCCGCCCCCGTAGAAGATCTGAAAGAAGTCGAGATCGATGGACCCCAGAGGAAGGTGAAAATCGGGTCTGCTCTAACTGAGGAGACAGCCCAAAAATTGGTGGAGCTGCTGAAAGAGTTCAAAGAGCTGTTTGCCTGGTCCCCCAGCGATATGCCAGGAATCAGCCCCGATGTGATCGTACACGAGCTGAAGATAGACCCCGCGATCAAGCCTATCACGCAGAAAAGGCGTCCGATGGGCACGGACAAGAAGATCGCGATCCAGCAGGAAGTAGGCAGGTTGCTCGATGCTGGGTTTATTAAGAAGCTCTGATTCCAGACTTGGGTTGCTAACCCGGTGCTGGTGAAGAAGAGCAATGGAAAATGGCGGATGTTTGTTGACGAATCAACCTTTGAAGCATTTTTTGAACCGACCTGATGCGTCGGGGAGATTAATGAAATGGGCAGTCGAGCTTAGTGAGTTCCGCATTCACTTTGCTCCGAGAACGGCTGTTAAGGGCCAGGCGTTGGCGGATTTTATAGTAGAGTCTACAGCTCCCGATCTAGAAGAAGCGGGTCCTGTAGAGGGGGCAACTATGGAGGTCAGCCGATGAAGAGTCGACTATCGAGGAATATTGGAGGAGTCTTCTCGGATTTTGTGGCTATCCTCAAAGTATCGAGGAATCGCGGACGAGAAGATCCGTGTCAAGGAATTTTGTCAAGAGAAAAGCCTCTGATACAGATATCAGAAGGTCGGGAGTTGAAAGACACGACGAACTAAAAGTCCCTCATGTCTTGGGGGCAAATGATGGATTCGACTACAGCCGTCAGGCCCTTTAACGGCGAAGAAACGGCAAACAGGCCCACCAGGCCCAAAATGAAGGTCAAGATGACCTAGGAGAAGGGTCCCGAGGAAGGGAGTCCCGATGAGACAAGATCCCGACAGAGGGAGTCCCGATGATGAAAGGTCCCGGCAGAGTCGGTCCCGACAGTGGAGCTAGAAGCTCCCGATGAGAAGCCTTTAAGTAGGCCCCGATGATGAATCCCTGAGAATGATTGGCCCTGTCACGATGACGAGGGGCCCCGAGCGGTGACACAACGAGATAACTCTGGAGTCCCCGACGGGAGTTGGGACTCGTTATCAGAGGATAAAGCCAAGATATGCGGGGCGTGGCCGAGATATACGGAACGTGGTTAAGATACACGGATCGTGGCCGAGATACGCGGGGCATGGCTAAGATACGCGAGATCACGTACGAGATAAGCGGGATACGGGCTAACCACCCCTAACGGTTCACCAGGTACCTGAGGCATCTCTTTGCCTATAAAAAGGCAGGAGGTCACCTCAGATCACTTACGTTAAATTCAATACACTTTGAGATTACTGCTTGCCAGTCATACGAGATACTCATTTAAGCATCGGAGAGGGATTCTGGGTCACCGCCCGGTCTATCCCCTCTTGCAGGATTGCGTGGAGCAAAGGAGCTAGGATTGCCGTCAAAGTCCGTACCGGAGTTCCACCGTGATCCAACACCGGAGGAGATACCTCATCCGCTCGAGAGGTTTACGCCTCCAGGATCGCTACAGCGGTGGTGCTGGGTAAAAGGTCCCGATCTTGGACCTTGAAGGAAGAGATGGTGATCTCCTTCTCATCGGAGGACCTCATAGGCGTGGAGACTCCGCACGACGATGCCCTGGTGGTAACCCTGGATGTAGATGGGTTCGAGATGAAGAGAATCCTAATCGACGGAGGGAGCTCCTCCGACATTCTATTCATGGACGCGCTGGAAGCCATGGGGAAGACGAAGAAGGATCTGAAAGAAGCAAACTTCCCGATGGTTGGGTTTTCTGGCTCAACTTCCTACCCGCTGGGAGTAATCACCTTACCAGTGGAGTTTGGTAGTGGGTGGAAGTCAGAAAGGAGGAATGTGGAATTTGTCGTGGTTGATTCTGCGGGGACCTACAACGCAATTATCGGGAGAACCACCATCAATCCCCTGATGGCGGTTGCCTCGACTGTGCACCAGAAGATGAAGTTCCCGACCGACCACGGAGTCGGGGAGGTCAAGGGCGACCAGGTGGCCTCCCGAAAATGCTATGTTAATGCCACCCGGAGGAGGAGGCGAGAGGCTATGACTGTCCTCCAGACAGACACAGACCCCAGAGAAGAGTTTGGGCGTCCCGCCCCCGTAGAAGATCTGAAAGAAGTCGAGATCGACGGACCCCAGAGGAAGGTGAAAATCGGGTCTGCCCTAACTGAGGAGACAGCCCAAAAATTGGTGGAATTGCTGAAAGAGTTCAAAGAGCTGTTTGCCTGGTCCCCCAGCGATATGCCAGGAATCAGCCCCGACGTAGTCGTGCACGAGCTGAAGATAGACCCTGCAATCAAGCCTATCACGCAGAAGAGGCGTCCGATGGGCACAGATAAGAAAATCGCGATCCAGCAAGAAGTGGGCAGGTTGCTCGATGCTGGTTTCATTAAGGAGCTCCGATTCCAGACTTGGGTTGCCAACCCAGTGCTGGTGAAGAAGACTAACGGGAAGTGGCGAATGTGCGTGGACTTCCGCGACCTGAACAAGGCTTGTCCAAAGGATTGCTATCCACTCCCGAGGATTGACCAGCTGGTGGATGCCACATCGGGACATGAGCTGCTCAGTTTCATGGATGCATATCCAGGCTACAACCAGATCAAGATGGCCAAGGAAGACGCCCCCCACACTGCGTTTTATGCAGACAACGACATCTATCACTACGATGTCATGCCTTTCGGGTTGATCAACGCCGGGGCAACCTACCAGCGGATGGTGAACAAGCTGTTTGAGGATATGCTGGGAGAAACCATGGAAGCTTACGTGGATGATATGCTGGTAAAGTCCCGACAAGCCGAGGATCACGTGCACAACCTGACCATGTCATTTGAGCGGATGAGGCTCCATCAAGTTCGTCTGAACCCGACGAAATGCGCCTTTGGAGTCCACTCAGGGAAATTTTTGGGCTTCATGGTAAGCCAAAGAGGAATTGAAGTGAACCCTGAGAAGCTGAGGGCAATCGAGGAGATGAAGTCTCCGATAAAACATCGGGAGGTGCAAGTACTGAATGGTCGACTAGCTGCAATGAATCGCTTCCTGTCCAAAGCCAGCGACCGATCAATGCCGTTTTTTGAAGTCTTGAGGGTCAACAAAAAATTCGAATGGACCGCCAAATGTGAAAAGGCATTCCAAGCACTAAAGCAGCACCTTCGCACACTCCCGCCGCTGGCGAAACCGGTTCCAGGCGAGCCGCTCTTCCTTTATTTGGCTGTTTCTGAATTTGCCATTAGCTCTGTGTTAGTAAAGGTTGTCGAGGGTAATCAAGTCCCCGTCTATTATGTAAGCAAGGCATTTGCCAAATCTGAATTGAACTATCCCGCCGTTGAGAAGTACCTCTTTGCGTTGATAATTACTGCTCGGAAGCTAAGGCCATATTTCCACGCACACGAGATCACTGTGCTAACGAACTAGCCTTTGAAGCATTTTTTGAACCGACCGGATGCGTCGGGGAGATTGGTGAAATGGGCAGTGGAGCTCAGTGAGTTTCGAATACACTTTGCTCCAAGAACGGCAATCAAGGGCCAGGCATTGGCGGACTTTATAGCAGAATCTACAGCCCCCGATCTAGAAGAAACGGGCCCTGTAGAGGGGGCAACCATGGAGAACCTGACAGAAGAACAACCAGAGAAGGCAGAGCAATCAGAACAGCCAAACAAAGAAAATACTTGGGAGATGTACACGGATGGCTCCGCGAGTTCAGACGGGTCAGGAGCGGGCTTTTTGTTGATACCACCAGGTGAAGGTGAACCTCTCCGATACGCCTTGGCTTTAACATTCAAGGCCACAAACAACGAAGCGGAGTATGAAGCTCTTATCACGGGCCTAAAAATTGCTAAAGGCACTGGAATCAATTACTTGAGAGTGAAGTGCGACGCAGCGTTAATCGTGGACCAAGTTCAAGGGCGATACGAAGCAAGGAGTCCGATAATGAAGAAGTTTCTGCGAGAGGTACAAGCCCTGAGAGAGAGCTTCAAAAGCTTCGATATCGAGGCTATTCCGAGGGAGGAGAACGTAGAGGCAGACGCCTTGAGCAAATTTGCCCTGGGGGCACCCTTAGAAGAAAGTCGGAAGGTGCACTTCCTGGAGAAGGTGATCTTATCAAACATCGACCCCACGCAGGTGTGCACCGTTGAAGAAAAATAGGAGGAGGAGCCCACTTGGATGACCCCGATAGTCGCGTATCTGACTACGGGGGCAGTCCCCGAGGATAAGGTAGCAGCAGACAGGATATGTCGGATCGCGTCTAATTATGTGATGCTGGACAATCAGCTGTACAAGAAGGGCTGGTTCTCGACTCCGTACCTGAAATGTGTAGCAGAACCCGACACCAATCGAATCCTGAAGGAAATGCATGAGGGGATCGCGGCTTGTCACGAAGGGGCCCGATCCATTTTGAGGAAGGTGTTGAACTTAGGCTACTATTGGCCCACGATGAACAAAGAAGCAACGGCGTTGGTCCGATCATGCGACGCATGCCAGAGGTACGCCCCGAGTATCGTGGCTCCGGCTGCTAACCTGACATCCATCAAGAGCGCTTGGCCCTTCGCGCAGTGGGGCATCGACTTGGTGGGACCTCTTCCACAAGCACAAGGACAATGTAAGTATTTACTTGTAGCTATCGATTATTTTTCGAAATGGATAGAGGCAAAGGCATTGGCCAGAACAACGGGGAACCAGATCGTCAAGTTCCTCCAAACCCACATCGTGTCCAGATACGGGATTCCTAAGGTGGTGATCAGCGACAATGGCCCACTGTTTAACGGCTCTCAGGTGAGGGAGTATCTGGAAGAACTAAACGTTGAGCATCGGACCGCCTCCGTACGCCATGCTCAGACCAATGGTCAGGTGGAGTCAGCCAACAAAATCGTGATGGATGGCCTGAAGAAGAGGGTCTATGCCTTAAAGGGCAAATGGCTGAACGAACTGGAAAATGTACTTTGGGCTGTTAGAACGACACCCAAACGATCAACAGGGGAGACTCCGTTTAGCCTTGTTTATGGCACGGAAGCTGTCGCCCCTGTGGAGGTAGCTGTGGCATCCCATCGGATGAGATATTACGAGCCCCTAACAAACGATGAAGTGAGGCGTCTGGACTTCGACCTACTTGAAGAAAAGAGGCGGGAGGCCGATGAAGTCCAAGCACGAATGCGCTTAGCGACGGCCAGGTACTATAATCGGCGAGTGAAGTCCCGACAGTTCTTCGTCGGGGAGCTGGTTTGGCGTCGCAACGAGTTCACCCTTTTGGACCGAATCAACAAGATGTCACCAAAATGGGAATGACCTTATTAGGTCGTGGGGATGCCAGCTCCGAACGCATACAAGTTGGAAGACCTCGATGGCAGAACGTTAAAGCATTCTTTCAGTGGCGAACACTTGAAGAAACACCATGCTTGAAGAAAGTCGCCTTAAGTGGTGCCCGATGTAAAATCGCCTTAAGTGGTGTATGCTGTTTATCGTTTAATTCGATGTAAGCTTATCTTATGCCAATTAATAAAGAGGTTGCTTCCAAAATAAGAGTTGTTCTTAGATTTATGCTAAGTGTAAAAGTCGCCTTCAGTGGTGCACGATGAAAGTCGCCTTCAGTGGTGCACGATGAAAGCCGCCTTCAGTGGTGCACGATGAAAGCCGCCTTCAGTGGTGCACGATGAAAGTCGCCTTCAGTGGTGCACGATGAAAGTCGCCTTCAGTGGTGAACGATGAAAGTCGCCTTCAGTGGTGCACGATGAAAGTCGCCTTCAGTGGTGCACGATGAAAGTCGCCTTCAGTGGTGCACGATGAAAGTCGCCTTCAGTGGTGCACGATGAAAGTCGCCTTCAGTGGTGCACGATGAAAGTCGCCTTCAGTGGTGCACGATGAAAGTCGCCTTCAGTGGTGCACGATGAAAGTCGCCTTCAGTAGTGCACGATGAAAGTCGCCTTCAGTGGTGCACGATGAAAGTCGCCTTCAGTGGTGCACGATGAAAGCCGCCTTAAGTGGTGCACAATACTTAGGTTTATTCTAAGTATCCGAAAGTCGCCTTCAGTGGTGCGCGACGAAAGGCGCCTTCAGTGGTGCACGATATTAAGTCGCCTTAAGTGGTGCGCGATCTTTAGGTTTATCCTAAGTAACGGTTAAAATCGTCTTAAGTGATGCACTCGATATTAAGTCGCCTTAGGTGGTGCAAGTTATTAAATCGTCGGGAGGACGTCTGAGAAATTCGTAAGTATCGAAGTTTCGACTGCCAAGAACTAAGTCGTCTTAAGTGACGCACTCAAGGTTAAGTCGCCTTAAGTGGTGCAAGTTGTTAAATAGTCGGGAAAGACGAAAGACAACAAAAGATCGGAATTAAAGGAGTCTAATATTGATAAAGGGCTCGAAGGCCCGACGACGACGCAAGAGAAGAAAATACAAGGACTATGAAAGATAAAAGCATTCAAGCTTGGTCCTTGTCAGCAGCAGCAGAGGGGTCCACAGGATTGGCTTCGGGAGGATTGGCTATCGGGGCGTCTGCACTTGGAAGCTCAGAGGCATCCTCGACAATTACGGGGGTACTCCCCCCATCACTCTCCTCGGAAAGAGAAAAGTACTTCTTCGCAAAGGGAGCGAGGGAAGGAGACTTGTCGAAATTGATGGCGTCCCCGTACTCCAGGTGGAGCTCCTCAACGGCGTTGAAGAGAGTGTTCTCCAACTCCGCGCCAAAGAACTTCATGGCGTCAGCTTGGAAGCCCTCCGACCTTCGATAGTCCTCACGACCCTTGGCCTCCGCTTCGGCCAGCCGTGCCGGGAACCCCGCGATCAGCTCCTCCAGAGCCTTCTTCTCGAGGACCAGCTGGTCCTCGACGGCCTTCTTCTCCTGGGTCAGCCGATCCACGAGAGCCCCCCGCTCTTGCCGCTCTTGCCGCTCTTGCCTCAAGAGCCCCTCGAAGTCCGCGATCTGCTGCTGAAGGCCCCGAATCTTCTCTTTGAGGGCAGCCAGCTCTTTGGCCAGCTTCCCCCGCGAAGACTGGGAGGCCTTGAGATCCGCCTGAAGCTGCTCGCGGACTCCTCGGTCCCGCTCCCGGGCCTCATCATAGGCAATAACGTACCCGATGAGGCGGTTGTAATCCCCGAGCTCCTGCAATCAAAAGGAAAAAGTGTTAGAAGGACAAAAGACCCGATTTATCGATCAACAAGGAAAAAGCGAAGTTTCACCTCGATGCGGCGCACAGCCATATCCCTGACGTCCCGCTGCATATGCGTCCGATTGAGGTGGAGCGGATGTCGCATAGAGGGCAGGATGGAACCCGCCAGCAGATGCAGGGCAAGCTCTTGGTCCTGTTCCCCTTGCGTAAGCGGGACTCCCTGGAGTGTCTGGATCGGAGCCCAGGGGGCATCGGCCTGTGAAGAGTTGAAGGGCCTGTAGAAGTCCCCATCAAGAGCCAGGGGAGAGATGGGACGGGGAAGAGAAGGGCACATCTCCGTCTCGGCCCGGACAGGGGAGGGAGAGAAGTCATGGATAGGAGAGAGCTCCCGCTGCTGTGGAGAAGACGAGGGAGGCAACCCCTGATGGGTTGGTTTCAAGGGGGATTGCCCCGCCTTCCGACGCTGTTGAGGGGGGTCAACCCCGCCGGTCTCCTCGGAGGAGTCCAGAGTCTCCACCTGGCGAAAATGTTCACCAGATGGTGCCTTCTCTCCAGCCGAGGGAGGCACCCCCGCGGAAGGCGGTGCATCTGTGGAAGCTGCAGCACCCGAGGAAGCTCCCGAGCGACCTGCACCTGGAGGATGAAGAGCTTCAGATAGGTAGTCAGGAAGTTCATCGGGATTCTTACACCAAACGATACGTCGGGAGACGTATTGATCCTTCCCGCGGTAATGATAGTAGCCTGCCTTCAAGACTCGGGGAGTTTCACCTCGAAGGATCCTTTTGACATCAGCAATTCGGCCCTTCTTGGTCGAGGAAATCAAGTCCGACGGAACCATCCTTTTATACGATTTAATAGCAAGTCGGAGTTGTTTACCTTCTTCAGCATTCTGAACCTCGAAGAGTTGGTCCAGATCCACCCGTGGCCGCTGATGGATATACGCCCAATTTGAACCCGTTGACTTCCGAACCGTTACATTTTTATTGTCCCATTTATGATTGTAAATCGAAACTTCAACCCGAACCCTTCGCGAAAACACCAACGGCTCGGACGAGGCCGAAGCGCCCGTCCGGCCGAGTCAGACTCGCCTAGGTGAGGTTGGGTGGCCACACCCGACCTCCCCTAGGGGAGATCGGGTCAGCCAACCCGATCTCCCCTAGGGGAGATCGGGTCGGCCAACCCGATCTCTCCTAGGAGAGATCGGGTCGGCCAACCCGATCTCCCCTAGGGGGGATGGGGTTGGCCAACCCCATCCTCCCTAGGAGGGGTTGGGTGCCCTCACCCAACCCCTACCCTTGGGGGTCGGATTTCTCCTCCCCCCAAGGGCCCCGGCACCATTTTCGGACTCCCACCCTCGATTCACTCCGCCTACCTTCTCCGAATCCTAAGGTCTTAATTATGTGCTTAAAGGTTAATTAATTGTGTTTAAAGGTTAACGATGTCATTAAGCCACCTTAATGACACCGTTGCCTATAAATACCCCACCTTCACAACTCATTTGAGGATCTTGGCAAGTTGCACAATTTTGCTCTGACATCTCTCTAGTTTTATCTCTCTAAAACCGTACTGACTTAGGCATCGGAGAGGGTTCATCAGGCACCACCCCCCCCCCTCTGTGCCTGGTATTGTCCCTCTTGCAGGGTGGCAAGGAGAAGAGAACCAAGGAAGCAGAAGAACATAGAGCAGTAGGATAAGCCCCAGGAGGTCAGAAGGAGAGAAGGAAAGGAGGTCAGAAGAAGAGAAGAGAAGGACACATATCAGAACGACTACCCCAAGAGAGTATAAGGGCAGGGATCAGAACGACTACCCCAAGGGAGTATAAGGGCACGGATCAGAACGACTAGTCCTAGGAGCACTGAACCCGACATTTCATTAGTGGGAGATAAATTCTAGATTGACGACCCGTTGACCTAGACTTTATAACCTAACACTTGGCGCCGTCCGTGGGCTTCGAACAGAAAGCCTGGCAATAACAAGAGCGATGACGAACAGCTTAGTATATAGGCATCACCGCCCACCTGGGGGCAATAGGCGAGGGAGACAGCCTATACCTCCAGCAAGGCAGCCTAACCCAGAGAAACAGCCTGCACACCAGAGCCTCAGGTAGCCCCACAGGCACCCCAGCCTAACAAGCAGGGAGGAGGCTTCCACAGCTCCAACTCCATTGACTAGGAAGCCACAGGGACAGGGGGCAACAAGGAGTGCCATCCCAATACACGGCACCTCCACAGGGGTACTACTATGAGGCACAACCTCAAGGGTATCCATATGGAATACTAACTCAAAGGAACGACAATAGCGCCCACACAACCAACATAAGGCCCGCATACTCGCAAGGAGCACAGACAGTGACTCCGAGGTTGATGAACGCATTGGATGAGCTGCTAGCCCATATAGAGACTCTGAAGAGCAGGCAGAGTAGGCAACACCAGCATGAAGAAGAAGAAGTTCATGAGGAAGAACAAGACCCAGAAGAAGAACACCACTCGCACCCTCGAACAAGGCAGCGAGAAGAACAAATGAGAGATAACCAAGGACCACTCCCAGAGGGAAGGCAGCAATTTGTGCCTCCAAGGCAGCAACAGACACAGCAGGATGCCAAGGCATACAACCCCCTGGGGGCAGATAGACAGGCAAGACCTCCAAGGAGGCAGGAGTTCAACCAAGTACCCCAACAAGGACATACACCGCACTAAGGGAAGACATACATGCAAGACCAACAAGGATATAGGAGTTCCAACATCCACCATGGCAATGTACACATACAGTCCGTATCACCATAGACATGCCTAAGGGACACACCAAGGAAAGCTCAAAGGGAGGGACATAGTCCCAACAACACAATAAGGCAACCACCTACCCATGATACAGCACGACAGATCCAAACCCCTTGTGCATGACAACCCTTGGCACACATCCCCCTAGGACAGGGGAGGATTTGAAAAGACAAGGATTTGAACAGAGGACTCATAGAGTACCACACCACGTCAGCACATAGCTACCACAATGGGAAGTCTCATGGAGAGACATAGTAGAGTGAGATCGCACATAGCATACATGAAGGATACACCTCCACCTAGTCCGCCTTGCAAGGATGCGACCTCATATTCCTCAAGTGGAAGGAATACACACAGACTAATGGAGGAAGACAGTTACATTACCAAGGAAACAGGGGATATCAACACCCCCACTCCCATATCCTTCCCATATCCTCTTATTTAATTTAACTGCATAACAAGTCAACTCCCTAAAAGGGGTAGATTTTGATACTTGATATCAACATGTTTTCCAAGAATGACCATACCGGACGCCTCCGGGCTCCGTGATATATATATACACAGGTGGACCACTAGAAGAATCAGTAAAAGGCCGTCGCCAATCAAGAGATGCACAAGCAACAGATACCTCAATCCCAAAGAACACCTATAAGGTCAAGTTTCTGGGAAAGATCACAAGATGGAAGGCTCACTTACAAAAATAAGTTGAGCACTCCCAACATCCTATAGAGGAACTATCATGAAGGTCACAAAGGATTACCCCTACTACAACCTTCCACTAAGCTTCCTAGGGCCAAGCCCGTCAAAGGATCCCATCTGGCATTGGTATGCAAGGGGGGCACTAGTAACAACATGCCCTCCCCACAAACGCCCATTAGCACAAGAGGGGGTAGCCGCGAACACATCCCTTAAAAAATGGAGGAAACCATATCACATGGGTAATGCCCACCATCAAAGGCAAACACCTCCAGCGGATCTTTATGATGTCACAAAATAGCCAGGAGACACAACCACACTTAGAAAGCTCATCCAAGATAATGGAATACACTTCCATCAAAAACCCTCAAGGACACCAAGCCTAGCAAAGGAAGAACGGTGACACCATCATCAAGCTTTTAAAAAGGGATATGGAAAACATAGTATTTCCACACAATGATATGTTAGTCATAAGAGAGGGAATCACCAACTTTGACATGAAGAGAACCATAGTACATGAAAGGAGTCCGTCAGACATCTCCCATGACCAACCATTGATGATACTAGAGAAGAGTCAGGCATACCTAATACCAAGGGACCCCCTACTAGTAAAGGTGGTCAGAACATCAACACACCCATTAGGGACACGGCACTGCAAATGAACCAGGAAAAGGATGGAACACATATCCTTACAAGTATCCTTACAAGTATCCTTGCATTTATTCTTGCAAAAATAAACTCCGTAGATAAAGAGGTTATCTAATAGATGACTATGTCTCTGTTCTCAAAATATGATCCTAACCCGGAGATCCTTGGACTCCGTATTATATATGCAATGGATAACATGTTCATCAAAGATAGGTACACGAAGATTCAAGACAGCGCCATAAAGATTAGGCGCATACCTCTACCAAGTACGACACATTGGAGTGTTCACAAACACTCCTTCGCCATCTCACAAGAAAGGAGGGAAACCAAGGATACAAGTCCTAATAGAATAAACATCGGTAGAAAATCCTGTCATTGAAGTCATGCACCAAGAGAGAAACTCTAAAGATGAAAGATTAGCAAAGGAGATAGTGCAACAACTAGAGTGTGAAAAAGGAGATACATCTCCTATCAAGAGCCTTAGGGCAGGATAATAGTTCTACAAGATCAACCAAAGAAGAGCTCTAAAGCTTGGGGAGTAAGGTTTCAAGATCGACCTTCACACTAGACGCACATCCCGATCAACCACCTTGTCTGCAAATGATAAGACATTTGACTCTGGCATCCCATCAAGAGGAGAACCCCGATAAAAGGGGCACTAGAAAAATATCCCGCCTCTAAGGCCATACGCCAAATACATGATGAATGAAGGTTATGACAAAACAAAAGAGGAGGGACTTGTCAGCTCAACACACCTCAAACACGTATACGTACGCAATACAAATGCAGCCTCTAATGAAGTTATCCAACAAGGAATAGCCAATACGGGAACAAACCCAGGGAAAATCAGGGAGCATCACCTGCAAACCTAAAGGAAAACGCCCTTTTTAGATTCAAGTCCTAATTCGAAGGAAGTCTACAATCAACATTCAAGGTGGGAGGAGCATGACCAATGGGACACCCCCTAAGGGCAGTGAAGAATACTCCAGTGTGAAGGAAAAGGCAAGGCACACTAAGTGCCACAACACTCCAAGAAGATACAGCCCGGTCAGACCCCCCCCCCCCCCCCCCATGCACGAGCAAAGAGCATGGGTCAGATTGACTAGTCTGAAACACACCTACGAGATTAACAACTCAAGACACCATTCTATGAGAGAGCTCTTCAACCTACACAAGGAAAGGGGGGAAAAATTTACAAGCACCCCTAGGATACAAACACTGCCACATCCTAGTTATCAAGAGAATGAAATCCACCCCCACCCACCCAAAGCAAAAGCTCTTCCACCCAACTTCCAAAGACACATCCGACAAAGGCATCATCCAAACCATGCCTATGACTGAAACAAGCAAGCATGAGAAAGAGTAAATCCTACAAGGGACACTCATCGCATTCAAAGAAGCAGACAAGGGAGCCCCGAGCATAAGGGGTACCCAACCAAGAAAATGAACGAGGGGCCTTCAACGGCCAAATATGAAAGGCGGTGTGACCACCAAGCGACTTGGGGGGCACCAAACGAATAAGTGCTTGGTAGTCCACCTAAGTGTAAAAGAAAAGATTAGAGGCAGAAGATCACAAGAACATGCAATACCACTTCTCCTAGAAGAGGTCACATAGAGGAAAACATCCTCAACTCCCTGTACGAACTCGTCCTAAGTTGGCAACACACAAACATCGCCCTCGAAAGGTGATCTCCCACATTGAAGAAAAAGCGTGGTAACAGGCAATATCGTAGAAGGAGAAGTCAAGTAAAGACTCGAAAAGCATACCAAAAATGCACCATACATGAGAAGGGACACAAGATAAGGTGATATTATGAGCCCTCCGGGAGCCAATCCCGCGAACACATTCGACGCCCCCAAGAGCGTATCTTGAGAGTAGTTCTAAAACTACGAACCCTGTGCCCTCCGGGAGCCTATCCCGCGAACAGATTCGACGCCCCCAAGAGCGTATCTTGAGAGTAGTTTTATACTACGATCTTCGACGCCCCAAGAGCGTATCTTGAGAGTAGTGTTCATACTACGACCTTCGACGCCCCCAAGAGCGTATCTTGAGAGTAGTTTATACACTACGACCTTCGACGCACCAAGAGCGTATCTTGAGAGTGGTTTCCAAAAACTACGAACTTCGACGCCCCCAGGAGCGTATCTTGAGAGTAGTGTTCATACTACAACCTTCGACGCCCCCAAGAGCGTATCTTGAGAGTAGTTATTACACTACGAACTTCGACGCACCAAGAGCGTATCTTGAGAGTGGTTTCCAAAAACTACGAATTCGACGCCCCCAGGAGCGTATCTTGAGGTAGATTTGCAACCTACCAGATTCGACGCCCCCAAGAGCGTATCTTGAGGTAGAAAAAACACTACCAGTTCGACGCCCCCAAGAGCGTATCTTGAGGTAGATTTCAAACTACCAGTTCGACGCCCACCAGGAGCGTATCTTTGGTCTAACCTGAGCCCTCCGGGAGCCTATCCTGTGAAACGTTAAGTGCCGTCCGAGAGCCTGTCTCGTGAACAGATTTTGACACCCGTCAAGAACGTATCGGTGGACTAACCTGTGCCCTCCGGGAGCCTATCCTGTGAAACGTTAAGTGCCGTCCGAGAGCCTGTCTCGTGAACAGATTTCGACGCCCACCAAGAGCGTATCTTTGGTCTAACAGTACAACGTATACCGTGTAAGGGGTATCAGAAGAGATCATCACACCATGTTTAGAAGGATACCATTCTTAGAAGGATACCATGCTTAGAAGGATACCATGCTCAGAAGGATACCATGAGAAGGAAATTTCTAAGTAAAGTAATGTGAAGAACAAGTAATGTTTTTTTCTTTATGAAATGGCAGGTAAGACATGAAATCCAAAGTTCAAGGCCCTCAAAATAAGCTCGACCCATCAAGAAGAGAATTGCCTTACAAGTCACACAAATCAACCTCCGACAAATGTTATTGTCATGCATGTCGCCCTCGCGTGACCTATGCTCGTATCAGACTTGAACATCGTCAAGCACAACTCATGAAGGAGACATCTAAAGAGCATAAAGGATACAACATCCGACAAGACGAGACATCGGAACCTAACCCAACAAACATAGCTTACACAAAAGGCAACTATAGCAATGAAGGCTCTCCAATAAGAAAGGAATACTAAAGCACAACTCCATACATCGTGATGTGGCTATCATGTTCACATACCTTGAGGTGGCTATCATGTCCACATACACTGAAGTGGCTATCATGTCCACATACCTTGAGGTGGCTATCATGTCCACACACCTTGAAGTGGCTATCATGTCCACATACCTTGAGGTGGCTATCATGTCCACACAATACAGAAGGGCTATCACTCCGACACATCACGAAGTGGCTATCATGTCCACATACCCCGAAGTGATTATCATGACAGCACGTCATAAAACATCTGTCAAAGACATGCATTGTAAAGACACCATCCCGACCACGAACATCAAAAGGCTACGCCTAGCCTTAGGAGGAGGTTCAAGAAAAAGGGAAAAACAACACCATTCATACGCTCATCAAAGGTATGGACTTATATGAAGACAACCTCCATATCTCACGAAATCAACCATGAAGCAAAGAATCACGACAAGCACTATTGAGGGCATATAACAAAACGATCCCCACAACGATCACAACTACAATACTAGTAGAGGCTAACTCAGGAGCAGTCTCCACCAAACTCCAAAGCAAGAATTTGCTATCTTAATCAGAGCCAGGGCAAGAGAGGGGAACCTCAATGTAAGATGATGATCACACCCGTCACCAAAAGAAAAATCTTCAACACAGGGGTTAATAACATAACCCATAGGAAAGACAAAGACACCTTCAAAAGTCGTCAAATCCATATGAAGATGAAATAAACTTGAGACTCGGCCCCTCGGCTGGGGGGCAGGGGATAGAGAAGAGACATCAAGACCTATGATCACCCCATCGCCAGCCACAGGTCGTTCCCTTTTGTCAAGCAAAGAGGGCGCCTCTTCAACCACTACCTCCTTATCATGGGAGGGAGTCAGCAAGGGAGCACTTGAAGGAGAGCCTCTCGCGGTTTCCTTCTCCTTGGCAGCCGAGGGCCCGACCTCAGAGTCAGGTTTCCGTGCCTTGGATTTAGATTGACTTGAACTCTCACCCACCACAAGAACCATTCGGTAACCAGGGAAGAACGCTCTAACAACAAGAAGGAAGCAGCATGAGAACAATCATAAATATATCACAAAGAAAAGAGAAGGGAAAAAGAACATACTGGAAGCATTAGCAGCCATCCCTGACTTAGAAAAATTCTTGGCCTGATAAGCAGAACTAGAGGGTTCTTCCCTCTCATCCAATTCAACGGTCTCCTTGTCTGAAGAAGAAAGCTCCCCAAAAATGAGTCATCTATATGAGCAACCAACGCAAAGATCGACCCTTACTCATGGAGGGGCGAGATACGCCTACTACAGGGGCAACCTTAACACCAAGGGAAGAGGGCGAACTTTTAGTTGCCCCAAATGGAGGAACGCTCCAGCACATCCGAAGGAAGGGTCAACCCTTAACACATGTCAATAGACCCCTTCGCTCGCGGCGGTAAGAAGAAAGCTTGTAAGCTTTTTCACCCTCACTTTTATGGGGAACAAATTGCAGGGTAAAGGTCAAGAGCTATACACACGCTCCAACGAATGAAGGAAAAATGTTACACGTGCCGAAAGTCGAGATTAATGGACAATGCTCACGCTAGTACGAGGGAGGCGGAACGTTGTGTCCCATTGAGTGGCAGAGTTCCCACCCTCAAGTAAAGGAAAGGTCTATGCTCTCACCTTTGCACTTATGCTCATATTCATGATTAACATCTACAGGTACATCAATGTCATCACTCATGCTTATACTCATAACCCATCCATACATACATACATGTTCATGCTTGCACTCATATGCATGCCCACGTACACACTCCCATGTGTTCAAACATTTAGACGTCCATGCATATGGCCGCCATATATTCATGCATACATTCATGACTACAATCGCATCATGTCTCTACTCACTCCCATCCTTATGTTCCTACTTGCATGTATGCTAGTACACATCCTCATGTTCATGATATGTCCATGTTCACTCCTAGTTAACATCCTAGGTGTATTTTCCCGTATCCCATACTTAGAAAAAAATTTGGGCCAAAATTAAATTTTTCTCCACTTAGGCAAATCACGGCATGAAATTGAAGCATGAATCACTTAGATGTATCCGTGTTGCATTCCTATGCAAGCATGTATTTTTTGAGTATACGCTTGAAGCAAAGATAGATTTATTACTCCCACCTCAGACGGACGCGTGCTTAGGCACACGTCCGTGCTACTCTGACGTTTACAATTCCTCTATCTCATAAGGCAGGGGGCAGAGTCAGAGGCACGCATCCATGGGTAAGTAAGCATTCAGACGAAAGGTAAAACCCCGGTTTCAAATTGCGCGTATCATACCATCCTGAAATAGAGTCAATCAAGGGTTAAGCCATTGGTTGACTCGGGGGCATGTGATGGATATACGCCCAATTTGAACCCGTTGACTTCCGAACCGTTACATTTTTATCGTCCCATTTATGATTGTAAATCGAAACTTCAACCCGAACCCTTCGCGAAAACACCAACGGCTCGGACGAGGCCGAAGCGCCCGTCCGGCCGAGTCAGACTCGCCTAGGTGAGGTTGGGTGGCCACACCCGACCTCCCCTAGGGGAGATCGGGTCAGCCAACCCGATCTCCCCTAGGGGAGATCGGGTGGACCAACCCGATCTCTCCTAGGAGAGATCGGGTCGGCCAACCCGATCTCTCCTAGGAGAGATCGGGTTGGCCAACCCGATCTCTCCTAGGAGAGATCGGGTCGGCCAACCCGATCTCCCCTAGGGGGGATGGGGTTGGCCAACCCCATCCTCCCTAGGAGGGGTTGGGTGCCCTCACCCAACCCTTACCCTTGGGGGTCGGATTTCTCCTCCCCCCAAGGGCCCCGGCACCATTTTCGGACTCCCACCCTCGATTCACTCCGCCTACCTTCTCCGAATCCTAAGGTCTTAATTATGTGCTTAAAGGTTAATTAATTGTGTTTAAAGGTTAACGATGTCATTAAGCCACCTTAATGACACCGTTGCCTATAAATACCCCACCTTCACAACTCATTTGAGGATCTTGGCAAGTTGCACAATTTTGCTCTGACATCTCTCTAGTTTTATCTCTCTAAAACCGTACTGACTTAGGCATCGGAGAGGGTTCATCAGGCACCACCCCCCCCCCCCCTCTGTGCCTGGTATTGCCCCTCTTGCAGGGTGGCAAGGAGAAGAG